>OX465289.1:198513389-199713389 GCA_949987695.1 Merzomyia westermanni | reverse complement strand
GGGGCGTTATTTGGTGTTTCCAATCGGGGTCAGTTATCGCTCATGCGAGACCTAACAATATTAAATTTTTCGCTCCAGTTTTTGGTTACCGGACATGCGTCGAAATAGTCGTTTCAGCATAGCTGTTTTTTTGAGACTTTGAAGACTCATTTTAGTAAAATTGCATTCCCAGTTTTTCCTAAAAGAGTATCTCTTGAAAAATAGAAGAAATGGCTAAACGTGGTGAATATCTTAATCCAAAGAATAGCAAGTTTTTACTAACAACAACGCTGTTTATAGAGTTTGTAGGCAAAACCACAAGTGCCTACAAGTATACAGATTCGTAGACTTCACACCTACACGAAAAATCAATTTCAACGTAGCTAAACATTGAATCTCTCTGAACCAAATTGCCCACTTTTTTGGTATGCCTGACTCACTGTCTATCCAGATGTTTATCCGTTGGTGGTTGGCAAGGTAGCCGAACATATTATTTAATTATTAATGCCATTATTACATTAATGCCATTCACAATGCCAAAAGTTACTAAAAAGTATGATGCTAAAACAAATACAAAGCATTGCATACTTTTAGGTGTAGCTGATATTATTTTACAGACTTTTGTCAAAACGAGCCATAACAAACTTCAACAACAGTGGGTATAATATGAAATTCGTATAACGATGGAATTGGGAAAAGATGCTTGATTAAAATGTTCTTCAAAGCGATTTCTAGTACACTCGAGCTATTGCGTATAACTTTTATGAAACCCTTCGATAGCAAAACAAAAAAAAACAATTCACTCTACTATTTCAAAGGCAAAGCCACTCCAACCGCGCCAATCAAGCTGACATTAATATTTCTTATAAAAGTTAAAGATTTCATTTAATGATTTCCTCTATTTCATAATTACTTGACTATGCTTATGTATTTGTTTATTCAATTAACTCTTTTTTTAATTATATGCCTCGTTTAAATCCTTTGAGCTGCTTAAGTTAAATGGCTTCGCAACACAACTTTCACAATATCCTTTGACTTGTAAACTCTTTAATCACTTCCTTTGAATGACCAGCAAATTTGAGTTTCTCTGAAATAATATTTATGTGCGACTGCAGCTGCTTTGGTTAAGCTTTCAAATGAAATTTATATTCCTCTCAATTTTTATATATTTTCCACTAAATTTTCATTCCACTAGTCAAGTAAGAAAAATATATGTAAATATTTGACAATTTATGAGTGCTTTCTATGTAATATGTAGATTAACATATACATACTTATGGCAGTACTTTGGTCACTTATATACAGAGAAAATATTTGTAGATATAGGAAAAGGGGTAATTCTATATGAATTAATAATGACCGGAAGGAAATTAAAAGTGACATGCACATGAAAGTGTTGACTGTATATAAAACTAGCCAAGTAACTAGTATCAAAAACGACAATTGCTTGAAAACAAGAGATAAAAGCTTTAGTCGAGGGAGGACAAATTTGAGTTATTATTAAAAAAATTAAGGTTTTATGGGTGCAACGGAGAAAAGGAAGGATTGAAACAATTTGCTGTAAGTCTGAATTCATCCGCTATAATAATAATATGTCTGGAAACTATACATACCAGCTAAGTGGAATTAATATTTACAAAATTAAAATAAATAAGCACAAAAAGCCAAAGTCATTTTCAAGAGATTTTCAGGAGAGCGTTTTGAAAATTCAAATCGTTTCCTGAAACCGGGGATTTGAGATCAGCTTGAAACTATCACACTAAAGGACAGTAAATAAGTTGTATTTCGGGTTATTATATGATTTCCATAGTAAAAATCGTAATCTTAGGAGGTAAAGAACAAATAGGTTACTTAACTTTTTTCCAGTTATGATGTACTATATCAACTTAATCTATAATACCAGTATCTTTTGCTAGGTTATTTTATAATACGTCATTATCATTAATTTTTGGAGCAAACTCCATATAAAATTTGTGTGCTTATGGATCTTAGTACGGAGAATTCAATTTTGACCTAATTTTACTTTGGCTATTTCCGCTGATTGCCACAGATATTTGAAAACGAGCCAAACAATATGTTTGATTCTACATCGATGGTTGAGTGCAAGATCAAAATATTTCCATTTTGTCCGACAATCCCCTTCCTCAGTTGGAAATGTTTTGAATTTTAGTTGTAAAATAACTTTACAAATACATCTAAAATGTATCATTCATCAGACAAATGCGGAGATGTCTCGTTTTTCAATCACTTGCTGAGATAAATTTATTTTCCACGCATCCGTCGATATCTTCCAAAAATACTTAATTTAATTCAAAAATCGAACAATAAAATAATAAGCTACTTAGCTATCCTCATGAAGTGTAAAAACTTGAAGTTCATCTCATAACCCTGATTTCATACCGGAATCCTGTGCTCTACCAAAAAAAAAAGTGAAATCTAAACTAAGTAATTACTACTTCTTCCTGAGATAATAATACAATCCTCAAGTGTATTACTACTGTTATTTCTTCTTACATTTGTTAAGGCTCCCCCTTACCCCTTTAGCTTGTGAAATTGGTTTGCTGTGTCATACCAACTGTCATGTGCAAGTATACTTATGGGGGCACTTATATCCGTTTGGTTACAGACAGAAGCGAAGTTATGACCATATTTCCTACTCACCAAGCCAACCACATATCCTTCTCAGTTTAAATATTGAGTGGGTCATATATATTGTCAAAAACAGCTGATTGAATTTTGATTTATGGTAACGTAAAGTTGGGTAATGTGAAAATATGAAAACATATAAGACCGCAAAAATCCATTTCAGCTTCCCTCTTAAGTCCTTCACATACACCACGCGGTAGGTTACCATTATATGTAGGTCTTTACTTAAACTTCCTTGTACTTATTCAGCTGATCTGTATATTCGTATGTGTGTATGCATGTATAACTATGTGCACAATTGTGTTAGCTCAACCGCATCAGTTTCGGTAATCAAGCATACATTTAGTTCCATCTCAGCTTTCCTTCAAGCAGCGGAAAATATTTATGAAAGGTAATCGCCAAGCTTATTGAAGGAAAAAATTTCTTACCAACTACTCAGGGGATTTTTGAGTTGTTTTTGTATTTTTATTTTAATGTTGTTGATATTTCTGTTTGGTTTGCTTTACCTTTCATTAACAGGAAATACAAGGTGGCGCAAAAGTAATCCTCCTATCAGAAAATGATATAAATTTTGCGATTGGCCCCTAAAGTCAGTTCTGTTTTGACATTTGCGTAGTAAACACATGCGAAATACACGTTAATAAACAATGTTACGCTACACTGCTCCAGAACGCGGAATATTGCTGACTATTTATTTGACCAATAATCGGTCGGGGCCAAACGGTTACTGTGAATGGTGAGCGCTACAGAGCAATGATCAACGAGTTCTTTTTGCCGCAACTTGATGAATTGGGATTGGAAAACATGTGGTTCCAACAAGACGGTGCAACAGCACACACTGCACGTGCCACAACCGATATGCTGAACATCGGAAGCTTACTTTTGCGCCACCTTGTAGTATTATGACTTTGGGCCGATGTTTGTAAATATGAGAAGAAGAAGAGGTAGACCCACCAATAAGTACACCGAAATAATCAGGGCGATGAGCTGTGTCGATTTAGCCATGTCCGTCTGTCCGTCTGTCTGTTTGTACGCAAACCAGTCCCTTAGTTTTTAAGATATCTTGATGAAATTTGGTATGGAACCGCCATTTTGCATGAGATTAATCATTCGTCGGAATCAGCAAGATCGGAGACATACAACGCATAGCTCCCATACAACCGATAAATCGGTTTTGGGCTATGTATCTTTAAATGATCAGTTTTGCAGAGTTTTTACTAATTGTGAGTAAGGATCGGACACTTAAAACCGTGATGCGTGTTCATGAAAGGTATAAAGTCTTCGGCACAGTCGAAGACAGCCATTTCCTTACTTGTTTTACTTTTATTTTTTGCCTAATTCTCTCTAGCGTATATCATGAAACATTTTGACATAAACAGTGATTTGGCTTTCTAATGTAGTATGCGTGTTCAACTATTCTGTCAGTTAGTTGTCGACAGAAAGAATAACAAAAAGTTGTTTGGCGAATAAAAACCCGGTGTGCGTTCACACTAGCACATTGTGGAACCAGCTGGAAATATTTCCTTCGATCCCCTCGAACAATATGGTCATCCCTAAACTACTCGAGACTGACATCTGTATGTATATTTTTATCAGAAATTTCAGCTTGCAATTTGGTTCGTGGGTTTTCATCTTCTTGGTGCTCTGAAATAAGCAAGTACCGTGAAACATAATTTTTAAAAGCCTGAGGAATGTAGCATTTTTTCTTTTGTTTTGTTGCTTTTCCGACAAGTTGATACACTACCAAAAAAAGGCCTATTTGAATAAAATGATAGTCAAAAGTTCTTAGCATTGAATAGTTAAAAGAATATCAATAAGCAATCAGCTTATTCTGTCAAAAAAGTCTTGTATATGGCACTACAGGTTGCATGCTTTAGGCGCCTCAAATATTATTTTTGAGATGCAATCAAGTTTAAGCAGTAGTAAACTTAAACATAAGGGAAATGGTGCTTTGGTGGTTTTATTCGCGATTTGTTATATTTATATATTTAAATAAAAAAGTACAAAACTTTTTTTATTTCCATTTACACCTAACCTCTTTGATATTCTCATTACAGTTGGTCTAGCGGGATATCATGAAAAGAGACTGCTACACGATCTTTTAGATCCTTATAATACACTAGAGCGTCCGGTTTTGAACGAGTCGGATCCTTTACAATTAAGCTTTGGTTTAACTTTGATGCAAATAATCGATGTGGTAAGTAAAGTTGCTAACAATATTTCATAAAATTTTCTATATTACTTATTGAATTTTAAAAAAGTGCTTTGAGCAATAAAAATGGCCCATTTAATGCCCATATTTACAACCACATACCTCTTACATACAAAGCAATGTTTCAGCAAAATTCATAATAAACAACTTGGCATTTGTTAAATCCTCTCTGCAATTGAAATCAAAAAGTAAATTGTGTGCGCGCCTAAAACTAGGCTTAAAAGGTGGTAAAAGGAATTTAAAAGTTTGCCCAGTCAGCTACAAGTTTAATTGCGTTGACGTGACCTACTAAGAAGCTGAAAGTTAAACAAAGATACATGAAAAGCAAAAAACAAGCAAGAGAATAAAAACGGTATAGCAGCGAGTTTGAATGGAGCGACAGGAACAAGTGTTTGCTCATATTAAAAATGTAGTTCATGCATATGTGTTAATGGAAATGTGTTCACCTTTCATGCTGCCTCAACTTCACTTTTATTTCAAAGTAAATGAAGTTGAAAAGTGAAAGTGAATTTGCGCTTAATTATTTTCTCAGCTACTTTAGTGAATGAACATGAGGTCAACTAAATATGCCAGTAGGAAGACAGGAATAAACATCAAGGTACGCACACAGAGGTAGCTTTTAAGTATTTTTATTTGCTGTTAAGTATGTATTACAAATGCTAGCCCATAAAAAGTGCTTCAAAAGCAGCATTACAATACATACAACTGATAGCTGGCAGTATGAATGCAAGTGAATGAAAGACGACACGTGACAAGCCAGGCACGTTGTCGTTTTGCACCTCTGAACTATTTAACAAAGTCCCAGTGGGTCGAAGTACAACTAATGATACAACCGAGGATAATCTGCAGATAGGCGTGTATGTGGGATAGGGTGTGTGAGTTTTCAAGTTGGCAAATAATGTTCATTTCGTCTACTCGTAGCCCAATAAAATTATTCATAAAAAAATGTAGGAAATCAGTAGGGAATTCGCGTTAATTTCGTCTGTTTATACATATGCACCTAAAAAATGTATCCGTATGAGTTGTGCTAGGACCCGTGGCAGTTTAGTAAACAGATACCCTTAGGACAGATCTCGTTAACATCACATTCCAAATATATTCTATAACTTTATCAACAGTGGGCAGAATCCGGAATCACAAATTTGTCATTTTTGTTTAGATTTTTATGTTCGCTATTTTCGTCCTGCTCACGCTAGTAGACAGCGAGAAAGTTTTTCGTCCCAATGCACATTTGCTTCGCTGTCTTTGCCTCTTGAACTGTCAACATTTTTTTAACTATACTTAGGTGTATGAAAGCTGGCCAAGGAAAAGACTTGCTTGAAAGTCTTGAAAGTTTCAAATAGCCGAAATCTCTATATGACAGCCCCTTATAAGGTAAATTATTATTAATCTAAACTTAGATACCAAATACCTTTCACTCAAAAGAGGTGACCTTTTCAAAAAGTTCTATTCCCGAAAATTTAGGAGTCTTAAAACGTGCCAAAATTTGGATCAAAAAAACATTAATTTCATTAAACAATTTTTTTAGGCACGCTAATGTACATGAATTCCTACATGACACTTTACTGGCAATAAAAAAAAAGTGTAAAGTATTTTTCCATGAAATTGAAAGCAGTAAATCCGCTTTGGAGCACTGTAGCGACACATAAATTGTAAGAGCGAGACCGCCATTTACGTCTCAGCGCATCGAATGCCAGTAAGGCTTGGCGAGAATTACAATATTAAACGAAAGCAACTTGTGAACAGATGGGAAATAAGGCTTTAAAATATTAGCAAAATGTCAACTGGAAAAAATATACATGTCTGTTTGAGTATGCTAGAACATTAATACTCAGGCAGATAGCGTCACATGCAGGGATGTTAAACCTCAACTGATATTGAATGTGTTATATTTTACTTTTGTGCACTGCTAAGCTCATAAAAAGTTAATAAAAACAACCAACGTAGTAAAGAATCGATAGTAAAAATAAGAAAAATTTTTTGTTAACACGAAATCAGCAAATGGGGTACAAGACTTTGCAGTACAGCAGGAAGTCAAGCGCATTGACCAGGATTTGAGATAAATTTATGTTCGAATTCGGTGTGGGTAGGCACTCAATTTTATCGCTGGAAATCTCTAAAAGACTCTTGGGGTTTCGTCTTTATAAATTATATAGATGGGATAGATAGGAACACCTTTATTAAACTGCCACCCGCCTATGATTTTAAAAGCAAGGAAACACTTCGTCATTCAACTTTGTAACGCAATAAAAACTTCATTCCTTAAATGCCAAATTTATAATCAAGGCAAACATATCCAACCAACTAAATATTTAAAATAAAATACAAAAGTGTAAAAGAACTGGAAGCAACTAAAGAAACAGTTTGGTTTGAACCGAATGTAATGCAAAAACTTTTGATTCGAACCATTTCATTTATTAGCATGAAATTAAAAACATACTTACACATATACATATATACAAATAATATACACTGATAGCCTTTGTAAGCCTTTGTGTCCACGAAAGGAATTCTGGCTCAATATATAATCCCAGTACCGCTTATTTGCTTGACACATTTAAAAACTAGCCTACGTATACATATTTTTATAGATAGATAGATAAGTGTTTGCCCAACCAGTGCCCTAAATATCAAAACCTTTCACTTTCATGCTTTCAGTTTGCGAATGTTTATACAAATCTGTTAATTAGAGTGCGTTTCATAACTATACCGCGCTCACTGTATTGGCAGGTTTTAATCACGAATGCAACATTACTTAAACTTTAATATATTTTTCACAAAAATCTAATTTAAGTGGCATATTAATCTGTATTCCAAACTCTCTGCACGTTTCCAAAAACTTCAAAAATATTTGGAAAACTTAAAAAAAAATGTGACATATTTTATTTGTCTTTCCTTGACAAATCGTTAGATAAGTGAATCCACCCCTTTCGCGTTGAATGAAATGGTTGGGGAATTTCCTTTAATCATAAAAAAACTCTGCCAAGGGAAAACATTGATAAAAAAATATTATTTATGTTATGTAAATTTAAAATTTTACTTTTTTCCTTGTTCAGAAAAGTGTATTTTTTCAATATTTCGGAAGATACTGTATTTAAAAAAAGAAATATACTTTTGGCACTTTTAAAGGGGGTACTTAGAGGTATAATAATACATTTGTGACAATAAGGCAAAACAAACCAAAGTCATTTTTTTTTTTTTCAATTTATCCAAAACTCAAAAATTTATATCGAAGTCTACTACTAATAAGGATAAAGTGTTAAAAAAAAAATAACAAAAAATTTGCAGAGCATACTTTGCTGTACTTTTAGGTGCATTTTTGGATCTTTTTAGCAGTTTGCTCGGTAACGGTAACATCTATAATTTGTTTGTCACACAATTCTCCACCGAAAGGGGTTCTATAGTTTTCTTTTTAAAGGCAATAATTCTTCACCTAAAGGCGCCTTTTCGAAATTTTATTTTTATATTTTTAAAGATGGTCCCAAAGTTCACTCATCTCCTAAAAACTTTAATATTCAATAATAGAATATACACAGTTAAAATATAAATTATGAGTGTGGTGTTGTTATGAAACGCACTATATTTCAACAAACTGGCTCACACTGCTGCACATTTTTGCATTATTCCATTTGGGGTCCAGAGCAATCGGTTTTCACGCGTACTCAACTTGAGCTTAGTTGTTTATTCATACATATGTATATACTTATGCACATACATACAAATGTGGTCATATATAAAGCTAAACTCATTCAGGAAATTTCGTTTGGTTTATCTGCTTTTAAATAAACTTCAATAGAGCACGTGTGTGAGTGTATATATGTGTGTAAGCGTGTGTGTGAACTGTGTTATTCAATAGATCCCAAAGGAATGTGTTGCCTACTCAACGGAATTACATAGAAAAATATTTTCACGCTTTGCTGACAGACATGCTTGTAAACATGGAATGTATGTATATACAGAAATATTAAGGTCGAACGAAATAGAGAAAGCTTGACTAAGGTGTGTGCTTTGTAACTTCAGGGCAAATCAATCAACTTTTTGAAATAATGAATATCTAAGAAAAATAATGTAAATGCTTTGTTTCATACTCAGAAAGAAATTTTTGAATGGCTTATGAAAGCAATATCTATGACTTTGACTGCGGATTTTTTTTGAAAATTTTTCGAAAAAAGACAAAGAAATTTCTGCATGATTTATTAATGTAATATTTATCAGTATCACTAATGATTTAGCACGGAAATTTCTTTAAAATAAATAAATAATTTTCATAAAAAAATTTAAAAGCAAATATTCATTGACTCCCTCACAAATTATTTAAGATATTTTAACATGCAGACTTCTTGTTGGAGGAAAACTTAATTTTTCATAATTTTGTAATTATGTATAAATATTTTACATCTTTTTCAATACTTAATTATTTTTTGAAGTTATTAGAATATTTGATTTGAAACAATGATTGAGTGGTTTCCTTACCTAGTTTTACCAAAAATGATCGATTTCTAGGTTGTGTGATAAAACTGAAACAAAAATGTTGACTGAAATAAGAATCACTATGCCCAAAAGGAACTCCTATTAGAGATAAAATATTACAACAATCGCCGAGGCAACTTAAATGTATTAAAATGAAGGATGGAAACACTGTGTTGCTTAGAAAAAAAGTTTCAAAGCCCATGTATCCAAATTTTTTACAAACAAGGGTTCTCCCATTTGATAGCTGCTTTCTAGAAAGTTTTTAAAGAAGAACTAAATAATAGATTCAGAATGTACTCAATTTCAGAGAGTCTTGGTACGTTAAAGGACTTTGCCTGATATCTTGTGAATTAGCAGGTGTAAAAACACCAAATCAATCCCTTTTCGGACCTGGACCTAGCATTTTGAAGACAATTCTGGTAGTTGGGTTTCTCTTCAAAAACGTGTTTCTTTTGCTTCACCCTAATAGACATAGACGACCAGTGGTGAAACAAGTTGTGGGCGTCTCTGAATGAAAAGCTGAAACTGTATTACTTCATAATGAATCAAGAGTAAAAAATACTTAAATACATACATACATGCTGACATAAATGTATGCGATTTTGCAGATTTGTGTGCTTAAACAAATTTTTGTAATAATATCAATGAAATTGAAATAGCAAAAATTACACAAAAATGTGGTTTACCGCACACATATTAAATATCTGCTTATTTGCAATAAATTTATGTGGTAAATAAATCTCAAAAAACGCAAAAAGTACATACATACATATGCATATAAAATTATTCCTATGTGTAGCCGGAAAACTCGCATATTAAATTATGATTTATGTGTAAGTAAATGTGTATGACATGGCAACCGTAACAAATGAAGCGCACATTTAGGAGTTTAATAACTGTTTGCCAACTGGCATATTTTAGAGCCACAGGGAAAACTTTCCCAACTATAAATCACTCTATTAATATATATGTATTTGCCATATGCACACTTACACACACATTTGTAGGAGGACCCCATTCAAACGTACCTTTGTATGACAGTGAATGACGGCAACAAACACATTGCCACATTTTGCAGTCAGCTGAATGAATGCAAACAACCACACACACACACACACACACACATCTATGCAGCTCTCCATGCACCCTATGCACATAAGCCAACAGGATATGAACATATAAAAAGGTGAATTTGATGAATTACAGTTTGTGCTTCATTCGAAAATATATATTTGTGTGAGTGTGCCTGTATGAATGTGTGTTGGTAGTGGACTGCTAGTCATTTCAATTTTCGCAACGACAACGAAATGTAGGTCGTTTATTGCATTCCTGTTAGACCAACATATTTAAAATTTAAATTATTTTAGGATAGCAAATATTTTTCAAAATTTATCAAAATCAGGCAGTTTCGACTTAATCACATTACAACTTCTTGCTTATTTAAAAACAAAGTTTAGAATCAAAGGAGCGCGTGGCATAAAATTTAAAGCGTCGCTGAAGCATGCTTTTGACATACTAACCCAAGTCAATTGTTGACGCTCTTCAACCGTTTGGCGAGTTGTTGCATTGTGTTTTTTTGTTGTTGCGCGCTTGTGAT
Organism: Merzomyia westermanni; assembly: GCA_949987695.1. Classification (NCBI taxonomy): domain Eukaryota; kingdom Metazoa; phylum Arthropoda; class Insecta; order Diptera; family Tephritidae; genus Merzomyia; species Merzomyia westermanni. The sequence continues at coordinate 199,702,485 of OX465289.1, read as the reverse complement.
GTCTTGGCTTCGCTTTCATGTGTTACACATTTTAAGTTGAATTGTTGCTCCACTTTAGTCATAATAAAGTTTGTTTAAAGTGCAGGCTGAGAAAGAAAATAACAACAACAAAAGTAAACAACAAACAAAATTCCTTGATGAGCCGATGGTAGAATTTTAACATTTGCCACTGGAAGTAACTCCGCCAACAACAACTAGAAGAGGACACCTTTAATTAAAGTATATCCTTGATTTCCCTGCAGGCAACTGTTGGTACCTTATGCGTCTTTCTTTGTTTTTTTTCCTGTTGTCGACCCCTGCAGCGGATTGCAAGAGTTATGCCAGTTACGTGTTTGTTAATTGAATAGTTTTTGAGTAACACAAGCAGCATTAAATATTTGAAATGTTTTTAATCTTCGTTTTCGGCGACCTTTGAAATTTTTAATAATTTATTTTGCCGGCTTGAGGTCCGATGTTTTCCATATAAAATTAAGAAACGCGGTGTTTTTAATTTTGAACCAATATATTTCGGTTATAAATATAATGTTTTTATTCAGCCGCAACTGGGCACTTCTTTCCCTTTAAGGTGTACTCTTCGATTTTGCTTAAAGGATTTAACAGTTTTAAGAGAAAAGAGTTGTCCCACTCGTTTATGTGGGTTTCCTGCCCACTTCATCAGCTATGTCGTTTCGTTTCAATATCAATATTGCTGTATCCGAGAACCCAGCAGATCGAAATGTTGAGATAAGCCAGAGCCCAAAGCGGAGTTCAGCACCTTGAATACTGGATTTTATCATTTCATGCTGGTACTATACTCTTCAGCAGTAGTCCAGCTGCCCTTTCTTTGGCACAGATTTTGGCTTGGAAGACACTGCATGAGTCAGGCAGTCCTGAGAGTAAAGCCGAGGCCCAGTTCTGTTTTCCATTTTTCAGCCGTCCGTGTCGATTTAAAGTTTTCTACCAGTGACTAAGTCTTCTCCCACGAACACACATGATATAGCCCTTGTCGGCTGGTAAGTCAGTTGTCCCCACCGTTTGGTCCCTTTGCCATTCCATCTAATATCGTTTCGTGTTTGGAGTGGTTTTCCACATTTTGGATTCGTTCAGTCTGTCCAAGCCTCTTAACAAACGTATGCATTGACACCAGGTGGTAGATAACATTTAACCGCTTCCCATTGACCTGAGGCTGGGAGTGCAGGCGTTTTGAACTCGATGCTTGGACACCGGAGCACACATAAGAGCACACAACACTTTATTACTCCCTCATAAAAGCATCAGCCTCTTACCAGGAGCAACAGATTTCTTTATTCAGTATCTTTTAATGCTCAATTGCAACAGAGTGGTATTTTACAGAAAAGCCTTGGTTTACTTACTACCCTGCCTTTACTCTGTAATACTCCACAATACAATGGGCTTTAGACAGGGCTTTTGGTAGTTCCGGATGTTCTAACTTTCGCACCCGTTACTCCCGTACAAAGGCGTATACAAGTATATGGTATTTAAAATTAGGGAAATTATGGAATTTTGAAGTACTGCCTGTGCCCCAACCGAATTCTCTCTCATCTAACACATATTGTGCCCGAAAAACAAGAGAGAGAGAAATTTACTGAAAAATAGTTTTCTAGCACACACTAAACTTTTTATGAAGACTGTCAAATAGTAGTAATTATAGTATCCAATAATAAAATAGTAGCAATGCTGACTTCAAGCCCTTTAAATATTTTACTCAATATTTAAAACTCATATGAAACATCTCAGTCATTGTTATTCTACTGATATTTGATAGCATTCCACTAACTCCGATTTCAAGAAATATTTTCTTTATAAGAAACTGTTTTCAAGAATTAATGGTTGTTCTAACTAAACAAAATACAAAAAAGTTACATCAAACCCAGACTAGACGCTGAAGGAAAAATTTGTTTGCGCAAAGTCAAACTTGTACAATTTATACGCTAAGAGGGGTCAACTGCAAAAGGACATACGCAGGAAGATAAAACAGAATAAATCCACAACCAACCAAACTATGGCACGTGCGCTCGCGCTACTCGATTAAGCACATACTCGACGTAATGAAAGAGCAAAAAACGCAAAATGAAATACAACCGTTGAAATGGCAAAACGAAGAATGCATCATGAACACAGCATCTGAACAAAAGAAGAAAAGTTAGACATAAACAAAGACATGCTTACACAGCCTCTAGGGAAATTCTGTAGCTTACAGCACCTACAGAACTCTTGGCAGTGAAACTACTCCTTGAAACCGTCTGGTGAACTATATCTGGTGATGTTCTCACTAGCAGAAATCGTCCCCGGCTGTAGTATTTTTTCTGAGTTTTCGAACTGGTAAGATTTCAATTCAAAATTTTACATAGAAACTCTACTTCAATATAACTCCAACTTTCACTAGTTTGGAGCCACTGGAACTACTGTGCTAGAAGTCCTTTCCAGGTAATTCCAAACTAGGTGAAAATAAATTATATTTTTAAATTTTTTTAGATTCTGGGAACCAATTCTTAATTCGAGTTATAAATAATATACGAAAGATACCCAATTATTTGAAAATATCATATTAGAAGACCTACTCTCGTATTAAAGTTCCTCAAAATCTTTTGCCAGTCTGAAACAAAAAGTTTTGATTAATAAGAAGTGTACAGAAATTCTTAAAATTCATATCAGCGAGGAGTATGTTTTGAGAGTTCATAGAGTACAATTTTAAAAGCAATAATTTTGTAGAACGCTTTAGCCTTCTAGCGGACAAGAGGAGATTAAGGACGCGTTTCTCCTCTAATTTCTGATGCTATTAATACCGAAGGCAGTTTTCGTAGTAAAAGGTTTTGAGTTGATGCTTTGGCACCTCGTAGTAAATTTTGAATGTTGTGGGCGATAGTGAACTTCTTGCATTTGTAATGCGTAGTCCATTCCTTTTTTTTTAACTTAGTCGAAAGGGCCACTGGCTAAGAAGCTGCTTCACCTGCCCACATCAGTATCCAGTGGCTTCACAACTATTATCAAACTGTCGAAATCAGCTGTGCTTTTCCAGAGCCACCCAAAGGTGTTAGCGAAACCGGTTTAGTTTTCTTGTGTTACTCATACAAATTCTGACCTTTTTAAAACATATCAGTCATTGTGATATTCCTGCAGGGTAAAAACTATCAGTACGTAGTTTCCTTCTTCAAAGTAGAAGTGTAACAAAAACCAGCACATGTCCTGCAAAAATAACAGCTGAAAATTGTATTTGAATAACGCGCTGTCACAATTTATGTCAATTTTGTACCGTTTATGTGTGTATGGATGCAACTATAGCTGACAGCTACTTTAGTGTTGTTACTGTAATCAGCAGCAGCAGCACCCTCAGGTTGTCACGTAGCGCTCTTCTATACGCATAGTTAGAAAGTGTGCTTGCGTAGGTAAACGTCTGGGTGGGTATGCTTATAAGCCAGGGATGCGAAAACACATGCGCACAAACTTTTTAGCATGGGTTGAAATATTAGAGAGAGAGAGATTTCCAAAGCTGTCAAACTTAAATAATATTTCCATAATATTCTGACACAGAACTCTCAAAAGAATAAAATTTATAATTCCGATAGAAAAACCCTTATATCCTATGAATTTAAAAATAGAAATATACATAGATCACGGAGTTTGTAAAATTGCAGACGATAGTAATATTTTGTTAATATAAGTCATATATAATATGTAGAAATGGAGCTATGCAGAGCTACAGGCAGAAAGTATGCATCCTAAAAAGTATTAAGTTTACAATAATTGCTTGTTAAAAACATCAATTAAATCAATTTAAGCAGCGAGAGAAATAAAATATTTCGCCCACGTGATATAAACCCGCATAAAACGCCTGTGCGTATGCTACAATATTAAGCTCTCTTTCTTTACACAAATAAAACACAATGAAAGAAATGACTATGCGCAATGTACTTCTGAATGAAGAATAATGTGTATTTTACTTTTCATATTACCCATTTATGTGTATGCATTTGTGTACGTGTTTGACTTTTATATTCGTTTTAGGACGTGCTAGTGCTTGTGTCATTGTAAAAATGAACCGGCGTGGTTGCTATTATTTGTATGGAATGAGTTTTGTTTGTATTTTTGATTCGTTTTTTCGTTGGTTGCTAACTTTTTGTAGTCACTCTCGAATTTATTATTGTAAATGTCAACTCGTTTTTTACCACTCCAACTCGTACACACACACAGCGTTTCATGAAAGTGATGCTCTTTGTTGAGGTCGCAAGGTGATTTTAAAACTAATGACTTTTTGGCTTTTTCTTGTCATGTTTTCATTTACACGTATCTTCGGAATTACTCAAGTATTCATTAATTTCTTTCTTGGACATTCGTTTTCGTCATTGCTTTGCTGACATATCTACATAGGTGGTCAGTCAGTTTTTTGTTTCCGTTCTATTGAGATTGTGGTAGTGTTTCACAGAATATGTTTACATGAAAGTGACGAAGAAAAAAATATTTAACTCAACCTAAATCCAAGACAAATGTGCATGCAACTAACATCTGAAAGACTAATGCCTAAATAGTCTCGCATTGAGGCATCTTTATCACATAAACTCTTTATTATACGGCAACAAGACAATGTCAAGCTAGAACAAAATTTAGTTAACTCCAAGCTTAATTTAGGTTACAACAGATTTTTGGAACACTAACCTATCTCTAAATAAGCTGATGTTACCTAGTTGTCTTATAATTTACAAAAACAATCTTGTGAAATGGGTCGTATAGAGGTCCCACTTCTTTTACTGATCGGATCTTGTTATTTCATTCGGGCACACTCACAATCACTGAAGAGATACATCTAGTGGGGTAAGGTGAATAGGACTTACCGGTAGCTGCCTCCATCGCCGGTTGATGCTGCGGCCGGTATCGGTGAATAGTGTTGACTCAAGCGGTGATTTGGGCAGCGGCGATTAATGTCCGTGGAATAATGTCCGTGGCAAGCTGCCGACGGATGGAGGAGTGATTACTGTCAAGTAGGTTACCGAGGGGCGGTTGGTTGCTGATGGTAGATCGGTGCCAAGTTACTGATCTTATGGAAAGTTGGAGTTCAGTTTCAAGTACTTTTAGCCATTAAAGTCCCAAAACTGAAGTCCATAAATTGATAACCCTCACATTACACATAATGATGTTAGGCACATCAAAAGTAAAAAAAAATCTCTTTTTATATACCGAATAAGGGATGATCTACGAAACCTGCTATTTCGTATTTAATCGTGGATTATGTATGTAGGCTTGGCTTGCACCAAGGAACAAATAAATCAAACTTCGTTGCTATAGCTAACCGCTGAGTATATAAAATTTTTTTTTGCATCCGAACTTATTCTCTTTTAGTTGCTTTGTATTGTTGCCGTCAAGATATTACAATATTCTAATACCAGTATCCACAGCATTTATAATAATAAATTCGCCAACTGATAACTAACATCATAAAGGACCTACTTTAATCTAGAACTAAAATTAATTGACTGCAAAGGCGAAATTTAATGAAGACAGCGAAAGTATGGCGTATACTTTTACGACCTTTTCTATACTTTTACTACATAATTCAACCAGCTCTTGCTCTGTACTTCTGCTGCTTACATTGTTATTTTTTTTTTTTGTAAAACAACAATACCACAACAAGTTTGTCAGAGCTGAAGGATATCGACATAATCTCTTAAGGCTCATACTTACTAACTTTTATAGATATATATATATATTACGATTAATCGATTGCTTAGCTGTCAACAACTTTGTCGATAATGATTTTGTAATGAACTGCACGAATATGTATGTATGTATACAACCGAGCACATCCATACATACCACCGTATAAGCACTGAAACACTTAAGTATATTAGCTGCAACATATCCCACCGTACATAAATACCTGCATAGCACATCAACACTGAATTTACGAGCACATCACTTCATCACTCCCGTTACTCACATTTATTTCTCGTTCATAAGAAGTCAATGAGTTGTTGCTGTTGCTTTCATACTGTTGACGTTATTGTTATTGGCTTCTGGGTCGGTGACAGTAATTGTGTGTTCAACTTGCAAGTACAGTTGTGTTTAACTACAATAATAATGATTAGTTAGTTATTCAGTGGACTTTGATTACAATTTACTGTTGCTTTTTAAGGCGTTGATTAAATGCAGTGGTTTTTGTTGTTGGCATAACTACTACATTTATGGTTCTTCTCCTATTATGTACGAATGGCAAGCAGACGAGAGTCATTTTCACTTATAAGAGGTTGGACACATTAATGCAATTTTAATAATTATTTTTGCCACAATGCAGTGTTGTAATTAATATTTATACTTATGTACACACAAGCCTACATATGTACATAACAGTACATCTATGTTTATATTGTGCGTGAATTTGGTTTAAGTGACAGCTCTTATATTAATTTAATATATAAGTATACTTATCTGGTTTAGATTGTGCTTAAGATATATCGACATTAAGTACCGAGCTATTGTCACAAAGCAAAACGATGAGTTAATGAATGATTTATTGGGAAAGTGCTTTCGAATTTAACACACAATTTATTTAAGCATTTATTGAAGATAATACTTAAACTAAATTTTTAACGAATTGATATTTATAGGGTGCAGGTTTGTTAGAATGAAGTCGCACTCTTATTTTAATGTTTCAAATTTTCCCGTTTTGTTTATCTTTTAAATTTCAAAAAAGTATCATTCGACCATGACTATTTTATTGGTTTCCACCCTGAAAAATATGAAGATTCATAATGGTCATTGGCGTTATCATCAAGGCCTCAAAGTATTTGACGACACTTCGGAATTACCGTGTTATTACGCTAACTTTCTTATCAACCATCAGTTGTTAAAAACTCCAAAAGAATTTTAGGTCTAGTGTCCAAAACAGTGGCATAAAAATTGGGTAATTTTGCTTGAGAGGTTCACTTTCTAACCGTGTCGAAATTGCTCCTTAGTAAAAGTGTGAGGACGTAGAACCGCATACTTTTAGGTACTTCCAGTTTTCCATACATATTCCATAAGTTCCCCCACCAACCATGGCTAACCGTGCTGAAACTCTAATTACAAAGAACCACAAATTTTACCAACAACAATGCATAATTATATAATCTATATGAATATCGGCAGGTGCCTAGAAGTATGCGGCTCCAAGTCCTCACAAGTACACGGAGAAGCAATTTCTGCACGCTTTAAAAGTAACCCGCATCAAACAAAATGTTCCACTTTTTAGAGGCTTATTCATTTTTGGTTTCCCATATAAAAATCAGAGGTTCTTCACCACAGCAGAGGTGGCTAGTCATGGTTGATCGGATTGTGTGTCATAGCTTGCATGATATTGTGTTTCGCTCGGAGGCTGAACAGCTTAAAGCAAGAACCACTTCTCTCAATTTTAGATTCATGGCAACAAGGACCTACTCTCCACTGAAAATGTCTACGAAGTGCTCTGCAGGTGCCAGCAACAATGTTCATCAATTTCCTTGCTAAACCTGGCGTCTTTTTAAATTAGGCATAAATTAAAAAAATAACACTGAAGGTATTTGAAGTCACCCCTCTTGTAAAAAATGTGTTCAATGACTCCCCCTTCAACCGCTTCAGAGATCGAACCCCGTACACTCAGCCTGCATGTCTAAGCTCTAGCAGTAAAGACAAGTAGTAAGTATGTATGTATACGTACAAATGTTCAAGTCATCACAGGCCGACAAACTAAAACTTGGCTCTGGCTACTAGGAAGAAGAAAGGCTACTAGGATTTAATACATTTTTCAATGATTACCGTTCTAATTGATATTTCCGGATGGCAGTCAAAGCTAAATTTGTAGAAACTCTGAGCATGATTGTCGGTCAAACAAATCAAATTGTTTTGAAAATATTGTAAAAGCAATTATATATATAGACAAAAAGCATAGTTTTGGGCGCTCAACCAGAAAGTGCAATATTCGTTTGCAATATTGATTAACAGCACAAAGACTTTGATGTGCGTGTAGAAGTAGTTGGTGCGCTCACACATACAACACTAGAGTGCTAATATTTAAAAGAGGGCTTGTACATAATATTATTCAAAAATAAATATATATGTTGTGAAGTCAAAACTTAGAGGCGCTAGGCCTTAGCCTTCTCTTAAGGAAATAATTTTATTAGAATGAGCCTGACTGTTGAGATATTCAATATGTTAAGTGGAGGAAAAGCTACCACTAGATGGAGCTCGAGTCTTTAAAGATTTCTGTAGGAGTAAGACGAAAACAAGACAGAAAAAAATGTCAACAAATTGAGGGTTGACCTTATTAAAGATATTCTGAGATGTAGAGTTCTTCAGCTAAATTTTTAACGTGTGTTCGAATCGGAAGATGAGGAAAGACACAAGTTAAAAAAATTCTGAAATCACTAAATATACAACCGAGTGAATGCATATAGTAAGGCTCACACCATCACAAGAAAATAATGCGATCTAATTGCTCCCTACTACAACAAAAACACAAATTGTGAAATCCGAATGGCAAATAAAGCAAAACTATTTCACTTTTTGGCAAATTCGACACAAATAAACGTCCATATCCTATCTGCAGTTTAGCTTTATTTGCAGCGCTTAAATCGGCTATAGTGGATATATAAATTAAGCAAATAACATGCCCATGGTTGCAATTTCAGCATCAAAATTCCGCTTGCACATAGCACACAAAAGTTTTGTTATTTTGTGCTGAATGAGCGCGGCACTACAATTCAATCAAATGGTAAAAGCATTTTGAGCACATGCCGACTATATTTCATTTAATTTTTTTTTTTGTTATCAGCAAATAGCTTGATTAAGTTAAGGGATTAGTTGACTAACATAACAGACAATTTAACAGGCTTGTAAAAATTCAGTTTTATTAGTAGAATTGTTGGAGCATATTTGCGAATTCACTTTGCAATTCGCCTAAAAGTATACCAGCAATATAACAGTTCTTTAATTGTTGATGCTTTTTTTTGAAAAACTGCGCTATATTCATACATTATTTACATCAACGCTCAACATAAAATTGCATTTATCAATATTTGATACGTAGAAAGTTTTAGACGCTTACGAGTACATAAAAGGATTTCAGGCTCAAAAGAAAAGCGATAATGCCACGGAAAATTAACCTATTAACTCGCAAATAAAAGCTGACTGAAAATTCATTACTGCATACTTTCAACAAAGGAAAATCGACAGTTCTAAGAAGTCAGTTATTCTAACAGTGCCACTTAAGTATATGAGCAAACCTTTTTACATTTTTAAAAACTTTAATTAGATTTTCAGTTAAATTTTCTAAATAAAAAACCTAGAAATGTGCTATGCAACAGCAAACAAAATGCTATCAAGTGCTGCTTCACTTACCATATGCCACAAGCATGTCAAGTTTCATATAAAAAATACACACAAAATTTTTAAACTAAGAGTGCAGTAACCTACATATTCACTCCCCAAAAGTATGCTGCAAACTTTAATCAAATTTCACAATTTTTACGAAACTAACAATTTGAAAGAGCATACTCACTCGACACGCATGCAGAAGTTCCCCAAACTTTTCTTGGACAGTAATTGGTAGTAAAATATGCCAAATTTTATTGAAGTAAGGACATACAAAGAAAGGCTATAGAAGGCCAAACAGACCTAAATAAAATTCGACAAAATATTACGCTGTGAAAAAACGAAATTTTTCAACTAAAATTGCTTAAGCAACAAAGTGAAACACTTAACTAACAATTGCTCTTCTCATGAGCTTAAACTCCAAACGATAAGCAGCAATAAATAAAGGCCGCTACGTTGGGCATATGCTAGAATTGAAAACTGACATAAAGTGGAAAATTGTGCTGCCAACTAAATCTAGCTAGAAAGAAACCAACTTACTGTTTGTAGGGAGGAAAGAAAGTCAAGCGTAGAGTTGTGAAAACTTTTTTTCAGCGCAACCAAGTTGTATGCAAATGTGCTGCTTAACTGGAAGAGCGCCACCCACACATGCATCCACCAACGTATTCACTGCCATTTATAAGCTGACATACTTTTAGGCGCCAGCGCACATAATCGCATGAGCGAGAGTAGACGGCATGCCAGAATGGTATAATAGCTGAAAAGTATGCAATAATCTGAGCATACAACAACAAAGAAAAAAACACGTAAAAAAGCTTTAGTGGCATTGGCGTACGCTGGAGAAAATTTGATAAATTAAAATTTTTCTAGATAAAGCGTAGAAACATAAGATGCAGGGAAGCGCAAAGCAAACAAGCAAGTAAGAAAGGAGAATGGCAAGTGGAACAGAGCTTGCTATGTAAGATCTAAAATGTCAATTTGTGTCACTAAGCTTTTTCATACGTTTGCTATTGTACTCTAGGTACATGTGATTGTGCAATGCTTGGTGTGTTTAAGCACTCATCACACTCGTGTGTGTTGGGTGTTGAAAGTGCATAATGCTCACTGAACTTTCAATATTTGTTTATCAGTAATGCTTCCATTCAATAGAAAACAAATATTGTCACTTGGGAGGTGACTCACTTTCACCTTTATCCACCTATTCATTTCATTGATTGAATGCCTGTTAATCCTTGACGAGGGATATGACGACAGTGAGAGCAGCAGCAATATCTCAGGCGTTGCAAGACAAATTCAAAAATTTACGAAATTCATCTGCAAATATGTGCAGTTTTTGACAGTTTTTCCTTTCACTCAAGCAAACATTCAATTCAAGGGCATTTATACTCTTTATTTGGTTATGCAAAAAAGGAGGTGTGAACGATAAAGTGCTGTGCAATGCATTAGAATAAAAATGAAATGGAGTGCGAGCGACAAGCAGCACAAAGACGGCACTTTTGTATGCAAATTTAAAACAAAAATTTTATGTGATCTGAACTGTGAATTGATGTTAAGATGCCAAAGTTTGCTTGCTTGTGTGTGCGTTAGCTGTTGAGAAGGCTGTTGCGCCTGAAAATATACTACGATGAAAAGTAAGATGTTAAAACTGGAAAAAATGATAGTAAATGTGAGTGCATTTAAATTCCCTGGAGAAGAATGTGGGATCAAAAATTTACGCTGCAGCTGTCTCTTAAAATTTGAAATTCTTAGGTAGGTGGTAAGTAGGAAGAGTGTCACAGAGTTCGCAGAAAGATTAGAAAATGTTCGATAGCGATTGGGTGTGCATTGTGCTTCTCGATTGTGAGAGCTCGATTTTCACTTGTAAACTGGGTTGAGTTTTTCATATTTTTTATCTAGCAGACTGTTTGAAAGAATTAGTTTTCAAAAAAAAAAAAAATCTGGTTAACTTCCTCACAGTATTTTTCAGTAAAGTGGCTTACTAGGCTTTAAAAATAACGGGCAGATATACATTTCGTAACTCATTTTGTACCAGCTACAAAAGTGATAGTCAAAAGCCAGCTTGAAGCATAGGATATCGGAAGTCACTCATTCACTACCATAACCACCCCTAAACTAACGGAAATCGAAAAGTTTGAGAACTAGTCAAAGCGTCAAAGCTAACCGAACTGAAAATGATGACGAAGAGTTTCCAAGTAATGCACTGGGCTACTTTTGTCAACGACAATGATATCCTCATGAAAGAGAAGAAAGTGGAGGCCACTGCTTGGGTATTGAACTAAAACTAGTATTGTCATCAAATGTGTCAGCTTTGGAATAAAACGTAGTCTTGTATTTTTTTTTTTTGTTTTTTTAATATTTCTACTTTTTTTTTAATAAATAAATATAGTGTAGCGTTCCTATTTTTGTTCAAAAAAGAAAGTTTAAACCAAAGTAATCGTCAATAAGCAAAGCCCGGGAAAAGCTTATAGTTTTTGCATAGAAATTTTGGTCTAATTTTTTCAATATTTCAATATTGATGTTATGTATGGTCATAGCGTTTTTATCTATACAACGGCACTTGGAAAGCAGAAGTATTTATTTTCTTGCAAACAAGACACATCTCGAAGTCAAGGCCAGTTTGCAAATGATTTGGTTTGCAGTACCCGTTTTTTTGTCAGCTCTTCAGTCACATTATTCGTCTCTCACCAGAGACGGCAAATGGATATTCTTTGACAGAATGGAAATCACTTTGAATCCAGCTGATCTTAATGTCAGCTGCGAATTAGCCATTCTTTCATTAAGTCAAGCTAGTTCCAAGTATAGTTTCGATGTGTATCTGTGCTGTCTGCTCCCACATAGGGATGGAAAACAATTCGCAATATCAAATTAATAAGCCTATGCAATCTAGAAGTGAGGGTATACTTTAAACAATCCGTGCTGTTGCAAAAAAATATTGAGGCTACTAAGTTTATAATGTTTTCCTTAGGGCAAACTAAAAGTAATTACAAAATCTAAAGGAAAAAAAACTAAAAACAAGTATCATTTTGATAAGCCAATAAAACGCTGGCTGCCCGCATATTAATTTCCAGTGTAAATTGCCGGCTATTGGCTACTAATTGAAATTAATTATGCACAGCATTTCTCGAAATTGCCTTCGTTTACGTAGTTTACTTTGCACTTTCTTCCGATTCGCCCTATGTTTTGTTAATTTTTTTATTTTTGCTTTTTAAACGCCCGCAATATTTCACTTTAGAGGTAAGATGAGAAAATTACTAAAAAATGCAATGAATTATATCCAATGCTTATCGTAATCGAATGCGGGAGGAAAAGAGCATGGCTAATAAAACGATAACGGTAAACGTCGGTGTGTTAAATGTTGAAATGAAAGAGAATATCGGAGCAATTTAATCGCATATCCTGTTGTTATGCTACAAAGAAGGAATGTGGAGCTGTAGTTGTTTACTTACAAAGCAACAAATAGAGGAAAATTGTTTTGGTATTTAGTTGAACAAATAAAATTACTGTATATATTTTTGTGTTTTGTATTGCAATAACTATCAATTAAGAAATAAATATTTTCTAAAAGATTCATTGCAGCAATCTGAAAAAACAAAGGCGTTGCTTTGGATATAACGCTACTAAGGACCAACGCATGCCAACAAATGATGGTAAATGCAATGTTTTAAGGTGGAAAATCGTCAAGATTTTAAACACGGGAAGGTTTAAAACACGGCTGGTAAGGCATTAATTCAGTGATCGGTAAAAAGAGTGACCTCAATATGAGAGCCTCTTGTTGCTTTGCAGAAAAATGAGTTTGTTTCGGTAGTACTACACTCAACCAACAATAAAAACAAAGTTCTGCTATTCTCAATGTACATTTTGTATTCAAGAAACAGAAACCCGCTACGATTCGCTGCATCTCAGAACTTATCCGATTTCAGTCATTCTTTTTTCAAAACCAGTTTGAATCGATCGAACAGTACAGTTCAATTTTGGCATCAACCAGAACGGGCTCGTCTGGTTATACTTTGTAATAACACCCAATGCACAATTAAATGTATAATTGAATGTACTACTAAGTGTATAGATATTTATCAAATAAATTTAATAACTATAACCTGACCACATTTATGATGCGATTTGCTTGAAATTCGGTTCCTTTTTTTCCGAGAAGTGGACCAAGGACCGACCTATTTAAAAAAATCGTATTTATGATGCGATTGGCTGATAAATAAAAATGTCTTCAGAAGAACTTTCGTTATTTTGCTTATTTTCTTCGTAAGTAAGCAGAATGCTTTTCCTGTCTTTTTGGCCACTTTCGGGTTGTACCCGTGTAAAATGCGCTTGTAAATGCGTGAAGGCCGAACATAATTCGACTAATAAGAAACTATACATAATTTTAGACCATGACCAAACAGCGAGTACGCATTCTAAGCCGAAATCGCCACATTTTTGCAATGCAACTACGAACTACGTCTACAACAGCTAAAAATTAAAATCGAAATTCATGCCAAAATGAACTTTACACATAAAATTTGGCCTACAGCTGCCGCCAGCCAGTCAACTAGCCACCAAATGTGTTGCTGCTGTCGTCGTTACTGGCTGCGGCTTGTCTGAAATGTTTTTGTTGCGGCCAATATACATGTGTGCTGACAAGTTTTTAATTAGTGAGCTCGAGAATATTTAGCCGCATATTAATACATGTGTAAGTGCATATGTACGAGGTGTGCTCAAAAAGTATCGCGAATTTTAAATTTTCGCTGGTTACGTATATTCGAATTTCGAATTTTTTGTGGCGTTATGTTGGTACTCATGTCTCTCACTTATGCCGACAAGCTCGGCCATTTTGAATGTTCAGTTAATTGTTGACAGCTGCTTTGCTTGCACGTGTTTTGGATCGTCTTCGATTTTTACGCGAAATTCTTACCAAAATTGCTCAATTGTGACCAAAAACAGCATCGCATGAACATTGCTAATGTTAAACTCTGTCCGCGACGACCCAAATTTGCTCCAGAGGGTCATAACTGGTGACGAATCGTGGGTTTATGGTTATGACGTGGAAACCAAAGCTCAATCATCTCAATGGAAGCTGCCGCACAAACCAAGACCGAAAAAAGCGCGCCAAGTTCGGTCGAATATGAAAGTTTTGCTGACAGTTTTCTCCGATTGCAGGGGCGTGGTGCATCATGAGTTCTTGCCACAGGGAAGAACGGTCAATAAGGAATATTACCTGCAAGTTATGCGCAAGAAACGCCCGGATTTGTGGAAGAACAAAAATTGGCTTTTGCACCACGATAACGCCCCTGCTCACGCATCGTTGCTTGTGCGCGACTTTTTGGCCAAAAACAACACACTTATGATGCCGCAGCCACCGTATTCCCCAGATCTGGCCCCCTGTGACTTTTTCTTGTTCCCTAAACTGAAGAGGCCCATGAAAGGATGACGTTACGCTTCTCTTGACGAGATAAAGACGGCATCGAAGGAGGAGCTGAACAAGATACAAAAAAATTATTTTTTGAAGTGCTTCGAAGATTGGAAAAACCTTTGGCACAAGTGTATAATATCTCATGGGGATTACTTTGAAGGGGACAAAATAGATATTCATGAATAAATAAATAATTTTTGAAAAAACACAAAATTCGCGATACTTTTTTAACACACCTCGTATGTTTGTATATTTACAATGCACAAAATGTGATTAGAGTAGGATGAATTCGGGTTGAGTTGCAAAGGAGCATGCAACCAATGTCAGTTTTGATCTCTTTGTATGGGTAAATAGATTTCTTTTGTTTGAGCATGGCTTATGAAGAGACTAATTGGTCCCTTTCATGCCCAAAAGGGTAGTGTCGGACAGATTTCCTTTGTTCCCCTACGGGTACGGTCGGCCAAGTTTACTTTGAACACCTAAAAGTAGGCTGCAGAAATTAAAATCGACATTTTCCAACTATGCCTATAACGGAATAGTTGGGATCAATTGTAGCCCACTGTTATATTGATCCCGGATTACTCTATTTAGATATATTTACAGACAGATATATGTTTATTATTGCTATATGAGGTTAGTGACACATGCAACATGTCGTTGCCGAAAATTTTAAAATGGAAATTTATAAGCCACAACGAGCAAGTGGTTGTGTGTGTGTGTGTGAATGGCGAACCTAGCACAAGGACGCACTATGCTTTCACGTGTGATTTTCTATTAGCTGCTCCCCTAATACCCACCAGAAAGTGTACAACTTATACAAGACTTACATTGGTTGATCAAACGGCTTACAGCATGTTGTATTCAACATTCATGTTTGACCTAAGAAAGGAAACAGTGTTTGAGGGTTTCAAAACCATGTATCGAACATGCATGGTCGTCGAAGTTGGGCCAGTGTGACTCGTGTCTCCCTCTGAAGTTCCCGTTCCTCTTTGGCAAGAAGTTGTGTGGATGTTGTTGAGAGCCTTTTGATGGGCCTGCTGATGAAACGGTGATATTATGTGATGCCAGATTACGGCAGAATGCCTCGGAGATATATCGGTATTTTTGTTGTTCTGCTAAAAAAAATCCCGTTTCATAATGCAACCTACTGTATGGCCAGCGCTTCCATCTTTCTTATTTGTTACAACTTTTTTCCGGGTATATTTGTGCGTATATGTGTGTGTGTTATCGTTGGCGTTTACAGCCATATATTTGTGTTTGTATTTTGCGTTTTCTGTCATAAAACGAGTTTATTATAGTTTTACATCCGCCAACCAGCTAACTCGACCGGAATTGAGTGACGCAAAAAAGGTAAATAGAATTTAAGCTCGACAACAGTAGTGCCATTGTATAACGCTACAACAACTATACACACACATACATATGTATATCCATACGTACGAATATGTGCCGCGAAAAACTCGTGCAACGAATGTTTTGTCATAAATTACGCTTCTCTCGCAGCACTCCCACAGCTGCTGTCCGTGTTTTTGCGACAAAGTCTGACATTCATGACCGCAGGCAAAATATGTCCGAATTAATGGCATCTGCCTGACAATGATTGTTGATTGGTTACTTGTTTGCCTTAGCTGACTTGTGTCGTATATTTTCATTAAAGTTATTTGTTTTTGTTTGTTGTATTTTAGGATCATTAGCTGTTTTTACTATTTTGCGTACATTTTTGACTGAAAGTAGAAAGTAGCACGTGATCTGTGCCGAAGTGTTTCTGATACAATGCCCTTCCAACCCAAAACAACAAAATGTACACCGCAAGCTGTAAGACGGAGCGGGAGCAAGTAAAATGGGAATGAAAAATTCTGCCGGTTATTTTCGGTCTACTCTTGAATATCATATCATGTGATTATGAGAGATGTGAAGTGTGATTCTCATAAGCGTTGCTACCATTTATGGTCGCCTATACATTCATCAAAAATGACCTTTGGCGATCGGGTGAAACATTAATTCTACATTTTGCAAAAATGATGATACAATATAACGCAATAAACTACGTAACTTATGACGCCACGACGTGACATCATGTTCTGATCCCCTTTCTACTTGTTCAAGGCGCATATTACATTATCAAAATCACCCGATCGAGATATAGAATTCCATTGATTCCACTTCACAAGCAAAGTTGATAAAATACCATGAGATGATATACATATCATATGTTGTAACGATGTGACTTGCGATCTGATACCCACTTCTTCTTTTTATGAGCACCAAGAAACACATCGTGATTTATATTTTATCTCATGATATTTCATTATTTTTGGGAATCAATTGCATACTCCGTTGCGGAATGGCAATTTTCATGATGAATAGGCATAAAAGTAGAATGGGATAATTGCATATCATATCAAAGCATCATATGATACTTTTTTTTAGGATATCGAATACCTTTGGCGGCTATTCTGGATTCAAGCTGCCAAACAGTTTTTTCCCTACTGCGGGCAATCCGTAGCATTTTATTTCAAACACAAAAAAATCAATTAATTTTTTTTCTGAGCTGCAACACATTTAATTGGAATTTCCAACTTCTTACATGCCACAATTCGCATGTCAATGAACTGCACAGTTGGTATATCACTGTAGAAGTAGAGCGCATTGAACTCATTGCATGCGAAAAGTCGTTAGATGGTTTGGAAGTTGCCACACATTAACCGCAGCCAGAGATTAACATGCGAAACACCTGCTACCAGATGATAAAGGGCAAACCTCATTCACCATATGAAAGTACTATTTTCTCATTGCATACTTAAAGGCGCTTACACGTTGCATTAGCTTCGTTTGCACACAAATAGCAAGCCACGATGGCAACATACAAATTAAAGTTAGCTAAGTCAGTCAGAGTACAACGAAGAAGAAAAAAAGAAGTGCATAGTTGTAGACAGCACAGGAGCACACACGCATCTGCACACACATATGTTGAACCCTGACCACAAGCGCAGCTAAAGCTCAAACTAAAACCGTAACTGCCGATGCAAGGACTTGCATTTTATTTCCTTTTCCTTCGTACGTACTTACGAGTGTTTTCATGAATCATTACAGTGTGCGAGTAGCATCAATGGCAATCTGCGCCGCCTGAGTTTGCACTGCTCGGAAGGTTAGCCAGCAACCAGAAATATGCAAATGCAGATTTTCACACGCCAATCATAAAGTAACTTAAAAAAAATTGTTAGCAACCACCAAACACATTTAATAATGTGACATACGTACACTTGTTTTGAAGTTAAAAATGTCAAAGCTCTGCAATTGGAGTTGGAGCATTTTAATTAAAATTACAAATTCTCATGCAATGCATAATTGGTATGAAAACAAGTATTCACGGCAAGTACGGCAAAAGCGAATGACTCAACAAAGTGCAAGAAAAATGTTTGAAGCTCTTCGTAGTTGCGGCTAGCAAGCAGCAAAAGGAAACTCTGAAGGCTGAAACACATTGGCGACGAACGTTGAGTTTCACTAGGCGGAGTAGGGGGGTTTTATAAAGAAATTTCTCTCAAAAACAAACATATCCGAGAGGAATAATACCTTAGTAATAAAAAAAGTTGATAATTTCGCACGTTTGGTTATATGGGAAAGATCGATAATGCGTCAAAAATTATTTAAAATTGAGGAACAGATCTGGAAACTCACTTTCACTATGCACACTTGATATTTTCGGATTTTTCTTTTGAACAGGCTCATATACTCGTATACATATTTTCAAATTATTTTAGAACAGGTTCTGGAATGTGGAATCTTTTAAATGTTCCTGTTTAATTTTCGGAAGCTTAAAGGTTAGAGGTTTTAATGCAAATATTTTCGAAAAATTTTAAAAAGAAACTAGTTTAAAAATGTACGATAAAAATTTAAAAAAAATAAAATTTAAAAAAGTAAATGTAATAATTAATAGAAAAATTATAAAGTAAACATATTGCACATTTAAAAGTTTACAAGACAATAAATAAGCTCAATTTTAATTTACTTTCTTTTTGACTTATTTTTTAATTAATTATTTAAAATCATTATAAGAGTAGAGAAGGAAAATTTGGAGACAGCTGCCATAACTTTTCTTATATATCAATTTCGGAAGCTACTAGATTTCTTCAACAGAAAAATGTTTGCACACTTTGCTAACCACTAGGCCATCAAAACGCAAACTTTGGGCCAGCATCGCCATCTGGCGGTATTTAGCATTGTTTATAATGGATTTTTCCTTTTATTTTGTGTCAATTTTGACACTCTGACTGTGCTTTTCTTTGCTTTTGTAATAAAAACTTTTAACAATAACAAATAATTATTGAAAAAATTAAAACAATAATAATTTTCATTTAAAAAGAAATATATAAATTCTTGGCGTTGAACTCATTTATAGTCACCAATACTTAAAAATTTTAAATATTTTGATATACATTTGATTTTAGCGGGTTGCCGGCCAATGCTGAGGCTAAATCCAGTCTTCAAAAATAGTAAACCAGACACCAAGAAAATTTCTTATGCAACTTTTTCAGCTCTGCTGCCCTCGGAATCACTGAAACGTTTATCGAGGTGAAAGGCATCCTAAATTGACTTAGCAATAACCTCAGTAAAAACCTCACCACATGTAGATATTTAGTTGAAACTTTTACGCCTAACAAAACATATCGTATATGTTTCTATCTCATTTATGAAGAAATCTTACTGAAAACACGAGAAAAAGTACGGAAAACACCACTAAAATATTTTAGGAGCTGACAAAAACTACGTTGGCCCGAAAACCTAATGTTTTTTCTGGAATTTTTTTCTCGGAAAGTATAATAGCTAGAAGGATAAAATGTACATACATACATACATGTAATGAAGCTTCACGAATTTTTTGTTGTTGATCCAAGTAAAGGCGGGTACCGACAATGGCGGCAGGTCGGCGGCGACTAGTCCTCATGGTGGAAGTCCTAGTGTCCGTAAATAAAATCTTAAACGCAAACAAAAAATATTTTCTTAATCTGTACACTTTTCCGCATCCGTGAAGAAATTCATCGCGATTGCTCAATTTTTGCGCACAGCAGGACTTCCACCAACTCGGAAAATGTAGTTTTGAGGAAAACGCGTTTGAAAAAAGACCGCGGCGCACCAGCGCGCTTGACCTCCACCAAACGGCCGATAACTTTTTCCTACCGATTTTAACTCGAAATTTTGAGAGCGTATTCTTGACACACGTATCTCTATGAACATGCAAAAAAACAAAAAGCGATTTTTTTGATCTCACAAGTAGAAACCTGCCTTAATACTTCAACCGTTTTTCTTTAATTTTATTTTTTGGATTTGCCACTGTTCAAATTCCCTACTCTAGGGCTCATTAATTACATAATTTGCACTATCTTCAGCCAGAATAATTTTCCTACGAACACTGAGGAGACAAATTTTTTTATAAAAAATGCAAGGAGGAATAAAAAGAAATAGCAATAAGTAAATGAAATGAAATAAAAATGCAAAACACCTCGAGACATTGCCTGCAAAAGCAATATAAATTAGTATCTAAGACAAATGCGTTGACAAGCGGGACCAGAAAAA
The DNA here is from genome assembly GCA_949987695.1 of Merzomyia westermanni. NCBI lineage: Eukaryota > Metazoa > Arthropoda > Insecta > Diptera > Tephritidae > Merzomyia > Merzomyia westermanni. The sequence continues at coordinate 199,682,189 of OX465289.1, read as the reverse complement.
GAGTTGCGCTAAGAAAGCGAAAGAAGTTAGCAATGAGAAACTTAAAGAAAAAAGAAATGGGAAAAGAAAAGTTAAATACAGAAATAAGCTGTGGAAAGTCCAGTGACGAATGTCGAGCAGCAATGTAAAAAGCGAATTAAAACTTTAATGAGAAAACTACAAACGTAAATTATAAATTCGCTTCCCAACAACTTTGTTACTCCGCATGGAATGAAGCAATGTAAGTTGAGCAAATGCTGTTGCATATTAAATTTTTATACCTTTTATGAACATGAAATAGTATTATAACTTTAGTCCGAAGTTTGTGTGTGAGAAGAAGAAGATATAGGCCCACAAATAAGCATATCGAAATGATCAGGGCGACGGGTTGAGTTGATTTAGCCATGTTTGTCTGCCCATCCGTCTGTCTGTCTGTCTTTTTTCACGCAAACTAGTCCCTCAGTTTTAGAGATATCTCGCTAAACTTTGGTAAGAGGCAGCCACTTTGTAAATCATTAATCATTTATTGGAACTAGCATGATCGGACCAATACAACGCAGAGCTCCCATACAATCGATTGTTCCGATAAACGGGTTTTGGTCTGTAAATTTTGCAATTAAAAAGTAAAGAACGCAAAATTTTGCAGGTTTCATACATTTTATATAGGTAATGTGACTAGTGAAAATGAGCCAGATTGGACTAACATAACATATAGCTCCCATACATTCCGTAGTTTCGATAAATGGGTTTTGGGATATGTATCTTTAAATTAACAGTTTTGGAGAGTTTGTACTAATTATAAGTAAGGATCGGACACTTAAGACTGTGATGCGTATTCATGAAAGGTATAAAGTCTTCGGCACAGTCGAAGACAGCCCTTTCCTTGTTTGAAAATTCTTTTAAGTAAATTTTGCTATGAACTACAACACAGAGTTTCATAGTCCAACAGAGCAAGACGTGAGAATATGAAGCATGAAGAGTTTTAAAGGAATTATTTATTTTGAAATAGGAACTGGCTAATATTTACTGAAACGATAAGTATTGACGTGTCTAAGGTAAAATAAACGTAGCGCCAAAAACACTGACGAAACAATCGAAGGACTAAATTCAATCGCCTCTAAAAAACAAAAATTTACAGAATTAACCAGTTTAAAAATTCAAAAACATCCCGAGGCGATATTCACACACCTCTTGTAAGGCATATCTGTCGGAGAAACTTTTGTTAGAGCTATTAAATATGATTGCCTATCTAAATGTTTATTTGAACATTTTACTACTGCACACAATCCGCTTACACATAAATGCTTTTTGCTTACACAACATAGAATGCTAAAGCTAATATCCTCATCAGTTGGTTTTTGAACTGCACTGCAGGAATCATAAAAATCCAAGCAATTTACGGGTCAATTTCTGGTCAGCCACTTCCAAAATGACAATTCGTTGGGCCAGTTGCAGTCAAACATTAAGGCAGTAATGACAGACATGACAATAACAACAAATGGTTAAAGTCATTTGCAGTTTTGTCGAAGATTCAAAACAGTGATGCAATTGTAAATGGCAGTGCGTAAGCAAGAGGAAGAAACATAAATGGAAAATTTTTTGTATGATTCTGTACTTCTCGGTTTGAAGAAAGCACATACATATGTATGTATGCACTTTCCTATTGAGAGTTGGAAATGTTTTGGTTTATATCAATACAAAATAGTTAAGTTCATTCACGAAATTGTCCTCAAATGCATTTTTTTCTTGTAAGCGTTCTTTCATGCTCTTTGTAATTTTGTAAAAAAACATTAAGGTAGCTGAATTGCAGTGATAATTTCCACCGAATAACATAACATAACATAACATATTAAAAGATTGCGTTCCATTTGAGACTTTACTCAATGTTTGCTTTGTTATTTTTGATAGAATGGTTTCGTATGGGAATACACAAATGGGTGTTTTCCTTCATCGGTGCAGATAAAAAAAACAAAATTCCAAATAGGAACAGTCAAGTTATAGGATGTTTTAAAGGGAAATGTTGCACCCCCCGGAATTAAAAAGTGCAAATCTCAGAAAAAAAGTCCAATAAAAAAAACGGAAAAAAATTCATTGAGTTTTCGGCGACTTCATCAACTCTTTTTCCTTTGGTTCTTGTCTTAGACCAAACTTCATAAGTTAACTTCAGGAGATATCGTTAGAGTACTACCAAACGAAATGTTTGAAAATCAAACAACCAAACTAAGAGCTCCTTAGTAGAAAAAGTGAGAATATTTCGGTTACTTCGTCAACGTTGCTGTTAGGTCAGCGAAATGGGCGTGAACAACGCACACGAGACACTTTGCAAACAAAAAAACCACATAAAATCCAAACACAGAAAACTGCAGCAAATGGTGTACTGTCGCTCATTCCCTTTCTCCATCCTTTGACTCACTATCAAAATTGGTAAAAAGTTAGTAAATGACACGTTCATTACTCTTTCACGCTCACTTCATCCTCACATTGAGTTTTACTAGACTCTTCTTTTGCCTCCCACAGACCCATAATTTTGCAATTCGAATAATGAAGCACATGGCAATCAGCAGAGTTGCTTTCTCGCTTTGATTGACTGCTGTCGGAAAGTATTTATGTGGAAGCGATGTGGATTGCAGGACGGAGGGTTCTATGTGTCCCACTCGGACAGTGAATGAAGCAATGCACTCTGTAAGCAGTTTGCAGTGGGCTTCACTACGTTTTTTAGTCCCAAAATGAAAGTTTTCAGTGTATACGGGATGGCAAAGAAAAATGTTTTCCTCTGTTTTGAAATCCTACCAAACTCCGTAGAACTTTTCAATTCTTTTATAATGCTCTTTTATATAACTATATATTTTTGAAACTAAATAAAATGAGAAATAATTTGCATTTTTTCTTTTACTTTCAGGATGAGAAAAATCAGTTGCTTGTCACGAACGTTTGGTTGAAATTGGTGAGTATGAATATGTGTTTATGAAATATTTGAAGGTTAGTTTAAAATATATTCTGTAGATGCTGACTTTCCGTTTTACCTGTGGACGTCATAGATCTTGTCCAAAATAATAATAAATATAGTTCATACCACGTATGAATAAAATTTAGCCAAAATAAATTCTAAAAATTAACACATTTTTGTAATTGAGAAATTGGAATTTAAAAAATAGGTTGTTATTCAATTTAATAGCTCAAAAGTTACTAAAAAATTAATAAGTAAACAAATTAATATGAGATAACAAAAGAAAAAGAAGCCAATACAGTTGGGAACCGGTTACGCTTTTGGTTTGGTTCTCTTTTAGATCAATATAAAAGTTACAGTTATGGTTTCGGTTTCGTTCCTCGCTTTCCAATAAATGCCACAACCGATAGGATATATTGCGGCCGCCGTGGTGTGAAGGTAGTGTTGCCGGCCTACCACACCGAAGGTCCATGGTTCGAGCCCTGGTACAGGTAACATCAAAAGTGATTTGAAAAAAGTTTTTCAAAACGGGGTCGCCCCTCGGCAGTGGTTTGGCAAACTCTCCGAGTGTATTTCTGCCATGACAGGCTTCTCAGCAAAAATTCGTCTCCTTTGTAGATGCCGTTCGGAGTCGGCAAAAAACTGTAGGTCCCACCAATTTGTAGGGAAAATTCAAATCGGCACACCACAAATTGGAAGAGAAGCTTGGCGCAAAAATCTCTTAGGAGGTTTATGATGATATACCTGTTGTATATCGCGCCATAGAGAGAGAGATAGGATATGAGGAACTGAGATAGATGAGATTTTTTTACCGGAAGTTGTGGTAATCAAGTGATGGGGAAAAGTAGAGGCAAACAATTTAAATATACTTACAAAGGGAATTTTAGGCTTTTCTCATATTTTTCCAGCATAATGAGTTGAATGGGTTTAATATATAAATGAATTATTACATGAAAATTTTCCAGCATTAGGGAATCAAATGAAAACCCCCCTGAACTTTAACAGAAAAGTGAAATGGGAGCATTCGCACAAAAACCAAGCAATTTTAATCCCTGAAAGTGTAAATTAGAAAAAAAGAACAAACTAACCAATTGTCAAATATCCTGGATTGCTTCCCCTGTGGTGCAGCATGGCTACTTATAAGCACAAATGCACTTAACAAAGCGAAGCTAATGCCGGTCCATGTGTGGTTGTGTTTTGTTATTGTTTTTCTTATTTCAATATAATTTTGTTGTTAGTTATATACTTCGTCACTTTGTTGGTTTTACTATTGTTCGCTGCGGTAACAGAAATACATTAAACTTATCTTGTTTGCGTTTTCGTGATAATGGAAAATTCGCATCGCATGTCACACCATGCCCCAAAGTTACCAGGTAAACATACAAATTTCGCAAACTAAAAACAAAAAACATGCAAAACTATAACTTACAACGAAAAAAGATTTACATACTGACTACGCTTCATTGTTTTACATGACTATAGTTTTATACCCTGTATGAGCCTGAAATTGTATATACATTTGTGGAGATGTTTGTAAGTAAAAGAAAAAAATTTGGCGAAATGATCGGCAGAATGAGCTAAGACGAGACTAATTGTTTTAAAGCAAATTTGTCGGTTAATTTTGAGACATCTGAAACCTCTATTCTTTGGCCAACTTTTTTGCAAAGGCAACGATTCGAAATAACCAACATTCGTGGTTTGTGTGATATGGAGGGGTGCAATAAAGCCATATATCCCTATTTCTCAACACATTGTGATGTTTATGTATGATATGACATCTCAATGACATCGCATAAATCAAACAGCATTTTCTGAGAGGAGGATGCTGTAGCGGTCATGGCGACGATTTTTCTTTCTTTTCTTTCTTTCCATTTCATTTTTCATTACGATATGAATTTAAAATATTAATTTAAAATTATTGAAAAAATCTCGATTTTTAATTCCAAATTTCCATTTTAAATATGCGAAAAGTAAATTCTGCCTCTTTTCTCTCGCAAAAAATTCGACTACTAGGGGTACTTGATAATTTTTTTCAGTATTTTTTAAGTGTTTCATGGAATTAATATGGCCTTATTTCTCAATATGTTGAGAAATAGGGTCATATGGCTTTATTGCCGATATGATATTTTTATTTGTATGACATAAGCACTTATAAAGCTGAAACAAATATGTAGTCATGTACTGCACAACATCAACTCCTTCATGAAAGTATCTGATTCAATTTGAACTAATCAATGAACAAAATATTTTCCTGTTCAGTACCATTTTTTCCTTTGCTTGTAACTAGAAAGTCAATTTGTTTAATGTTAAAAATATTGTATGAAAGTACTTAAACAAAATTGAATGGTATTTTTCAATCAAATTCAATATGACCACTACTTGTAACATGTACATAGTTACATATCTAAAAATATGAAGTGATAAGTAATTTGTTTAATTAAAACTACACTTTCATAGGCATTGCAAGGTAGTATGTCACCTTTTTTTTCTGAAACCAGTTTTCAAACTCAAGTAGGCAAGGTGCTTATTAAAGATGCCTTGTTTGCTATGGTAAACCAAATTAAAATGATTAATCTGTTAATTAATTTCCATAAAGCATTAAAGTTTGTGTTAAGATGAATTTCATTTGTCGGGTGCCGACCATTTTCTCGTTTTCCTGATTTTTAATTTAAACTTCATATTTAGATCGCCGGACACACACTTTTATATTTGTTTACAGACTTTTCTTTGTAAAGTGAAAAAAATTCTAGTCTACTGTTAATATACCCCAACCAGATTTGGTCAAGTAGTTACAATTCGTATTGGACGAGGGCTAACAAAGTATTGGAAGAAATATAAAATAAGAATCCCTAAATATTTCAAAATAAATTAGCTTTAGTTTAGCAGCTGTCCCTTGCACGGGATAATCTATCTATTGCGTTCCACAACCCTTTAAAATTGCTAATATCAAGAAGTATATATGTATAATTTCCAAAATGAACCTTTCTAGTGGACTCTTAGATAAATAAATGATAACTAATATTGCTCTAAAACGTTCATCTAACATCTCGAACACCTTTTAATACAAGTTTCCGAAGTCATCATAGATTTCTGGCTCTTAAGATAAAGAAATATACGAATACATACAAAATATTTCATATAGCGTCAAGCTTAGTTTCTTTGAAAAGTGGATAGTTCTTTCAACCAGTATTTTCTGCCAATTTCAAAAGAACTCATACCAATGAAACTAAAGACACAACCCTTTCAAAGCACTTTCTCAAATGATGAGTCATAATTATTAATTTCATATTCGTATCGCTTCATTAATTCAGCAAATTTCCTTATACTCGAATTTTCAATAATCCCAATTGTAGCCATAAAATTAACCTGACTTGAAGACTTTGCATTTGAATAACACAGATTTTCCTTTCTCCCTACTTGTCTACCTTGCTAGGAGTGGAACGATATGAATCTACGTTGGAATACATCCGATTATGGCGGCGTTAAGGATTTACGTATACCGCCGCATCGGATATGGAAACCGGATGTGCTGATGTACAACAGCGCCGACGAAGGCTTCGATGGCACATATCAGACGAATGTGGTGGTACGCAATAACGGTTCATGTCTGTATGTGCCACCTGGTATATTCAAGTCTACATGCAAAATCGACATCACGTGGTTTCCGTTCGATGATCAACGTTGCGAAATGAAATTCGGCAGTTGGACGTATGATGGATTTCAGGTTTGAATCAGTTATCTGCAATTGCACACAAACACATATACAGCATGCACATATAAACAAAGTTATACTTTTAAAATTATATATATATATATACATATATATGCGCAAACAAATTATAATTATAATGATAAATGAAGTGAACATTACGATACGAGTGTGGACCAATTAAGGTGAAAGGCGTACATCCCACACGAAGGAAGTCAAAGCCGACAAACGCTGAGAGCACAAAAACCTCTTGAATGAAGTTGTAAATATTTGAAGCTGTGATAAGGAAGTATGGATCATTTTAATGCTACTGCAACGTTTGCTTGTCACGATAAGATTTTAAAGGACTTCGATGAATTGCATAAGCTTTTTAATTTTTTACGCCAATTTTAATTTTGTTTTTTGCATACATTAGTGTATAGATATATATTTAGTATATTTATTAATCATACTATGCACTTTCAACAGCTGGACTTGCAATTACAAGATGAAACTGGCGGTGATATCAGCAGTTACGTGCTCAACGGCGAGTGGGAACTATTGGGTGAGTAGCGCCTAAGTGAAACAGCGACACCTCAATAGTACTTGCTTAGTTGTTGTTGTGTTTGTGTATAACAATTTAAATGACACAAGCACAATAGTTGTTGCTGTAATATTGCCTCGAGTTGAGGACTCAAAAAGCAAAAAATAGTATACAATTCATATGTGTACACACGCACACACGCTCATTAACAAATAAGTTTTTCGCAGGTTCATAGTCACTCTAAAAAAGTAAAGCTGAAAATTAATTAACATTTTAATTTATTTATTAAAAACAAACCGCTTCCAACTTTAATGCTAACTAAACAAAAGTAATAAATATATTTAAAAAAATGTCTAAGCTAACAAGTAAAGTCATTAAAGACAACGCTTTTAACCAAGTCTTTCGCATATATTCTGACTTTACTTACTCTGCTTTACAAACTGCTGATAAAAGTAAAACTCTTCTGCTTCTTCTTGCTATATATAATCAGTTCATTCTCTTTCATTTCATTCCAAACAAGCAAAATACTTTACTTTAAAGCAGACCCAACAGCAATTCTCCTTCACTCCAACAAAGTTAGCTCTTTACCAAATTTTTTTTTTGTTTGTTTGAATAAATATTATTAATTCATTGAATCAGCACTGCAAAATTATTTTCGACTTGGTACAAATCGAGTTGTTTAAGGAACAGATATGACAACCCAAAATTCCCCTATTGGATTAAATACCTCTGCTAGGGACATCAGTTTCGAGTTTTTTAAATAGTTTAGTACTAAAGAGATTGGAAACCACGCACTTTCAAACAGAAATTTCTTGAAAACAGAAACACAAGTAAATAATAATTGAGTAATAACAATTACCTTTGTGTACAGTTATACAGTTAGTTTAACATCGGAGTACAGCCATACTTTCTTCAATACGAAAATTTAATAAAGTTCATATTCTTATCGCACAGTGGTCCAAGATCAAACCACGATGGTATTTTGTACCAAGCGTTATTAGTTTTTGGCGATACGGGCTAGCATATGAATTTCGGAGAGGTGCAATAAAGCCATAGGAACTAAAGCCATATAGCCTAACTTCTCCACATATTGAGAAATAATGCCATATTAATCAATATGGGATTATTTCCACTACGTAAAATACATATGTGAAATAAAGTCATAGAAATTTGAGAAATAAAGCCATATAATCACATCGCACACTAAATCAGAAAAAGTCACATGTTTAGTTCTATTAATTTGGCAACGCTCGATTTTTAATTCCAAATTTTCATTTTTTATTATGATAAGAATTTAAAATATTTATTCCTATTAATCTGACAAAAATTTGGAATAAAATATTGCACGAGGTTTAAGAAAAAATGTCGTATCGCCTTATTGCCTATGGCTTTATTGCACAACGCCATGAATTTCTGTATTTTAGGAAAGTTGTTTCAAAATCACTAAATCGCTAGAGCTTCCTCCTGATTTTTTGTCAATTCGCCAATATCAGAGAAAACGAACTCAAGGAACAATGGTTTAAATTTCCTGTGATTATTTCAACGGCTGCCACTGCATATCTGTATAAAATCTAATTTTTTTTTTGCCCTAAATTGTAATTGGTCGATCTCCAATAAAACATTTCCACATAAAAATTCTCTCCGTAAATGAGCAGTGCTGATTCTCAGAATTTTCAATTAAAGATCCGAGTAAATTTGTACAGATGGCAGTTCTTTTATTTTTTTACAAATACATGACTTCTCTAATTCATCGAATTCATTCAAATCTTAACCTCACTGTTCAAAAGCAAACCGATTTCTAACCCAACTATATTCAAAAGGAAATCCAAATAACAAAGAACTCACCCACTTTACCCACTCACCAAACAAAAAAGAATATTCTTAAATAAAAACAAAAAGTTATTGAAAAAAGGGCGCTTTAACTCTTGAAGTCCGAAATAGCCGTGTAAATGTTTCGCTTTGATTTTGGCAATGAATGACAAATTGCAACGAAAATAGGCAGATGTGTATTCTATGTCAAACGAAATGTTTTCGCAAAGAATTTAGGCGAATCGCAAAAATTTTTTCAACTTTTCAAATTGGCAAAGAATACGCTTTTGCGCATTTTCATTAATTAAAAATTTCTTAATAATTTAATTCGAGGTAAGCTTTTCCCCCATCACCAGTTCATAAAATCTCTATGTGTTTGTAATTTTACATAAATGTATATATGATATACATATGTACTTGTACAATAAAGTAATTATTTTTGCTAAAAATATTAATATGCTATTTTGAAGCATGTGCGCATACGAGAGTGAATCGAATATAAATATTTACAATTAAAAAATATATATTTATAAGCTTTTTTATATATTATTTTTTAGGTTGATCAATATGGTTAATCCTTTCAAATGTTTTGCAAATAGTTGTTGAAGCCTTAAAACTGGATCAAAAACACTTTTTTCTTATGTTTTTTTTTTTTTGTTATATAAATAAAAACTTCTCTTGAAGTTAATGTAGGATCAAAACTTCCACTCAAAGACAATTATGTCCACTTCGATGCTCACAGTGCGTGACGGCTGGGGCCACATTCTCGCAACCAAGTATTTCTGAATTAATTCTTTTTTAAACACTTACTAGTGTTTCCCTCACGTCTGCCAGAATTTCGAAGTTTTAAAGTTTTTGAATGCGTTCATAGATGCATGTAACTTCATGTTCCAATATTGTTTGGAAAAGTTAATATATTTTTATATAGTTATATCAGAAAAGTGTTTCAGAGAACTGAAATTGCATTACGCTTGCAGATTGGATATGTACTATATATACATACACATGTGTACAACAAAGCTCGCAACAAAGCTCAAAGTTTCGTACTGAGTAAAAAAGTTTTGAACACAGAAACAAAGCAAAACTACCTTAAATAATTTGGAGTCATGTGCAACTGTGAGCACATATACATAAACGCATGTAAGCACATATATGCTTTGAATATCTTTGATTCGATTGCTGTGGAACATTTGAAACGTTTTGCCTGTGCCAGCACGCACAGCGGCAGCCATGCGAGCCGAGAATTATTCGAAATTGAATTTCAACTATCCACAATTAATATTTATTCGCATTGTCACTGCAGCTCCCGTTATGCCTGTTCCTGATGCTACTTTTGGTAGGCAGTCATTTGCATGGAAAACTTTTTTTAAGAAAGTTAAAGTTTGTTTGTCATAGTTTTTAATAGAGGATAATAAATTCTGGCAATTTCCTTGCTCAAATATACCTAACAAAATAGTAAAAACATATTCGAAATTAGTTTGAGCTGATAAATGGTTGAACGAGTATGCACAGTCAAACTCTAAGAATTTTACTGGCTATTGAAAATGGTTTTCTGAAAATGGTTTCTCTCAACATAGGATCAGAGCTTTCTTGATAGTCCGATGAAGGTGAAGAAAGTTGATAGTGTGCTGCTTATCGTGTTCTCAACTTGTGCGTGAATTCCATGAATCTAACAAGAGATAAACCAGAACCCCTGTTTTAACCACGATTAAATGAAATTATTTATTTTCTTAGTTTTACGAGCTCAAAACCATTTGATAATAATTATTATTCCATTATTGTTTTTATTTTTTATTTTAATGGATTGAAAAAGCAACAAACATATGCAGGCTATAGTTATAGTACTGTTTCGAAAAAAGCCACGATTTCTGTGTATGTAAATAAAATAAAACCAGAGCACGGGTTACACGTAGAACGACCATATTGTAAAAAATAGAAAGAAGAAAGTACAAAAACATGATTTACATATAGACAGAGTGTATAAAAATCTTGTAGACTTGTTGGGAGATAACGGCAACAATCAAAGGAAACCCTGACTGATTTGTGTTGAAATTATATATGATATAGGTCAGAGAAAAATTGAAGATATGCATATGACTTCTATCAGAACTTACCAAGTAGGCTTTGATGAGGATACCATTATTGCACCAATAACGAAATTATTTATAATCAGTTCAAGCTTCAGGTCTGTTACCACGTCCTCCCAATTGTAAATAACCTAAAAATCAGCAAAATATATAGACCTTGCAAACTAATGCTCTCTCTTTACAGCAAAGATCACTTTAAATATAACAATTTCTTCTTTAATAGTTCTCAAATAATATTTTTTATTGGATCAAATTGTCAAGCTTGGTCTCCTTAGTGACCTCCTCATGAAATTATTTCGCTTTAATGTAGCCATAATTTAATGCTGCTTCTTCACTTAAGTGACAGTTAGTGGAGCGGCTCAAGTACACCACTTTCAAGTTTATAAACTAAACTTAGCCATTATTTCAGCCGCAAGCCATTGTATCTGCATGCACACCCCCATACATAAATAGCAGACCTTGTCGCTATGAAAGAAGCCTGAAGCTTTAAGCCGTACGTCGTCCAATAAACACAAAGCTTTGTGCATGCCGCGCATGTTTCTATGCAACACAGAACTATTTCGCAAAAATAAACACAAACATTCTTCTATGCAAAAAGCGCATGGAAGGAAGGAAATGAAAAATACTCAAATAAAATCACAGTTACCCAAAGCGGCGTGCGGCTGAAGTGAAAGCGCCGTAACCAGTAGGGAGGAAAAACGCCAGCTGGTACAAAGTTCTGTGAAACGCTTTGTTTCTTTTAAGCAACACAAAATAGAGAACAATAAGAGCAAAAGTCGAAAACTGGAAGAACATAAGTAAAATAGAAGACAGCAATAGAAACTAAATACCACAACAGGCGGTCGGTTTAGTTGTACTATACAGCTGTGATACTAAAAATTTTAGGTGGCTAGAATACTCTTCGTTGTTGTTGTAAAAATGTACGTTTATATGCTGGAGGATAGAGAAAAGTAATGTCAAGTACGCAAAAGTGTGGCAAGTTGGGTTGTAAAGGCTGCTTGCAACAACGACCGTATGTATAACGAAAAGCAACAAAACACACAGCAAGCAGTAGCATGCACTTCACCTCATCGGGGCAATCAGTTTAAGTAAAGTTTTGTTTGTGTTGCGGCAGGATTGGCCATTTTTAAGAAAATGTTCAATATTCTAATTCTCTTCTCGAAGCTAAGCAAAATATCTTTTAATGAACTCTCGACCAAGAGCTGCGCCTTGTTGTTGCTTTTTTGCTGTTTTAGTAACCAAAACACACCCGGAAGGTTTTGGGGTGTGTTGTCGAAAGTGACAGACCTTGTCTGGATATGAACCCCATACGCTCCTACACTCTCTTGCGGTGGCAGGGGTGGAAGCTGAGCCTTAAAAACTGACGTCTGGTTTTATCCAAGAGCCAACCCATATTACCATAGGACCATGATTCCGAGCCATACCCCCTTTGTTCATAGAGCTGACTTTCCATTCAACCGATAGTACTGGTAATGGGTTTGAATAAATAAAGAATCGGGCTAACGTAGGTATTTAAATTTGCTAGTGTTCACGAAGGATATTAAGCTTCCTTACATGTTTCCAATAAAAAATCAGCAGTCGATAGCGGAATTTGTAAGGCGCCAACTGAACAGAAGATCAGCCTATTTAAAAATATGTTTGTAAAATGCCATATTTCACAATTTTTTCAGGATTTTGTTAAAGAAATTTTTCACCAACGCTCTATCTCAAGAATTTTCATTCAGATAGGACATTTTTATACCTTTCATGAACATAAAATGGTATTATAACTTTGGTCTGATGTTTGTAATTATGAAAAAAGTTAGAGATAGGCGCACCAATAAGTATACCGAAATGATCAGGGCGATAAGCTGAATCGATTTAGACATGTCCGTCTGTCTGTTTGTACGCAAACTAGTCCCTCAGTTTTTGAGATACCTTGATGAAATTGGGTATGGGGCCGCCATTTTGCATAAGATTAATCATTTGTCGGAATCAGCAAGATCGGAGCAATACAACGCATAGCTCACATGCAATCGATTGTTCCGATTACCGGAGTTTGACCTATAAATATTGAAATTTAACAGCTAGGAACTTTCAATTTGGCGGGATTAGGTTATATTACAAACGCAATGTGACTATTGAAAATCAGCCAGATCGGACCTACATAACATAGCTCACATGCAATCGAGTATTCCTATAAATGGGGTTTGGGCTTTGTATCTTTAAATTAACAGTTTTGCAGAGTTTGTACGTGATGCGTATTCATAAAAAGTTAAAGTCTTCGGCACGGTCGAAGACAACCCTTTCCTCACTTGTTTAAATTAATTTTGCGATAGGGTGTTCCTGAACCAAATTTTAAAACAGGGTATTGTTAAAAATATTATTAAACCTGGTACTACGTTCACATGTTTGAAATGGTGCAAGTGCTCTAGATACCATCTGAAAAAACCTTCTAAATATTTGGAATAAAAGATGTGTTTCTGGTTTCGTTTCCAGATAGGGCATTCTTCAAAAAAATTCTGAGATTGGGTGTTTTTTTTAAATATTTTCAAAAAAGTTGATCTTCCACTCAGCCGTTGAAGGAATATTATTTTTTAGTTAAAATATGTCTTCCATTCTTTTTCACCTTTGCTACTTCTACTTAGTGCATAGCAGAGATATTCCACCATGCTTCCCCCAAAAACTGCCTCCTCATCACACAAATGCTCGCCGAAGTTGTTGTTCGCTCTTATTGAAAGCAATTTGGCCACAACTAATACTACTTCATTGTTTTGCAAGCGAGCTAGGAGTGCACAAAACGTTCGCTGGCATTTTATTTATTTAGTGAAGTTGTTTTGCATTTTTCCACTTTACGTTTTGTTTTCCCATTTTGGTTTCATTTTTGCGCTAGGCACGAATACACTAACGGGCACAATTTTATAGTAAAATTTTTCGAATATCCACCAGCTTTTGTGGTGAATTCTTTACAAGTTTATGCAAATGGCAATTTTCGTTATTTTTCATATACTCGAGGTTGTTGTACCACAACTCAGACCTTCACCTTCCTGCACACCTTGACTGCGAATGCATCTGTTGAACAATGATGTTGATTCTGAGGGATTATTGCAGCATAGGAGTGCATGTGTATGTGATTGTGAATGTATAACTGGAATGAGCCACTTAAAATTTAGCGTGCGACAACTTTGTAAATAACACAACAAGAACAACAACAACAAAATATAAGAGAAAATAATAGCCATAAAAACCATTCCAGCTGGAGTTGTCATTGTCAGTGCTTACTTCTACCCAAACTCCCTTTCTTCAGCTTTGTCTCGTCCACTTATGCACTTTTCATTTTTTATTAACCACGGAAACGATTTCAGCTTGGTCGCTTCTGACATGTCGAATACGCTTTGTGTTGTGCAACGAATTAATGGTCGCCTGTTTATATTTCAGCATTTCAACGATAATAAATTGACTTTTGTATGAACCGCACATGGCAAAATAAATAAAACAGAAAAGAAAAGACGGAGCAGAAAAGCTTATGACAGACTACAGAAATATTAGTTTTTGAAAAGCAGATAACCCAGAGCGTATTGTGGGAATATTTTTTATGTTCTGCTATTCGAAGAGTCGACCCAATTTTGGTTTATTACAAAAATATTGAATTGTGTTGGAGAAAAATTCTGACAAAGCTTAACAAAATTTTGTGAAAGGGCTCAAGACAAAAATCGTGGAGTGAATGAGGCAGTTATTAAAAAGAGCAACGTCATAAAAACACTGAAAAGAACTGATCTGTAAAGTGTAGTTTTAGGAAAAACCTACTCTGGAGAGTGTGAAACGATTTTACAATAACAATACCAACAACTAGACACGCAAGCTAGGACCCAATGATGTCTGCCTTCCAGTCTTATTACACGAAATTGGAATGCTAGCTATGTTTTTAATGAAAAAGAGATGTTTGATGCCACCACTTTTAAACTAAGATCTCGACGTTACACGCAGAAGTTGTCACACACTGAAGTAACATTCCCTTCTCACCGAACCCTTTGCTGATTTTCGGATCGATAAATAGTGCGAAATAATGATTTAGCTATTTTTGAGCTAGTATGGTCGTTTTTCGCTCATTTTCGTTGGGACTATCCCTTTCCGGCTATAAATCCAGTGCACTCAGATATGAACTGTGGATTAACCATATTGAACCTTCTTCGTTATTTCAACATTGTCTTTCGGGCCATGTAATGTAAAGGAGAGACAACTTATTGCCAGAGTGAGAGCTAAAAGATTCGCCCCGCTACCCCATTTTTTTGCATATGAATCATTCAAAGGCCAAATCAAAATTTTATTTGTTTTTGTAGGCAACCTACCCGAGCAGTCATAAACATAACCTCAAAAGTCTTCACATACTTTTCTCATTATTATATCCTTTTTCTTATCAAATATTCTACATAGTTTTCGCTGAATGGCATGAATCAATGAAAAGTCAATAAAGAAGAAATTTAAGTAGTCAAACTTATGTCGCATGCAAATTCCTTCGCAAATCATGGAAAAACTTTCATTCCAAACTTTTGTAACATGCAACTGTTGCAACACACAAAGGGAGGGCGAGAATGTCGGAAATGAAGCAGAGCCAAAGAGGAAGTTTTGAAATATGTTGATGGTAGAAAAAAAAACCCATTTGTAAAACGAAAATCGATCAGATAGAGGAGTTCGTAATGGGCATTCGAAGAAAATTATAGCAAATCAAACAACATTTTGAGCAAAATTTGCATAAAATAATATTTAGATATTTAAGTGAATTGTTAAAAATAATTCATAGAAAAGCTAATATGTCAAAACTCATCTATTTACATAAAAATTGCTCATAGCAATCACCTGCATTAGCATTCCATACTTCCATAGACATTTAACACTAACATATAAAAATGCTAGTGATGTTGCGTATATTCGCGTTCGCACTCAAAAAAATATGCCGAAACCTTTTGAAAGTACCGAAATCGAAACATGCCACTAATAGCTCAAATATATAAATTTATAATTGGTGTGATATACCACCGAAGAGGTTAAGGACGAACTTCTCTACCAATGCTGCTTCCCACACATTGTATGCAAACTCCGAACGGCATCTGCAAATGCAGATAACTTTTCACTGAGAATCTTTTTCATGACACCCGGATTGTTACCAATCACTGCCTGAGGGTGTTCCCGTTTTTGAAAAACAATTTTCCAAACGTTCTAGATGTTGCCTGTCCCGTCACTTGAACTTAGCACCCTCGGTGTGGTAGGCCACTAAATTGCCACAACACCACGATGGCCGCCAAAGTAACTCAAATACTGAATTAAAAAGTCGATGAACATTCTTAAAAGCTTTATTCACAAAAGCCAGAAAGAAATGTTCGGCAGTTATCGAAAATTCCACATTCGCGATATCTCTAGCGCGCACACATAATTAATGGTCATCTGCAGCAATTACTCTTTCTCTGTGTTTTGTTTTCTTTTCTAATCCCGGCGGCAATAAATGATTACTTTGGCAGCTGTGCTTACAGCAACAACAAAAAATCTAGAAGATAGAAAGGAAAATAAAAACAGAAGTAAAAAGCAAAGCTGGGAATGCTACAACATTATATACTGCAATGGAATTAGCGCACAAAAGTATGCTTTGTTTTGCTGTGAAGAGAGAACGATTAATAATTTTTCATTTGCAATGCATATTCGTATGTGTTCGAGAAAGCGATTAGAAATTTCTTTGTTAACTGCCGAAAGCATGGTGCAAAAAGGGTTAAAGCACAACATAATTTTAAAGAATGGCTGCCAAAATATTATATTGCGAGGATACTCGTATGTTCAAAAAGCTGTCTTAAAATGTTTAGTATGCCTTAGGCAGATTAGGAACACTACTTCAGGCATATATTTTTAATCAGGGCATAAACCCAAAAAATATTCAGACTCATGCAAGTAAAGGAAAGCATTTATAAATCGAAGCGTTTAGGCCAAGAGCTCAGGTAGGACTCCAAAAAGAATCCATCCCAAAATCCCAAATTCAGAGTCAGAAAACCGGGCCTCAGAATTATCAACTCATTTACGTCCAAGGTCTAAGGTGTTCTGAAATGAGCTTAGATTATATGAGCTTGCCTTGTAATTATAAATTACACCGTGTTGGTCTCAGAAACAGATCATATTTCATAATTTATTGGACTATGAAAAGTACTTCTTTGAGACACCTTAATTAGTACTATATGATTATGTTGCGCTCCCAACTAGCAACTTTTTATCCTGACACGTCTATGCGGCATTTTGAAAGCATACGCGAAGTATTGTTTCAGGCAATAAGAGGGAGGAGTTCTTTGAAATAAACCACTTTGGTATATACCAGAGATGACGATACCGGAGAACCCGGGTGCTCCTAAAACCAGGGGAAAACAATTTAGAATGTAGAAAACTTCTTCAACCAAGTATTTGCAAAACATTTATAAAATAATATTTTTTGTTATAATTAAATTTTTTTCTTTTTTTTTTTAAATTATTTTGTAAATAAATAAATATAAGCATAGAGCATAACAAGTTTATTGAAATTCGCATTTGTAATGCAATTTACGCTATTTGCGAAATAAATAAGCCATACTCAAGCATTTATGGCTTTACAATACTAAATTATTTACACATTATATGCACACATGACTCCCAAAAAAAAGAAAATATATACAAGCATTCGTGCATTTACTTAAGCAAATAAATCATAATTACAAATTAAAATTTGCATGTAACATACACATACTCGTACATAGACAAAGAAGAGGCAAGATAAAATGAATAATGCAAAAGCAACACATTTACCTAAAATGCATTCAATTTTATAGAAATCGACCTGGGGCATGCAAATTCGAGCAAAACTAATAAATCAAAAATCGATTGGCTTTTTCTTAAAAATTTGTGAGCCAAGCAAAAAACATTTCTATATCATAAAATATACACACACGAATACACAATTTTTAACATTTACTTGTTCGCTGACATTCACTACGCTTTTCACTCAATTCACTCTGTTTAACTATTGCATTCATTACCTACTATCACACTCATTGCTTCTCACTTCATCGCTTTTCCATTCCCATAAACTAAGCATACTTGCTAATATACAGTTACACCACCTATCTCAATTGTGAACTGATTATTTCTTCCGCCTTTTACACGCATTCGTTTACTTAAAATTATTAAACCATAACTTATTTATTCATACAACAATTTTTCAACAAATTTTTCAAAAATACTATACTTTATTTAAACAATTAAGAGTTCCTCTTTGGTATTTGTTGCCTATTGTACTTGTATTTATATACATATATTCTCATTTCTATTATCATTTCGTGTAATATCTTCATTCTTGTTCAACTTGTATCGCAGGTGTGCCTGGCAAACGCAATGAGATTTATTACAATTGCTGCCCGGAACCATATATCGACATCACATTTGCCATCATCATTCGACGACGTACTTTGTATTATTTTTTTAATTTGATTATACCTTGTGTACTGATTGCATCGATGGCGCTTTTGGGTTTTACGCTGCCACCAGATTCGGGAGAGAAACTATCGTTGGGTAAGTGAAATATCGCCAGACAAATTCTTGAATTTATTAAAGTAGCACGCAGTTGCTCTCCTTGTATTATTCAACCCCTCCACTCGCTAATAGACAAAGTTTGCTCAGAAAAGCATAATTTTTCATTCTACAAAATATTTATTGATGTAAAAGATATATATTAGGCCTTGATGAACTACGAACTATAATAAGATCTATTATGGTTGAACTTTCAGCTTATTCCTGTATATAGAGTCTTTATATATAATTAAGTGCCCTCTTAGTATATATGTTCAAGAACGAGTTAGAAACCTCTCCACATCTGTAGCATTTGCAGAGAGTGCGACAGATTTCTGTTGTCCTCTTTGCCAAAATGAATGAGTTTCTCAAATAAAGGATAACTCAGACCGGTACAGAAAACTCTTTCAGAGATCCCTCTTTCGAAAAATGGTCTACCTGTTTATTTTCGCTGGGCATTCACAGTACTATGATGATCTCTAACTGTACCTCCTTATTCTTTCATATGTAAACTACTCATAAGTATTATTCATTTACTATTTGATGGAACATTTAACGTTCAATGAGCTCTACTTAATTTCACATAGTCTAACCAATGCTACTCAGTTGTTTATTAAGTAGACATACAACCATTTGCGATTGTGTGTGTACTCATTTCATGTAATAAATCAGTATTTCTCTTAATATTAATATGAAAAGGATACATTTCAATAATCCACTTTCACAAAGATTTTTCGACTCAGAAAGCATAAAAGTCAGCAACAATCTCAGTTTTGCATTTCAATTCCTTAAAGTCTTTAGACATCCCTGTAGCTTAGTTTATACTACAAGTACAAATAAATAAGTATATGTAAGAACAGGTTTTGATGACGAAATTTATTTGAGCAAAATATGTTTAATTGAAATTGAATACGTACAATAATAACTGACATAAAATGAAAATGAATATATAGTTAAGCAGCTATTGTTGTAGATGAGCATAAATATAGACTAAATATATACCCTACTGCTTGATTTAAAAGCTTTAACTATGTTTGAAGAATTTTTTAAATTCTATGTTCACGGCCTTTAAGTGAGGACTGTTGCGAAAAGAAAAAAAATTATAGGCTATATCTAGTTCGGTATAAACTTAATTTAATTTTTGTTGTCGCTGTATGAATATCTAGTATCGTTCATACATCGACTTACAAAACTTTAGCTTCAAATTATTTTAAATAAACTTATGGCAAACATTTTCTGGACTCTTTTCATTAAGTTATGTACAGTACTTTTAGGAATTATAATGGGCATACTTTCTAATTTATTTAGAACGCTTCAAGGTTAGGTACAGCTTTGCGTTTTTGCAATCAATTAATACTGGCTTCAGGGGAGTAGTTCACATTTTTTCGGTTCCTTTGAAAAAACTCTTCTTTTATTATTTAGCACTCATTACCATCTTTCGTTTGATACCCATATTGTACTAACACATTTTGGGTCACCCTGGTTCACATATTGGCCGATAACTCCGAAACCGGTTGAGCTGTTGTAATAGGAGGTATCTTAAATTTTAAATTAAAAGTCAATTAATTCAACGATGTTAGCTGCATTCTATTGGATTACTAATGATCTTTCTTAGTTATCTGCAGTGTACAGATACTGACATGAGATTTCATATTTATATGGACTTTTATGTTCGTAAAATAATTATTCTATAACTAAGCTTTTCTTCTAAGGCTCTTAAATTTATTAGACAATATATCGGTGGCAATAAGCGATAAAAGCTATACTCTGGATACGACCAAAATGAGATATTACCAGAATTGTGTTCTCCGTATACAAATCTCTTATCACACATGGCTTTTGGTCAAAAATTGTGCACCTTACAGACAAAAATCCATATCCCAATTCCATACATTTACACTACAATTTTAACATTCAGCGCTTTACTGAAAAATTAAAAGAAATAACTTCGGTTTCTTTACCTCATAGCCGTACGTGATAAATAAAGTTGGATATTCAAGAAATTTAGAAGCAACTGCAGCAAATCTCAAATTTAGCTTCAAAGTTATCCGCTGAAAGTTTCTATATTATGTTGTAGAAGATTTTCTTGAAAGCAGTGAAGAATGCAAGAGTATTTATGTATGTATATAGTAGGGTAAATATTTCTTTATGTACAATTATAACTCTTAAACCCCAATAAGAAAATTAGATATAAGTCTCGGCAAATTGGTTCAAACTTTTAGATACTCAACAACATATTTCCGCAAGAGTAAAGTTTATATTAGATCGTCCGAAAACCCCCGTTTTTATCTATTGGCAATTCTTTAACCTTTCAAATCATAAACACCATTAGATCCTAAATATCGGCATTTCCAGTACGTCATTCATACCGTTTAAGCCATAATTGACTTTTATTGAAAAAACCAAGGCAGCCTCTATTGGCATAACGCGAAGGACCCCCAAATCTTCCCCACTTTACCCCACTTTGATGACCTTGTTCTTAAGTTCTTCACAACCAAATTTTCCATGCAACATGTCTCGGGGATTCCACTCGGATATATACAAATATTTCCCGCATTAAAACATTTTTCACCAAGTAAGCTGCCGCTGCTTTTAGTTTGGTAATTTCCTCTTAACCTTAAATCATAATAAATAGTGAAAATACTTAAATGGTCAAGTTGTTATCACCATAAGCTTCGCTTCCTACTACTTTTATCATTTTAAAGTACTTAGTGCATCATTCAATACGAACTAGACGAAGCAAAAGCTCTCAGGTCTCAGTGAATGTCTTAAGTATCGCTGCTAAGACAGAGCTAACATTACATGGTAGTATTTAGCGAAATTAATATGTAAGATTGGGTAGGGAATGTATTAACGAATGTTTGTGAGAGGTTGAAGTAATAAGTATGCTTAGTAAAACAGGGTGTCTGTGAAATTGTTTTTTCTGTATTTTTAACGTTAGCTTTAAGAGATGTTTAATATAGCGGGCAGGTCAGCTCATTTCTGTAACCCCGATATTTAGTGATATGTCCGCGGAGAAATTTCAAAATTTATATATTTTCGCATAAATTACTGTAGATATTTTCGGTTGAATTTTTAGCTTAAGTTTATTTTGAACAATTGTTGTTTTTGAAGAATCAAAATTTCCATGACCTTTATTTCTCAACTTTCTTTTATTGCATGCATACTCGTACACTTACACCCTGTTAACTTATTGTTTTCCTTAACCAAATCTTATCCACTGAGTAACTTAACTGTTTGCAAGTAAAAACCCAACAACTTGAGAAAAGTCCCGACAGTAACCAGATGTACAGAAAGTTTATATAAATGTATGCGTTTATATATTAAGTGTATGAGAAAAGTATATATGTGTTTGTGTAAGTGAACGTACCGCGCGGT
The DNA here is from genome assembly GCA_949987695.1 of Merzomyia westermanni. Taxonomy (NCBI): domain Eukaryota; kingdom Metazoa; phylum Arthropoda; class Insecta; order Diptera; family Tephritidae; genus Merzomyia; species Merzomyia westermanni. The sequence continues at coordinate 199,660,203 of OX465289.1, read as the reverse complement.
ATTTAAAAGTGTTTGGCAAATAGTTTACGTGGCAAATGCTGCACGCACTATGGCTACGGGACGAGTAGAAGAAAAGTTGTAATGGGAAATGTACTAGAGTTGGGCAATATTTCTTTCCAAGCGCCTAAGTTTATGCAACGCAGAACAGGCGCTGCGGTGGTACACTGTAAACAATAAAGGTTATTTATATGAAAAAAAAAGTCTATTGTCTTTGACAATTGTAGTGGTTGCTGACTTTTACTGAAAAAATAATTGCAAGCTTCTATCTTTCCACAGAACTTGAATTCTGAAATTCGGCATAAGCGACTAAACAGCAACAACTGTAGTTGTAAATTATTGGAGATGCATAGCCCACATACTAAAGCTGAAATTGTGAAGATTTGAAAAGTAATTTCTTAAAACCTGTTAAAAAATTTAAGAAAAAAATATGTTTTAAATTTAATCTCATTTTTTCCTGTGTACTCCTTAACTTGAAGTCTTAGCCACTAGTAGTTGTATGCATACTTATATTTACACAGTTCGGGCACCACTGTTTCCAGAACAGTTGCGGTATGTCAGGCAAGTATTTTTTTTTTTTTTTTTTTTTTTTTTTTTTGTTTTGGGTGCGGGGGTGGCGGAAATGCTTTATGCACTAACCGGGTTTGAGCCCTCGTTACTAGGTTCTCTAGCAGCGGAACTCTCCGAGTGTGGGACTCCTTCTTTTCTTGAAGTATACCGCACTAAAACCTAACCTCCCACGGCCCGCGCATTCTTCCTTACCTGGGACCGCGCTTAGCATTACTTCAGGTAAGGAAGCGCGTTACGTGAGCTCTATGGCTACTCTCGCGCTAACTGGCTAGACAACCGTCTTCCCGTTTCGCAAGGAGGACATTCCTCGCGTATCGTCTGACTATGTCCCATCTAACGTTTTCGCAGGTCATCTTGCGAATGACACTGCCCGGGGAAAGTTCGCCAATTGTCTCTTCCACCCGCCTTCTTTCTTCTGCAAATTGCTCGCATTCGAAGAAGGTGTGGCGTACGTCGTCTATGGCTCCGCAGTAGGTGCAGTTCGGGGTTTGAACTTTGCCCATTCTATGGAGATATTCACGGAAATAACCGTGTCCGGTTAAGAACTGGGTCAGGTAGAAGTCGACTTCTCCATGAGGTCGGTTCAGCCATGGTTCTAGTTCGGGGATTAATACCCTGGTCCACCTTCCAGCAGCACTGCTGCTCCATTGTAGTTGCCACCGCCGGATCGAATCACCACGCGCCTGCGTTGCAGCAACGTCTCTACGTACCTCTGCACGAGTGTCGTAAGTCATTTTTCTTTCCTCAGCGAGGAGATATATCGGTATAGTCCCCGCGATGACCAGAACAGCATCTGCGGAGACCGTGCGGTATGCTGAGGCGATTCTCAGGGCCCCTCTACGTTGGACTGCGGTAATAGCGGCCCGATACTTCCCAAATTTCATTGCGTCCGCCCAGACTTCTGCACCGTACAACAGTATAGAATCTGAGGCGGACGCCCGCAGCTTTCTTATGCATGGCTTTGGTCCACCTGTATTTGCCATTAGCCGACTCAGACTTGCGATGGTCTTCACAGCCTTCTCGCAGGAGCTTCTTAGATGCTCCGAGAAGGTCAGCTTGTTGTCCAATTTCACCCCTAGATATTTCGTAGAGCGGCGCGTCTCTATCTGTTGATCCCCAACATTCATGTTGGTGATTGTGGGAATCCTTCTTTTCGTTAGTATCACGATCTCTGTCTTGGCTGTAGCCAGTTGGAGGCCGTGATTATTCATCCACTCGTCTACACTGCGCATCACTTGGTTCAGTTTAAGCTGTGCCAGGTCGCAGTTTCGTGCTGTTATCACCGCAGCCACGTCGTCTGCAAAGGCAACTAGAAAAGTGCTTTCTGGCATCTGCATTCGAAGGAGACTGTCATAGGTAGCATTCCAAAGATCAGGGCCGAGCACCGACCCTTGTGCTGCCCCGCCTGTTAGCTTCACCTTTCTTTGGCCTTGCGTCGTTTCATAGATTAGGCAACGGTCTCTTAAGTAGTCCCTCAATATATCTAACAAGTATATCGGGACCTTAAAGGAGCGTTCTAATGCATCAAGCATGTCTTCCCACCTGGCAGAGTTAAAAGCGTTTTTAACATCTAACGTCACCAATAGTACCACCGGTCTTGCTTGATGGCTTGCCGTCTCGGCCTTCCGGACTGCCTCTACGACTTCTGTTATGGCGTCTATTGTGGAGTGCCCTTTCCGAAAGCCATGTTGCCGGTGGGAGAGTCCACCCTCGTCTTCTATGGCTGCTGTTAGACGTTGCTTTATAAGGCTCTCCATCATTTTTCCCGCTGTGTCGAGCATACATAGTGGGCGAAAGGATGATGGAGAGCTTGGGTCCCCTTTGCCTTTCGGTATGAGGACGAGCCGTGCTGTCTTCCATCTGGCGGGGAAGACACCTGCTTCTAGACATTTGTTATACATGTGTAACAAGAGCTCTGGACAACTATTAGCAGTTAATCTGATTGCCTCCGCAGGTATTCCATCGGGTCCTGGGGCTTTACCAGCCCTCATGCTACGCAGGGCTCTTTCTAGCTCTTCTTCATTGAAAGGTACCACGTTGCGGTCATCTCGTGCTGCATGTTCCTCTTCTCTAGTAAGTTGCGTGAGGAATAGCGCTTCCACGATGTTCTTCATGTCATCTTCGTCCATCGTCTGATTTGGTGGTCGAAGTTTCTTCATAACTATTTTGTACCCTTGTCCCCAGGGGTCTTGATCCACTTCCTTACAGAGCTCTTTCCAGCATCTTAGTTTGCTTGCTTTTATGGCGGCGCCGAGAGCCTTTTTCGCCCCCTTGTACGCCTCCGCCCTTTCAAGAGCCTCGGATCTGCCACGTGAGCGCGTCGCCAGTCTTCGCATTCTGTGACATGTTTTCCGGAGTTCCGCGATTTCGCTATTCCACCAATATACCTGCTTCTTGCCTCGCCACGTTCCTATTCGTGGCATAGAGACGTTGCAAGCATGGCGCATGCATTGCATGGTTTCTTCAACCGCCGCATGTGGCGTATTGGTGCCGTCAGTTATCCGTCTGGCTTTCGCCAGCACTGTTCCGGTGAACCTGGTGGCGTCAACTTTAGCTGCATCCCATCTACGGGTTTTGTATGATGCGTTCGCTGCCGGTCTTTGACCAGGATGGTCGAGTTGGAAGGTGATGTAGTTGTGGTCGCTGCCAGTAAGGTCCTCCATCACTCTCCACCCAACCGCGTTTGGAAAGAGTCTCTCCGAGACGAGCGTTATGTCGGGGATCGAGTACCCAAAGCCCGGGCGCCTGTATGTTGGGGTCGTGCCCGTATTCAGTACGACCACACCGAGTCGGGCTGCCATTTCCAGAATTAGTTTTCCCCTGGTATTAGTTTGAGGCATGCCCCATTCTATTGCTCTAGCGTTGAAGTCTCCAGCGATGACCAGGTTGCCCGTTTGGTCCCGTAGGTCGTCTTCTAATAGCTCCAGCTTTTCTTTGAACCTCTGAATGGGGTCATTTGGTGAAAGGTAGCAGCTAACAAGAGTTGTTCGCGCTACAGTTACACGGACGTAGCCATGCCCGGCAGCACGATTAGTAACATTGGTATTGGCGTCCACTATCCAGATAGCAGCAGCGCCAGATTCGTCAATGTACCAGCTGTCTCTGGCCTTGTAAGGTTCGCTGATGATTGCATAGTTTATTTGGTGATCAAGCACCAGTTGGTCTAGCAGTTCATCAGCTAACCTGCATCGATTCAGATTTCCTTGAATCACGCTGGTCATTGGGGCGACAGTTTGGCTTTCGCCGAAGCAAGTGCTTCTCTAAACGTGCTACATGCTCCAGACCCGGGAAGATGATCGAGGTTTCCCGTGGTGCAAAGGTAGCATTTTGCCTTTTCAGTGCAGGATGAGGATTTGTGGCCAGAGTTCCCACACTTCCAGCACGCGTCCCTCCTGTCGGGCCCATTGCAGCCAGCCTGTCGGTGTCCGTAGCCGAGACACCTGAAGCAGCGTTGCACTTCCGCACGCTGTCTGATCCTACATTGGATCCAGCCGATGGGAATTTTTCCTTTTTTGAGCAGTTGGCTTCCGGGACCTTCGTCCACTTCGACAACAGCCTTCTTTTGCTCTCTCTGATTTACGGCGAAAAGAGAGATACGGATTTGGCCTGAGCTTTCTCCGATCTCTCTTCGAACGGCCTCTTCTATTTCCTCAGCCGTTGTGAGACAGTCCATGCCCAATACCTCTAGCTTTATACGCTTAGAGATTTGTTGTGCATCGCCAACTTCTCCTACCGCGCTACCAATGGCTTCTCTAAAGGCCGGTTGGTCGTTGCACTGCGCCGTTTCTATTAGTACGCTACCAGCCTTGGTCTTGCGCACTGACCGTATCACCGTTCCGGTTTCGGCAGGCCGGAGCTGACCTCGGATTGCCCCTAGAACTTCGGCGTAGGTTTTGCCTTCGGCCGGTTTCACCAGAAACGTTACGGCTCTGCTGTTCCTCTTGCTCTTTTTGACTGCCTTCGGGGCTTGAGCAGGCGGCTTCTTTTTTGCTTTAGGACGCTCTTGCCGTCTCCGACCTACTACTTTGGACCAAGCCTCTTCGGAATGGGTATTCTCCGATTCCTCGTCCCTTTTCTTCTTGGCTTCCGAGTCTATGAGCTGAGGGTCGGAGTTAGTCCGAGCCCTCTTATTTGATGGGCCCGGTTCGTCACCCTCTTCTTTATTTGGGCTCAATGAGCTCATATAGCTCAACACCTCTTCGAGGAGAGCCATTCCGTTCTTTATGTCCATGGACACGGTCTTCTGTCTCTGTGCGGCTGTTTGCATTGTACGCAGCACCGTTAGCGCATGGTCCAAGCACTGGCCTTGGGTTTTCCCCTTAAGGCTAAAAAGTGTCATTGCGCTTTTTAAGGGGGTTGCCTTCTTGTGGGTGGGATCTAGCTTCCCGCCGGTAGCAGTGGGTGTTGACTGGCCGGGCGTTTTGGTGCCGAATCCCACTGGTGTGTTTCGTGCCGGTCCAGAGCCTCGCGAAGGCATAACTGGAGTGGCCACTCTAGCCGGCGTTTTTAGAACCGGCGATCTTAGCAGTTTACTGCTTTTTCTGAATGCGACCTCGTCGCCGCTTTCGTTCTCCATTCTTTCTTCGTTGTTTTGATTTGGTTTATTCATTTCTATTGGGTCTCCGCTTCAAGCCGCTATCTCAGCACGATGTGCAGTCGCCGTTATTGATTCCCGTGGTTATCTATGCGCTTGCAGGGAGGCCACGCTAGGGTTGACACAGGTCCTTATGAGAGTCTGTGTTCAGTGCCAGAATCCGGCATTAGTCAGGAGTTGTCTCAACTGAGCCTGCACCACCAACTTAATGACGACGTGCTTCGAACGTACTTGAAGACCTGCTAGGGTTTTAACGAGACGGAGACGATGCCGATATTAACCTACCAGCCATTTCGCCAAGGTGTCACCCTTGGTTACTGAGGTGGCAGACTACCGGCCTCGCCAGCCCGTAACATATTTTTCCTAATCATGTTTCCAGTTTCGGTCTTCAGGATCTTACTGGACTCAATCCTGAGGATGCTTAGTTAGAGTTTAAGGGCCGCATCCACTCGCCCTTTATTCGTTTTGGTTCGCCCTGAGTATTTCATTTCCTCAGTGCCACCCATTTCTGGGAAGCGTTCCTCTATCCACCACCCGAGGAGGCGCCCGGTAGGGGAACCGATACCCCGCCGGGCAGGCAAGTATTTACGAGTATACTAAACTGAATGATATTAATATAGTTAAATTAATATAGTTTAAATTAAGTTTGAAGCCGATGTTATCGCGTTTACATAGTCACATTTAATATACAACCGCATACATCTATATATAAATGTAGCAATAAAAAATGGTGGAGCACATCAGGCAAGATTTGTATTCGAATTGAGTCAAATGCGTCCTAGATAAAGTGTTTTGATGATTTTAAAGTGGCATAATAAGCAAGTGCATACCAGGGCGGTCCTTAAATTTGTGAAAAAAAAAAAAATGTTCACATAAGATTTTCCAAGCCTCAACCACTACTTTGATACTAATATAGTCAGTCACATACGAGTTTTGGCCCGATTGATGACAGTTAAGGGGTGTCGCACAGTAGTCGAAATTCCGACCACCCTAGAAACAAAACTAACTTTATTTATCTAATACTGCGAAGCTTCACTAATGTGTGGCAAGCCTTAACTGCCTCCAATCAGGACCAAAACTCAAATGTGATTTCTTTCACCGATTATTTTACCAGTTAAATGGGTGAGACAGAAAAAAAACCGTTCATTTGAGTTTAAGGACTACCTTGGTAAATGCATACATAAGTAGATAATTGTAACATAGTAAGGTTTCAGAATGTGTCTGAAAAATTGCACTTTGCCTGATATTCCGCGCAAATCTATGAAGGCATGATTTCCACAAAGTTCTACTTTTAAAATGTCCTTCTTCCTGAACGCTAGCGCTAATACTGAGTGAGAGCAAGCGCTTGCTGCATTGCTTATGTAATTAGATAGATTTTTATATGAGTTTCCCGCTTGGCTCTGCTACTTCATTAATATTTATTTGGTTTACACAACATTTATTTTCTCTGTTATTGCTCAGTCAGTGCACTCGTGCGAGTATACGTCTTTGTGCTCTTTGTTCGTATTGTTTTATTGATGAGCGCATTGAAGCGCATTTACATTGGCTTACCTTAAAAAGCTTTAAATTAAATTGAAGTGCATATGTACTTAAAAAGCTTGTGCAGCGAATGTTGGTAAACTTTTAAATTCCTTGTGCAGGCTTTTAACTCTGAAGGGCTGTTATTCACGCTGCAGCAGTTAAATATACGAGGGGTGTTCAAAAAGTATCGCGAATTTTGAATTTTCGCTTGTTACGTATATTCGAATTTCGAATTTTTTGTGGCGTTATGTTTATGTCTCTCACTTATGCCGACAAGCTCGGCCATTTTGAATGTTCAGTTAATTGTTGACAGCTGCTTTGCTTGAACGTGTTTTGGATCGTCTTCGATTTTTACGCGAAATTCGTACCAAAATTGCTCAATTGTGGCCAAAAACAGCATCGCATGAACAATGCTAATGAGATGTTAAACTCTGTCCGCGACGACCCAAATTTGCTCCAGAGGGTCATAACTGGTGACGAATCGTGGGTTTATGGTTATGACGTGGAAACCAAAGCTAAATCATCTCAATGGAAGCTGCCGCACGAACCAAGACCGAAAAAAGCGCGCCAAGTTCGGTCGAATGTGAAAGTTTTGCTGACAGTTTTCTTCGATTGCAGGGGCGTGGTGCATCATGAGTTCTTACCACAGGGAAGAACGGTCAATAAGGAATATTACCTGCAAGTTATGCGCAATTTGCGCGAAGCAATCCGCCAGAAACGCCCGGATTTGTGGAAGAACAAAAATTGGCTTTTGCACCACGATAACGCCCCTGCTCACGCATCGTTGCTTGTGGGCGACTTTTTGGCCAAAAACAACACACTAATGATGCCGCAGCCACCGTATTCCCCAGATCTGGCCCCCTGTGACTTTTTCTTGTTCCCTAAACTGAAGAGGCCCATGAAAGGACGACGTTACGCTTCTCTTGACGAGATAAAGACGGCATCGAAGGAGGAGCTGAACAAGATACAAAAAAATGATTTTTTGAAGTGCTTCGAAGATTGGAAAAACCTTTGGCACAAGTGTATAATATCTCATGGGGATTACTTTGAAGGGGACAAAATAGATATTCATGAATAAATAAATAATTTTTGAAAAAACACAAAATTCGCGATACTTTTTGAACACACCTCGTATATATGTATATGTCCATTTGTATGTAACGGTATAAGCAATGCTACATCAATTGGTGCCTTCTAACCCACTGTTCCAAGGCTAAGCTTTTAAGCATAATTCATTGAATCTTAACGCTTGCTGGCATGCATAAGCTTTGAACTCTTAATATATCTCCTTCACAAAGCCTAATTTCCACATCAGTGCGCTACCACTAACTACTATTTAGGAAAGGTTTTATTTTTTGCTTATTTTAATAAGAAAAATAGTTATGGCATTTTAATTCGTTAATTGCTTTTAACATCGCAGCCTTAGTACTTTACTTTGGTAAAAAAAATAATATTTAAAAGCTATTTTAAAGGAAATTTAAGGAGCCAATTTGTTTTGAAGCCCATTGTTTAAAATAGATATATGCAGGTTTTCGTATTACAAATTCCACAGTACAAAAAAAACTCTATGGACAAATATGGCTTTGGCCCTTGGCACGACAATTTCACCAACAATTGATAAGTACTGAAAATTAAAAAAAAAAAAACAAACTATAGCCGCTCTACTTTTTCAATATCGGGATTTGGGAAATCCAAAAATAAAATTTTCTTGACACGGAATGGTTCCAAAAAGTCCCGAAATGATGTAGAAAATGCCCCGATGGTCACAACGGTCCCGAAACCAATTTTGAAATGATGCCGAAGTGATCTCAGAGGGTCACAAAATGATCCCACAGTAGTTCCTAATGGATCCCGAAAAGACAAGTTTTTGAAAATAAACGACAAGAAGAACGTTCCTACTTTGATTCGCGAACGTGCATTCAAAATTTTATGTTTAATGTTCACGTTCGGTATAAACTTGTAATAGAACGTACTTGAATACTCATAAATGAATAATTTCGAACGCTGATTTTAGCTAACTTAAGCAATATCTTTATTCAAAACTTAGACAAACCGATTGGATAGGATTGAAGAGAGGAAGTGCTGAGGTTGCTTAAAAAAAAAGAAAACCTTGCATTAGATACTCGAAAGCTCAGTAACTGTTTATAATCCAGAGACATGCAAAAAAAAAGAACAAGAAAGACACAACAAACACTGTGGGCAATAATTAGTAAGTCAACAATGTGCAATTAGAAAAACACACCAACCACAAAGAGAAGCATAAAAAGAACATCACGACGCCAAAAGCGCCACAGCAGCAAAGTGCAACGAAAAGCACAGGAAGCAAGTACAAACAATGAGTTGTGAAAATTATCCAGTTTGAATTCGGTCGCTATGTTTTTAGCTGTACCACAGCCACAAAAACCCAGAACAACAAAAGCAAATGTATTCACGGAACTGAGACGAAAAAAGGAGCGTAAACGAGGCAAAAAGTTCTAGTGGTGCTTAAGCAGCTGCAGACAAACTAAAGATTACATACATACAAATGGACTATGCAGCTAATCAGATATAAAATCAGCATTAAAAGAGAGTGCTAGAGCATTTTAATATAGTAGCATTTGTTGTTAAAAAAAAATATGAAGATATCATGCTCCAGTATGTTCTATGAAATGCAGGTCAGGCCGAATTAAAAAATTATACTAACTAAAATAGTCCTCCTTTGCTAAAAAAAATTATGATTGACAAATGCACTCATGCTTAAAGCCATAGCAAAATGAAATGATGTCCATTGAATTTGTTAAAAATGCAGATCGTTAGGCAAAGTAAAGGACATTGTGGCTGTTTTATTTTGTTTTGTGGCTATCACTCCCGCTACTGTTGACTCATATATTTTATTTCAGCTCATTGCTAGTTGCTCGGTGTGCAAATTTAACGTTTCCCAATTGCTTGGTGGCAGCATACATCAATGACATTACAAAAACAAAAGCAAAAAGGAAAACGCAAAAAGCAAAGTTGAATTGAAGACAAAATGTCCCAGGGGCTTGTAGAAACAAATGGTATGCCACAGCCTTTGACCAACTATGATTGAATTAAAATGTGGCATACACACAAACTCACACTAACACTAACACCAAATCATATACCCACACAATTCTTAGCAAGTCAACTGTAGAAAGCATATTTCTCTTACTTTGAATGTGTGCCTGTGAAAGGGTAGTCCAAGGCCGGAAACACAGCTGGCCGACTGCTACAGCTTAGGCGCTTTAATAGTTGAAATAAGTATGTGTGTGTGCTTTTGTCGAATTTATGTGATTGCTAGTTGTTATCAGCAAAAATATGGTGATACTATTGCGTAAGGGAGATGGGGCTTATGTTCAAATATTGGCGCTCATTTAAAATTACAGCACTCTAAGGACGAATGATGAATTTCCCGCATGCAATTTGTCAGAAAATGTTGGAGTATGAGTCATATTTGTAAACGTATGTTTGTATGGCTACGTGTTCATGTATGTATGTAAGACACAAGTTTGTAAGCTTGGGCAACAAAGGATTACTTTTTAAATGTAATATTCAGATGTAAGTAAATCTCAGAAATGATGAAGGTATCTTCATTCAGTGGTCAAAAGTAAACCAAATAAATGTGTGCATTTCAATTTGTTGATATGTTAGCTGTATGCAGGTGAATTTATTTACAGTGCTTCAAACAATGTTAAAAGTAGTTTAGATCTATGTATATATATGTGTACATTAAGTTTTAGGTCTAGTCAAGTATATAAAAAGTGCATACTGAAACTTTATTTCTGTTAACTCTGTGAATAAGATTACTAAATTTGCCATTTTGTTTGCAGAAATTGTAGAGAAATAGTACAAAATATGACAAAAATTTTAAAAATATTCATGTTGGGTAACAGGGTTTTCAACTTTTTTTTTTTACTAGTGTATATCTCTACATATATTAACATTATAGCAAGTCGATGTCTGTACATTACATAGAAAAATTTATAGAGTGCTAATTTTTAAGATTATAGAATCCAAATCAACAGTTTTTGGAAGTTTTGTTTGTCTGTATATATGTTTAAACGCGCATCACTCAAAAAATGTTAAACGAAATTTAATGGAGTTTTCGCAATATTTCTCTATAGAATATAGAAAATATGTTACTACAATATGGGTATCAAATGAAAGAGCGATGTGATTAAGTTCCATAACTCAACTAGCTTCGGAGATATAGTGATAAATATCGGGATCAGTCTATTATAAGTTCTGAGATGCAGCGAAGCGTGGTCGGGTCTTCTAGTTATATTTAAAAAAAAAAAAATTATTTCATGAGAACACTAGTCTTACTGCTTCCTGCCTTTATTTCACTCGTATAGAAAGTTTTTCCCAGCCCCTTTGAAATCGTTCTTGTAACCCTGTTCTCACCAAGAACAGAAATGGCATTATTTTGTCATTTGGGGATAGATAACAGGTGTATTGTTTTCTGAAGCGGCTAAAGAACATTTTTGTTCTTTTGGTAACGTGAAATTATAGGGCCCATTTTAGGAAATAAAAACCCTTAAACAAATTTTTTTCAATGTATTTCAATATAGATTGAAACCAGAAAGTCCGGTTTGTACTAAATAGTGTGCAAGTAATCAAATCAAACTAATTATTATTATTATAATTAACTAACTTTGAAATAAATTGAAATGTGTGCAGCATTTGAGGTCACTGTATGTAAGTATGCAGGTATTTGCCCAACGCCATTTATCTTCCTTGCTAACCACAATTGTTTAAATGAAGTGCAAATATCTTACACAGCAACCACAGTATCACATTTCACTGATTACAACTTCTTACTATATAAACATATATTTTGAACATCTGTTAAAGCAACTGCAAATCTCCCACTTTGCTGGCGACATTATAAAACTACTTTTGCTGCTAACACTTGCACTTTTCCCTCTGTTGTGCAAATATTGTAAAAGAAAAGTTAAATAGTGAATTAAACTTGGCATGGATTTGTCTCTGGTTTTGTTATGCAAAAAAGAGAAAATCTGTCTTGCTTTGAAGGGTGCATAAAATTGAACGAGCAACAGCTTTGGGCGAGTCGAGGGAGAGTAGATTATATACTTAGTAAGCGAAATTTAATTTGCGGTTTATGTATTATTTCTCTCATATAGTTGAACATTTTCATTAAAACTAGAGTTTCTTTACTGATTTCCATACTTGACCAAGTTCCAAGGAATCACTTGTTTATAAATAACCGACTGCTCTTAGCTAGATATGGGAAATGATTTAGGAAATTTTCAATTCTCTGTTTACCTTCCCCATAAGTTTAGCTAAAGTCGAATAACCATTTAGCTTTACTGGAGAGGACCAGAGATGTATATGTGGTTATTCCGAAATCAGGTGCCCTTACTTTTTTCTATTGTGAAAGATGATGTTCTGGAGTACTTGCACACATTAAGAGGCCGGTTTTTTCTACTTTGTTGTCAGATAATCATTACTTAACTTTAGGCATCATAGTCTTAAAAGGTTTTTAGCATAACTTTTCTGATATAAAATTGTAGACGCACTGATTCTTACGTTCCCTCTGGATGCCGCTAAGTATACAAACCAAAGCTCTCATTGCGTTTAGCTTGGATCCAGCATCTAAAATAAATGTTAACTTAATGTTAAGAGTAAAGAGTTGCGCAAAGTTATCCTATTAAAAACTTATAGTTGAATAACAGAATTGATCTTGTGTAGTACACCTTTTATTCCCGGGAATATTTCAGCAATATGAAATGAATCAACGTCTCAATTATTTCAAGCAAATGCCTGTTTTATTTAAATATAACTGCAACTATTATCATTTATCGATTTATTTGCACAATACACTTTTCCTATTCATTTCATTTCAGGTGTAACTATTTTACTCTCGCTCACTGTCTTCCTCAATATGGTCGCTGAAACAATGCCCGCCACATCCGACGCAGTGCCACTTTTAGGTAAGCGAAAATTATTTTCCAATATTTTGATGTGAATTCTATGTGTATTCTACTAGAGTTACTGTGTAAAGAATGTACGTAACTAATTTAGTTGTGTAAAAAGAAAAAACAAAAAACTTGATTAAAGAATTAAAACTACAAGAACATAAACACAGCACAAGAACAAACCCAATTTTATTTATACAACATTTTTTTTTTTTTTTCTTCAGCAAAAAGCACACTGCATAAAATTAAAGCATTCCACACACAACTTAAAGCACTACATACATTTACCAGTATTTAGTTTGAACAGAAAAGAAACGACGTTTAAACACTGAAACATTTTCCCTTATTTTTTTCTTTTTTCACTTCAAGCAACTTAGCAATTTACTACATAACTTGAATTTGCATAGTACATCCTTGTTTTTATTCTCTCTGTACAAAACTCTTTATCATTCATTCACACATACAATGTAAACTTTAAATACACGCCACAAAAAATTTTATTTGTTGAAGTTAACTATATGTATCTCAATATGTATGTATATCCGTTTATCGCTGTAGTTTTGTCGTTGTATCATGTGTTTTGCTGTGTTACAAATTCAGCTCTATGCAGTGATCTGCATAAAGCTCAAAATCTGTTTGTTCCTGCCTTATCAAGCATTTCAACAACAAAAAAAAAAAAACAAAAAAAAAAACATTAAAAAACGATGATTTTATAATATTAAAACTTTGACACTTTAAAAAACTAAAAATAAAGCTTAAAGCAAATAAAACACTCAACAGCTTTTGGCAATTTATATTTTGTGTGACCGTTTCAAGCTTAACGCCTATCAAAAGTATCAAAAACAAAACACAAGAAAAACAATGAATAAAATTAAAAAATGTTAAGCTTGCTACGCGCCACACAATAAAGCTGTTGAATACTAAACAAAAAAAAAAATAACAAAGAAAAAAATAAAAATTTTGCAAAGATATGCGCTTTTTATCACAACTCGAAGCAGTTGATTAAAATGCACTAATATTTCATTAAAAAAAATAAAAAAGTACAAGCTTAAAACAAACAAAAAATGTATGTATGTAGTTATGCCGTCAACTTAATTCCGACTTATAACCCGTTAACAGCAGAAAAACAATCAGAATATTAAATTATGTTTTTAAATGATGTCATACTACATATATATTCGTTTGCGTTATTCTTAAAAGTTAAATACATACAGATTAAAATGTATGTATTAAACATTTGCATCAATTGTTTTTTTATTTCAACATTCTTTTAACATTTGCATCGCGAAACAGCACATTTTTTATACTTTTTGCACGTTTATTAAAAATATTTCAATTTGCTATTGTTAACTATCTATGTCAACCTTTAACCTATGAACCTAACAAACAAAGCGAATCTCAAATTACTTTATAAAACTCAAAAAAGAGAGCTGGTAGCATAATTACGCTCAGTTCATTGATACGAACAAAAATTGGAATTATTTATATTCGACAACTTCTTGATAACCATTTAATTATTGTTTATGGATTTTGCTTACTTATTGAGGTTAATATCTCACACGTAGATCTAAGTGGAGGTAACAAAAAAATGTTAATCCTATACAACATAATTTAATAGCTCCACTGCTCATAGAAAGAGAACGACAGACAACTTGGCAGAACTTTTTCGCATACGGGAGTGACATAAGGATTTTTAGTAAGAATACTACCCACGCAATTGAATGGAAATCGTTCTCAGCTCAGGCATCAAATGTTCTTAACATGAAGCCAAAACGTTTCCATCCCCGCAGAAAATGTTCCCGAAATGAACGCAATACGTTCTCAGAACATGCACAGAACGTTCTAAAAATAAAGCCGAAAAGGTCTCAAGATGAATCCAAAATGTTCATTAATCAAGTTTATGGAATACGAAAGGTATACCTAAAAAAAGCATTCTCAAAACAAGAACATCGCTCACGAGTAAATTCAAAACTTACTTATCAGACTTTCGTTAACGAATGTTCGTTGTTTGATAAGGTATCAATACGTCTATTGTGAATTTCCAGATGTGAATGTCACTTTAAACCACGAGCAAAAATCTGAAACATTTCCACGCTAGGGAGAAAATACTGTATCTACTTTAAGTCCTAGTAGTTTTCAGCCATTGTGAAACATGCTGACTTTACTCAGCTGTTCAGTATTAACTCGAAAGCTATTCCCTAGTTCAATTTCAAGCCCATTCATTAGCAACCCAAAAGTTTCTGCGGAAATATAAAAACAAAACTAAAGAGTACCGCTTGAAGAAGTACACATTTCGGAGTGCCAGCAAATAACAATTGCATTAAGGAGCCTGCAACAACACGCCGGCAAAGCTTAATGGTTAAACTATTGCGGTTAGACAGAGATGTCCTTGGGTTCGATGATCGGCATATCTCAATTAAACTGAAGAGAAGGTGTGGCTGTTTTCGAAATACTATAATAACTTAACTTATATATTGAATACTAAAGTAGTCTTGAGGTCGTGTAACTTGTTGAAAAAAACCAAAAGACCATAAAAGCGATGAGCTGATTGTTATTGCGTACATTTATAGAGAATTTAGTCAACTAAAAAATTCAATAAAATCCAATGTAGTCAATGTTGGGACAGAAACTCTGATTGCCGAACAAGATCCTTATTTGCTGAACAAGAAGTATTATAACAAAAAACCTACTTTTCTAAAAAAGTTAACACGTCATTTTAAATAATCAATTTCACGACAAGTTAGAAATTACTTAGTAAAATTATAGCTCGAATCACGTTATCTAATGATCTCAGTTGCGGCGTGTACTAGTTTGGCTGTCTAACAAAGTGCCAATCACAGCTATGTTTCGCTTACTCTTACCAAATGGAAATAAGGGCATTGTGGTCTCTCTCCTTTTGGCCCCTTCATCGGCGAGAGGTTTTTCTTCTATAGAAGATCTTAAGTGAGTGTTTCGCATATATTTTCAATAAAAAATCAAGATACTTCACTTCTAGCATCACAACAGTTTCCTACCTGCGTATCTGTATTTGAAATCCGCGTGCAACTCTAAGCCTCACCATACGGTATTGGTCCAAGTAAACTTTATTTAATGTTGTCGAATATAAATGCTGCAAATTCGAAATTTTCTATTTGAGTTAAGTTTACCTAATAATAAAACCCTAAAAATATAAATAAGCTTAAAAAAAAAAAACATTTAAAAAATTTGTTAGTTTTAAACTCAAGTTCTTGTTCTATATATACCGATATTTAAGCGTACTTCATTTAACGTTATTTGCAACCTATATGCTGCAGTTTTTTTACATTAAATATATCGTACATATTTCAATATTTGAAAAAATGAGTGTCTACTTATTAAATAAATTCAATGAAACAAGTTTTAATTATTTAGTAACAAAATGTTTAATAAATAAAAATTTGCCAAATTATTACATAATAAAATATATTATTTTTGGTCAATTTGAAATAAAAAAATTCATTCGATTTTTATTAACTTTTTTATTTGCTACACATTTTATAATTATTTATCACGCTAACCGAATATTTGAATTTTATAATTACTTCTATTAAACAGAAAAATAATACAAATAAACACAACTAATGCAAACTTTTTGTATATACTTTTTCTTTGCTCTTCTCTCTATTGCATTTTCTCGCTAACTAAACTGAATCGTGGCCCACCCTCAAATCACTGTCACAACCAAACTCCATGAATGCCACTGTTATGTCACTTTTGATTGAAAAAATAACCAATTTTAATAAACATACGATACACTGAAAACGTAAATTAAAATTAAATTTCAAATGTGTGACTTAAACACTTTTTTACGCCTGGAAATATGCAAACACTTAATCCATATATTCATGTGAAATTTATTTGAAATAAAATTAACATTTTTGATCATTCCAACCTTTTACTTTTTAAATTGTAATTCTTTCAAAAAATTTCAATACAAAAATTAAATTCCAACTTTTAATTTCGTACTTGACAAACCACGAAAACAACTCTGAATTCCGTCAACAACTGTCCATAAATTACTCTCAAAAAACTGTACTATCACCTCCAAATACGAAAAATGATTAACAAAAAAAAAAATTCAAATAAAATCAAATGAAACTTACACGCCCAACCAACCAACAGGTACATATTTCAATTGCATAATGTTTATGGTAGCTTCATCCGTTGTGTCAACGATTTTAATATTAAATTATCATCACCGAAATGCTGATACGCACGAAATGTCCGAATGGGTAAGTTTTGTTAATGCAACAACAGCAAAAACTACTACAAAAAAGTACAAAAAGCATATTCATTCATTCAATCAGTCACACGAAAGTGTCAACAGAGCATAATTGAATATGAAGTAGCAAGCAAGTTAATTAAAAAAAAGTAAAAAATATTGATGTATGTTAAGTAGTAGCGCAGGCACCTAAAAGAATGCAAAACTATATTGAAGCATCTTTAAAGTGCCTGCGACTAAATGTATGCTTGTGTTTTTGTGTTGATCTGTGTTTGTTTTGGTTTGCTTTTTGTTGTTGTGCTCCCTAGTGATTCGTTAAGCATAATTTTTAAAATATTTCATTTCTTCGCTTTGTTTTAAATATTTCACCACATCTAGTATAAAGTCTTATTTTATTTTCACTTGAACCATCATCATGCCTTACTATATATCGCAAAAGTTCATGAGGTACATTGCTAGCCAAAATATATGCACAAAAACCAAAAGGTTCTGAAAACCTGACGAGAATAGGTTAAGTTGTGTTGAATTTTCTTGGTTTCTTCATGGTCCTTGTTGCCCACGGCTTGCCGACTAGATATGAGGTAATGGTCAGTATAGAGGAAAGACGGGAAGTTCAACCCATTGGGATATTATCTTAAAAAAATATGAGAAACATTTGGTGTACCGACTATCGGTCAGTCTGATATACATATAGAATTTTGTGGTATAAAGCATTAGTGCTGGATATGGCACGGTTTCTTTGCTTGTCCCTATAAATTTCTCTTGGTAGTGCAAACTCGATGTAATTTTTAGTTCATTTGGGATATGGGAGAAAAATCTCAGTACCTGTTTTTACAATTAAACAAATCAACAAAGAACAATAATGCAATACAACTTAAATTTGCATGACATACTTTCAGGCGTCCAGCGTTTTAAAAAGAAACGAGAACCAGCTACCAAGCAAAACCTATCTATAAAAATTAGCAGCTGTAATGGCATGCTCTCCACTCTTTTATTTCTCTTCATATGCGCTTGATAGGTAAGGCTTAATTGGGCCTAATAATATTATCAGCAAAGCCTAAACGTAAAGCGCCCCAAAAGTTGGACTGAAGCGTTATGGCATTACCTTACCTTAATATTAACAAACTCCTTTACATTAATGTCAAATGTGACAGACTTTTAGGCGCTTGCTATTTTCTTTACCCGGCAAAATATTTCTGTTTTTTTCAGTATCCTTGAAGCCTCTTTTTTTATTTCCTGCAATTTAATTTCATCATTAAAAATCATTTTTTTAATGTCTCTGTCACCCACCCTTATTTTGGTTTTTCTTTTATAATTTTTATACTTAAATATGCTCGTGTATCTTATTAAAATAAAAAAAACTTTATGAAAAGGCGAAACAAAAGAAAACAAACAAAATATTCAACGCTGCCGCATAAAGTACATACTTATTGCCAAAAAGAAAAGAAAAACGTCGCTCGCTATAGTGTGTGTGTGCATTTTTTGTGTGTTGTCGTTAAACGTCCATTGCCTACTATAAATGTAATTTATGTAATGAAAAATATCGTAATGTTGATGTTGGGCCCAATTCTCACTAAAAAAATAAAGAAGGATGCGAAAAAATAATAACAAACCCTTAAACTTGTGTTTGCGTATGTGTCTATGTTTGTACGTGTTTGTGTGGGGATGCTCGCGCTCACTATTGGGTGCAAGCGCCCAACGCAACACGCCAACCAACACCATAGTTTTATTGTACTTATTTAAAAAAAACACAATGTTTCGAGGAAACCAAATCTTCTTTTACAGCTTAAATTTATGATGTTTATATGTATGTACTATGAATACGTATATACCTAAAAGGATTCTGTATACATATATATATATTAACTTAACAAACTCAATTTTTGTTTTTAGTCTCAATATAATAAAAATGTTTGTTTGTTAAGCGAAGCATACTTAGAGGCGCGCTGACTTCTACTAATACAAGCTTTGCTTTAACTCTTTGTGTTTAACTTTTCAACTACTCTTTCTGTATTCTTTGCTTATATACTCGTACACAAATATACTTTCAGGAAATTTTAGTTTACAGTATTTATACAAAGATTTGCAGATCAAAATCTATATGTACTATATGTAGAAATGTCTATAAAATAGTTATACAGATGGTATATATATATATATATGTGAATTAGTATGCCTAATCAAAAGCTTTTAAGGCACATGGCTGGTGGAACCAGGTGTCATAACATAATCCCAAGCGACATAACCTCAACCAAGAAAATTGGAAGTACAGAGGGACTGTTATAATGCCAGTTGGGATTGAGCTTAAAAAATCGAACAGGTTTACGGGGGTAACGGCACAGGGCTATAGGCGGGTGATTATCTGTGAATGCTGCCGTGAAAACGTATTTCTCCAGGGTCGACGATTAAGGTCGGTGTAATCTATAACGAGACAAAAGTGAATCAATTAGGATACTGGCTCAGTGGCTGGAAACCCCCGCATCCATAAGCACACTGATCGATAAAGGTACTAGTTCTAAGTTAACCGCCTGTACTCCGCCGAAGCGGCACAAGGGCCGTTGACTCACCTAAAGTGAGTGATTTTGAATTCCCAAAATCAATTCTTTGTATAGGGGCGGTTGTAAAACGGCTGAGAATTGCACGGCTTACCATTGTATGTTGTTTACCTGTGCATAAACTTCTATTGGCTGCAGGTGACCGTCATGCTGTTGTTGATGTCGATCAGCTTGTGTCTGTCGCGCTCAGTTATAACGTGTTTATAGGCACTAGTGGAGTGACAGTGGGGGCCGTATTATTGTAGCGCTACGTTACAGTACATTCAGGGAGCTTCAAGAGTATCTAAGGACGAAAACTACTTTACTGACGTACTTAAGACAACTCGACCCTTAGAAAGACTAACTCGAAGTCGAAATCGGCTCAGAACACACGTACTATTGAATATGTTTTCTCCAACATAATGTTTTTCAAATCATGGTTTTTTCAATAGCGGAATTTGTCTTGCGCTGCATCACAAATTTCTTGAAATAAGTTTAGTGAGTATATACCTCGCCCAAATATACATCTTCCATGCATTCTCAATGAGGAATTAAATTGTTTTCTTTTTTAATAAATTGACAAGTAAAGCACTCAATATTCTCGCCATTCAGCACTTATGCCACATGAACAAACATATGAAGAATGCATCCATTTTTAGCGTTGGCAATCAGCGCTTATTAATTATGAAGAATCATTTCGAAACATCGATCTGCCATTAACAACAGACAACGTGAATCGCCGCTGGCATACAACTGTCCTTAATTAAATTACATGCAATTACTTGTGCAAAATTGGTTGCTGAAAAATGCCAACGAAGTGAAAGCAACCAACAAAGAAGAGATTGAAATTGCTCAATGCATCCAGAGCTTTTATTGGATTTGTGCATGTGGCGCATAACATTTGATCATTCCGCAAAAGCACGTGCCTATGTACATATATCGAGGTAGGTATGAACAGTTGTGTTCAATAAAATAGTAGTGAAATTAAATTGGATATCGCTCAACGAAATGAAAAGAAGCTGTGTTTTTAATAATGTCATTTAAAACAAGGGAATTTCATAACAGAAACCAATAAAACGAAATTTCAAAGTGTCCACAAAGTTCACGAAAGTTAATTAAACTTTTAAAAGTTAACATCAAAATTTCAGATTTTCTTGAGCATAATTTCTAAAAAATTTTTGAGTATGCAGTTTTGCAGCCCAATCAATTTAAAAATTATTCAAATGTTTCTCTGATTTTTCAGAATTTTTTTGGTCGAGGATGTTGGGTGATTTCTTCCATGCAACGCATGAACAAAATTTAGTTTTGTATGGAAGAGGACACCCAACACCCTTGACAAAAAAAATTTTGAAAATTCAGGGCAATTTTTGGGGAGTTCTAACTTGCACTATGTTATACTGTAGTGGATTTTTCTACAAAACTGCGTACTCTAAAAAAAATTTGCAGATTTTGATAGCCATTCTTTAAAGTTAATTTAACTTTCCTAAACTTTGAAATTTCTTTTTATGTGTTTTTTGTTATTTTTTGAACCAGACACTCGTGTACACACTGGTCTGCCTTCCACGAGCAACTCAGCGATCAATTTTGGCTCTCTGCGTGTTTCCGTTGCGGATGTCGAGAACGGTATAGGGAAGCTTAAGCCTTCATCCAAGACGGACACAGATGGTCTTTCGGTCATACTGCTAAAAAATTGTTTGTCTTTGGCTGAGCCTCTTACATTTATATTCAACATCTCACTGGCCACTGGGACATTTGTGGATGACTGGAAACTAACTTCAATTTCTCCGATATTCAAGAGTGGTAACAAAAATGATGTTCGTAATTATAGACCGATTTCGAAGCTCTCATCTGTATCCAAACTTTTCGAGATTATAGTCAATGACAAATTATACTTTGCAGTAAAGGGCCTAATTTCGAACAATCAGCACGGATTCGTCCCAAAACGGTCCACTGTCAGTAACGTATCTATCTTTTCCGATTACTGCATTTCCGCTTTTCAGAATAGACTGCAAGTTGACTCAATTTATACAGACTTCTCGAAAGCCTTCGACAAGGTGTCCCATCAGATACTCCTGGCAAAGCTGGCGGCGTTGGGTTTTCATTCCACATTTTTGTTGTGGATCGAGTCCTATCTGTCAAACAGACATTGCGTTGTTGACGTAGACAACGCCACATCCCGGTCCTTCATTGCATCCTCTGGTGTTCCGCAGGGAAGTATTCTTGGGCCTTTATTTTTTATATTATTTATTAACGATATTGGCTCATGTTTCTCTTTTGCGGAATATTTGTTATATGCTGATGATTTGAAAATATTCGCTGTCATAAATAGTTCACATGACTCCGAACGGCTGAAATCAGACCTTTTCAACCTCGAAAACTGGTGTTGTTTAAATCGACTAACGCTGAACATCAAAAAGTGTTTCCATGTGACTTTTTCGAAGTCTGCGAATACCCTACGTACTTCGTATAGTATTGCCGGCTGTGCCTTGGAATCCGTTGAAGAAATCAAGGACTTGGGTGTATTTTTCGACTCTAAATTTAGTTTCTCTAACCAAGTCAACTACGTGGTAGCTCGGTCTTATGCGATGTGGGCGTTCATACGCAGAAATTGTTCTGCATTCACTAACCCTCACACTCTAAAGTCTCTATATTGTTCTTTTGTCAGATCGAGATTGGAGTATGCTGCTCCCATTTGGAGACCCTACCAAATTGGGCCCTCTAAACGAATTGAGAGAGTCCAGAAAGTTTTCCTACGTTTTGCTCTCCGTTCTTTGAATTTTTCTGATCCTTTACCATCATATGAATCTCGATGTCTTTTAATTGAACTAAGTACGCTTGAAAATAGACGAACCATTTTATCGTGCTCGTTTGTTATTGGCTTACTTTCTGGAGCTGTTGATTGTCCATCACTTCTGGCAAAAATTCACCTCAATGTCCCATGCAGAAATTTTCGGCATTTTGAGACCTTTAAAATTGGTTTTGCAAGGACCAACTATGCTGCAAATGCTCCTATCCCTAGGGCATGTGCGGATCTTAATTTGTTTTTCAGTTCTTCAGGTGTTGACCTCACTTCTTCGTATGCAACCCTAATTAGTCATTTAAGATCTTTCTTTTTCTAATTTAGTATGATAGTCTGTAAGAATTTTTGAATTTAAAGACTGAAATAAATAAATAATTCGCTTATTTTATATGAAAATTGCTTCTTCTTATTTCATCGCACGATATCCAATTTAATTTCACTATTATTATATTGAACACAGCTGTATGTATGTTTATACAAAGGCTTATGGCGCAATTCGATTAATGAATGCAATAAAAGGAAACTAAGAGCAACGTCAAACCAAAAAAGAATCAAATATTTGCAAAAAATTAACACAAATATGTAAATAATCAATCAAATTTAAATTTTTTTCATGCTTCAGACATGCAATAAACCTATCAATCACAAAGAGTCGCACCAGAATTATAAAGCATTAAACAGTTTTGTAAATATGGCCAGCGCGTTGCAAACAAATAAATTAAATCGTAAACTACAGCCTACATTTGCACACAAATTACGCTATGAATTTTTGTAATTGAAGTACATTGATCCTGCGCATACAAGCCAAATAATGACGGTATAACGTAATTATGCGGTTGAAGGGTGCTTTCGAAAAAAAAAAAAAAATTCCCACGCAATTAAAATTTCCCAACGAATCGGATTACAGACGGGAGATAACTTTAAACTGCGTTTGCAAGCTTTTTAGATCAGAACATCTGTTTGAAGAACAGGTTTTCCCCAAGGGCGTAAGAGGATGAAGTTATATGGTAGCATGGAAAAAAAGTTTGACTTTTAAGAAGAAGAAAATATTTTGAAACTTCCAGTCGCACCCCTTTTTCATTAGCGAGTCAACTTAAATTCCAAAGTAACCTCTCGAGTCTCAATTTTAATGCCAAATTGAGTGAAATTGAAAAATTGTGTGATTGTATAACATAAAAAGTAGAATAGTTGCCCTCAGAGAGTGCCGACACAATTGAAACTGAAATCATTACGTCTGCATTTTTTGAATCGTCTGGAAATATTTTTTTAATCGTCAAGACCCAGCAAACCTTTGGAGTATGAATGAGATAGAAATGAGTCCTAAATTGGAGTGCATGGCACACTAACAATGTTGTATTAGTTCATTTATGTGCCCAAAATGGGGGTCATCCTATATGAGCCTAGTTTCGTTTATCTTAAGAGCTTGAATAGCAGTCAAATATGATAACTTTTGGCTTCAAATGTCGCACTTAATGGACTACAAAGGAACTCCTATACGAAGCTTTTTGGAGTGATTTATGACATTGCAAACTGTTGTGTTTGTCCTTAAAAGATACTTTTTGGAATTGAAATTAGGGCGTGTTAGTTCCCAAATAATATCTGAAGCTATATCTATCAATTCATATCGGACTCCTAAATTATGAGCATTCCGAGAATATTGGTCTGAAATATATTTTTGTAGACGCCAGGAAATGTTTTACTGTGCAGAAATTTATTTTAAATAAAATATTTTTTATTCATTTTTATAAACTAACTTTACAGCAAAGATAAATTTTTGATAGTTGGCAACCCTTCTACCAAAATGATATCTAATTTCTTATTTAGTTATTTGCTTATAGTCATGGCATTCTTATTCCGTATTAAAAACTAAGTCAACAACTCACCACTTTCAACTTTATATTTCTCAGCTATCCATAACAAATTAGTGCAAATAAAAGTCACATAAAATATATGAAACCAACGGCAACTTTGATCTACTATTATCGACAACCGCCTACAATTACCATTACCACCTTAACCACGGTACTTCAGTGTATTGTTGCACCAGGCACAATGCATGGCACACTGACAGTGTTGCATTGTCACTTTGTTGATGTTGCAGGTAGCAAACGTGAAGCTTTTTGTTATTGAAATGAGAGTCAAGTTGCATGGCAAAAGTAATTGAAGTTAACATGCATTGCTTCGTACAAACTTTTATTCTTCGCTTCCTATAAATACTAAAAACACAAAGCAATATGCAAACTTTCTTGAGTACTTCGCGACATTTGTGCCACCTACTGTCACTAGCGTGTTCGTCCCTGCCTTGCTACCTGCCATTAGATTCCTTTTGTGTCAGTCATGCTCGAACAGTAAGATAACATATCAATTTCCAATCCAAAGCTACAAAGGAAAACTAGCAGAAATATGCTAAATTGGGGTGTACGTGTGTGTTTTTGTGGCTAGCATTCTAGAAACTGTGTCAGAAGGTACTAGTACTGAACTAAGAGTTTGACCAGTTTTTTGATATCCACTCATAACATGAAGTTGCCCGAACTGCTGTTTAAGTTTGCCCCAGTACCTAATTTTGTAACTTATGCTGATTTCACGCTTAATACCAGCTTGCGTTCCCCTATATGAATGGTTAAAAGTTGACAATTATCAAACTACGAAAAGCTTCCTTTTTTATATCCATCTTGCTTTGGTATTTTACTATACTTTTAGCGCTATTACCGTAACTAGTCCTCACGCCCGCTGCAGCGTAAATTTTTTGAGCATACATTTATTCGTACCTAACCACAAAAGCTTCGTGGTCTTTTTGATAATTGCGTACGTACGTTCAAGTTTTCTTTGATATTTGAGCGAGTATAATGCAAGAGTACACTGAAAAAAAGGCAGTGACTATATGCGGAAAATATTATTACAGTCTATTAAATCGTATTTCCTGGTTACCTTAGAGTCCAAGTTTCACTGCTACGGTTTTACTCTTACTCATGTTTCGTACAGACAACGCTATCTTAATTGTAATTAGCCTTAGAAGATGTATTTGGGTTTGGGAAATTGCGGAGAGATTGGAAAACCAAAATTCATAAAATTACTGCAATAAAAAGCCTTAAAGAGAGACACCCAACTACAACTCTCAAACTATCGATAGTAGGCGATATTTCCTGCCATTCCTATCGATACCAGCGATCGTAATCTTTTTACATAGAATACCTTTACTGTAAGTTAGAAGCTTCAAATGCATAAAACCAGTGCGATTTTGCAAAAGGTAATTTTTTTACTCAACGTCCCATCTCATCTTGTATGTTTTCTCTTTTGTGCGAATTCAGAGAATTTGGTTATGCAATCAAACAACGACTTTCACATGCAATCGTAATGGAAGAATAAGGGTGCTTGGTTAGTTAACATTGGCAAATTATACAATTTTTTTTCAACACACCTATCCAAATTAAACATTTATTGAATTTTCGTTCAGATAGGGTATTTAGTTAAAACTAATTCTGGGATATGAAGTTTTTCAAATATTTTTAAAAAGAGTGATATTGCACTCACACGTGGATATTTTCTAATACTTGAAGTCAAAAATTGTCGCAGTGCATAAACATTTGTTATTGTCACCTTTTTGAGCCAATTCAGGTACACAAAGTACAATAAACTCTATCAAGTGCAAAAGGAAGTGATTAGAACGGAAAGTATACATATGTTTCTTCACAAAAATATATCTTCTTTATATGTTTGTATGTAAAATTATTTTCACGATTAGATCTCTTTGCAAGAAAAAAAATAACATTTTAGTAGCGTCACAAGCTTTTGCCTCTCTAAGAATGTGCAGATATACTTACCTTAGCATTACACTTGAAGCGCTTTCTTTAAATTTAGAACTGTCGCGCTTCTCCTTCCTCAACTGCGGGTAAGTGCATTTTCATGTTTTGTGGATTCTTATCCTCACGGAAGTAATTGCAAAGCGAACTGCAATATTTGTGTAAAGGTTTTTTACTAACGCTGACAAGATTCGTTAGGGCATATTATTGACACATACCCGGAATGGATATATGCACAGTAGTGTGTGAGAGAATAGCAAAACAATTCAAAATAGTATTATCTGGATCATATTTATGATTATTCAATTATTTATCAATCATTTTCCCAGAAAACAGCGCTTGATCACTAACAGAAACAAAAAAAAACCAATTCAAACAAAAAATTCCGGAAAACTTGAAAAATATTTCTTCAAGGATTTTAACTGAATTTTCTTTAGTATCTAATAGAGATAATTTTGTTAAATGTAAGGATGAGAATTATTAAAAAGAAATCAATAAGGATACGAAAAAGCTAAATACCCATATGGTATCTAGCACTTTCGCCAACTTTGGTTTTAGCCTATGTTTAAACAAATGTTGATTAAATTCCACTGGGCATACCATCTTTACAAATAAATAATCATAATTTGAAAAAATCCTAACTTAATTTCGGTGCTATTTCATTGCACCCAGCTGTACAAACGAATACCTAGCTAAATATGTCATTGCACCAGGTGGTGCCAATGGCGTCAAATAAGAGGCAATCAAGCAACTATCTAATACAAATCGACAGATGCAAATATTTGCAATTTTACAAATACTAGAGATATTTAGGGATCTGCATATTTGATGCATACATACGTATGAATGTGCAACGCCTTTCCGTGATTTTCGCTATTGACATGCAATCACTGAGAAACCATAAATACATCAGCCTTATCAGTGTTCTTAAAGGAAATTAGTTTCAGAATTGGATTTGGTAGAAATTGCGCAATGTTTTGAAATGTTTTCATGTGACTTTGTAGCTTAACATATGAACAATACGTAAAAGAATTGGAGTTGGAATTGCTAATTAGCAAACTTATGGTTTCTGGTGATATTTTAAACTCTTTGCAGAAAGCTAACCTAACAACTGCTTAGCGTATATAGTATTCATAGTGCAGTTACCGGAAATTGTGTACCATAACTCATATGGGACATTAGGGATGTCAATCCCGGAGTCGCGTGCTTTTTGAGGTGTAGAAAATCTCAAGATTCTTTCATGATCACACGATTTTAAGGATTGGAAAACGTTACTAAATACTAGCCACCATATTCATAAAAAATAAAATTGGTATCAAAGCTTTTTAAAGTGATATTTCAATGCAAATATATATATATATACGAGTATATAGGGTAAATAAGTTTGATAAATATTTTAAATTTCTTCGAAAGTTTCTTTAATATAGTTTTTGTTTTTTTAAATGCCTCTTCTAATCTCAATTTAACACCTATCGGCCAGAAAAGACATATTTTTTTCAAAAAGATTGATAGACATATTTAAGTTGTATTTTGGCTACCGATCGTTTAGATATTCTTTTGACTAAATTTTCTTTTTCACACAAATTGTGTTTACCAAGATGTTACATTTTGAGAATTAAATAATAAACATCATACTAAAATTGCAATAATCTTTTTTTTTTGTTAAGACCAGTTAGTTTCTCAAATGCGTACTTAATTTTTTTTAATCTAAACCGTTGGAAAAAATGAGTACGCGGAACAATCCCGAAAATAAATGCTATTCGAAAGCTGTCGAATTACATAAATTTTTTTTCATATGCAAAAGAAATTTCATTCGCATTGCGATACAAAGTCACCCCCTCATCTATAAAACCGATATTGAACCATAAAATTTCATTTTAAGACTCATTTCATTTAGCACTAACTCACTGTTTTCATACACATCGTCGATATCTAGTTTCGCAAAGGAGTCTTCGAAAACTGATTGTCTGTCATATGGCATATGATGACCCCAAAACATCAGCTTTGCATACAAATTTTGAAATTAGAATTTCTATTAGCAGGTTACTTGTGCAAAAACAGTACAATTTCATACATACATACATGTGAATCTATATACTTATATGCAAAAGTTGCAAGCATGTAGATAGAATAGATATCAGATCATCAGGCCCCTACGTCTACTAGTTTGTGGTTATGCTATTACATGTTGAATTTCAGTTACCTGTAAGGTATATCTATGAAATACATAAAGGGTGTTTTTTTTAGGGGTATAGAACTTCGAATTGAAATAAAACACAAGAAAATCGTTTTAAGGTCCATCAATATGGCTTTATTGGAAGGATAATTTTATGCCATTAATGTTTAAATATGATTTCGGGCATGTGGCCGCCGCGGCTGGCTCGAATAAAGCCAATTCTACAGGTCCAATTTTCAACCACTTTTTCGAGCATATGGGGCCGTATGTCGGCAATAACGCCACGAATGTTGGCTTCCAATTCCCCTAACGTTTCTGGTTTGTTGGTGTAGACGAGCGACTTCACATATCCCCAAAGAAAATAATCCAATGGTGTCAAATCACACGACCTTGGTGGCCAATTGACAGGTCCATTCCGCGAAATTATGCGCTCATCGAATGTTTCCTTCAATAAATCGATTGTGACGTGCGCTGTGTGGCATGTAGCGCCGTCTTGTTGGAACCACAACTCATCGACATTCATGCCATCCAATTCGGGAACAAAATAGTCGGTTATCATGGCTCTATACCGGTCTCCATTAACGGTAGCTGCCTCTCCAGCATTATTGCGGAAGAAGTATGGCCCAATGACTCCACCAGCCCATAGAGCACACCAAACAGTCAGTTTTTGTGGATGTAATGGCGTTTCAAGGGTCTCATGTGGATTCTCTTCACTCCAAATGCGGCAATTTTGCTTGTTGACGTAGCCATTCAACCAAAAATGAGCCTCATCACTGAACAAAATTTTGCGATGAAAATCAGCATCGAAATCAATCTCATTTTCGGCCCATACACCAAAATCACGACGCATTGCATGGTCTCGCGGCTTTAATTCTTGCACAAGCTGGATCTTGTAAGGTCGCAAGCCAAGATCTTTGCGCAAAATCTTCCATAAAGTTGATGGACAAAGCTCCAATTGCTGTGCACGGTGGCGAATCGATTCATTCGGGTCCTCTTCAACACTTTGCTCTACAGCGGCAATTGTTTCTTCGGTGCGCACTGTTCGACGTCTCTGCGGATGCGTATTATCACATAGAGTAAACGTAGTGCGAAAACGATCCATGGTTAACCGAATTAATTGCTCTGATGGACGATTATGTCGACCATAAAATGGACGGAGCTCACGGTAAACTTCGCGAACTGAGCCATTATTTTCGAAATAAATTTGCACGATTTGCAAGCGTTGTTCTTTTGTCAACCTGCTCATGATGAAATGGCAAACCAAACTGAACATAAATGACATTAGAGTTGCCAGATTTGACCACAAAATGCCAGTTTTATCTCTATTCGAAAAACAAACCTGTAAAAAAAACACCCTGTACATGCATACATACCAACATTTACATCGTTCCATATGTTCAGGGTAGTTGCTTTTATGTTGATGCGGGGCCATGGAGCTATTAAGAGTACGCCTTGAATACTCAGAAATATACAAATGCTTTAAGCTGCTCTGTGGGAGTAACATGGCAATTTTCAACTCCTCTTTTCTGAGATACGACCTAACGGTGTTAATTTATTGTTGTTTCGAGAAGCTGTGATTGTTCAAGGCCAAAAAAAAAAACATAACAAAATTAATTTCATAAATTTTCAAAATCAATTAATAGTCGTGAGCAGTTTAACCCTCCGATTCTATGTTCTCACAAATTGCCAATCTTGATGAATAGCCTAGAAAAAGAGGTGTATCAATTCTTTTGAATGTTTGTGTCAAAAGCACCAAAAACTACTTAAATTATTGGTGCCGATTTCAATGGACAAGCGCTTAATCCTGCTATTACTGGGTGGTCCTTAGTTCTAGCAAAAACAGACTTCTTCAATTTCTGATATTTCCTCGTTTAATGATCATCGCAAAATCAGAGAAACGACTAATCTTGGTTAAAGTTCATTGCGTGTGGAGGTGTTTGTAATTTTTTTATTCACTTTTTGGAGCTTCAACGATCAATATAATTAGATGCTGCCTTGTTGAAAAATTTTGTTCTCTGAAGCGTTTTCCCAAAATGCCTTTGTATTATATTGGAACAAAATACTTAAGCCTGTACAGGGTTGCGTGATTTCGAATCCTCTTTTGATATCAAATCCACTTTCAAATAAGAAATCAAAGATGCTTTTTATTTGTGATTTGAATCGTCGTCGACCTCTATTGGCGTAACCATTTTACTAAGAAGTGTAAATTCTCCTAATGAAATGATTTGAGCTTAACGAAGAAGTAAGTTTTGCACGCCTTTTAAAATTTCAATTAAATTGCATACATACATACGTACAATTTCATATAAAATATCGATTCTAAATATTTAGCCAACCAATTAGTAAAAGGGCTGCCGTCAAAACTTTTTCAAAAGAAGCTTTTTGCTTCACTCTTTAGAATTGTTCACCTGTAGGGCATGAATTGCATGCCTATCAATACATATTAGGTAAAAGCTTTTACTATTTTCAACTTAGTTTAGAAATGAAATTTGGACATGCAACAAAAGGCTATCATTTGTGGGTGAAAATGTGGTATTTCAATGTCTATTCGATTTGAGCAAACATTTATCTTAATAATTCAAAGTTCTTTGCACTGAAGTTTCAAAGAGTTTCATGCAATTTGCAAAAGTGAAATATCAAGCTGCAATCATTCTAATAATGAAACTGGTAAGATACGTGTATGTAGTAGATTTAGTAGGTACTTAAGAGGTTAGCATAAAAGAGCGATATGCAATTGGGTTTCAGGTGTACTGAGTTGCTCAAAGCAATGCGAGTAATTTCTATTTCGGCCCATGGAACGCCACCAAGTATTTTATCAAAGCAGTTTTAACAAATTTTTGCCCCACCACGTGACTTTTCTTTTAACGTTTTTCACATAAGCAAATCTGCCTTAAACTACGAATCTTGAAAACTTGCTATCTACCTCTCTAAGCTCTCACACCAAAAATAGCGGTACACGATAAACGTATACACACATACTATCGCTTAACTAAGTACTATGTTTATGTTTATAAAATATCTAAAAATCCATTAAACCAAAGCCACTGAACCTTTCAACTAGTTGCGCACACACACAGACTCTCATCTCAGTTACCATCATTTGTTAATTTAACGCTTCACTCATTTGACACCTGCTTCCTGCATACGAAATCTCTACGAGCATCCGAATGCACACAGCGAAACAAATATGAAAAATTGTAGCAACAAAAAACGTGGCAGTTGTTAATGCATTTGTGCTTTGGTATTCCCAAGGATCAAGCTCAGTTGAGTTGGCGCAGCAACAATTAGAAATGCGCTAGTGACCAGGGTTAGAACTGACCAAAAGGAAAAATTATGAAATAAAAGTAGTAAATATTATTATACTGTAGCAGATTTTGTAAAGGTATTTTTCGCATGAAAGGTTGATAATATTTTCTTTACATCCGAGGCTTATATAAAACTCTCATAAAGGTGTTGCTGCTCTTCCTCTCTTGAAACTGTTGACATCTACACCGCGATCTGTAAGTGACCGCCTGCTCATTCCTTTGAGTATACAATAACTAACTTCTTTTATCGATCACATCGCCGTAGCTCATGAATAAAGGCCGGTATGCAGATCACAAGAAAAGCAAAAACTCCATATAAAAAAACGGTTAAGAATTGCTTAAGAAAATTTCTTGGGTTACCTTTTCTTGAGGTAGTGCGCAGTTCTCAAAGTAATTTTACTACTATTTTACCGTGAAATTTGAGTACGGCAACACAGGTTTCCGCAAGAAATATATCAAGCGGCATTTATTTCTTGAAGAAAACAGTAATTTGGTAATACGCCAACTGGTAAAACACGTTCAAAAGACGCGTTTTGACCCCGGTATCAATAATCCGAAAGCGGAATAGAAAAATTTTGTTTCAGTGAAAAGTTATTGGCAAAAAACGTTTAATTCGTTTATTTGCTTATGTGCTCTTCTTCTTGCTGCTTTACTATTCACCATGGATTTGTATTGCTTCCATACTACTATTTTTCACGCAAGAAAAATTGCTAAATTTTTCTTGAGCAATTTCTTGTGATCTGCATACCGGCCTTAAAACGTATTGTTGAGAATATTGCTGTTTTCCGAAGAACGTAGTAAACTTGCTACATTAGTATTGAAATTGTAAATCTGCCGGTGACGCCAAACGCTCTCCATTGTTACATGCTTCTAATAAATATGTATGGAGCAGGAAATGTAGAGCGTTGCATACTTTCACAAATATTTATTATCCACTGTTCGTTCTGGATGTTGTATTTATGCAGTTTCAAATGTGATAGTGCACTGCGCTAGGTTTTGAGCGTTTAGCACTTCCAACGGAAGGAACTAAATGCTTGCCACTTTATTTCATTGTTCCGGGGCATTACACAATATTTTATTCAGCATTTTATTGTAAGGGTGAAAATATAAAAAAACATTCCAAACTGTAGTTCCACGGGATATCAAATACAAATCTGTTTCGATAGCATTGTTCATAAAGAGGCAAAAATTAAATGCAATTTGTAAGTCTTCAGACACAGAACTCAAGTTAGCTTCAGTGCTTCACACAATTATCTTTTCAAAATGGTTTATGCCATATCGATGTTTCATGCCGAATTTTACGAAATGCTGTTGTGACAGTTTTAGAATAACACATATTTGAGAAAGCTTTCACTGCGGACATGGGGGACTAGCAGAAATGGTTAACTCAGGCATCATAAGTTTGAAATTTTTATAAGACAATAAAAACATTGCCTGAATATTTTAGAATTTTTTCAAATATGTAGTGCAACCGAATTCGAAAAGCATCTATAACCTACTTTCTATGACTGAAAGCTCTAAAGCAAATTCAGCTTTGGCTCAAAGCATACCAAATATAGCCATATCCCCCTGCAGGACTAATCATTGCATGCTTTTAGGCGCATGTAATTTTACGATGTAAGTGAAGTGTTGTTAATCCTGCAAAAAGTCGTGAGACTGAGCTCTAAAGAGTTACAATTGATCCCAACTATTCCGTAATAGGCAAAGTTATGATAAGTTGATTAGTATCTTCATAGGATATTTTCAAGCAAAAGGGATCACTTCAACCCATGCAAAGATATCAAAACTGTCATTGGTCGCATGCCTCTTTTTTACCCATCCCGGATTCATCCTAGACTAATCGCATTTTAAGCAGTGAACATATACGAGTACACACATACAACATTATCTTGGAGAAAAATGTTCGAAACACTTAATCACTTTGGATTTTGGAAAAAAGGTCTTAAAGATAGGAGAAAACAAAAATGTTGAAGAATTGATTTACTCCAAATAGTATTTAATTTTAAATAAATTTATTAATATACCGTTAGTTAAAGGGACGGAAAAAAGTCCGCGCCCATGCATTCATATGGAGCTATCGAAAAAAGCATTTAATAAAGCTCTCACGGCGAGTAAAGCTTCAGCTGAAATTTTCATATTTTTTCAGCTTGGATTTTCTGTTATTTCACCAAGAAGTCAAGCAAAGTTTGTTCAGCGTAGGTCAGCTCGCTTAATCGAGCTTCATTAGTATACAAACATAAATATATAAACTAGAATGTTTGCATGCGCTTAAAACATTTTTATTTTTATGCTTAAAATTATCTATATCTAACCCTAAGGAGATGGAAATCGTACTAATAGAGAATAGCAGAAGACATTGCTTATCAGCGATACCAAACCATAAATGTGCCCAAAACTATGCTGTCTCTCTATGAAATCTCTAACACCTAAATATGCATTGACTGTTTTTGGATCAGTGATAGGTGATAAGGATTAATTAAATCATCCGAATACGACTTAAAAATCGTGATTTCACACAGCGGCTGGGTCGAATAGGTTGAGGTTATAAGTTCTATAATTGTAATTAAAATTTCTCTAAAATGATTAAGATTATGATTAATCTCTATATAATTCCTGCTGACTGCAGCAGAGATCAACGATGTACAAAATTGTTTTAAGTTAAAAAATTAGTTACGAATAAACTAATGTTAATCGTACATGTACTCTTATAAAGTTATATTCCATATCGCCCATCACTGATTTAGATGCAGGACTTTGCTAGTTTTTTGCTTTTCACCTAGCTTAAAGTAAAACTCCTTTAAGCCAACCACTTTGGCCATTTATCGCAAAATTATGCTGATTGCTACCAAGCTATCAAGTGGGCTTGGATAATCTGAGAAACGCCAGTTTATTCCTTTCTGCGCCAAATAAAAAATATTATACGCAATAATTTTCTGCTTTGTAGTTTGTTCATTATCAAGAAATATTTAATTTCATTTCAATATTATCATCGCATTTTCGCAAAACAAACACATAAATTAAAAGTTCATTGGAAATATAAAACTAATTTTTTTATCAATTTATCATTACGCATATCGTGATTATGCTACGACTGATGTTTCTTTAGATACGCATCGTATTTTTATGTTGGCTGCCATGGATACTACGCATGAGTCGTCCGGGTAGACCTTTGATATTGGAATTTCCCACAACGCCATGTTCGGACACATCATCGGAACGAAAGCATCAAATACTGTCGGACGTTGAATTGAAGGAGCGGTAGGCAAAAATTTAAAAAAAAATTTTAATTGTAAATTAAAATTACAAAACAAAAATATTTTAAAAACTATACCTATCATAGTATATAAATTTACAACACTTAAAAAATAGTCCATATTTAATGTTTCTATTTTGTTTAACTATTTCAACTAAAACTACGAACAGCTCATCGAAATCGCTACTCGCAAATGTGCTCGACATTGACGATGATTTTCGGCACAACTGTCGCCCGATGACGCCTGGTGGAACATTACCACACAATCCTGCTTTCTATCGCACCGTATATGGGTAACGAGCATCAAAACTGATGACAAAAAAAAATTGTATAAAATCGAGAAATTAATAGAGTAGAGTGTGACTGAAACTAATTCTTATACGATCCTTGCGTTAGGGAGAATAAAGGGTGATTTTTTTAGGGGTATAGAACTTCGAATTGAAATAAAACACAAGAAAATCGTTTTAAGGTCCATCAATTTAACTTTATTGGAAGGATAATTTTATGCCATTAATGTTTAAATATGATTTCGGGCATGTGGCCGCCGCAGCTGGCTCGAATAAAGCCAATTCTACAGGTCCAATTTTCAACCACTTTTTCGAGCATATGGGGCCGTATGTCGGCAATAACGCCACGAATGTTGGCTTCGAATTCCCCTAACGTTTCTGGTTTGTTGGTGTAGACGAGCGACTTCACATATCCCCAAAGAAAATAATCCAATGGTGTCAAATCACACGACCTTGGTGGCCAATTGACAGGTCCATTGCGCGAAATTATGCGCTCATCGAATGTTTCCTTCAATAAATCGATTGTGACGTGCGCTGTGTGGCATGTAGCGCCGTCTTGTTGGAACCACAACTCATCCACATTCATGCCATCCAATTCGGGAACAAAATAGTCGGTTATCATGGCTCTATACCGGTCTCCATTAACGGTAGCTGCCTCTCCAGCATTATTGCGGAATAAGTATGGCCCAATGACTCCACCAGCCCATAGAGCACACCAAACAGTCAGTTTTTGTGGATGTAATGGCGTTTCAAGGGTCTCATGTGGATTCTCTTCACTCCAAATGCGGCAATTTTGCTTGTTGACGTAGCCATTCAACCAAAAATGAGCCTCATCACTGAACAAAATTTTGCGATGAAAATCAGCATCGAAATCAATCTCATTTTCGGCCCATACACCAAAATCACGACGCATTGCATGGTCTCGCGGCTTTAATTCTTGCACAAGCTGGATCTTGTAAGGTCGCAAGCCAAGATCTTTGCGCAAAATCTTCCATAAAGTTGATGGACAAAGCTCCAATTGCTGTGCACGGTGGCGAATCGATTCATTCGGGTCCTCTTCAACACTTTGCTCTACAGCGGCAATTGTTTCTTCGGTGCGCACTGTTCGACGTCTCTGCGGATGCGTATTATCACATAGAGTAAACGTAGTGCGAAAACGATCCATGGTTAACCGAATTAATTGCTCTGATGGACGATTATGTCGACCATAAAATGGACGGAGCTCACGGTAAACTTCGCGAACTGAACCATTATTTTCGAAATAAATTTGCACGATTTGCAAGCGTTGTTCTTTTGTCAACCTGTTCACGATGAAATGGCAAGCCAAACTGAACATAAATGACATTAGAGTTGCCAGATTTGACCACAAAATGCCAGTTTTATCTCTATTCGAAAAACAAACCTGTAAAAAAAACACCCTTTATTTGGAAAAAATTGAGGTCTTATTCTAAATCACAGCGTGCTAAATATTTTCCATACCTTAAAACTTTCTCAAAGACACGCTTTACTTTATTAGTTTTATCTCAACTCTTTCTAAAATCTTGATCTTTTTTAGCCAAGGTGATGACGGCAGCATCGGTCCTATCGGCAGCACTCGCATGCCGGATGCCGTTACGCATCATACGTGCATCAAATCAGCTACGGAATATGAACTAGGTTTAATTTTGAAGGAAATTCGCTTTATAACTGATCAGGTAAATTGGAAAGTTTTTGAATTTTTAAATATTCTAACTAAATTTAAGTGGATTTTCTTAAAGTTATTTAAAATTTTTTTTTTTTAGTACACCCTAGCTGCTTCGTTGCCTGTAACTTTAGGTCTTTTATATTCTCGCTAAGTAATAGGTCCCGAACTCAACCAATGGTATTTTTTGCCCATAAGTACTTGTTGATTTGACTTTTACTTACAGTTAGCGTAACTTTAAATGCCACACTTCGTATGGTTCGAAGTGGTATGCTGACCATCTCCTGCCTGAAAGCATTAAATTGGATGTGTTCTTAGTGAGCTGATTTTCTGGTTGATCCCACATATTTACATCTACACATATATGAAACCAATCTGGCACACTGGACCGTGCGATAATAAGGTTGATAGAAGCTAGGTTACAAACGATAGCTGTATGCTTGATAAACCTATCATCTCTTAAACTGTGTCCGGTCAGTCAACCCCAGAACACGACGGAAGTACGCACCCCAGTTTCTTCGAAACACTTTTGTTTTACCACTTGGACATCTTTGGGTTTCTATTTGCACATACATTTCTTGGTGTTCTTTTTTATCCTATCATATCATTGATCGTATGATAAATAATACTGTGCTAAGTATACACCGATCTATAGCGCCTACAGCTTACTCTGGATGAGACGATTGTCACATTAACAAAGAAAGAGCACTCTCTGTCTGATTGTTTTGTGGATTATTTACAGCCCTAAAGCCTTAGATGCCTCTTCCATATAACGATTCGCTAGTTTAACAGTCCATGCTAATTTTTGTAGTTAGGAACTATTCTAATCTTAGGGGAGTGGAAAGCATAACATCATGGCTATATCATTGCAGATTCACGCCACTCCCAAGCCATATTATATTCTAAAAATCCAGGACCAGGAGCTATAGCTATAGGCACCGTGTGTAGTGTCTGCGCCGGCGCTGTCCAATTTAGGTGCACGTGGGGTATGGATTCTTAACGACCTATCACATTCCAGTGTGACTATTAATTAAACTAGACTGACTGACGCTCTTTGCTCTTTCAAGATGTCTACTTTTAACACAATTACACATTTTATAGTATTATAGTTCCTTTCGTATCCAGTTACCTTTTACATTGGGCGTTGCTTAATGTGGATCGCGGCACACTTACACTTCTACAGCGGAGTTCTTGTGTTAGATCATTTCGTATTTTATAGCTTTTTGACCCAAGCAAAGTCATCTACATGGCTGGTTGGAAAAATATTTCATTTACTTTTCTTATTTCGTTCCTTTTTATGAGTTTTAAGTTATTCGATTTTAATCAAAGTGTATTACAATATCGAGTAAGATTTATATGTAACTATAATTATTCAACTGCATGTGTTCAGCTAGCATCGGTTTACCCCAGAATATCCCACCCATATCTCATTAACTAAATATCATTTTGAGTTGGACTCATTACAAATGCATCAATATATTTAGAATTTTATAAAACCCTTAAGAATATATATATATTGCGGTCAGACTTTATAAAAATAACTAAAGTGAAATACGCAGGATTTCAAATGAAAACTAATACCGCTCTATCTCTTTGCACTTTTTCCTTTTATACTACTCTTTTCTCCACGAAAAAAAATACAAAATAATGAAATAATGAAATAACGAAAACAATGAAATAAAATATTAAAAACCATGTATGAAAATTGAAAAACGAAACAGCTACGCAAAGAAGACGAAGAAAATGACATTGCCAATGATTGGAAATTCGCAGCTATGGTCGTTGACAGACTGTGCCTTATCATATTCACAATGTTCACAATATTAGCCACAATAGCTGTACTACTATCAGCACCACATATTATTGTCTCGTAGCCATATGAGCGAGGTTATTGTTATTGGTTTTATTATAAAATCAATTTGTTAATTATTAAATTAATAACGAAAATTTTTAAGTAAACTTTAAAACTTAAAACCAAAAAAAAACGTAAAAAAATTTTAACAAACGGAAAACACAAATCAAGCAAACATAACGCACAAGTACCAAATATATAAACAAAACATACATACGCAAATCACATACATACAAGTAAAATGCAGTTCTAACATAGACGCCAAACAAATAAAAACCAGCGAAATTCAATTTCTGAAAGAAAATGCTGAATCAGATCAAGAAATGAGGTATTCGCCTAACAAACAAGCACAAACATAAATGAACAAACGCAAACCTTATCAAACAACAAGCAAATCACAGTACATCAAACAAATTCAAACCACGAAATACTCACTCAAAACAGACTTTCAAACAATACAAAATACACTTGAGAAAAAAATCGAAAAAATTTAATAAAACAAAGCTTAAACTATTTAATAAGTTTAAACAACCAAAAAAATAGCAAAAACCCCAACTAAAACTAAAAATTAAACACATAAATCGTAACGCATTAAAAAGTAATTCGATGTATTAAAAGTATTTTTAAGTTGAAAGCTTAGTCGAAAATAATTGCTAATTTCTCCCTTTAATCAAAAAAAAAAACTTATCGCGTAAATAGATTTTTTAATATTTAAAATATAACCCCAAGTTAAGTTTAGAGGCAGTTTAGATAAAATATCAACAACTAAAAAAAAGTTTCTCCAAATGGAGTTTATTTTGTAAGCGTTTTAAATTTTTATTGATATCTAATGTCATTCTCTACCCAACTTCACGAAAACCCTAAAACTTCACCCTTATCCCAAGTATGAACTCCACACGTACTATACTTATTCTTGAAGCAGCACTGTATTTCTTTGGAACTAATCATTTCAAAGTACATGCTTCTAAAACTTCAAGCACGAAGCTTAGTTGAGTGCAGATAATTTCATCTTTTGCTTAGCTTATCGTAGCAAAGCTTGTATTTGAGCAAACATTAAATATGAGACAGAAAAAGCTCTTTAGTCTGACAACTTTTCTCATACAAAAATTTAGGTAAAGTTTTTCCCTTTTCTTTATATCAATATTTTTAAAATGCAGAAAAAAGAAGAAAAAAATTTGTGAGTAGCTTGTTTTCGACATTGATTTAGTTAATGAAATAAAAGTAACTTGGTATGCAAAATGCACTTCATCGTTCTTCCAGAGCTATGTGATCAGCCGTTTGGAGCATTTTTAAGGCGAGCTTCCCATATTAGCTCAGTTTTGTTGCGTTCCTCCAAGGATTTGAAGACAATAGTTTCCAGGTTATATTTCCAGTAGCGTTCTTCCCGTCTATGAGCTGAGCCACAGTTATACCTTTCAAATATATTTTCTCTTAATTAAAAAGTCCATAATCTCGCGCCCACTTACTGTACACAAAGAGAAAACTGAATACTTTTAAACAACATAATAATCTTAGTACCTATCAAACACTTTTAAAATGACGTCTCAATTTCCGATGTCTATCTAGGTATATAACTAATAAAGAGTAGTGAGAAAACATAAAAAGATAAAAACATCAGCATATTCGACTGATTTTTGTAAATAGTAAATCCATAGTAAAGCATATATACATACTTACATGTAAAGGCATCTTATTGGAAAGAGTTCATCATAAATAGTAATTAGCCCAAATAAATGAAAAACGTATGGATAAATTGACTTCACAATAGCAAAAATAACACAAGTAAAAAAGATTAAGCTAAGCTCAAGTTGTTGAGCACGAAATAGAAAAATAAGTGAACACTTAGAAAGTAGCAGAAAAGGGGAAACAAAAAATAAATGTCATAGCAGATAGCAGAAATGAGATACAAAGAATTATGTAGTTAAATTTTTTTAAAGGGTAATAGTAGCTTTTATATTTTTGTTATTTTTATAATATTATATATAAATTATTTTACATTTTGCAAAAGGTTTCCATTAAAAAAATAATAAAAATTCGCAAAGCAGAAATTGTATCCAAAATATCGCATGCTAGAAAAACAAATTCAAAAAAAACCTTAAGCACAACCATTAAAAATCATAAATAAAAAGCCGTTAAAACTGCCAATTGTTTGTAATTATAATATATATACTAACTATTCATTTAACTAGCGTGTAATATAAACAACTAAAAAGTTATAGCATGCGATATTTTATATATCAATTGAAGCTTGAACACCATTAAATCCAACATAAGAGACTTAAAGATCCCCCACTGCATTAAAAAGCGTACAAAACCAATATAAATAACCCAAGTAGAACTTGGAAACGGGACAAGGAATGCAATGTAATGAACGAAATTATATTCATCGATTTCATGCTAGGAAAATAAAAATTTCAAACAAAGGAATATCAAATAAATAATAAAACGACACCTCAATGGGCTCATATAAAACATACGACGCGTTACCATACTTGTGTGGTTTCGCAGGCTCGTGTGTGGGTTTTTCCTTAGATAACCCCAAAACAAATGCTACAAATGTGTCATACACAGTGAGAAATGGTTGCGAGCAATAATATTTGCGTGTTGATGTCTGCCATGATAAATGAAATATAAAATGCGTTATGATCGATCGATTTATTGTTTGGATCCCATAGACTGCTGTTCGTTAGCTTACAGCTATTTTTGTCTTAGGCTGGGGTTATTTCTATAGCATATATTGCTGCTAGGGTTATTGGCTAACAATTACTTTCTAAATTTTGTTAAAAATCAAATAAATTCAATTTGTTGATAATTTTGTGTGTGAAATGAGGATCATTCCTCTAAATTTCCAGAAAACAACTCTCAACGACAGCTGGGCTATGGACTTGCCAATTAAAAACTCGGTCAATAATACAGTTTTATAACTGCGCCTAGATCTAGGGATTGGTTGAAGGCTTTTTGTTAAAGAACAATATATATCATCATATATGAAAGACTACATGCACCGTAGCCCCCACTAGAAAGCGTATTAGGTACGGTGCACTGAGATCACTTTAAATAAAAAAAATTTAAAAACTTCACACGCGAATAATGATTTGAGTGCTCTGTTGCGACCAATTTGCAGCACAGTACTTCTTTTAAAGCATTCTAAAATCAGCTCTAACCCTTTAACTCTTAAGTAGCCTATAGTTGTATCAGAAAGCACATGGCTTTAAGATTTCTTAAGTCTTGTGTTACTCCAAAGGCAAGGAACTTACTGATGGTATTGTCGCTCAAGAACGCCTCCTGTTCGCTAGTTGTATATGGTCTATGCTTTTAGAAGAAATGAATTGGCCGAATAAAGAACCAGCCATGGAAATTTAATGTTTCTGCTTTATGGTAGTGTTTCAACAGGGCGTCAAAGGTTTTCTAGTAATACTTAGCTCAAGCTCGATTTGACCAGCTGTCACAACTAAAGATCTGATTACTAATTTATTAATGCATGGTATGTCAAAGCAAACTAAAGCGTTTTTCAACAACTTCCTTCCTTTCATAGCGAATTTTCTAGTCATCGAATATATATAAAATGAAATTTTGTACTCGATTTATATGATGCCCATTCCCACAAAATAATCAACAAATCCGAATGAAGGAGTAGGTTTACCAAACAAAAAATCGCTCGTTCATATCAAGTTACAGCTAAAGGTTAAAAGATATATATTGCCAAATTTAATTTTACATTTATGTACGAATACATGTGTATAACATTTTTTTCCTTTTAATAAAGTTTATGTTAAAGACGAAATATACAAGAGCAACACAGTAGACCCGACTGTACAAATAACCAGTAAAATAAGCTGCACGTATAAACAAGACTTAAGAGTTAGAGAAAACCACTGCCGACTGTGCACAGACCGTAAACCATACCTGGCTTACGAACAGAACGTATTATCTCAGCAAACAACACATTTGCGTATAGCTTTTTTGCTGACGCAGCTGTCTCTCGAAGCTTTTATTACACACGAAAACATGCTGAAAGCATTCTTAACGTTTGTGCTTTATACGCCAAAAGCTTCAGAACGTGTGAAAGCGCGAAGGCTTGGTTGCGCATATGCGCTGATTCTGAGCAGTTTTTTGGCTTTATTTTTT
The DNA here is from genome assembly GCA_949987695.1 of Merzomyia westermanni. Classification (NCBI taxonomy): domain Eukaryota; kingdom Metazoa; phylum Arthropoda; class Insecta; order Diptera; family Tephritidae; genus Merzomyia; species Merzomyia westermanni. Next base: position 199,617,529 of record OX465289.1, on the reverse strand, counting down.
AAAAGTTTTTTTTTCTAAGTTTAGTATGGTTATTCTGCTTCTATTTGTAAATCTTGTGCAATAGATACAATCAGAATTTGCTTTGAATATAAAATAAATATATTAATATCTGACAAAAACTATGAAAAAGGCTACGCTAAAGCATGACTATACATATTTATATGATGCAAATATGCGAAAGCATAAACTACTTATATATAGTAAACTTTAATCCAGCAAAAAGTCGAAAATAAGTTCAATGCTGCACATGAATATCACACTGTAAAAGTAAAGTATGAGCTATGAAAACAAGAGTATATCACAATTTGAAACAGCGATGATAAGAATCAAAACACAGTTTTGCAGAAAAAATATGTACAAACTGGAAAGCTACTGCTATTGCAAGTCACAGCTAAAGTAAAAAAGGAGTAAACAATATTGCAAACAAACAACAAAGCAGTGCCACAAAAGCTTACAAACCAGCAACATTATGGAAACAATGCAAATGTCGCTAAATTTTTAAAATAGCTAAAAATATACCCGCAAATAGTAAAAACATTCATAAATTGATATAGTTACGGTTTTATACAAAAGTTATTTGCAATAATGTGCAGCTCAGTATGTATTTATAACTGTTTAAGCAAAACACAAAAATAGTCTAATTCAAATTATAAGCAATTTTTCACATTTTTTATAAAATTTATATTTTCTAAAGCTTGGCGATTTTTTTAGAAAATATGTATAAATCTATAGCTTTTATATTTATATTGCATGCAGAGCATTTTACTTTGCAGAATTCACAATTATCCGAAAGCTGCATATCGCAGAGTTTAGGAAGTTGTGCGTCAAAAGGTTGTTTCTTGCATATTTATAAAAGTATACTCAATCTAAGATCATTTACATCAAGTTGCATCGCAGTTCTTTAACTATCTTATCTTTATTTAATTTTCTCACCAAACATTACCCTTGTACGGGTTCGCCCATCGTATTTAAAATTTGAAATCAGCTATGGAACCAGCCATAGGTCTATATGCAAAGCACTGTTGTACCAGTCTTGAGAAAGTTATTGAATAATATCGCTGCCCTTTTTTTATTTTATCTTGCAGAACACTGTTCTGATATGCCCTTGTTTGAAACAATAGCCGTCATCCGGTGGGTTATAGAGCTTCGTATCGCGCTCAATTCTCACGGGAGTACTCCAGATCATTAGCAGACTTTAGAAGCAGATGTCAGCGAGCTTGTTTCTCATTTCATGCAAATCCTGGTATCCATAATATAAAATCAAAAAATTTAAAAAAACGAGAAAGCTTCATTAAATTTTAATGTTTTTAGTATGACCAGAACACCTCAATCTGAACACTCCGTGCAGAAGCATGTTATCACAGCGCATCGGCGGCATCTGCTATTGAAAAATTAGATTTATCGAAAGGTGGTGTGTATACTCGTATACTAAAAATAAGAAACAAACAAAATGATCTGGTTCACAAATTTAACCAGTCGTCTACCTGGACCCATCTGGCTAAAATCGGTGACAGGATGTATTAATACTGCACTGAAGCACGGTTCTTTATATACATTTACGAACAATATTTGGTTTCTTGGGTAAAAACCTGAAATGGCAAATCTTATCCTAAAACAACCTTTCTCTTAATTTGTCCATTCTTTTTGAAATTTTTTTAAATATTTGCCAGCGTAACTCCTTTACAAGTTTTAAAATTTTCCGTTTACTCTTCATTCACTTGAAAATCAGTAATTTATAGAATTTTGTAATACTAGTGAATAGTTATAATTAAAGCATATATATATTTATATTATAATAAGTATAATGAATCAAATTGGAAAAAAATACGTTAGGTAAACAAAGAGTATTACATTTTGTACGAAAAAAGCGTTTTGAGAGAATATATATAGCGTATGAATGTATTTTTTCTATATAATTTTTTATGAATTTCTAAGTTTCAAATTCGTTTAAGCAAAATGAAGTGTGAACATAAATTTTGCTTAAAAAGGTATAAAGCCAGAATTCTAAATTTGTATTAAAGAAATTTATTAATGAAAAATGGTAACCAAAAAACGCTGCTGCAAGCGCAAAGGTTGCCACTTAATTGCGAATGTTAAATATATAGTAAACAATTAAAAGTGCGTTAAGTGGAGTTAAACAGTTTAAAGTTATATAAGCAAACAATAAAACTACAAAAATATAGCACAAATGCTGCCACAATATTTAAAAACATATGCGACGAGGACCAGTGAGTAAAGAGTTTGGATATTTTTTAAATTTTAATTTCCAAAACTAGTTTTCTTTTATATTTGACTAAATAATCAAGCATAAGAAAACAATAATTAAATTTAGTTTTTCTACGAACAACAAGAAAGTTAATAAAACTTTGGGGCAAAACATTTTTATAATTTTTATGTTAAAGCAAAATAAATAAATTAGCATGATTAACCATTAGAATTTTTATGAAAATTTAGCGTAGAGTACATACAACAAAGTAAATAGGTACTCGCATAGCAGAAAAGCAAATGAATTTAAAAATCTAAATTAATAGGAAATTACAGTTATTAGAAATTGACAGAAGCAGATTCATAAGCGTTGGAGTGCTGCTCGAGCGTAAACTAATAAAAAAATACAAAAATAGTAAAGCAGAAGGACCTTACGTCTGTGTGAAAATTGCAGAACCCAAAAGTTTTCAAAACGTTTTGTTTTTTTATTCAAAAAAAAAAAACATTCAACTTCTCTCAATACTTAAGTACCGTAATTTAGAATAAAAAATGATGTATAAATAATAAGCGAAATAGTTGCATTTAATAAATTTTAAATATTTAAATTAAACTAAATTTTAAATAAATTAAAACTATTTATTAAATAAAAATTACGGATAAATAAATTTATAAAAATACTTCTTTCTCTACTTCAACTTTAAACTAGAAAGCAAGAAAAACAATAAAAGGATTGATTAACTAGAATTTTAATAACTTTAAATATAAGTTTAAGCTAAATAAGTAATGAGTATTAAAATTAAAAAGATGAAACTATAAGAATTATAGTAAACTAAAAATATAAATCCGAAAGATTTTCAAAGTCAAGCGCTGATTTTTTATGTCGTTACTAGCATTTAACTGTAATTAAAAAATAAATAATTAGTACGAAACGAAATTTGAAAAAAAAAAAACAAATACACATTGTATGAATGATTGAGTGCAACCAGAAAAACCAAATAAATTAATTAATTATGAAAATAATATAAATGGACATATTTGGGATTTCAGTCATTTTGACTTTAATTAACATTAATACAATAAAGAAATTAAAAAACAAAAATACATGAATTGTAAGTTTTTTTTTCAAAGGTTAAATGATAGCAAAGCACTAGTTTATTGGCGTATAAACTAGTGTTAAATATTTAAGCAGAAAAAATCGTATAGAATAAGTGAATAAAGTTAAATGAAATTAAAATTGGAATCAAAATTTGTGTATGCTGATTTAATGTGTTAAATAGTGTTCTTTTGTCATGCTTGTAAAATAACAGCACGAACTAAGTCGTCTGAGTCATCAGGCATCATCAATGTTACGAGTAGAGGGTGTTGGTCTTAAGGAAATTAGCGCTATCTGTTGGCGAATAGTACAGAGTGTTGGAGTGATGATTTTTCCTATTGACGAGTACTAGAGTTGTAATAAAACAATTCTTTTCCCAACGTCAAATGGAGTTTTAGCTTTGCCTTCAAGCAGCGAGGAGAAAATATCTGATATATTTGATCTACTACGCCAACAATAAAAAGGTCCTACGTGAGATCAGTTTAACTTTTGCTTCCAATGGCTTCCAAACCATTTCAAAACATGCAGCTTTACAAATAGTTGTCAATTTAAGTGCTAACTAGATAACAGGCAGAGTAAGTCGGGACTGACCTATTTGCCAGAAGCCGAAAATGGTGTAGACGCTTGCAAATCAAATACGCTGTGGACTAAAAATGCCGTCCCTTTGCATTCCAAATTTGAACTTTAAATATCAAATGACGGTGTGACGACCTGTTCTCTTCAAAGGTAGTACATACCTTTTTTATTGTTAAATAGCATTATTCAAAAATATAAATGTATAATAATTTATTAAATTTTGTAACCAACTATCAGGAACAAAGTTGACTTATTCCATTATTTTTTTAATCAATGTTATAAGCAGAAAAAAAGAAATTTACCTTTTGGAAAGCCAATGTAAAGGTATATTACGAAAGATTTAACATAAAAGCATCTTCAGTGGCCTTTTTCGTTCTGTAACCAAAGGCAGAAAATCTAACGTTTCTTTTATGGACATTTTCTGGTAAACTGTGGACTAACCAATAAGATAGACTTAGATGATAGTTTCTCTTCTTTATAAGAAGCTACTTAATACAGTATCTGTTTTGGTGGCAAGTCATATGCTTAGGGTTCAACTTGTTATTGATAGTTTGTTACAATTTTCTTGCATATAACTTTCACTGTACTCTTAAAAATACTAACAGCATCATATCAATGCTTTTACTAACATTCATCCACCATTGTTAATTGACTAAAAAAATTAGGATACTTACATATTTGTATAAAAAAAGTTACCTAAAGAGATTGTATTCTTTCAATCATACATTTTTAATTTAAACCTCATTAGACTCATCTTAAGACGAATCATTGTAAACTTATTATTAACTACTAACTTCACAGCAGTAGCTGATCCAAAAATAGAAAAACTATATATCACGTGGTGCAATTTTATATTCAAAGTAGTAAAATTTTCTACATAAAGTCTATGTAAGTATCTAAAACATTCAACGAAAAAGGTATACCCTAAAGCAGAAAAGTTTACAAAACAAAATTCTGATGGCTGTGCAGTTTGTCAACGATCGCGTATAAACAAAGCTAATTTTATATTATTTTTATATTTTCATACATATGTAGGTAGATTCAAATAATGATTAAATACTATAATGGTTTAGAAAATAACAATAAATGAAAGAACACGGCAGCAGCTGGAAAGTATACTAAAAACATCTTTGCTGGTGAATATGCGTCTCTAAGATGAATGTTTTTAATTTTTTGTATCCATTTTTAATATTTTATTTAAAAATTTGCTTATACATATAAATATATAACTTGGAAAGCAAGTCCAAGTAACCTTTTTGAAAAATTTAATCTAGGTTATATATATAAATATGTATGTATGATAGATATCTGGTCTATGTGAAGGGAACTCAAGAAAACAAACTCGTTTTGCACGCTTTGTGTTTCACTCTTTAACATGCCGAAAGTCGTATATTTCGTGGAACAAACATAAAAGTACATACAAATAGGAAAAAAAATTGTTTACATGTTCATTAAATTCTTACAAGTCTAAGCTTCCATTTCGTAGACCAAGTGACAAACATACATAATCGTAAAAATATGTGTGCATGTATGTATGCGTCCGCTAAAAACTTAAAATGTATATCATTATATCATCCATCGCATATATTAAAATAAACGCATTTTGTTTTAAATTGCATGTGGCTATCTCTTCTACAAATCAAAAACTTAAAAGTATCTGATGTATATATATCTATATTTCTGTATTCCAAATAATTTATCATCTCGGATTCAACAACGAAAAACGAGTTTATTAAGTGCATAACTGGTAAGTTGGACTCAAAAAAACTGCAAGAAATTTCAATATCTCAAGACTTCCCCTATAAAATAAGACATAGCAAATATTTAGTACGAAATATTTTTGTTATTCAATTCTAGCACGTATTTTAATAAACATTAGGATGATTGAAAAAGAAATTGTTCATTTAAAAATCTAGCCGGCCACCTAAAAACCTTGAGTAAAAAATGTTTCAAATGAAATGGAATTCAATTGTTGCCTAAACAAATTCGGCCTACATCCCAAGCGAAATTTACCCACCCTAATATACATATACCTTAGGATACATACTAACATACGATTTATTAAATATATTCTTATACTTCTTCTATTTTCTGCTTTTCTATGGCTTTATTACATTTACAGCAAACTTAAAGGACTCGCTGAAGTAGCCCGCCAAACCCCTTAAAGGAAACAATTGTCTGTCGGTAGCAGCTTTAAATGGCAACCGTTTTATTTACTTAAAGAATCAAAAGTCTCCGACATTTCAAGCTAAGAAGACTATACGAATTGATCACCAAGATTACTGGAGGATCTGTTAAAACGTTCGTTCTTCTTTTCTGCAGAAATAGTGTAAGTATGTAAAAAGAAAGCCTGAGAAATGGAACATTAGTTGTATGATTAGTGAAGCACGCAAAGCACACTTTTATGTCTCGAAACATATGACCTATTTCTTTCGAGGAAAACGAAAACTGTTTCAAAGACCAACAAGTATTACTTTTTCCAGACTTTTTTCCAGGAGTAATGTCTGACCTCATTGATCATAGAAACTCTAAGCAATTTTTTGCTTAATTATAAGTTTATGAAAATGTATTTTAAGCAAGGTGTGAAACTGAATAAAATAAAGTTTTGGTTTCGTCTCGGGTTCGGTTTCAAAATAAAAAAACGAACACAAGTTTGAATAAAAAAATTAGTTAAGCTTATTGCTTAGCAGATCTGTTAAATTTCCATTAAAATTAAGTAACCAGTTGATTAAATAGCTTTTTAAATCAATTATGATTATTTTACTTGTTTTCAGAAATTTTCAATTACTAGTTGATTCGGATTGGAACCAAATCAAAAAAAACTCAAAAGTAATCAAAAAATATCAGAAGTAATAAAAAAAATTACTTTTGATTATTTTGATATTTTTTTTGATTATTTTAGATTTTTTTTTTTTTGATTATTTTTGATATTTCTTGATTTTTTTTTAAATCATAAAAATTCATGATTGTTTTTTAAAATAATCAATAAACACCGAAAACAATGGATCATCAATCATTAATATGCTTTTCCAAAAAATAATCAATCAAACCGGTAATCATTATGATTATTAATCATTACTTAACAGGTCTGTTACTTAGCTACAAACTTCAAGTGGTTTAAAAAGGTCCGATTTTTGAGAATTATCTTTCTGCGGACATAGTGGAATTTCTCCAAAATAATAACAAATATTGTGGATGCCATGTATGGGCAAAATTTAGCCAAAATAAATTTCAAAAACTAACACATTTTTTTTATTATAAAAGTATAAAATTTTTTTTCCGTACCTGTATTCAGTCGATTATATAGATATGTATTGGAAAGGTTTCAAGTTCGTTCTTTTTTAAAAATTAACCGGTTTTAGTCGGTTAAGGTTTCGGTCTCTGTGATTTTAAGCAGAAACCCCCGATAATGATTATTTTTATATTTTTAATGAAACAAATCAAAGGCTTTCCAGTATCGGAAGACGGTTTAAAGTATATGAACGTACATGTCTCGTCATTCTCAACGGAAATCTGCATTGATTGAGCGAAACCTATATAAATTACATAGAATCATAATTTTTTGAGTTTCATTTTTTTGGCTCGAAAATAAAACTCATGTTTTGATGAAAGTAAAACTTATTCCTTGACCCTATTTTATCCTTCAAGAATAAAAATTAAATTTTAAGTTTTAATTTTTTGAACAGTTCGAAAAACTCAAAAGGGCTTTTTGCATGCCAACCTATGTACATATACATATGTATGTGTCTATAAATATGTTTTAATTATTGAGTGCATATGTTGACAAGATTATACCAACCAATATTTTTATAAAATTTCGCTCAAGGAATAAGTTTTATTTTCGTCAAAAAAAAAAAAATCTCAAAAAATAAACATTATCCTTAATCAAAATATAAAAAATTAAGCTACCTCTTATTGTTGATTTTTATTAAAAAAAAAAATCTGAAAATAATGATCAAATAGAGTCTTATACTCGTAATAAAACTCATAGCAGTTACGGTCCCTGATTTTAAAAGGTTCTTTTTGGACAGAGATTATTTTAAAAATGTTTCATTGTTGTCAATGTCGGGGATTCAATAGCCTTGCCAAAAGCTCCCTTCGTGATTTGTTGCTATTTTCCTATTAACTTCATTTCATACTAAAGTGAATGCCTCAGACTATTTTTTTATCATTCCCAGCAACAACAATAGCCCTTCTTACCACCGTTACATTGGGTCACTTTTTTGTATTTCTTTTCTATAGTGCAAAATTAAAAAAATTAGACTATCGATTTTCAATTAGCTTCAAATTAAGTAAAAGATTTAAATTTGTAACAGTTCCTTCATAACTTTCTTCGAAAAGCATTAGTGGCGATTTCTAAGTTTTTCTGCTTACTTGATTCTTTGTTGCTTTTAACCGAAAAAAATGTGTTTAGGCGAGTAAAAAGACTTTTTCCATCAACAATGTATGTTAGTTTTTTCCTTAAACATTTTAGATTGTATTTCGAAAATAACCTTAAATTTTATTGAAAACTTTCCTGAACTACACAAAGTGTGAATGTGTCAGTAGGTACATACTTGTGATATAATATAAATATATATTTTATATTAGTAGAACCTTTACATTTGCGCAGCTTATTTAATGAGCATAAAGATTAACTTTTACTTTTCGTTTACTTCATCAGGTCGTTGAGTGCTCCAATGGGTACTGGAGGAATCAGGACAATAGAACCAAATAAAAGAAACCAAATTTCTTACAAATAGGCTAAATTAAAATTTGTTTGAATTGTATAATTGAAAAATAAAAAATCTACTTAGACATATAATTTAGAATCTACTTAGTTTGCATTCTTATGTACGTAATAAGAAATCATATACTAACAATTTATTTTGTAAAAATTACTCACCTGAAACACAAGTAAATGTATGTTATGTAACTTGAATTGCAGGCCATTTTATTTGATATTTGACAAAGTATTTCTTTGGTAAGTATATCTCCATTCTCTAAACAACAGATCGAATCTTGACGTAGTCACCGGCTGTAACCCGTGTGCATAAACATTTAGTATTACAAGGTCTTACTTGTCTAAATAGAAGGTTAATAGCCTATATTGAAAACGATAGCAAGCTCTTATTATGACAGTTGCCTAGCGCTAGCTTATCACTGCGTAACAACTACTTACAATACTCCAAACCAACGCCTCGCCTACTTTCCTCCAACTCATGTACGCTAACTTCCTCGACCACGCACAGCATTATCAACCTTTCACTATCAGCAATCAAAAGAAGTGCATGGCAAATTTAGCGCTTCCTCCCCCAACCCACACATAAACGCGCATTCTAAATTTTGTTCACAATGGTGGCATTTTGGTTTTTACAGCGATTGACTACAAAATTGGTATCTCATCATTTGACTTCACTTATATTTTACACGGAAAATTTAATTGAAATCATTTAACCACAATCGCTACAGTCACAGAGCTGCCTTCCTTGGCAGCGAAAATATGCACAATTTGAAGGCGTGAAAGCTTCATACTTAGCCGACTAATCTCAATATATAACCCGCAGTCAAATCGACTGGTTGTAAACTACCTCGCAACTAGTATGAATCACAAGCCAACTGGTAACTAACTGATATTTTAAACATAGCTCAATCATTAAAATATTTAAAATTTCTCCGAGCACAGTGAATAAGTACTGGGCTCATATGGGAGTAGTCATGGTTTCAACGCCTGGTGTCGAAAGTAGCTAAATTTTAATGTAAAGATGTACTACGATTTTTCGAACTCTGGTCATTTCAGCAGTCTGCTTAACTTTGAGTTTTTGCTTCTACGACATTAGTAGACAGTTTTAGTAGTACATTGGTATGTTTCCTTCCTAGTTTGGCGTTTTACTGCAGGATATATAAATAAGTGTAAATGTGTTAGTTAGAACTATGTCCATTGCACTCCTATTTATAGCCCAGTGAGTAAATTTATTTTGCCGACTTGGTGTGGTTGCAATGATGGGGGGTGAATGCAAAACGAAGTTAAATACAAACAAGCAAATATATTTACAATTTTTAGATGTATTTAGAAATGTTGTCTAAAACTGTGTTACAGCTGCAATGAAGTTAATTTCTGTCAAAACCGAATGTGAGGTACGTTTTCTTTATGCAAACAATGCATTCGGGCTGCTAGAGAATATGCGTTGTCAGGCAGAAACATTGTAAAATTAGAATGACGGAACGGATCCCAATAAATTATTGATAACTGTACTTGTAGGTGCTCTCATAGGATTTTCTTAGAATATGATATCTTAGAACTGTACCCAACAATAACCCTCCCTTCACGTACGATAGAACTGTGAGATAACCCACACGTTAAACATGATCCAAAAACTCGTACCCTGGTACTGTTTTGTTCATATCATACTGATGGTCTTCACTTATGTAATATCAAAAAGGACAATAGTCCCGGAAAAAGTCTTCTAAATAATATAGACTCTCACTTGTGATCAGCATGCCTCGCAAGTGTATTGTTGACATAGAAGTAGGAACTCTTCACAAAAGAAACCTAGCCTAGAGCTAATAGAACGGATTTTAGTAATAGTGATGGAAATACATTTCACTTTGAATCCGCAATTCATATATTATCTAGTGCCTTCTTATGGTCCAAAAACTCCGGGGCATCTGTTTTCTTTCAGGTCTGGAATAAAATATGTGTGATTTATTATTGAAAATTATCTCAAGTTTTTGTTAATATGCAATATCTTCAAATATTTAAATTGATTGTGTTAATAAAAGTGACATTGTCCTTTTAATTAACCAGAAACTCTGGGTCCACGGCATCCCCTAGGGCAGTCTATTCGACACATGATGTTTTTCAATTTTAATATTCTTTGATAGAGATATAGAGGATTTCAAAAGTGCTGTTTTCACATGTCGATTTTAAATTTATCGGCCTGATTGTTTGAGGGTTTGTATGATTTTAAAAATTGCAAAAAAATTCTTTAAAATTTTTTAAAATTTGTTTAAAAATTCCAATATTAAGAAAACGTGTTACTGCTTGATATCCCTTTTTGTTAATGAAGTAATATTCTTTCTAAATAAAAAAAAAAAACTTAAAAATTCAATTAAACGTTATATATTATGTAAGGTCAGATAGTTTCTCAAACAGTTTCTTCATATTTTCAACCTGAACTGTTGAAGAAGAGCGAATATCCTAGTCCCGGGACTAATCCGTATATCTCGGGACTGTAAGAGTCGGTAAAATACTAAGAGTTGGCTGTCCTAATGCTAACACATTTCAGTATACCATTTAGTAGAAAAATAAATCTTAACCGTAAGTCATAATTTCCCGTAAAATAGCAAACTATATCTGAGTTTGAACTTCTTCCCCGGGAGAGACACTTTTAGAAACCTTCCCGAATCCCAAATAATAAATATATAGTTTTAGCAGCTTTAAGTGAATTAACTCCACATATTACGGTACAATGAAGATGATCAATACCAAACCATCACTACAACGAGATTACCATGCCTCACACTCACTCAGAGCTCAAAGAAACTCCTAAAACAAAACAATAATCAAACCTTTGTGCATGCAAGAATGTAACAGCCCACCGAGTTGAACATTATCTAACCTACAGCACATATACACATACAAAACATAAGGTGGGCATACCAACTGTGGGGTAAATTGCCTGCACTGGCCACCATCACCAAAACCTTTTGTTAAGCTCGATATGACCACCGAGAACCGTTGTAGCAAAAGCAAAACAATTAGCCGACACACATGCATATAGACAAACCAAACAAATACCAAAAGCAACAACGAAAGTACTAAATCAGCTGCTTTACAAACATTCATAGTTGAGATAGGCGAACAGAGGTGAAAAGAGCAACTGATTTCATTTAGAATGAATGCAAGAGTAGGAAGTTACCATTCATTACTATGTCAATGTCTCATTCTAAAAACAATACAACCAGCATGGCATGCCAAAGGGCCAACACACACACAACATTTTTCCCCACACACAACCAAGCATTTGACATTGAATGGTATTTCTGAAGTTATTTTTATACGATTACAATGAGCAATAAAACAAGAAAAAAATATGCATGGTTGTATAAATGTTACTTACCAAACAAAATATCTCTGTGAATGTTCACGAAATGAATGGTTGGAATCCAAAATCAAATAAAAGCGCGGAAAAAACCGAAAAAAAGTGAAAGCAATGGTTAGTCAAGCAGGTGATCGGACTAAATACATGCGCACACATGAAGCATACAAACATGAAAGTGCACCTGGCAACCCATGCCCGACATTCGCAGTAGCAATCATTACCCTGCAAAAAATGCGATTAGTCTAGGATGCATCCAGGATGAGTCGCAAAGGAGGATGCGACTAATACCAGTTCTTATCACTTTGTATGGGTTGAACTGTTCACATTTGTTTGAGCATGTCCTATGGAGAGAGCAATTGTACCCATTTATACCCGAACGGGTAAGAAATTACTAATCCACTTTCTATCCAAACGTGTACTTTTAACTCCTATAAGTATGTTACAAAAACTAGTATTGCCTTTCATGCCTGTGAGTATGCTACACAACCAAAAATTTACTTATGTATTTTCAATTATAGCCAACTGCAGACTAAAGAGATTTATCGCGGACCGCTCTCTTTGGAGATTAGTCACACGATTTTTGCAGGGTAACTAGAAAACGGAAAATCGTAGCTGACGGCGGACGAGCTGACGAAAGTGAAACGATTAGCCATTGTTGGATTTGCTATTGGTTTTCCCCTGTGACTGTTGAGTGAGTGTTTTGTTTTTATACAACTGCTCGTTATTGGTTTGATTTGGTTTTATTGTTGTTGGGTGTTGAATAGTCACAGGCTTTCTAAGGTGTAATTTCAATGCGCTGGTTTAGTATGAAATTTGGCGGTTGATTAGAAGGGCTCTCTGGCAGAAAGTTATTAAGAGGTGCTTGGTTAACTGGAAAGTGTGAATAAGTGAGTGGGTGTAAGAGTGCGTGAGCTCCTAGATATTTAAAAAAAATTGGAACAGATAAGTGGTTAGCTAAAAAAAGAACTAATTTGATATGGGAAAGGACCCAGCAAAAATTAATTTAAAAAAATTAATAAATGCATAAGCTTTTGGCATACAAATTGCATACCTTTTGGTGTAAAATCTAGCTACAAGGTTTTGTAAAAAAAAGGCAGATTCAACGGCTTCATATTCGGTGACAATTGAAAAAATAGTAAACCAGTTCTGTCAAAAAAGTCAAAGGTAAGTAATACAAAACAAGGAAGGAAAGGGATGTCTTCGACTGTGCCGAAGACTTTATACCTTTAACGCATCACGGTTGTAAGTGTCCGATCCTTGCTCACAATTAGTGAAAACTCTGCAAAACTGATAATTTAAAGATAGCCCAAATTTATCGGTTATCTGGAAGCTATATGTTATGTAGGTCCGATCTGGCTGATTTTCACTACACACATTGCATGTAGTATAATAAGTACCAAACCTGCAAAATTTTACGTTCCTTGCTTTTTAATTGGAAAATTTATAGCCCAAAACCCCATATCGAAACTATCGATTGTGTGGGAGCTATATGTTATATTGGTCCGATCTGGGTGATTTTCACTACGCACATTACATATATAATAAGTACCAAACCTGCAAAATTTTACGTTCCTAGCTTTTTAATTGCAAAATTTATAGCCCAAAACCCATTTATCGAAACTATCGATTGTATGGGAGTTATGCGTTGTATTGCTCCGATCTTGCTGATTCCGACGAATGATTAATCTCATGCAAAATGGCGGCTGCATACCAAATTTCATCACGATATCTCAAAAACTGAGGGCCTAGTTTGCGTACAAACAGACAGACAGACAGACGGGCATGGCTAAATCGACTCAGCTCATCACCCTGATCATTTCGGTATACTTATTGGTTTGTCTATCTCTTCTTCTTCTCATACTTACAAACATCGCACCAAAGTTATAATACCATTTCATGTTCATGAAAGGTATAAAAATGCTGTACAATTTCGTTACGATTAACAAAAACTAACGCTCTGGGATGACAGGTCGTATGAGTAACCTAAGTGTGGTTATTCAAAGCAGGTCTGCAAACCACTTCAAAAATCGTTGCGGTTCTTCTTAGTGATTCAAGTCCGTCAGCAAACAAAATTACTAGTACTATAAGTGGCTAGCAGGTCCCCTGATGGCTGCTTCGATGCGGTTCAAATAATTTATTATTATAATTATAAGGGAAATATGGCAAATATTCATTCATTTCGACTTCTCCGTCCCTCATGAAGTGAAATATCACGATGGCCGAGATTTTGTAGATATGCTTTCAAACTTAAAATCCAAGCAAAAGTTCTAACTTTGTTCCTTGGAGTATTCTATTCGGTTTTTCAATTTCAAAATAAAAACTACACATTTCGAGGTTCGTTCCAAAGCAGTTGCCTGGTTCAAATTGGCTTGTAGCTTGACTTAAACCGTGAGAACCACTCAGGAAGGATCTATCTCAGTTCCAAGTACATATTTGTTTTAAAAAATAAAATATTTTATTCGGTTTTATAATTGGGAGACATAAGAACAGTCTCGTAGTAAGGTTTTCAGAACTTTTTTTTCCTATCGAAATTTTGCAAAAGCTCGCAATGACCTTTGTTATATTTTTTTAGTCGAAGTTTAACCTAAAACATACCCGTGTGAATCATGCAAACATTTTGTAAAGTTATGTTTTTCTCTAAGATTTCGTGGTTAGAGAATTAAAAAAACTGAAAAAAACACCGGAGAGTTGTATCAAGAGGCCCATCTGTGGCTGAGGTTAGGTATCGGTTAGCGGACGAAGAAGTGATGACTCGATATGAGAGCAGATATTGGACTGTGGATCGTTGCTGGGTTACCGATGACCAGTGAATGTACTGCTGCTCATATGTATATAAGGGTCCGGCACCGTTAGTCGATAGCGGCTGACAAGTGGTAAGTCTCGCGAAACAAGTGTGCTACCGTAAGAGCACTTCTCTTTGTAACGCAACCAAAATAAAGATCGAAAGGGGAAGATTCTGCAGGATAAGGTGGAAAGCAGCATTATACCCACAAGATTTTTATAACACCGATACAAGTACTCAATAAAATCAATTTTAGTCTAATGACATTTTATAAAACAAATAAATTCGGTAAATATGTATCTTTAAAACTGAATAACACATGGCAGCCATGTCCACTCACTGGAATGACTCTGGTTTTACCCCGCAGCCATGAGTGGACATGTCGACATAGCAGGGGCAATTACTGCTCCTACAACGGCAATGACAAAATAAATGCTGAAACGCGACACTCTCCTTTATCGATACTGGAAATAATTTAAAGAAGAGCTCCTTACTGTAAAATACCATAAGTATGCTTCAAAAATGAATATATCTTGAACTTAGAATCAAAGAACTACTTCTTCGTCTTCTTTAAAGGGCACCTAAACCTTTCAACGATTTTGGCCGTCCAACATAGAATCAAGAAACGAACTGTGGTTAGTTCTATGAGTTGGTTGTTCGATCAACAATATGGTAAATTGTATTCAGTCGGGTTTTCCCATTTTATATATTTGTTCAAAGTGGCTATACCACAAACTAAAACCAAGAATTACTCTTTCGATAGTAAGTGGTTATTTAAAGGCTATATATAGTTCAGGCTTATGCTACTAGAGCACAAATGCCATTGGCTATATTTGTTTGCGCACGTGTGTGGAAATATGTTATGGTAGAATTTCACTGTAATGTGACATTTACTTCTGTATATAACATTTGAAATTGGCGGCCTTCAGCACCAAATTTAGAGAAATTTATGTGAACAAAAATAGCTCGATAATGTTTATAAACTTAATATAAATAAATAAAGTTGAACGTTAGCATACTTGTGTGTAATTTGGTTTTATTGATTTAACAGCTTTTTCAATTCTCATTTATAATATTTTTTCTTTCTCATATGCTTAACATACGAACATAATTGTCTGTAGACTTTGTTCTTCATCTACCGCATGGACTGAACCAAATTTAATAGCACGGATTTACTTTTTTTATTTTTCATTAATCCTCTTACCATCCATCTATAGCTTGGTCAGCCAAACAAAGGACTGTTTGCATTAAACATTTTGATCTATTTCGTGCGAGTCTTTGACGCATGAAACTCCGCCAACATTGATTTCAAATTAGCATATTTAAGTTAATTATTGGCTGCTCAGTGACGTAATATTGCACTAAGTAGGGGGATTTTATATATTTGGTGTACGTATGAATTTATAAGTATGATGACAGGTAGCTTCATGAGTATAGTAATTTAATAATCACAATAATATCCCGAAGAGAAGTTGGATGCTCAAAACCTGTTTTTCATAGCATCTCTTCAGGACCTTCAATCTAAGTTATTTAGTATGGCGAGAGGTCATGTTATCCACAATTGAAAAATATTTGTTTTATTATTTTTAATTTCGTCCTATCCTTCGTTCTTCCCCGAGGAAACTCATTTTATGCCCCTACTGCCAATCTGCTTGGCCGTGGCTAAATCGATGTTATAAATTGCTGTTGCAAAACACTTCTTTAAACCAAATAATAAACGAAAACTTGTTTTGAATTGAACAATTCTATCAACTCAAAATATGCACCCAACGAACCAACTAAGAATGAAATGCCAGTGATGCCAAATTCATACAAAAACTTAAGACAACAACCCACACGCAATACGCGCACATTGTTAAGCTTCAAAAAGCTTTTGTGAAACAGCAAATGAGCTTTACTAAAAAGCTTTTACTTTCACACACACTTAGCTCGGCACACTTCACACAATATGCAAACATTGATATGAGATTTTGGTGACAACGGTAAATTTTCAAAGCCAATTGGCGTGCGCCAAGCTTGGACCAGCAACGCTTCGCTGTTCGGATGAAATTCACACACGCTTGCCGGCAGCTATTAGCACACTCGCATTGCTATCAATTTAGTTGCGGTTAAGGTGTCGTACGAATTGGGCACACTTTTATTTAATAGTGCAAATAGCGTGCTTTGAGATAATTGTCGAATAAATTAAATTGTTCTGAAATGCGCTTGCAGGCAGAATTGACAAAAAATTGCTAACAAAATTTTGCAAAGCGCGCACTTGTATATTTTAGTTTTCGCTAATAAATTAAAGACACTTTTGGAAGTTCAAGATGATTGTGCATAGTTGGCAACGCGTGTGTTAATGCTTTTGAAGTGTATTTTTGTTACGGTGTCGGGTTAGAAGTGCGACTCCTCTTAAAGGAGCGCGCAAGAGAAATGCCTTAAGGCGTGTAAACAGTGAATGAAGGTGAAACTTTTTCAAATTCGCATACAAACAACTCAAACATACATATGTGACGAATGCAACAGGAGTAGCGCGCAGGTGTCCAAAGCAAAGAATGTTGCTCCACTTTTCGCTGTCAAACCAATCGTGCAACAGTGTGAAGCAGTGAAGTAAGCAAAAAAGTGTTGAAAATACATAAAATGCAAGAAACAGAGCTTAACTAATATTTGCATATTCAAGTGTTTACTGTTGGTGTTTTTTTTTTTTTTTGTTAGCTGTTTTGTGTTGTTGTAACGTTGCAGCCGTTAAAACGCAGTAACTTCGTGTCGCTATTTCAATCAATGCAATTTCAGTTCGTTACGGACATCAAAGGACGCAAGCTGAATTTTTAAGTAGCAAGAAGTAATTCTTTTGTCGGCATCATATTTAGTTTTTTTCTGGTACAAGTGTGTTAATTAAGGGTATTTAGAAACTGAAAAGATTATTGAAAAATTAAAAAATTTTAAATAGTGAACTAACTCAAAATATAATTGAATCTCTTGTTTGCGAAAAAAAATGTCAAACTAATTAGTGGAAAAGCTGATATCAATAATAGATAGCTCAAAAAATATAAGATTTATATTAATCCCTCAAATTATCAACAGATATTTAAATCGGGGACAAACTGATTTCGGCATAAAAACAAAAGGAATAATCTTAACTTTATGCTCATACTTTTTAAATAAGAAACATTTGTTATCAGAATCGATTCTTTTAGGTATCCAGATATTTTTAAAACAAAAGTAGTGAGAGAACCGACAAAAAAATCTCGTTAATTTCAGTTATGCAGAAAATGGCAATTAGAACAAGGTCGATTATGACTATTGAAAAATTGGGTTTATTTTTACTTAGCACGGTTACCCGCAGCGGAATAAACTCGTTTAAGAAGGGGGGGTTAAGAAAAGTGACAATGACTTTGCAACCTCAAGAATTTATTAAGCGAAAACTATCAGAGAAAAATAAGTTTCAGGAGAAGTAGTGCGCCCAAGTAATTATCAAAATAAAAATCAACTCAACAGTTGCTTCTGACCTATTAAGAGGCATATGCGTAGAAACTTGGTCAAAGCGAATTTAAATATTTTTTGTTAATATCTACAATATTTCGAAACCTGTATATTCCCGAAACTATTCGAATGGTTTTTAAATGACATCTAACCTCTAAGTAACATTTCTATGCGAAAAGCAATTTTTTTAGGTCTCTGAGCTCGACAAATAAAGGTATTATTAACTTGTTGCTTTTGAAACGGGTGACGAGGTAAACAGTGACATTACTTAAAAAGTGCTAATAATTACTTGTACTTATATCGATACTTTTTTATTGCTCCCATTATTCGCCACCAAATCACATTTAGTATTGAAGTATCGTGAACGGGTAACTCGTCATTTGGGAAACAATGCCATTTATGATCGATTTCCTAAGTGATTTGCAACCTTGGTCAACAGTAGCTTAAGAGGGCTAGCGAGAATCTTGTGAAAAATTTTGAGAACAGGAACTAGTAACTAATTATTTTTGTGAATCTTCTGTATTTCAACAACGTCAATAAAAATCCTGGAGTATTCCTGCTTTGTTTCATTTATCAACGATCTCTCCTTCTGTCCTTTAAATCTTTGCACCAATTTTCGACCCTTTCCGTCTATAAACTTTATCAGTTTTCTTTGTGCAGCATTAAAAGTTATCTGCTATCAGTGGATTATAATCTCTCACGGCCGCCGTGGTGTGAAGGTAGTGTTGCCGGCCTACCACACCGAAGGTCCATGGTTCGAGCCCTGGTACAGGTAACATCAAAAGTGATTTGAAAAAAGTTTTTCAAAACGGGGTCGCCCCTCGGCAGTGGTTTGGCAAACTCTCCGAGTGTATTTCTGCCATGACAGGCTTCTCAGCAAAAATTCGTCTCCTTTGTAGATGCCGTTCGGAGTCGGCAAAAAACTGTAGGTCCCACCAATTTGTAGGGAAAATTCAAATCGGCACACCACAAATTGGAAGAGAAGCTTGGCGCAAAAATCTCTTAGGAGGTTTATGATGATATACCTGTTGTATATCGCGCCATAGAGAGAGATTGCCGCTACAAACACTAAGCCAGCTGCAGTGTAAAAAACAAACACTCTTTATCTATAGTGGGAGACGATCAGTTGGTGGTGGTAAACATTAGTGTCATATGCCATCACATATAAGAGTGATAACGTTAAAAATGAATAATAGATGAAATATTCAATCAAAAAGTACGCATATATACATAGCTACATAGCGAACTTTGTTTTAGTTAAAAGTTTAACACACAATTTCAACAATAGGTAGGTGGTGCCAATTTAATGAATAATCAAATGTTTTTAATTCATATACGTTCTTAACTGCAGCGCCACACACTGGGGCTTCCCAAGTTACTCAGTTTTACTTCAAAATCCTCTGTGATCTGTGACGCAAGTTCTGTTATGAAGAGGGTTTAAATCCTGGCTAGCAAAGCGTTTAGTCCGATTCAAGTTTAATACTGACAATACTTCGGTAAAGCAAAAATCAATCAATTTTACGATATTTGAATCCGGTGGCATCGAAAATCACATAATTTCAAAATGTTTTTAAAAATCCCGTATTTAAAAATTTCTTTGAAAAACGGCTTATCTCAGAATTAGTCACTATTTTAACGGAAAACAAATCGCAACTAGTAAAGTATACAAACTGTTAAAACTAAGATTTTGATGTTACTCGTCAGATTTTTCTCTCAAACAAATTGAACAATAATTTTGTTATTCTGAAACGGTCTAATGGAACAATCAATTAGTTATTATGAAACGGTCTAATGTAATCTTTTGCCAATATAATAGATAAGTTTTTTTTTCTACAACAAACTTATTTGAAAATATGTACATTAAAACTGATAAGCTCTGTCACTTTGTTTGTATGAATATTGGTCATGAATGAAACAATATTTTTTGCAATAAAGCTGTCCTAGACCGTTGTAAAACTAAAACAAACGGCTTCAAAACAAAAGTGAAGGTTTCTAAATAGTAATAAAGGTATTTGTTTGCATTTTTTAGTAGTACTAACAATTGTCATTGTTTCGTGTTTTTGCTATTCAGTTTTGTATTTGTATACTATCTCTAAATTTCTAAGCTTATCTCTTGGAAACATGTTTGTTAAGATACGGCCAAGCTGCTAGACGGTAAAGAACCAGTTTTTCATGGTTACGTTTCTCATATTAATTGGTTTCTTGGCATAACATCCTTATAACTCAAGGGCACCTCAGTCATCTACAGAGAAATTGTGCATAAAAAAAGTAACAGTCCCACTTTCATAAAGAAAATTTAAAAACAATATCCTAATTAATAAAATTTAAATGTATTGAAATCAGCATTTCGAAAGTTGTACAAAGACATGTTTATTTGATTATAATATTTATGTTAAACAAATACCAGTGTCAATTATTGAACGTGATCAAAATAAAAATACTGGCAGGTGAGCCGTTCCATTAAAATTCAGTCAACGGTTAAAGCATTATATTTCAAGCAGAGTATAACAAAGTTCTATAAAAGAAAAAAGTAGAAGCAAATATCAAAGAATATGAATTAAATTTTTAATTTGTTTATTTCCCACTATCGATACCAAAGAGGCTCGACATTTTTTTTTGCTTTTGTTACTGTATAAACACGGTTGTGCCAGTGATCGCCACGTACCCCATTAAATATAATATAAGTATAAAGTATACACCAACGATTTCAAGGTAGATCCTCAGTAATACACCGGTGAAAAGAAAACTCAATTCCATTCAGTAGTTATTTGGTGATGTGCCTACAAACGCACTTGCAAAAAACAGTTTTTCAAGTGCTGTTGTTGATTTAACCCGTTTATGTACTGCCCTCGTCATTCTTACAGTTGCGTCTTGTTCATAATGATCTTGATTCTGCTTTTGGACTTTATTTTAAGGTTGAGCCTACTTGCAATGCCACCACTGTGCAGTGCATGAACAAAATATTCCCCTGCAGTAAAAGGGCTGCTTAACTCTATGCTAAACATCTACAACATATCGGCCCAAATTTCATTCAATTCATTTTATCGTTTTTTGATTGATGCGCGTACAAACATACAGACAGACAGACCAAACTTATAAAAACAGTTATTTTGACTTCTTTTACCTTAATGAATATTTTGTTCTTTGATATCTATTTTTTCCGACATTGGTCTAGTACAATTTTATTCTATAGCCCTTCAAATATATTCTGAGATAGGGCGGTTTCAAGATAGCAGAAGTAATAGGATGATCTTACACTAACCAGACGATATGAAAGGATAATTTTCTAAATGTTATGCGAGATTTTACATAAAATTTCGTGCTCACACTTATAAAAATTGGAATACATGTAAGCCGGTTCTATAAACTGACCGATCTGGCATGGAATGGCCCATGTAGACAATAGACTGTGTCCAAAAATGGTTATATTTTTTCTGCGGATAGTATGTCATGTTTTAAGACCGTGATCGAAATTATAGTGAAGAAAATTAAAAATTTATACGAGCTGATCAAAAATCGAGTTTTCGTAAAACAATTGCTCTTGCAAACGTTTTAACTCCTTTACTTAAAGCAGAACAAATTTCAATTTGTACATAGATCCATTTATATTAGAGCACAAAGCTTAAGTGGCAACTCAAGAAGCAATCAAATTTCACACAAAATTAAGTACAGATAAGTTAAAGAAGATATTGAGACGTGACAAATATTGGAACGGCAGTCTAAAAAAGTCCCACGAACAATTACAGGCGTGGTATGAAATAAATACAAACTCAACGTGCGAATCATTAAAATTCGCTAAAAAAAAAACCGAAAACAAATTAGTAACTTAATAAAAACAGCGAGTGAATTTTAAGTTATTACAAATAAACCGAAAAAAAAACAACACACAAGCGCCTCAAGCAGCTGATGAAGCATTTTTAATTGCATAAATCTGCCTACAACAAATCAAATTAAGAACAACAAACAACAAAAAAACCAAACCAAAAATTGTTAAACGGTCATGCATGATTTGTGTGTTACAATTGTTGAGGAGAATACGAAACAAGTTTGTCGAAATTTCGCTTTAACGAATACGCGCAGGCGTACCATAACCATCGAAGAAGAAGAAGAGGAGACACCAAGCAAGCATACGCAAAGGCAGCAGCAACAACAACGTCAAAAGTTACCACCAATTTCTAAAGTGAGTCCCAGAAAGAAAACAACCATCACTACCACCACGACAAAAGGTGTGCCGGCAACAACAACAACAAATACGCGTGCGACAAGTGAATATCTGCTGCCTGGCGATACGGCAGATGACTCCACTTTACTTACCTTAGCAGTGCCTACTAATTGCAATATCAGCGTGTGGACTGAGGAGGATAAAGATCAGAACTTATTTCTTCACATTAAAACGGAACGCTGTGATAAGCGTGTTTTTCGTGAACAACGCAGCATTTGATTCGTGGATTGCGAGAAGCCTACAAAGCCAGTTCGATTGAAGAAAGGCTGCAAGTTGGTTTTTGATTTCGATTGAGAAAAAGAGAAATGAACAAGTAGCAATCAGCTTTAGTTCAACATTTAGTAAGTATACAATTGGAAATTAATGTTTGTCGTGCACATGTGCTATGTATAAAAAAAATATATACGGGGGTATCAGCAATTCCTTCGGGAACAGGAAAAACGATAGTCACGTATTTATCGAAGTTATATACCGAATTCCAGCTCCTATCGCTTTAAATAATATTCGAATAAATACTATTCGAATAAACGAATAAAAATATCCGTTTCTAAAAATTCGAATAGTATTTATTCGAATAATTTATCCGTTTATTCGAATAGTTGTATTGAAGTGCGAGAGATGTCGGAAGCGAAATTCACTGTCTTCATCGCTTGTACCTATGAGTACCTATGTGTGCGTAAGCTGTAGTGATATTTGTTTAACTATTCGAATACCTATTATTCGAATAGTTGTCATTTATTCGAATAAAAGTATAAATTATTCGAATAAATATTTTTCGAATTTTGTATATTAATCGAATAAATGGTTTTTTTATTCGAATAATTTTTATTCGAATCGTCCCATGCCTACTTTAAATTGGTTATGTTTATCAGGGGGGTTACTCAGTATTGCATGCGCATTTGAAAAAAAATGTATGTGATTTGGCAGCTTTCGGATCTTATTTCCTTTCGCATTGCGATACAAAGTAATGCCCTTGGAGTCACATAACGAAGTTCTGCCATGGAAAACATATTTTAAAAGTTCCACATTAATTGTTATATTTTACAAGTCTATTATACATATGTATTAGTAATTGTAAAAAATTTGATTATTGTGTGAATTGTTTTACTACCCAAACATCTTAAAAAATATATTTTTATCAGACAATAAAGGATTCAAATTTCGAAAAATAATAAAAAAAAAAACGGAATCGAAACCAGGAAAGATACTGAAACCGGAATAGGAACTTAACCTAAAACCGGGACCGTAAATAAGACGGGAATCGACGCCGAAAACGAAACCAGGAAACACACTGGAACTTAAGCTAAAACTGATTACCAGAAAAAAATAAGAAAATCTAATAAAAAATCAGAAAGGAAATTAAAATCAGAATCAAAAATAAAACCGAAAGAGAAACAGAAACCGAAACCAGAACATAGCCGAAACCCGAACCGAAGCCGGAATTGAAAGGAAAAGTATTTTAATAAATTTAAGTAAAATCTAGGTCAATTTAACTCTGTTCAAGAGGAATCAAAAATTAAATACTCTATATTTACCTCTTATCCTACAGGCCCACCTTTGTTATGTGGACAAAGTTATAATAACCTGTTTACTGGTATAGTTGGTTGTAATCATAGCAATCGAGACCTGACCAAAAATCTAGTATGGAACCGGTATTGCAGCCGAAATCAAAATGAAAGTGCAGGTGTGGAAAAAAATTTGGAGGAGGATGTGTGCTCTCTTTGTGATTCCAATTGACCTCAGTTATAGCTAAGATAGGGTCGGGATCGTTTCGTTATACAAAAGCATAAACTCCTAGACGGTAAACTGCCAATTTACAGTTAACGCTGCTGACATAGAATCAAACAAAAGCGTTCTTAGACTCTCATCCAAATAAACAATGGTTTTTGTAACCATCAACCAATTTCGACTTTCCAGATCAGCATATGTATATATTGAATGATTTTCATTTATATTTTCACAATCGAAAATGTGATTTTTTATTACCTTTTTGAAATGGAAGTGCAAAAACATATTAATCCATTCATTCACAATTCTATTTGCAAAGTTTCACAAAGAAATTTTAAGTTTGGAAATAAAAAATTCCTACTAATTACTGGAAGGAGATAACAACGCACAGGTAGCAGCAAATAAAGATAACCATGAGTGTGGGTTTGTATGTGTATGTAAGCTTTTATTTACCATTTGGCTCATTAGAACAGGCAACAGCAACAAAAATAACAGCAAAAAGAAATTTTTCATTAATTATGCCATTCGGTTCGATAAGTTTATTTGCTTTTTGAATTATTTCTTATTTGCACAGACAGACATAAAGCAAAATTAATGTTTATCTACCGCAGACCATCTTTGAGATTTTTTGTTGTTTCTTGAAAAATAAATATTTGCGCATACTTTTATATTTAAGTGCAAAATTTCATATTCAGCCTGGTCTAAGAGTCGTAATCGTTTTATAAATGATCGCTCTTAAGCACCTGCATTGATGTTAAGTGGTAATTGAATGGCAACGAATTGATATGAATCTGTGTCTGCATTGCTGTCGTGATTTTGATTAATTGAAGTCGCTAGAAATTCACGAGAAAGTAAAACTTTAATAGATAATTAATTAATGATAGCGAAATGTGAGTATGCCGATTTAAAGAATCTTAGAATTAGATTGTAATGGTTTAGTTTAAATTATTATTGGTTAATGGGAAAATAAAAACAGAAAGACAACCAAAAAGAAATAAAAAATTAAATATTAGCAGCCAAATGGAAATCCGCCTGATTACTGAGTGAATGGCGGCGTAGAAGTTCTTTGATAAGTCAAGTTTAGCAGCTTCCAAAATAATCTATCCGAAGAGCTATGGAATTTGCTTCTGGTTTTTCAACATTTTCTTTTTATAACACGACATTCAAATAAAATTTTAAAACCCGGTATTGATCCCGAAAAATTATATTAATAATTTATCATTTGACAATTTTTAAAATACCCCCGAAATCTCGACCCAAAATCACTCTGCCTTAGGTTGCTTGCTTTTACCTCATGCCTTTTCCATATAAAGTGTTCACGAAAGCTCTAGCTGATACTCGTAGTGCTAAAATCTTGTCGACAAATTAACATATTTATTTTTAGAATCGCTAAATTCACATTTTTTTCGGTGATAATGATGAAGCTAAAATGCCATTAAGAGGTGTCAATGACGTTATTGCGAAATTATTACCTTGAATTTCCTTTTTTGAAAAGAATTCGGGTGTTAAAAGTTGCCAGCTTTTCGCAGTGACTTTTTTTTTACTTTGTATGGCAGCAGAATACTTAAGTGTTCGAATTCGAAGGCACGTTCACAAAGTTAAACGTTGAAAAAACGACGAAAGTTGCCTAGTCTTAGAAGTATACTTCATGCTAAGGTTTTAGTTATGTATGCCACATTGACACTTAAGGTCGCACTAACTCACTTTTACTACTAAATAATACCAATAAATTAGCATAGCCCCTAAGAGCTACTGTCAGTCATGGAATTGAGTGGATCACTTTTATATTATAAAAATTGCATCTAACAAGAGAAAAGTGAGATGTAGTCGGAAGTTGTTTTACAAGATAATTAGTTCTATTTTTGCTCAAAAATATTTTAAAAGAATTTCTCCAATTTTGTGATTTTACAAAAAAAAATTTTAATATCGAATCAAATTTCAATAAATTTTTCAAGATTTTTTTTGTTATTTTAGAATTAATTGAGAGTCGCTGGGGTGGTTAGACTCAAATTTTTTAGAGCTGGTTCGGGAGGATTGCTGGAGAAAATAGGGCTTCTTCCAGGACTACTTCGTTTTATTCGGCCCCATGTAGGAACCTTTCTGAGGTCATTTCTGGATCAATCCTCGCCATTTTCGGGACCGTTTCGGGTTTTATTTCTAGGGCTTTCCAAGATCATAACGAGATCATTTCGGCACTTTTTTTTGTGCTCTTCCAAAACCATTTGGGTCTTTTGCAGGACCATTTCAGGATTTCTCCCGACAGAGTCCGGAAATAATAATTATAAAAAAGTCCCAAACTGATCATTAAAACAATCTCGAAATGATTCCGCTGTGGTCCTGCAAAAGTACCGAAAACAGCAACAAAATGATCCTAGAAAAACCCGAAAATAAGCACGAAAATCCCGAAAAGGTTCCATATGCAAGTCCAGCCTATAATCTCGAGTCAAATTAAATATGTATTTGAAAAATATTGCCTTAAATAGGATTCATTCACCCATTTTTGTATCCAAATAAAGAAGAGCGATAAGGTGGTATTAATAAATTGAGATTTATGTATTTACACTCGTATGGTGGTTCGCCTTAATTTGGTATTGCACGTGTAAACATTGTTTTATACAAATAATACCGTACTTCCATTAGGGCGCAAAAACGATTAGATTCTAGCAGGGACCACAAATGTTATGACTTTATGAGTTCAACAATAACAAGTATGACAAGTGTACCAGATGAGGATGGTACTGAATAAATGTAAAATAAATATTTGTATTTTTTTTATGTTTTATATTGTTTATATATTTTTTATGTTGAAACAACAAATAACCTTCAGTATTGAAACCTCTGAAGGCGCCAAGGATTTTGGCGAAACGTAGGGTATAAAACATCATGAGGAAAAAACTTGAATTTGTATACCTAGTAGCGTTATGCACAGAATATATATGAACTTTAGCCGCGTAACGGTGGTATACGAGTATAATGGTATAAATGGATCGAGATAGATATTGACTTATATATATCAAAATGTACAGGAGGAAAAAAGAAATTGATTAGGACATGTCCGTCCGTCTATCTGTAAACACGATATCTTAATGAAATTTGATATGCAGGTTCCTTGGCACTCATCATCAAAATGGCAACACTTTAGGACCAGTTCATTGTTTTATTTTTACATCCAAATCAAGTATTTCTATACGAATTTAGCACCTAATATTATAATATCTACCATTTCATTTGTGCATGTAAACTAACACAAAGGTACCTTTACTTTGCTATCCATTACAAACGGCCTATTAATAGAACAGTCATAAACTGTGGGGATAATGCAAATAAACAACTGTGCTGATTAGACTAGAACAAATATAGACTATATGTCGTTAGGGTAGTTGTTTGTTTTCGCTTAGTCATCAAGCACACGGGAGTATTTTTAAGCGTAATATGTTCTGGGAGAGTGCTTGAAAACAAGATCTATTCTAGACAGGAATTGGCAATTAAAAGAAGGAAAAGAAAAGTGCGCTCGACCTGCTTTGATGCAATTGGTGCCCAATTAAAATATAATATCCTGATTGAACATTTTGGGTCACCATGGTCCACATATTGTTCGATGTGGTAATGCAACCGTGAAAGCTTCATTGAATTCTATTTAGCAGACAAAAAAATTCGAAAAACACTTGCTCTGGATTCTATTGCCTTAACAGTTATCTCTATTATCATGCCTATCTGCAATGTACAGATATCGGCCTGTTACAGTTTTGTTACATTTAGATTTATTGACCAATCAATTTTCAATTTATCTGAACTTTGACATGGAATGATCCGCATAGCAGCTCAACCATACAAAAACGTACAGCGTGAATTTTTGTCAAAAATGTCTTATGCTAATAAAAAATGCATGAGAGCAACCTAATTTGAACTCCGTGGGGTTTAAGCCAATTCAAAATATTTATGCGTCACCAAACCCGGTGCATTTATAAATGGTTGAGCTGTAAAAAAGTGTATGCTCATAAGTGATAAATACCAGTTGATTTTCTAATTCGAATAACTTCGAAGCTTCCGATCTAGTTGCAATTGCTTTGTTGATACTTCAAAGTGTTTGCGCATTTATATTAAATGATTAATCAATTATAATTTCTCTATGACAATGCGCTTTTATTTATCTTATACGTCTTACTTTCGGAGTTCCATTAAATTAGTAAATGAGCACGAACAACTCGGACGTGCCACAGAAAAAGGTCGCGATTTACACATTAGAGCTGCAAAAATATCGATGGTTCCCCCATTCTATGTTTTCGAAAGTTTGCACCATACCATTCAATAGTTTAGATAGCTTGAAACAAAACCATCGATAGTATCGGCAAAGGACTGTGACTTTCGACAATACTCGGCAAAACCTTCGAGGAGCATTTTAGTCGTTACAAACAACAACAACAACAACATGGTATCGGGGAAATAAAGCTGCAAAACAATCGAAGGTTCCCCGAATTGATGTTTTCGACAGTTTGCACGATACAATTCAATAATTTCGATAGTTCGAACCAAAACCTTCTATAGTATCGGAAAATACTTTTTCCACAAAACAAGGTTTATTAATTCAGTATAAAAAAGGAATATAACAATTCACTTTCATTGCGAAAAAATTAACTGTGAAATCGTTACAAAAGAGCTTTATGATACTAATACGCTAAGTCGCTTTGTCAATGGGTGAAAGGATTTTGCTTAGGTCGCTCAATATGTCAATATCAATGGAGGTTAGGGCTTCTGGTGTACTCAGAAGTACTAAAACTTGTTAATACTATTTGTCCATCGCAGCACAGTCGGCAACAAATTTTATTTCCTTGTCGAAATGAATTTCCAGTTTTAAATAGAATTTCGGAATAGTATTTATAAACCTTGTATTTCACAATAACTATCGATAGTGGGTAGGAGCCATTCGATGTAGAATCCCGTTTAGACTTAAATAAAACATTCGATAGTTTCGATAGTGCTAACTAAAGTATTCGATACATCGATAGCGCCGTCGATAGTTTTTCAGCTCTATTACACATGAGGAAGTCAGTCACACGCCATGCTGCGCAGTGATGATTTTTGTTGTAACAATTCCAAACAAAATTCAAAAGTGTGATCTATTTACGGTAACAAAAGCAGAACTTTATACTTAAAAACAAAATATTTGAAAGCTATTAAACGAAGCAAAACAAATAGAAACAAAAATAACAAACAACAATTTAAGGTAGTAATTAATTAGCAGCATTAGCATTACGAGCTAATTATCGACTACTAAGTGTTTGCATATTAATAAGTTAATGTGTGTTTGTTTAAGTGTAGTTGTATTCAAATTAGAGTGGCTGTCTCTTAAAAAAAAAAAATATTTGTTTCAGCTTGTTGTAGACATTTTTTCTAACGATAATATAAAAAATAGGTGAATAGCTCAGCCAAGCTTTGATTTTTTTTTACTTTCTTTAAAGGTCGTGTCCCGTTATGGGATACTAATTTTCAAATGATTTTAGGGAAATACATACAGAAAGGTAATATTACAAATATAAATCGGGCATATATTTAAAGAGATTAAAGCAAGAAGCCTTAGAAAGGAAAGAAATGTGTAGGTAGAGAAAAAGTTAAATAGGAGGGATAAATTGCGACATCAGATAAAAAACCAAGAAGATGGAAAACGGTGAGAGAGAGAGGCAAATAGAATAATATGCAAAAAAAAGTACACAAATGAAGCGAGACAAACAAAGACAAACGTATGGAGTTAGAGCTTTCAAAGGAGATTAAGAGGTTTGGCTATAGGAAAGGTTTGAATGTGGCGGAAGAGAAAATTATCCCATGCAGAGATAGAGAGGTAACCTCTGCTGTAGCTTTCGAGAATCCTTGGAAAAACCTTCGTATTTGGAAATTGATTAATTCCTCTCCTGCAATGAAAGGAACTGGTCTGCACCAAGCAAATTTCACCACTTCTCCAAACAATTAATTAAGTTTAAAACTATTAAAAGTTGCAAATTCTCTTTTGGACACGGAACTATTTTGTGGGACCCCCTAATCACTTACATATATTTATCTCTTAATTTTTTTACGGATTATTTGCATGACAAAATATTTAAGCTGAAGAAAATATTTGAAAATACGTGATAAAGCAGAATACACAAACAAGAAAACAACACGGCAAAGAAAGGAACGGTTTCCAAGCTGCTAAAAAATTAAACAGATTTTAGCGATGTTAATTAGCAACATTGAATTAAAGTAAACAAAATATTTATGAGAAAATAAGCTAAAAAAATTATTATTGTTTTAAATTGAATAAGAAAGAAACGAGAAAAGCAAAATATTTAGAAATTATAAGTACGCAATTAGCGCTTATTAGATTATAAAAATTCGTGGATGCCTATTTTTATTCAAAATATTTAATTTTTTTTTTTTATATTTTAAAGCCTTTTAAAATGACTTTTCTTCCTTTACGCAAAACGCAATGCAAAATTCCTAAATAGTGTTAAAGAGTGCAAGTAAAACTCACAAAATGACGGAAACAAAAACTCTGTATATGCAAATGACTACTCTGATTGATAGAATTACTTCCTTTAGCCTCAAAATGACGAGCGCTAACTCTACTTCAACAAAAGGGTTACGAAGCATATCACCTCTTATTTGACTCGTTTTGGCCTTAAACCTATTTTCAGTAGTTAATGCCGGACATTTAGATAATAAAATGGCCACTTTTAGTAGCAAACTTGAGTTAGCATTTTTTGCTTAAAATAGGTTAGTGGTACACATTCACACATACTTACTTGTACATACTCATGGTAAAGAAGTCAAACTGAATGGGTTTGAAACAATTACAAATGAGTCTTGAAAGCGTAAGTAATGGACATTTCTGCACCCTTTTTCTAGAATGCGGACGAAACATAAATCGGAAAGAGGTTAAAATAGGCGAAGCAATAAAGTTGGCCAAGTAAAGTGTGTTAAATTTAGAATTGCAAATGTCAAATACGGTTTATGATGTGATGTACGAGTATTTAGCTTTTCAAATTAACAAGAGTTGTTGCTATACATACTGAAGAAAATCAAAAATAGACGGACGCTAGTCTGTTACCTACCTAAATATGCATACGAAAATGCATAGAAATTTAATAGCAGCACATCCACACATTTTTTGTATAGTTACAAAAATATGTAAATAAAATCTGTCCAACTTTGAACTTAGAAAAAACAAGTAAGGAAAGGGCTGTCTTCGACTGTGCCGAAGACTTTATACCTTTCGTGAATACGCATCACGGTTTTAAGTGTCCGATCCCTACTTACAATTAGTACAAACTCTGCAAAACTGATAATTTAAAAATACATAGCCCAAACCCCATTTATCGGAACAATCGATTGTATGAGAGCTATATGTTATGTTGGTCCGATCTGGGTGATTTTCACTACACACGTCACATTTATAATATGTACGAAACCTGCAAAATTTTACGTTCCTACCTTTTTAATTGCAAAATTTATAGCCCAAAACCCATTTATCGAAACAATCGATTGTATGGGAGCTATATGTTATATTGGTCTGATCTGGGTGATTTTCACTACGCACATTACATATATAATAAGTACGAAACCTGCAAAATTTTACGTTCCTTGCTTTTTAATTGGAAAATTTATAGCCCAAAACCCCATATCGAAACTATCGATTGTGTGGGAGCTATATGTTATATTGGTCCGATCTGGGTGATTTTCACTACGCACATTACATATATAATAAGTACCAAACCTGCAAAATTTTACGTTCCTTGCTTTTTAATTGCAAAATTTATAGCCCAAACCCCATTTATCGAAACTATCGATTGTATGGGAGCTTTGCGTTGTATTGCTCCGATCTTGCTGATGCAAATGATGACAAATGATTAATCTTATGTAAAATACCAAATTTCATCAAGATACCTCAAAAACTGAGGGACTAGTTTGCGTACAAACAGACAGGCGGACATGGCTTAATCGACTCAGCTCATCGCCCTGATCATTTCGGTATACTTATTGGTGGGCCTATCTTTTCTTCTTCTTCTCATATTTACGAACATCGGACCAAAGTTGTAATACCATTTTATGTTCATGAAAGGTATACAAAATTAACAGGTCAGCTTACCGAAGCTAAAACGTCATAATTTCAAACGCAACGCCGTTAAATATTTTTACAATAAAAAAAAGCTATACTCGTACAAACGATCAGCTATTGTTGAACTCACTTCAAGACCTATAATTGCAGGGCAATAAATTAGTAATTAATTGTTCTTTAATACAATATTTATTTTTTTATAAATGATTTTGTAATCAAAAACTTAATCGTTTCCTCTATTATGACGCATTGTTGTTACATTGCGCGTATTGATTATTTATTAGTTTTACATCATCGAAGGTTGCTTACACGATGCGAGCGAGTGTGATAGTGTCAACCGAGAATAATTAGCACAATGACGACAAAAAGCAATAGCGTTTTATATGAAGGTCTGAAATCAAAAACACGGTTTTAACTTTAACTTAAAGTAAAGCTTTTAAAATGAGACAGGGATATTGATCAGATCAGAATTAAATACAACATATTTAATAAATAATATTCAAGGCAAGAATTAGTGCAAACAAAAGTTCTACTGGCTTTAAGTCTTCATAGATATATATCGGCGCTAGATTATCTCTCAAATCGTGTTGTTAGAATATTACCGAATAATAATAAGATCAATATGAGATAATTCAATTTGAACAGAGGCTTTCAGTAAGACCGTTGTTGTTGTTGTTGTGGTAACGACAAAAACACTCACCGAAGGTTTTGGGGATTGTTGTCGAATTAACAGTCCTTGGCCGGATTTGAACCCGGTACGCACCGGTACTCCCTTGCGGTACTGCCCGACTGTAGTGGTAGCGATTTATGACCAGTGAAACCTCCTAGGTCATGTCACCCCTCCTTCCGTAAGGAAGGATAGGGTGGGTAATGAAAGGTGAGAGGCATCATATCCGTAGATCAACCATGATTTTTCAATCAAAAAGGCCATCAAAATATATTTATTTTCATTGAAGTAAACAAATTAAGGCCTGTAGGGAACCCTCTTAAGGCTCCTTTGCTGCAAAGTCAAGAATTCAAAAAAAAATTTAAATAAAAAAAAACATTATTGAAGCTCACTGTAAATTGAAAGACCCAACTGTAATTCTAAATTTTTCGTACACGGCTAACATTTGAACTTAAATTTTAAACCATTCGTCGGCCTAAGCAATTTTTTAAAACATTTGTGTAATAAATTTCAAACCTTCAATTTACCTACACCAATTTTCAATTTATTGCGGGCTAGATTTAAAACTTAACTGAAAAAAAGGTCTACATTTTTTTAAATTCTTTTCATTTATTTCTGAAGGTTTTTTCAAGTCAATGAATTTTTCTCATTACAATTTTGTGTACGCCGTAGCTCAGTGGGTAGAGCAGACGACTCTGATGCGGGGAGCGTCGGTTCAAATCCTGCCAACTTATACAAATGTTTGAAATTAAAACTCTTCTTCACGCTCATTTTCTCGAAAACTGGTACAATTTAAATTCTAAACCAAGTTGGGTTTGGACATATATGTAGCCCTGAAAAGTTTAAAATCCAGGCAAAAATTTTTAACCGTGTAATATACTTATAAATATATAGCATACATATGTATGTTCATCTACAACTGAATACCACCTTTCGTTTTCAAGCCAACAAAACCACAACAAGTCATAACAAAGTTCAATTGATACAGAAAATAACAGTCATTCGGCTGCTGATTACTTAGGTGTTTCCGAAATCAAACTTTGCCATAATCTGTAGACAGTAGTGACAGGCTCATATTTCTCTATGGAACCTAGTAAAAACATCAAATTGAAAATTACTCGTTTGAGTGTTATTAGCCATGTTTTTTTTCACACGCATATACATCTGCGTCTGCGACTAAAAAAACGGTCATCGGCAATTGCGCTTAATCCAAAGAACTATTTGTCAGCACTGCCCCTCAAATGTCAGACAAACAGATATTTGTTTAGGAGTAGAGCAACGCGCATACTCGTACATACATATATTTCCTCTGTTGTCATTCCGCTTATTATAAAGGGGTGATAAAACAGATTGCTGAAAGTTGGTAAAGCAGTTTGCAAAATGTAGAGAAACCTACTTGGAAGTAATGATTTTATCTTCCACTATTTAATAGTAGCAGATAAGGTTGTGCGCTGGCAGCCCATACAACTATTAAGCGCAAACGCATATGCGCGTGAAAAAAACACGGCTGTTGTTTATGATTTAGTATGGCCGCTTTCTTAAACATTCTACTTTTTTCATGATTTTTTTTTTAACCCATAAACTATTTTATTAATAAATTTATTGACATTTTAAAATTGGATATGCAAGTAGATAGCTGCGAGAAATCTTTTTTGAAAATTATTCAAAAAGCATGGTGGGAAGTGTACCAGCGGTGGCCAACCAATTTATTTGGGTAGCCTTTCCATGATGATAAGTGTATTTCAAATCGCTGAAACCAGCCGTTGAAAATTTGGACCTTTTTTTATTTGTTTGATTGGTTTTTGGCTTTTCCAAGCCATTGCATTTTTCCAAAGGCAGTTTTATGTCGGTCGTGGGCAGTATTGTTCATATATGTACCCCCATATTCATAAAAAATAAAAAGGTTTATTTATTTATTTTTTTATTTTATTTATTCATTTTATACAGTCTTGTAGACCTAGATTATTTGTATATCTATGAGATCATTATCTAAATGGTAGCGCTTTTCAAATAGTTATATAATAATTTCTTAAATGTGTTTATATTTTGGAATTGTTTTATTTCGCTGGGAAGATCATTGTATTCTCTCAGTCCTTCGTAGTATATATTTTTCTTGTCGGCCTCCGATCGTACTGCTGGCAGACGAAAGTTGTTTCTGTTTCTTGTCTGGTAATCATGAACCTCGTTGTTGTATGTATAACAGTCGGTCGTTTAGATATTTCGGCTCTTATAATTCAAAATTTGTATGGAAATGTCGTTTTAAAAAGCTTTATTAAACAGTTTCTAATATTATTTTTTTTATATTTATTTATTTAAATTGTTCAACGTGTAGCAAAGCAAAAAAGCGTGTCAAATCTGCAAAGCCTTGAATCGCTTGAGCAGGGTATTATATCACTGTGTTGCTTAATATTTTTGCTTAATTCAAGTCAAGCAGCTGATGATATAGATCACAAGTGCATTTTCTTTGTTTGATAATCTCATGATCTCCTCCATTGTAGCTTTAATGGATTCTAATTTTGAGTACCATTCGAGCAATTTGTTATATTTGATATTAATGTACAAACATTTGTGTACACAAATAATATACCAGACTAATGCTCTAATAATTTGCACATCTTTTTGCACTTAAAACGGCTAAAGTTATTGAATTGACCATTCAAATTGGAAAGCAAACAAATCTGCGAAACCTTACAATATGGTTTACGAGTAGAAATACTTTTTACCTGAATTTTATCAATAAATATCTTTGAATTCCTTAAGTGTTGGATTCAAGTTTCATATAAGAACAACCCTAGTGATAAAAACATAGTCTTGCAAATCAAAGGAAGAAATTTAGCCACAGAAGTAATGCTAGTCAAACTATGTTATCAGTTTTTGTTCTTTATTCATTGCACTACTTTCTGCGCTTCTCTATTTTTATTTTATTAAGTACTAGTAAACCCGTCCCCGCTTCTTTGCGTTTCAGAACTTATAAAAGACTGAGTCCAATTTTAATCATTGTATCTCCCACACATACCAGATAAGATATGGAACTTAATTACATCGCTAACTGAAGAACTTATTAACACTTTTCATTTGATGCCCATATTGTACTAAACACATTTTCGGTCACCTTGGTGGACAAATTGGTCGATATCTCCGAAACTGGTCGAGATATCGGAACATAAGATATGTTAAATTTTAAGTTAAACGTCTAGTAATATAACGGTAAAAATTTATTCAATTCCATTCTGCAGTTTTTAAGTGATGCGCGACCAAACATACAGACAGACAGACAAAATTTCTGAAAATGGTTTATTTGGCTTCTACTGGCCCAATAATGATCCCTGATATCGATTTTTCTGAAATATCTGCAATGTACAGACTACGACCAGTTGCCATTTTATTACAGGTAGAGATTATTATGAATGTGTGTATTATGTGTTTGTACGTTAGGGTGCGCTCTTTTACATTTAACATTTTTTTAAACATATCAATTTTCAAAAACGGATTTCAAATAACCAAGACAGCGCACAAAAACTAATGTAAACTGATTTTGGAAGGATAAAGAAAAATATTCTACGGAAACGGTCCAATCATCAACTTTAAATTGGAAGGTGAACTTCTACTACTTTTTCCTCAAATCAGTCTGACGTTCTTAGAACGTATCTAAAGTTAAAGAACTAAAATTATATATATACACATATACATAATTTCCTACATTGTGAAGTGTCTTGTTATTCATAATACTGTATTTTTGTAATTTACTCAGCAATCGTTTTCATTGTTCTGATGCTTTCGCTTCTGTGTCCATTATCTTTAAATTTATATATAGTAACAAAATTAAGCTCAGTTAAATATATGCGATAGCAATTGTATGCAGGCTCGTGTATGAATCTTGATTCAAAACACGCTTAGTTACC
Organism: Merzomyia westermanni; assembly: GCA_949987695.1. Taxonomy (NCBI): domain Eukaryota; kingdom Metazoa; phylum Arthropoda; class Insecta; order Diptera; family Tephritidae; genus Merzomyia; species Merzomyia westermanni. The sequence continues at coordinate 199,580,716 of OX465289.1, read as the reverse complement.
AAAATTAAATTAAAATTGAGACAGTAAAATTAATCAAAAAAATTTTATAAAGCCATGGTACATTTTGTCGAAAGTTCAACGCCAGATAAGAACAAGTGATCAACAGATAGGTATGTCGATGAAAATAATAATCTGAAATACAAATACTTAAAGCAAAAGCAAAAATTTAGAATACACTTCAAGGCTATATTAAAAAATAAGAGAGATTTCTTCAAATTATCCCTTAAAAGTTTTAAATACTTTTTTTATTTTTTATAATAAAATCTTTGCAGAAAGGGTATTCCAAAAGTGCGGTATAATCAGAAGGGGATTACTTTGGGTCTCATCGAAACATGAACTATACTTTACTGACATATCAGAGAGTATTATATTTGATAAAACAAATATTGATATTTTTGGTTTGTTAAGTTTTAGTTTGCCTATTAAATTATATTTTATATTTACTTTTATATGATATCTGCTAATAGATACGTATCTTTTATTACACTTTTTATTTTCTAAAATGTCTGTTGCAGTTAGATTAGAACTTACTCATCTACACAGATTTCAGATAAGAATTTATCTCATTAGGTACTTGTTCCCGCTAATTTTTGCCTAAATTAGTCATTTACCATGTAATATTTACACTAAACGGGTCCACAAAAATAATTCCTTGGAAAGTGTACAACATATTGATTCTAAAGAAATAATCCTATTGAAATAATAGCAGTTTTTTTTTCGTTAGCACTCAGCGACTTATGAATAAAACAAAAAATGTATTTTTGTTTTTAAAATTTTAAATTTCCTTTGAATCAAATGTGCACTTGTCGTTTGCGAGATAGCAATCAAAATTGTGAGCGATTTAACTTTTTTCTGTTTGCTTACTTTTTTGTTGCTTTCACATATTTTTTAGACAAGAAGAAACAACTATATCTAGCTAGAAATGAGGAATAAACGACGAATAACCCATAGTAATATTAAGGGGATTCATATGAGCTTACAAAAGCCCTTTAAAGCTTATAAACCATACGAAGCACGTATTTGTGAGGTTTATGATATTTCCGAGAATTCTATAAGTTTATATGAATACCCTAAATATTTATCTTGTTTATGCTTATAATATATTTGGGTTTTAAGTGTAATTTTTAAGAGAAAACAATCTCAGGCTCCCACTGGGCTTTCGAGCTTTAACCACACTATTGTTAAGAATTTCTTTCTTTTGTGGTGCCTCTAAAAGCTGTAAGAAGCAAAAACTCTTATTCCCGTGGAACACTTATGGATTATTTTAATTGCAGTTCAGATACCCTTTTTTATTATTTACCAACAAAAATAAAACTTTTGTGCCCGTTTAAAAAAAACGTATAAGCTAATGTTTTCGGGAACGGTCTAACACACATAATATAGGCACATAATAGCTGTGTTAAAAGTAACTGAACCCAAAGTGCTTAAGATTAGTAAGCAGATATGCGTATCATCAGCACTCATTACAAGCGCACCGCAATGCTCGCTTTTATGAGTTTGCCGCTTGTCAGCAACGACGACGTGTTAATTTAATTTAATAAACCTCAACACATGGACAGCACAAAAAATAAAAATATTTGCAAATGTGTATAGAACGTGTGCACCAAAATTAAAGAAAAAAATTCCATTCAGTAAATTTCCTGCAGCTCATTCTACTAAACTTTACCTACACACAAACATTTTTATTTGCTTAAAGATATTTTCTTAACTAAAAATAGCCTTAAAGTAATTTACAAGAAACTTTCAAGAAAACAAAAAAATCGACAATTGGGAACATAACTAATTAAAATTATCTCATTTGCCATTATTTACTTTATTTCGTTATTGTCAATTGCAATTTTTTAATGTTTTCGTTTAATTAGTTTTTTGTTTTTTTTTTTGCTTTTAATTCTGTTGTTAATTTCTTTTATTGTTTGCTTTTAGTTACTTCCATTGAAATTCATTTGTGGCGTCTACTATAGCCAACTACTACACAAAGCTTTTCTGAGCTAATTATAGCCAAGTCAGCTGCTCTGCAAATAATCTCGTGCAATGAATTCCCTTTTTTATAGATTTTTGGCGTAAACATGCCGGCTATGACGTTTGCCACCCTGTGTTGAGAGTCAACAAAACAAGATCTTTGCGGCTATATAGTTGTTGGCGGTACTCTTTATTTTTTTGTTTGATGAAAAAGGTGTTTAATTGTTGATATATAAGTAATCTTGCTTTATGAAATGCATTTATGTGGTGCATTCACCGGCTTTGAAAACCATTTTTTTTTTCAATATATTGATAATAGTTGGAAAAGTAAGATGACTGAAACCCAAAGTTACTTATATATTCTATTTTAAATATATATTTCTTTTTTTTAAATCCTTTTTGCTTTTATTTCCTAAAAATACAATACCGCAAATAGCTTATGTGCTTGAGTGACAGAAAGACAGGTGTTTGGTTTACTTATTCATCGAATTGAAACGTCTATTGTTCCGACGCTAAATCCTTTCAAAATTCTTGCTTTCTTCTTCTTCTATTTTTTGATTTATTTTAAAAATTTTAAACTAATTTTTTTTCATGTTTTTAGAAGCTACACATGCTGTCCAGACATGTTGCCTTTAGGGAATACGTAATCTTGTACGAAAAAGAACAAAAAAACTTTTTACAGGAAAAATATTTTAAAACAACCAAATAAGTACTACGAGTATATTACCTGCTTAAACGGGTACTCCAAGAATCCAATTCGTATTCCGAATTAAGGCATCTACATCAGTGACTACAACATACATACGCCTAGAAAGAATGGCGGAAGCTCAAGACTTAACCAAAAGAGAAATCATATAGGACAAAAATGTTAGCTACACGGCTAAAAATTTGAGTTTAAATTTTAAACCATTCGTCTTTTTTTGTAATAAATTCCAAACATTTCAATTACCTAAACTAATTTTCAATTTCTTGCGGTTTTGATTTAAAACTTAACTGAAAAAAACGTCTAAAATTTTTAAAATTTACTTTCATTTATTTCTGAAGTTTTTTTTTGTGTGCGCCGTAGCTCAGTGGCTAGAACAGACGACTCTGATGTGGGCAGCTTCGGTTCAAATCCTGCCAACTGACGCAAATGTTTTTTATGTTTCTTAATTGTTAAGACATTTTTGGTTTAGACATATATGTAGCCCATAAAAGTTTAAAATTTAGGTTTATATTTTTAGCCATGTAGATATGGTAAAGTGAATAGAAAAAGGAGTTTAGCTGAGAGAAAACCAGCGTTCTGTTAGCTTAATGGTTGGCAGAGCGTGCCAATATTCGTCTGATGAAGAAGTGTAGCTGCTTCTGAAATTAATTTGTAAGAAAATCTATGGCGGTTGTCTCTAAACATTGTAATAAAAATTATTATTCCTGGGCTCATTCAAAAATTTTCGATTTGTAAATTAAAAAATATTTCACGGCTGTTAGTGCACATAGGCATTTTACATGTAATTTATAAAAAAAATTGCTTTATAAACAATCATTCAAGCAAGCGATATCGTTTTCGCAGTAACGAGCTTCTAGGCTGGATGTGTGAGGCTGGATGTGAAAAAGCTCGAAAAAGCTCTCACATGCTTGCATTTCTTCGTCGATTTGAACAATTCAAAAATGTAAAACTGATATCGAATTTCAGTATTTTCTCAGCACTTTCGGTATTAGCTTTCGATAGTTTCGATATTGTTGTTGCGATAATTTCTGGGTTATTTTGGATTCCTTTCGAAAATATTTTTATTTACCCTTTTTGTGTTATTTTTACAATAGCTTTTAAATTGTTGCTGTTTATTGTAATAGCAATGTAAAGTCTGATCCCATTAGTAGTGCCAAGTTAAGTAAAGGAAGACAGGATATTGGTAGTAAGAAGTTTAAGGCGTCATATCCGTAGAATATTCAGAAAACTGTACATTATAATACTAATCATTTGGCAGATTAAGGGCAAAGTTATCTGTCGATTTGTGGTGTGCTGCTCCTAGGACATGCTTCTCTCGTTGGATTCCTTAAAATAATGATACAAACCCTAAATTATATGGCATTAAAATTGCGAATATAATTTTCGTGTGACACTTGAGAGAAATTTAAGCACATTTTTCCATCAACAAATCTAATTTCTACATTTTTACTTTACTTTTGAGTGAATTACACTGGTCCACAACATTTTTTGAACATGGGTCGTGCGTATATTTTTTTATTGCTTTTGCACCCAGAAATAAGAATATGAACACAAAAAAGTTTTTGATTTGGTTTTGTTCGAAAAAAATGAGAAAAACATGAAAATTCATCAAAATTTGACATAGATTTGATTTATTCTAGTATAGTAAAAATCAATTTAAGATTTATTCTTATAAATTTAGTTTTAGAATAGTTTAAATGTTTAAAAATGCTTTTCCTGCCAAATTCGGTAACATTTTCTCTTATTAACGTCCAAATATAGTCCCCCATCATGCTTTCCGTATACTGGCCTTGGTAGCGTTTCTCAAACTCCATTATATCTTGATGGAATCGCTCCTCGTGTTCTTCTGAATAAGCTCCCATATTATCTTTGAATTTATCCAGATGTGAATGTAACATGTGCATCTTTAGCGACATTCTACATCCGATGGCGGAAAAATTCGTAATCATGCCAGTTATCAGCTCTTCATAATTTTCATCCCTATGATTTCCAAGAAAGCCATGAACTACTGCCTTAAAACTGTTCCACGCTAGTTTCTCCTCATTGCTAAGTCCGCAAATATTTGAAAGCTTTAGACTCAATTTAATATGCAATGGCGGCATCAATATGTTTTTAGGATCGACAATTGCTTCATGTTTAATATTAAATCTTCCCACTCCATACTCAGTACGTTCAGGCCAATGTTTTTGGCGATAGTGGGCGGAATCATTTCTGCTATCCCATAGGCAAAGATAACAGGAGTGTTTGGTATATCCACCTTGCATTCCAGTGAAAAAAACAAACCATCTTCAAGTCTCCAATAACTTCCCACTTGTATTCCGTATATTTGATTGCAGTTAATAGCATTTTAATACTGTCATAATTTTCTTTGAGATGTATGGAATGTGCCAGCGGAATAGATGGAAATTTGTTCCCATTGTGTAGTAGAACTGCTTTTAGACTTTTTGTTGAGCTGTCGATAAAGAGGCGCCATTGATTTGTATTACAAGGAATACCAATTGCTTCAAATAAACCTTTCACGTCATAGCAAAAACAGAGTCCATCTTCCTTACTGTAGAAACAAGAAAATTCTTCATGACGCTTTCTTTGCGAGATATTCGAACATCAGAAGTAAGTAAATTTCGTTGTTTAAGCCGCGATGCTAATAACTTTGCTTTGTCTTTTGATAGATTTAAGTTTCTTTTTAAGTCATTGAGATCTTCAGAGTTGATGAGATGTGGTATTCCTGGTTCAAATTGAGGAACAAATTCGGAATGTACGGATGCAGATGAACACGGTGTTTGAAAGCTGCCTTGAGGGAAGAGTTGCTTTTCCAACACAGGTGGATCAGGTACAGGATTTTGTTCCGAATGTGGTACTGGAGCGGATGTGGATGGTAGTTCCGGATATATTGTTTTCCTTAAACGTTTCCCTTTCAGTGGTTTCACTACACAAAGATAGCAATCAGTGTCATGATTACTCGGTTCCCTCCAAATCCTCGGCACTGCGAACTTCATGGCTCTTTTCTCACCCTGGTACCAAACTATAATAAAACGTAAAGCATTTCATAACAATTTCAGTTATTATACAATTAGCAAATCATTGTGTTTTTAGTTAAATCAAACTTTTTTTGTCTTCTTTTAATACATTCGCCACATATATAGCAAACGAATTAGCCGCTCGTTTACAACTTCTCGAAGACATCATTCCTCTGTGATATGCAAAAACATAGTGTCGCCCACAACGAGTGACCCAAGAAACTACAGCTTCTTAAAAAAAATGTTACTAACAAAAACGCTATCAGGTAGCTGGCATGCTCCAATGCTAGGCCTGCCAATCCGTCAGTTAAAGTTTCGATGAGTTTCTTAATATGTACTTAACGAATTGCCAAATCTACCTAAAATCATGTGTATCTGGGACCTTTTATCTCCTTTTTACTGTTTCTCAGCCACATTTTTTTGGTTTTTAGGTAGATCTGTTTTAGATGCGTCGCTGCATCAGGTAGCTACCCGCCGCCCTCTATCGGCCGAAATAGCGCGAAAAGACCTACATTAGCCTGGTGCAAAAATGCAAAATTTTCAAATCGCTATAACTTCTACAAAACCAAATATTTTTGATTCGTAATTGCACTTTTTTTTATAGAATTGTTATTTATAAACGAATGTCATGTGGTCCCGCCCTCCAACAACCCAGCCATAAACCTTGGCATTTTTACAACCCACCCACTTACACGTCGTAAATCAACAGGTTGCTGCTAATTTATCATTATGTCTACGTAACCAAAAAAAAAATGCATGGAAGAAAAGCTTTTGACATCACTGAACGACTTTCCGTTATCTAAAGTGCAGTTCAAGTGCATTGCAAATATGAACACACAAATTATAGCCTACAACTATATAATTTTGTTTATTTAGAATAGTAAATTTTATATTTATGCATACAGATACATTTAACATTGAACGAAAAAGTTTATTAACCTTTTATGGTCATTCCTTTATGGAGGGTAGAGCGGTACAAAAACACATGGCCCGATTTTGTTTATTTTTTTTTTTATGTAATGTCTGCGAAATTCTTCAGTGACTGTTTTGTTGCTAAAACAACAACAACTTCTACAGGAACTATAAATCATAGATTTGGTGTACTATTACTACTTCAGGAATAAATAATTATTTTTTGTATTTTATTTCTATTAAAAAAAGGAATATTCAAGACAACGGCCGTAGCTTTTCTTATAGATCCATTTCGGAATCTGCTAGACTCCTTCATCATATAATTTTTGGCACATTCTGTTAACCCTTAGGCTATCAGAATGCTGGTTTTCTGTCAACTAAACTCCTATTTCTATTCATTTTCACAACCTCATGTGCAAGTTCCGACAAATAAAATAAATTAATTAGTTCGATAGATTTCTCTTAAAATTTCATTTAAACTAGGCCTATTTTGCTCCTCACTTTGATGTTGGAATTCTTTAACAGTGAGCCAAAAAAAAAATTAAGCAAGCAAGCTTAGGTTCAAGAAAACTATCCAGATACATTTTTGAAAAAAAAAACAAAAGAAATAATAAGTTATTGAGTAAGAATATTAGATATTAGAATAATTCTTCCTGCCTTTAATACTTGTTTAGCTTGTAAGAAACGAAATCAAGACTAGCGTATGAATTTTCCATTAACTAGAATTTATGAATTAAGCTTGCAAACTAGCACACATTTAATGGCTGACTGTTATCAAAAGCTGTATTTCAAATTACTTAGCATCGATTTTATGGTTATTCATCAATTTAAGTATTAGCTTACACTCCTAGTTATCCGATTAAGAGAGGCAACACTGTACTTCCGTTTCTCACTAACCATTTCTTTTTCATTAAAGCTTTTCATTCATATTCTAAATTTTGTTGATTTGCCAAAAATCGGCATAGTAAAGTAGCAGCATTTTTTTTTTCTTTCTTTTTTTTGTTTCTTTTTTTTTTTGTTTCTTTTTTTTTTTTGGAAACTCAGTTAATCACGCAGATCGCATGAAACGATTTTTGATGAATCGCGTAAGAACAAAAATTTAATTGATAATACAACAAGCAAACGGCGCTAATTAAGTTCAAGACTTTATTCAAGTGCTTTTGCTGTTAGTTCCATTATCTGAATATATTACAAAAACATCTGGCTAGACTTTTATTTATAAAAAATTAAAAACAAATAATCAGCTTAGCATTGAACTCTAACATTACTCGTGTAGGATAGTTCAAACATCTGAACTCATTCGCAAATAATTTCAGAATTTTTCCACTACACGCATCCCTTTTAATTTACACATTAACACGTTTACGTCTGTTTGTGTTCTTTAACCGTAGATCGAACTTTAAAAAAAATGCATAATTCTGGCTATGTATCATTTTTGATACATACTGAAATCTATAGAGAAAAGGTATTTTATTATTTTTATTAACTCTTTTATTGAAAATATTTTTTTTAATTTTGACAAGTTTAAATATTATTAATGCATTCGACGCAAATTTTTTTGTTATGTTTATCATTACAACATGGTTTTTTGCACAAGTAGCAGAATGATGATGTCCATTTATTTTTATTTTCTCCGGGATGATAGCAACTTTGACATCTTGCACGGTTTGTTTTTGGCGAATAAATTTTTCGTTTCGCTATCATCATTGTTGAGAATGTTTTTTGATTGAATTTTCGAAAGTAACGTAGCAGATAATTCGTTTCTAGGGCCTCTCTTTCGTTTTTCTATGTATGGCATTGCCAATGACATTGCTAGTTCATGCAAATAGCATATACGCTTTGTATGTTTTTGAGTAAGCATCTAATTCGGATCTATTTCGCTATATATAATATATGCATTCAAAGCAGATATATCGATTATGTTAGAAAATAGAGCTATAGTCCATCGATTATTTTTGCGTTTGCAGCTGTAGCAGCTGAACATTTTATCAACAGTATCTACACCTCCCTTCGTTGAGTTATAATAAAAAATTATTTCAGGCAACTTTTTGGAGTCATTCGCAACATTAGGTGTGTGATGCATTGTGCTCATAACAATTGTACATTTATTTTTGTGACTAATGTATGAAACGAGACTGGTATTAGGCGTAAATGCAAAAGTTGATTCATAAAGCACGATGTTTTTACAGAGCAAAAGTTTTGGAGACATAGACCTTTTATTTCTACGCATATTTCCAATCATCGTCATGTCCTTTTGTAACAATTTTAATCCAAGGGAGCGTGATAAAAAAAAAGTTGTCCACGGTTACGTTATGTCCCTTTAGTCCATGAACTAAATCAAGAACTACTCGTTCCCCTTGATTTCTTTCGACAATACCTGTCACATTTTTTCCCAAATATGGCTGTATTTTCCATTCGTAACACGTTCGCGAAACCACAAGTAGCCAAAATTTCAAGCCATATCTCTCTGGTTTCGATGGTATGTATTGACGAAATTTACATCGACCATGAAATCCAAGCAATTACTCATCTACAGTGACATTATCGTTTGGATTGTAGAATCTGGTAAGCCTCTCAGACCACTTTTCCCAAAGGTTTCGAATTGGTGAAAATTTGTCATCGGTTCTTTGACTGCGTCGTGAAAGCACATCATCGAAACGAATAATTTTGTGAATATATAAAAATGTTCTTTCAGACATGATTGATCGAAATACTGGTCGGCCAATATTTTCATCAAATAAATCGTGCAAAGTTTCATTTCTGGATCGGAAACCACAAGGTTGATATACACGGAATTAATTTTAAAACTTTTGCCACTACCATACTCACTTGTATACACCGGCCAACAATAATATAGCTACGTGCGCATGAAATAGTTCCTCATCAGTTTCGATATGGTTGGTGCCATGCAAATGTCTTCCATAGCTGTTAGAACTGTCGAAGGAAAAAGTAATAAGAATGAATCGCGGATGTGTTTGACTCTGATTGATGCATATCTGGTTACACCTAAAAACCAACAGAAGTCATTTCATCAAAATTTACTACCAACCTGGACGTAACTTGATAACGTTTTCACCACCCAATCTACGAGTGACGTAGGGCTCACTGCGCCAATTAATTCCATCTTTTGAAGCATACAATGGATCACCATCACAGTTATTGTCAAAATTATCATCCAACTTCGATAAATCGCTTTCAGAAGAACTTCTTTCTATTTCTGCACCAGCCCCAGAAACATCGTCATCTTCTTCGTTTTTAGCTAGTACCTCACTTACTAGTTCTTCGGGAGTTTAAAACTTTGCACGTGACATTGTTTTTATTGATGACCACTAATTATTTTGCAAAAACTGTGAAAACACCACAATAACTGAAGCACGAAAAAATGTTCACAAATCGCGGTCCATACGGTAAGCAACGAAGCAAAAACACATACGAAATATCTCATGTATCAAAAATGATACATAGCTTGAATTATGAATTTTTTGATTTTCTCATGGCCTACTTGTTCAATTTTTTCGAAATATGTTTTAAAATAACTTCATGTAACGAAAGTTATGACCTCACAAAAAAGGAAATGTATCATATTTGATACAAAGCTCGATTAACGGTTAATTACAAATTTTAAAGTTCTCATGGGCGTGATTGGCGCGCTTTCGACGTTTTATAAATTTTTTCGAAATCACTTGCTAAGTTCATGCCTAAAATGTCGCAAAGGCAGAGACGTTAAAACATAGTTATATACATAGAAATATTAAATGTAATCCACACAAGCGGAAACATTAAATTGAATTTTTATTTAAGTTTTGAAGTCGGTTGTAAAGTCGTACAAGTCAGATAGGCAGTGCTTGGCGCCTATTGTTAGTCACTTATGCAGCGCATTCCAGGCAATCAGTCTATATTCTTATGTTCATTTGCAGTCATTTTTATACATACATACATATATATTATACTAACCACTAGTATCAAGCTTTCTTAGACATGCCAAGTTTTACAAAATAAACAAATAAAATACAAAAACGCGAATTAGAGTGATTTGTAAAACGTGCAAGCTAAGCAATTTTTCAAAACGAAAAAAGTAAATGAAAACAAGCTCACAAAAATATATAAAATAAAAACTATAATTAAAAACAATATGCAATTACATACACGCAGACGTGCAAATAAGTAGCCTCAAGTCTCCAGCAATAAATATTTTCCGTTTTAAACGCTTCGAACTCATAGAAGTCAACTCATTTACACGCCAGCCAACAGTCACAAATTGATTGATGGCAACAACAAATGTCAGCCGAGCTGCCACATTCTAGTCTGCCCTACACACGCAGCTCGCCTTACAAATGCCACGGTCAGTGACAATGAGCTTGGCCACGCTTTATTTGCTCAATTTCTTTAAATAATATTTGTTTATCCAAAATGCTTTTACTCAATTAAAAGGTGTAGTCCACAAACCCAGAAATAAATGGAAAAAAGGAAACCCCAAACCAAATATTTAATTGGCAACTATTCAACCAACAAAAGGCTGCAATTCTAGAAAACCTTAAGCATGTCCATAAATATCGACTATCTGAAGAGTTACTAGGCGCGAAAGTCTCGTGTCTGAGTAAAATTGCGGTTGCACTGCACAGTGGGTCAGCAAAGCTGAATTTGTAACCAAAGTCAACAAGGACCAAAAACTGAGTAAAAAGCCAATTTCTTGTCGGAATTTCAAAACTAAATTTTTTATCCAATCTGACGCAATTATATGAATGGAATAAAAAATTGAGAACTGAGTAGAAGATCACCCTTTTTCAAAATATTTTTTAAAAACACCCTGTATAAGAACTTTTTCATAAACGCCCTATTTTATAAATGTGATGAAGAAAGTCTTAGCTCAGAATTGTCCAAAACATCCTTTGTCAGCTGCAAACTCTTTGCAAGATAGGACTCTTTGCAAGATAGGGCTTTCATCAACCAAATTTTGAACAAAGGTATTATGGAAAAAGTGTTGTTACGTGTCGTTGTTCAAACAAATTCTGTGATAAGGCGTCCTTCATATATATTTTGCAAAATAATGATCTTCCAATCAGCGGTCTAAATATTTAACATACTCAAAGTTTTATAAATGGGATTTTTATTTCGCTAATAAATCACTTTCGCTTATACTATTTTTTTTTCTAAATATTGTTGGCGTGCGTGGCTATATTTAGCTTTTATTATAGTCAAACTTACGTTGTGTGAATAGATTATATATAAACCTAAATTTAGAATATTTCAAAAATAAATGGGATGAAGTTCCCCTGCCCGTCCAAGAAAGAGGGTTATTTGAAAAATGGGCTTAAAACAGGGATCATTTAGATGAACAATTTTTAAAATTTCTAGTTGGCATAACTCCAAACTTGTTAAGATAGTATGATGGGATTTGATACAGAGACCATAAAAATCGCAATATAGTTAGGATCATCAATGGTATTCCATAAATATTTGGCCCGTAAGGGGAAATTTTTGATGTCAACAAGAAAATTTTTGATGTCAACAAGAAAATAGATATTTGGCCCGTACAAGAAAATAGATATTTGGCCCGTAAGTGGAAATTTTTGATATCAATTTGGCAAAATAACGGCCGCTGTGCCTTGATATATAAAGCCAAGAGAGTTTGGGAATTCATAACCAAAGTTAACGAAATTTTCCATGAAACTAGTTTTCGTAAATTAAAGTATTTCTATCAAAAATTGGAAAGCTTTCAATATATTTAAACTAGTTAATGGTTCTACTCTTTATATAAAGTTGCAGGACTGTACGAAAAATCAAACAAATTCAACACTGCTAGTAGCAAAGTTTTCCTAAATAAAGATGGAGGCATCGAATTAAGCCACTCGGCCCATTGTGTACAAAAAAAGTTTGCGCTTAAATGTACATATGGCTGTATATATGCTCAGTTACTAATGATCATCCAAAATTGCTAGCAGCCTCATTTATTTAATCGAATTTAATTCTTTCTATTGCTTGTTTGCTGAAAGCTTAGTCTCGTACAGCTTCTTTCTGAACATATTGAACTCACGTCCACTGTTAGTTTCTTAACTTTTTTTTGTGAATAAAACCCAAGTGAGTTAATTATACACTAAATTTTCAAAGTTTTTATTTGTATTGAAATGTGTGGAGCTAGCAACTTTTCATAAATTTGTTTGCACATCTTTTATTTTTGGTAATATTTTGCGATGCTGAAATTAAGTACAACATTTTCTATCATCAAACGTGAAAAAATCGCTTACATATGTACATATATGTATATCAAAAAATTTGTTTGAGTCGAAAGAGGACTTAGCATCTTTTACCGCGGTGGCGACGATATGATGAGTTTTGAGTTATTTTATACTAACCATATGTATAAAAGCTCAATTAATTTGTACTCAAAAACATAAGTTGGTTGGTGCTGGCTTCTAGGCAGCACGTTAACTAATTTCAAGTACATTGCATACTTTCAGGCATAAAACCATTTGGCATGCTGTTATTTAGATGTGTTAAGAAACGCATTGCCTTGGAAATAAGCACAAACAGCCAAAGTCGTTTTTGAAGTTTATTTACGAAATTGTTTTGGGAGTTTAAATTGTTCCCTGCAATCAACTGAGATCAACTTAAAACTATCGCACTAAATGTGAGTAAATAAGTAATATTTCAGGAAATTATTTGATTTTCAAAGTAACGGAGACATACAATAAAAAAGGATACTAAGCTGTTTTTACAAATTTTGGTTTGATATACTATTTCTACTTATACCAGCATTATTCTATTAAACTAGTATATTTTGACTAGGTTTTTGAAATAAAAATTTATTTTGGCTATTCCTACAAAGCAGCCTGAAATTAAATTTAATTATTTTCATTGCAAATTCTAAAATCGGCATGGGGTGTTTGGTTTTCGGCTCATGGAATCCTCATTTTCGGAGCGAAATCCATTAAAATTTGAATCAATATCGACTTGAATGAAATATATAACATAATAGACAGTTCGGCATTTTTTTCAAAATTTTGCTTCGATAGTTTTAAAAAAATGCAATACATTCGTATAGAGGGATGTTAAAATTTTTTTTTTTTGTTAAACTTGCTTTAAGTTAGGTGCCTGTTACAGCAGACACATTGTTATTTGAATCGAAGTTTACTTTCCCTGCAAAATATGGTGTGACTCATCTTTAAGGAGTGATCCGCGATTAAATCTTTTAACCTAAAGTTGGGTATAATTCAATACACATACGTAAATTTAAAAAAAATTCAACCCATGCAAAGTGATCAGAACTGGCATTAGTCGCATCATCCTTTGCGAGACTCATCCCGGATGCTTCCAAGGCTAATCGCATTTTCCGCAGGGTTTGATTGTTATTAGTCAATGAGTATTCAGAACAGTACAAGTCACTGTCGCAGACTAGTTTTCTTCTAATTTTTGATCTGCTGGCGTCATATAGCCAATCATTATTCAATTTTTATACTTCAATATGAAAACAGGTTGGATCGAACCCTTTATATCGAAACTAAAGTACACTGTTGTACACTGGAACTAATTTAGCTCACTTTGAATAGCGGGGCGTATGATTAATTATTAGAGCCATACGCAATGTTTGTAATCTGAAATAGGTAAAGTGCAGCGAATTGCTCTATGTAATGAAATCAGTCGAATAAAACGAACTATTACAAAAGTCGTAAAATGTTCTTTGTTAATGAAATTTTATCGCATTTCCAGCAGCATTTTCTTGTGATGCAATTTGCCAAAAACATTCGACCTTGAAAATTCAATATATCCTCAGACAATTGATTTATTAACGAATTATTTTTGCAAAAATAATCTTCCATTAATTTTTGTGCACTGCATTTTCTCAGTACTTTCTTTGTTTGTTTTTCTGATCTTCTACGCATCACACTTTATACGATTTTGCCACAATAACAGAAGCTTCCAGATTACTTTTGACTTGTATACAGTGAAACCTCCAACAAACACTCGAACTTTATGCGAGCTGTAGTTGTAATTATAGGATTATTAATACACTTCCATAAAGAAAGAGTATGTGTTTTGGCCATCTGTGACATAGTCGCTTTTGTAGATACACTGAAAAAAATACTGAAACTCTAACCAACGAATTTGCTTGATTAATAAAAAAGCTGTTAAAAATCATTTGATTTATCATAAAAGGAATATTACAGGAATCCTGGAGTACTCACTTACAAGTACGATATTATTCCCCCACTCTTTACTGTGGCCCGAAAAAGGGAGTTTTTGTATGTAATTTTCTTTAATGAAGAAGTTTTTGCATAATATTACTTCTTTCTTTCATCCAAACCGAGCTATTGAAAAGTTTTCATAAAGTTCCATAAAATCTTCTTTAGAGTCAAAATCATGCTAAAGGGAGTATTTCTCCAATCTCCGCTTCTGCAGGTTTCCTACATCGCTACAAAGAATTTTAAACAGCTCAGCTGTTAGTATACAAATATACAAAATGGAATAGTAATCTATTCTTCGTAGCTTTTTGTCAGTATGGTTAAAAATCTTTTTTTTTTCTTGCTTTTTAGTAATAAATGTTTAATCTCAAGAAAACATGTGGACATGGAAACAGGAGGATTTTGGTTTTTGGGTGTGTCCTGAACTAAAGATTTCACTGTACTACTTAAATCATATGTCAATTGAATTGATTTTGATGAGCTACAGCTTATATTTTCGCTGGAATGCTAATTGTTAAATTCAATAAGACTTATGTCGATAAATACGAAACCAAATGAGTGATGGCTCGAAAAGTGGCTATATACATATATAACATGTTATTATGTACGTAGTAAATGTATACACGTCAGATGTATGTACTTGTAAGTGTGAATTTTGCAACCCAGATTTTAGAGTAACTACTAGATCAAAACATCCAACAGACCTAAAGAGATTTGGTATGTAATAACTTAAAACTATATATGTCTTAAACATTTTGAATACAGATTTTGAATATGTGAACCAATTGTACTACAATAAAAACTGCAATTAGGTCTTATTGTACTAATACTTCCTACATAAACGTTAACAATTCGGACTGTTTTTACACAAATAAATTATTTTAATTTTTCTTTTGGCAGATCACTTACTGTAACTTCACTGAAAGAGAACATTGCTTTTCAAATTTAGAACCCATCGCCATGTAATTAGTATCAAACTCTTAGCACGTCTCAGCTAAAACTCGCATGGAAATATGTCTATTATTTAGTAATCAATTTTAAATGGACAATTACAGCTTGAGCAACATTGCTTCAACTATAAAAAAAAAGCACAGAAAATCACTGCTCGGGCAGGTGAAAACCGATTGTTAGTTTGCTTGCTATGCAATATCTAAGTTAGGTGATTATACTCGTATAGCTGTCACTAAGTTTAAACATTATAAAGTTCAGGACATACTAATTGTCGGTAGGGTGATTTAATCATCAATTAATAAAGGTTGAAGCTTGGCGCAAGGTCAATAGTTGACAATTGCATGAATTAAAGACGTCAACTTCCAAACTCAATTTTTTCTCCCCTTTCTCTTTGAAATCGATTATCTCTGACGATTTCGTTATGTAGCTATATGTGGTCACATAAACCTCTTAGTAAGAAATATCAAATGATGGTGTACCGTTACAGCTGACAATAAGATGTTTTTTCTAAACGCTTGCTAAACCCTTATTCATGTAACCCGATATTAGGCTTAATTTAAAACGCTTGCAGTGACCTATTCATGGCAGCTTCTTTTTGTTTTTATTTGTGGCACCAAAAGCACTCCATTGTGAGCCATTCCCTGCGGTATGTGGATCCCGTTTAATCCAGTCCTAGCAACTCTTTGGCCTAGGTCAGGCACGGAAGTCAATTGTACGACCCGTCGAACCCTCGGATGGTGGATCTTGATTCCCTCTTATGACAAACATAGCTTACTGCGAGTTTATGCTAAGCTTTCTAGTCCTCTTGGTACCTCTGGTTAAACTGTGATATTAAGTCATCCTCTACCCGTTTTTCCACACCCTTTGGGCTTCATTTTCACTGCTGCTATTCCAAATGTTAATGTCAACGTTATCGTTAACTTAGTCAACCTTATAAATAAATCTCCTTTGATATGTTTAGCTTTTGTCTCGAATACTCCATGGGCAAGTTACCCACAAAGTAAAAGCTTTTAAAATGTAAAGTAGAGGACGACTTTATTAATTGTAATATCCAAATACATTTGTAACTCGATCACCAAAATCTGTTCCTAAGTAGGTTAGAGAGTCAATCGATACTATCGAAGATTAGCTTGCACATACAGAAAAATAAATGAAACTCCTTATAGAATCATCAATTATTTAACCACACTTCTGCAGTTTTATTTTTGTAGAGATAGAGCATCAAAAGACTCAATTTTATGAAATCAGATATTAACCATTTACTCTTTTGTATCTAATTCCAGGTTCAACCACTTTTTGACATCAGCTAGGTATCCGACATAACAGCTGATTTAAAGCACTCGCCGTTTTTATGCACAATTTAAGCCACAAACTATTTGAAACTTCGAAGAAGAAATCCTTAATATGCTGGACTGTTTTAAACATTGATGAATAACTCACAGATTCCCAAGATATTATGCACACATCAAATAAGGAAGACGGGCTACAGCAACGCCTTCTAGAACAACCCACAACAAAAGAAAATCTCCCTTTAACAAAAGCCCCCAAAATGACCACTAACACACAGACGCAGTTGAGCTCCAAACCTGCTGTACGTTTTGGCATATCACGCAGCCAGGATGAGGAATCGAAACCTTCACTGTTAGACGCGGAGCCACCGCTCCACTATGAACGCACGTCTCCATTGCCTTCCAGCACTTTACGCAGCCACAGCACAAGCTCCGCCGATGCAGTCAGCACAACAAATACAATGTCGCGCGCCACTAATTTACGTTTAAAATTTCGTAAAAGTCATACTTGCGGTAGTCTTTTTGCTAATTGCAATTGCAGCAGTCCACCAGGTATACCTCAGCCAATGCAAACGGCACTAGGCAATTACAATGTGCCGACAATTGCTGGTGCCGATGATGTTGAAGGTGGTGGTGGCGGCGGCGGCGGCGACAACAACCCAGCTACGTCACAACGTCTTAACTATGCGGCAGCGCCGTGCATGTTCAATTTTTCCATTTCGCCTACCAACGCAGATCTCTCCAGCCATAGCGCTTCTACACACCACACATCGAGTGGTTTTTATTCGCTCTCCACGCAAACATCGTCAGCTACATCGGCACAGCTGTCGCGCGATGAGAGCATGAATGTTAGCTTCGATTGGGGTGGTGCTGGGCATACTGAGGAGCGTTCGAATAGTTTTGATAGCGGCGTTGGCGCTAGCGGCTCACAGTCAGTAACACTGCCACATCGTAAGCATAGTCCAGTCAGTTTTCGACTTGCAAGCGTTACGGAAAACGATAACGGCACATTACAAACGCAAGTTTCATCGAAGTCACTTCAAGTGCCGGGTATTGCAAAATCGTGCCCCACAACAACGATAGACGATGCCATAGTTGCTTCGACAGTAGCGGCAAGTGCAGCGGCTAGCTCACCAACAACAACGCGTAAAGTCGAACGAAAGTCAAAACGGTTATTTCAGTCCTATTCACATCCAGACACGGATTACATTTTTACCGATGAGAATAAGAAACCATCGCGCGATTCGCTTATACAGATACACGTACAGCATCAGCAGGAGTCGACAATAAAAACGCGCGACGGTAAATTAGAATTTAAACAACCGAAACGTTCATCCTCTCCGAATATTGGACAATATCAAGTGTTAGACATCGCTGTGCATCCTGATATTCTAGTAAAAATCTCGCCGAAGCATTCGCCTGTACCGTTACCGCGCAACCAACCATCGCCACAAAGTACTCCACGCTCCGCGCAGCAACGTCGTCGTCTGTTGCAACGTTCGCACGAAATAGAATCGGGTAGCTCGACATCCGAGTCGGAGCACAATTTTGAAGTTCAGACGCCGGGTGAAGCCGAAGATTTGAAGGAAACCGCCAAGCACACAGATCAGCTAGCAAGTGCAAGCAAGGCGGCCAAAGCTGTAGTTGACGAGGCAAGTTTTAATGCGGCTCAGAAATATTTTGCAGAGAGTGGTATACTAGGACCTATCAACACAGCTACACCGCTCATTAGGAAAACTTCAAAGATACTGCAGGACGCCAATGTACACGAGCAGGTGAGTTGGTGGTTCCTAATGCGTGGAAGGAAGCTTGAATTGTATTTTATTCGTAAAAATGCTTGTTAGCAAAGAGAAGGAAACGCTTATCGTTCGAAAAGCATACATTACACAGATAGTGATATTGTAATTTGGATCCTGAAGGATATGATATATTCTGATACGGGTGGCCTTCAATTTTTATACATAAAAATCTTCTTTGCGTCCGTTGTCACTAAACTCCTTCTAAAAGCCTAGACTGAAATTTTGTGTGTGTACTCAAGTGGGCTCGAGAATGGTTGAGATTCACAATGCGGACCACTGGGTGATGTGGGCGTGGCATCTCCCATACAAATGATATTTTCCTTACTGCATATCTCTAGAAGAATTTATGGTAGGATATTGAAAATTGGTGACGAGTTAAATGATATTAATCTCTACCACCTCGAGAAAAAAGTGGAGGAAGGGAGAAGGCGTAGTGGCACCTTTTGATATAATCTAAATTAATATCACTCCGCAACTTTTTCTACGAGCTATGCACTATTCGGTATGGAGATCCTTTATATGAAGGAGAATGGCTTGATGGAGATAGGGATAGGAAAAGTATTCGACATAGGCAATTTTTCTAGATCCATGCAAGTAAATTCCTGAGCAAGACAATGTCTAAAATTCTAAAAATAATAATAATTCGGCGCGCTATAATATTTGTGCTGTGCTACTTCTGATTTTTTCCCTAGAAATTCGAGGGATCTACTTGTTTTTATGCCTCCTCTAAGCGTAATTTTGGACCACTACTTAGGCTCGAACTTGTGTTTAGAAAAAATAATGTTTCAAGCTAATTTTGAAATATTTTTCTCGTGGTGTGATTCAAGGATCTTCAAAATGGTAGGCGACCTTGTAGTTGCCATTTGTTTTTTTTTACACTGAGAAAATAATGAGTTCTTAAATCCAGAAACAGCGCACTTGTTTCTTATCTTTTGCAAGTTTGTCTCATCGTTCGTACCAAAGGAACATGACTTTTTGCAATAGCATCCATCCGCTCCCAGTATTTGCTATGAACACTTATTTGTGAGTAAATAACTTATGTGCATTTTGGAACCGAGTTTATAAAGTTCTCAAATTAAAATGCATAAAATGGTAAATGGTTTAAAAAAAATTTTATCAAACTACTTCCATCATTCGCACGTTGATGGTTTGAAATTTTTTTTTTAGTTTTTAGAACGCTTGTTTCTCTGAGTGTATCTCACTGGTAAAATACAAAAATGTACAGTTTAAAAGCTAACACAGTGCTACTCGGTCCAAATCAACTACGTTTAAACTTCTTAGTTGGAAGTAGTTGTCGGTGCTTCGCCTTTAGTTTAATTGTTTTTAGTACCTATCTTTTTTCTAACCATTTTCAATTTAATATCCTCTTCCCTGCCTTATTTTACCAAAGTTACACTGACCTCTTTTTTATTCCAGTCATTGGAAATACAGTAAAAATCATTCGCTTTCAATAATTAATATTTTTTTCTATTTTCTCCAACTTCTTTATTCAATCCAATGTCGAAATTGCCCAACCACTCACAGATACGCAAAACTTCGATGATATTGCGTGCCAACGGTGGCATTAATAGCAGCAATAACACAAGCGGCGGCAGTGGCAGCAACACCAACATTAATAATATCACTCCACCCTCGCTGACAACGACAACACCCAAACTTCAACTGTCACCAACTTCAACCAAATCGAAAGCACTTTTATTGGCACCTCCAATGGCGTTGGTGCCTGCAGAGAAACACAAATTTCATACCATCGATGAAAATAGTTATAGCAAACATAATAACTCGAATACGCAATACAATGTGTACAGCATGGAGAGGCCAAAATTATTGACAGGAAGCGCTAGTGGCGGCAACAGCAACAATAACAACCACAACGCAAATGGCAACAATTCACCACAATCACCGCACACCATGGCAACAACATGTGGCTTTAGTCCAAATATGACAACGAAAAGTTGCAATGTCACCGATGATCGCGACGCACAAATCAAAAGTATGCAAGGCGAAATTGTGTCGCTGAAGGATGTGATTAAAGCACGCGATGCAGAAGTTGTGAAATTGCGGAGGGAGATACACAAATTGAAGGTGAGTCAAAGGGGTGCTAAAACGCAGGAAGGTAATAGAAATTGGAAGCAAATGAACTTCTCAAGCTTAAAAATTATTTTATTTAAGAAAAGTGAAAGAATAAGCATCCTCCGGAACTTCATTAACCCTCTAACCGGCAGGACCGCCTTTATGCGGGGTTAAGTTAAACAGATATAACCCGCATACCTCTACTTTTCTTCTATAATTATTGACAAATAATCGTCGCCAAATATTTTATCTGTGTCGTAACCTTAATTTCATAGTTTTAAGTAGTGGCAGAGTTCCGTTATAATCCTTCTCGTTGAATATAATTTGTGGAGTGCAATTTGTAAAAAAAATTAGTTTTGAGAAAAGTGTTTTTGGTAACTGCAAAAAAGTGATAAGAAGGATTTCTGTGGTAAAAAACAAAATTGTTGCTAAGTGTAATAATTGTTAAGGATTAGAAATTATGAAGAAAATGTGGATTTATAATTAAATTTATAGAATCATTAGCCAAAAAGCATACCCCGCCTAAAGGCCAGCAGTTAACAGGCAATGCCGGCTAGAGGCGGGGTGGGGGGGTTTCAGCACCGGAAGTAAAATTATGAGCCATTTTGAATATATGACTTCAAATTCGAGTTAATCGCGTTATGTAGAATTACAAATTAAGAGTTTTTTCATTTGCAACCAAAATTGGTCTGTTAGAGGATTAATACATATATGATCTATCAATATAAAAAAAATAGAAGCAGGTGGCGCAGGCGATAATAAAAAGTTCGCATGCTTAATTAAAATTAAAAACATTTAATTACAGCTACTTTTCATTATAGTTTTAATGTTTTATACCAGACCAGGGGATTTATTCAAATTCGGAGATGCCCCGCAGCCATAGAAACTTTGCAAAAAATATTCTCCAATCAAGTTTGGAGGTTTATATCCTTTATCACCTTTGCAAAACATTTGCGAGTTTCCACGAACTGTCCTAATGTCTTTGATCCACTAAGCTATTTTTATTGGGGTTTTCTGACCGAAAACAAGCAATTGTCTAATTGAAAGGAATTTTTGTTAGTCATTTCTTATTTTACGGAGTATGCAAACATTTTTAAACAGCTGCTATTTATGTCTGCTCTTTTTGATACAAAATTGTTAAATATAAATTTAAATATTTGGTTTATAAAAGAGTTTGCTATCTCATCAAAACAGTAATCAAGATGAAATAGAATGCATTAGGGTGCTTTATATAGGACAAACATTTTTTGTTTGATATTTGGAAAAAATAAAAATTAACGTTAGGTATTGGTATAGCCTCTATAAGAGCAATAAAATGGCATTTTTAACAACACCCACTTCCATTCAGGATTTTCTCGAAAAAATTCGATATATCGGCGAGTTTATAAAATATGTCAGTCAAACTGTGTAACAAAGAATATTTTTGTGAGGGGAATTTAATTGCTGGATAGTCCACAACATTACCCATGAAAATCAGAAAAAAAGCCTTTAATCATGTGCAATAATAAAACATAAAAACCTTAAATTAACCATTTACTTTCCCTAAAAATAAAAATTCAAACGTGATGAAAAACTTTTTTTAAGCTCAACATTTCCCTTAAGCACTTAAAAGAATGCAATCACTTATGAACCACCCTAAGCTACATGCGTACATGTGCACATAAAAAATAGGCTACTTCAATTTATTTTTAAGCGCATAAAAATGTTGCTGCGTAAAGTCATAACCAACTAATTTGTTCTGATCGTTCGCACTCGCACACAAAACTCAATTCTGCTATAACTACGACAGTTGTTATGTATCTCTCCAACTTGTTGATGTTGATTTTTTGTGATATTGAGCAAAGAGTTTTATTAGCTTGGAAAACATATACTATATGTATGTATAATAGCGTGGGTCGATTTGTATGGACGAAAGTTAACGGATATCGCGCCATCGATTTTCGATTTCGAAAAGTCGATTTTTCGATCAAAATAAGTCCCAAAACCCGAAGATACAAAAAAACTGTTATCGCCAACGTTTTAAACTGACATTTTTGTGTCGGACCGGGTATACATGAAAATTTTAAAATCAAACGAAATTTTTTTAGTAGGTCATAAAAAAAAACCTAAAAAATCAAAGTCGAAAAAAGTCAAAAAAATGAAATTTCGCAGGCTCGAAAACTATTTTTGTGGGTATGCGTAGTAGAACTTTTTTCCTGAGCCCAAAAAGTTTCAAAAAATCAATGGCGCGATATCGGTGAATAAATCGACCCAGTCTAATGTATGTACTAGGCTGAGTGAGTATTCAACTTTTCTCACCTCCAACCTGCTATTCGTGCAGAAAAATATAAACTCGAAAAGTTAGGTGAGGTAGTCCGTCCATGTATGAACTTATTAATTAGGGTTATACTGAAATAACAGCACTATATAAATATCGAGACAGCAACAAGAAAAGGAGAACCGGTCAAGACATAGTAGATGCAGAGGTGGCAATACCGCTCCGGCCATGTGAGGAAAAAGAGCACGCAAGACACATGTTCAGGGAAATCATCAGCAAGGCAGCAAGAGTCCATGAACGAAAAAAAAACAAATAATGAAGTGCCGTATAATCAGGGAGAACTCCGCTGTTAAATTCCAAGCCATGATCAAAGAAACGCCACCAAAATAAAACTTTCCAGTATGGCTTACACTCTGATCCAAATGAGCTCCTTTACTCTTCGCGCTACCAAAAATCCACAAGCCAGTTACTCCTATGAGACCCATACTGTCCAGTCAACTGTCGAAACATCTGAAAACGATTTTAAGGGAGTCACTCAAACGAGACACACAATAAATAATACAACTAAACTAATCAACAGACTTAAGACCATTAAACTCACAAAGAACAGCACGATCATATCGTTTGACATAAAATACTTACACACGCCGATACCGCTGTCAGGACAATGGAAATAGTCAACATAACACTAATTAAATTTACAACGGAGACTGTAAAAGATGGTGGACTGAACTATCTGGAACTAACAATGAGGATTGACCGAGTCACGGATAAATTCAACTATGAAAAAAGTTGGTAAATTGGGCTGAAAAAAACAGTTACCAACCGCCTTAGTACATACACGTTCTCTTGCAAGATGCAAATACAATGAAACACTCAACTAAAAACATATTCCACACTTCAACTGGCACTTAAGCTACAGCATTTAAATATCTCCGTCAATGAACTATCAGTTGTCAGCACGAAAATTGATAGATTGATCGGAACTCCATCAGTATGATCATTAGGACAATTCACCAAATCAGAGCCATGGTACTAACTGTGTACGGATCGTTCCTACCCCCTTTTTGGCTATGGAAAAAAGGCCATAAAAATAATTTGTTTCGAACTACATTATCATTTAGTAAACGAAATACGATTTAAAAGCCAGATGGGCCTCTACCTCTCTATGTGCTAAGCGTTGCGGTAATAATTTATAAATCTTAGCTTACGCTCGTAGCGCCTTCAATGTAGCACATTGCCATTTATGTGATTTAATTGCAGATTAGCGCGCGCGTCTGAGTGTCTCAGTAAATCAAGCATAATTATTTTTGTTCGAAAGCTTGGTATGGCACACGCAAACCTGTTCGAAAATAGTGTGACTAACATTTCTTGCAATAAGTTTGAAGAGAAATATATTTTGCTTTTAACTTTGATATAGATGATTTCTAAACTAAGTTGTATTTTCTCTTCCTCCATAAAATATGTTAGGTTCAAAAGAAGATCATTAACAAACAAACTGTCGTTCTAATAACCCAATAGTTTTCAGAACGAAATTCATCTATGTATTTATAAGAAAAGCTATGGCGCTTGCTTTAAAGTTTCCTTTACTATTCTAATACAAACATTTAATAATTAATAAAAATTATACAAAATAATAACAATAATAACTAACATACAAATTATTGTTTTTGGCCTTGAGCGCATTTATAGTCATGAATACGTTGAATGCTCGTACAATATGTTATTTGACAACAATGTCTTCTCGAGTTCACACACTTATCATACAACAAATTAAAGAAAGGAAATCGAAGAATGATTTCATTAGAAGCTCTAGCAAGTTTTCACTCTAAGCCACTAATAACTTCATTGAAATTACTTGTTATTAATTGATACGATGCTTGCCTTAAAAAAGCTTTGAAATCAATTCAAATATTTTTTTTTATTCACAAGTCACTAGCACTTGCGAAATTTTTTTTTAAATAAATTAGTTATGTTATTCACTCTTTTTATGCAGAAAGCCTTAAAACTTAATGTGTAATCACAAATATTCGGGGAAAGAAACATTCGCTTTACCCAAACACCCAGCCCATCGAGTCACTTTTCATAGCCGATAGATAATGAGTTGCACCCAAAAAATTATCATTGAATGTTAATTTTTTTATGGTACTAAGAAATTAGTGCAAAATATACTTGTCATTAAGCCTGACGTTCGAACAAACTAGCGCAGCAATATGCTCACAAAAACTAATCAAAAGGAGTCGTGTATAAGTTGGTTTTGGCAAAAAATGTTAAGAAATTTGAATGGAAATGAGGCCGACTTCACCGAAAAAAGTAATGAGGTGAGCTTATTGATCAAATTTCGTAGTGGTCTGTAATTTGTTCCAGCCGTAATTGCGAAAAGTTTCATTTGAAGTATTTACCGAAATTGTGAGTACTACTCATCCAGAGAAAAGGCAGCTTAGATTCCTTATAAACTCTAGTATAATAAACAAAAATGGGATGAAAAGAAAAGGAAGTAGATGATACAGGATGATGATAGTGGAGATCGTAGCGAGATTGAGAGGAAGAGGTAGAGGAAGGAAGAGGTAGGGGAGGATGAATGAAGATGTAGTGTGAAGGTTCGTGGGAAAGTAAGCTAGGGGAAAAGCAAATTGAAGCAAAGGAAGGCTGTCTGAAGGGGAAAAATAAATATAAGGAGAAAGAAAAAGAAAAGAGTACATCCTATTAAATCTAGGAAAGTTCATACATGAAAATATATGTGCATAGGTACATATAAAAGACTATTCCGCAGCGAAAGCTTACACATGGTTTTTAATTTATATAACGTTGGTGATATGGAAGAACACGCTTATCAACAACTTACGAATTATAAAGATTTCTTCGGCTCTTTTATTCTAGCCAACATAAATAAGTTTAAGCTGCAAAAACTCTCCTGGAAGGCGCTGACGGGGGCTACTACAGAGAATCTTCTGACACTAGTCTGTCTAACGTGAGAAGGGTTTTTTTTGACAACGTCTTAGCTTTTAGGTCAGGCCATGTAATGTATTTGTCCCCACAAGTTATTAACTTTAAGCAATTATCATAACGAATTAGTAGACGCCACTTGTCTTATAAATCTGTTAAAATCGTCTACATTGATCCAGTCACTGGTGGGCACACTATCACGGTCCGTTTGTGTGACATTTTTATGCACAAAAATTAGACACGGAGAAGTATGAAGACATAGATATGTGACTGAGCTGTTTTGTGACACACATTCAAATTCTTATTTGGGCCAAAGTAGTAAAATTAACTACAATACATAATTACTCATTTTACTTTTAAAGTATTAGATATGTTTGTTACTTATAAACTTCAAGGCGGAACACACAAATATTTCCCAAAAGTAGTGAAGGAGTGTTCTTTGATTAGTGTTTACATAAGTATTTGTTGGTTTTTGCGATATGCTGTTTTAGCGGCGAAGGCTGTCGCAGTGGACCTACTTAAATATCGAACCCTAACAGCGCTTTTGTTTAATCAACAAAACTAAACATTTGCAAGAGGTTTTAAAAGAACACAAGCAACTAAAAAATTCTCTATACGGCAAAATTTGTATAGGAGTTCTAAATTTAAACAATGAGTCAAATGAATCACAGACAGACTGTGCCGAAAGACATACAGTAAGAAGGCGTCATTATAAGTATATTAATTAGAGTGAAACGCTGAAATCTTATTTTGTACGAAAGTACAACAAGCTTCGAAGGTTTTTCCTGACGTGCATATTTTCCTAATTGCATATCGTCGAATAGAATGCAATGAATTAATAAAACTATATATCTACAGTACAATGGAAGAACATCTTATTTCAGCAAAAAGAACATCCTAGCTCTCAATATTTGTTTGAAAAGCACCCTATATCAGAGATCTTCTCAGGACAAATTCCCTATATTCCAGCTAAAATAAATTCCTTTAAAGCAAAAGAATTGAATATCTACTCTTACTTGTTTCGAAATTATTTCGATAATTGTGAAATGAAACGAAAAGGGTATTCACAGCATGTTTCGATGTAGTTCATAATTTATAATTTTGTTTGGAAGCCTAGCTCATTAAAAAAATATAGAAAAGAAGCGAAATGGGTTTTTTAGAAAAGTTGTAAAAATCTATAAATCTAGTGAGATAAATGTGATTATAAATGTTTGCTTTTTTCCCTTTATTATGAGTACTTACATACCACGTAACATTTGTAAACGCATCAATACACATACACACTCTCAGCTAAGTGTAAATTTTTCATGCAAATATTATTTACAAAAACAAGTTGCATTTAAAATTAAATAAAAAATAAACTACAATAAACGTGTAATAAACAACAATAAACAACAACTTAAGTGTCGTAATACAATCGAAACAGAAACATATGGAAAATAGCTAGGCTGACATTTGCACCTACGAACATTGACAGCAAGACTCTGCAACTAAATGATTTGAATTTTTCAACTTTTTTGGTTTGCTTTGAAAAAAATACCAAATACGTCCAATGAACGGCAACACTTTCTTTTGTACACTATTGCATATGCATTTGTGCATTAGGCTGCTTCGTACTCCATAAAAAAAATGTAGCACGCTCTGTTAACCATTAAACTATTAGAACGAGGTTTTTGTCAGTACACAAATTAAGTTTCCTATTGTAAAAACCTTTTCTAAATGAAATTACTTCAGACTTTATATTAAATCCAACGGCTGCGTGGAAGTTCATAAATATTATCCACACAATGAGGAACGAAATTCAAATACACAACTCAACCAAGTTTAATGGAAAAATATATTTCCAAAAACTTGTTTCATTTGCGAAAAACGAATTCCTGTGGGAAAAAGAATTTTGTTTAAACAAGCACGCTAATGTTATTACAAATTGTATGAATTTACACAGTTTATGTAAGCAAATGACTGCTCGAATAATTTGCCAGTATTTATAGCGCCTTTGTCCAAATGATTCTAGACCCCGGAGCATCTCGGCATCTGGCTTACTAAGTACTTAGCTTGCACAGCATGACACTGATTTAACCCTTAAGATAGCCCAACTGTGATTTATATTTTTTCTAACAACAACTCGGCTCCTCTATTATTTGTAAATTTACAAAGGCACACATGCATATTTGTTTACTTTTTAGCTAAGCAGTCAAATGCATATCTTATCAGATTATCTAACTATTTTTGTTTGTTGCTCCTTGTTGAAATGCAAACTATTCAATTAAGATGTTCTGTCTGCTGAAATTTGCAAGATTCTGTAATCTTTCTCTCTGTTAATGCTACATTCATTACAAAAACAAAATGCGTTTGTGTAATGCGAACGGCAAACTGTTATGTAACTCATTTCAATGCGACTTTATTTTCTTCAATTTTCGTGATGAATCACTATGGCCGAAAAATTTAGTAGAACGAACTTTGAAAGCATGTTGGGGTATTTTGAAATGGTTTTTGTTTCTGTGGGACCCTTTGTTCTAATCATGTTCTTGTTGAAGGTTTGAAATATGTCTGTAAAATTTATGGTTTCTAGTTCGCTTTTTAAGGTTTTATTTCGTAAGAAAGGAAGTACCGAGAAATTATTACTTTCCCTGAAAATAATTTCATAAACTAATTTTCTCTGACGTTTCATACTTATTCTGTAAAATCAGGAGACCGTGGTTCATTACTGAAACTCTATGTTGTGGTTTGTTGTTTTTAGCGACAAAAACACTCCCCGAAGGTTTTGGGGAGTGTTGTCGGAAGTGACTGTCCTTTGCTGGATATAAACCCGGTACGCTCCGCTACTCCCTTGCGGTACTGCCCGACAGTTGTCGTAGCGATTTGGTATGACCAGTGGAACCTTCTAGGTCATGTCACCCCTTCTTCCGTTAGGAAGGAGAAGATGGGTAATGAGAGGTGAGAGGCATCATATCCTTAGATCTTGATGGTTGATCGTTGCACGTCATTATCTTTGTGCATATTAGTCGCCTCTTACGACCGGTATGCCTACCTCGGGCATATTCTAACCCCCTTACCAGGAGGGGATACTCTATCTCTAGTATCAGTTGTTAGTAACGACTTTTATTATTATAAAATAGTTCCGAGTTCCTAGTAGTATAAATAGAATTATAAAAGTGGTCCCAAAATCCACCTTGAACTATAGAGTGAAAGCGTTACCAGACAGCATAACATAGGTAATACCAAGTAACCAACTAAGACCATAATCCCATCGAAATTTGATCAGGATAGACGCATACGTAACCTGTAACTGTTTTGTTTGAAATTTAAAATTAGAATAATAGGAAGCTTTGAATAATTTCTTCAGTGCAAATTTATACAAAATTCGTCTTGTTGCCCATTTTTAAAGAACTGTATCAATTAATTGTGAGCTACCAGAAACCTGTCTTATGCATAATCTGAGAATCAAATTGCGGATATGCACACTAAACTAGAGGGCGTGTAAGTAGTCAATTGGCAATATTGTTGTTGATATTGGTGAATCGATTTTGGGGTCAATAGTATCCTTCGATAGGATTCGAGCTTCAGAAGGATTAAACTGATATATTTGGCGATTTTAGTGAAGACCCTGTTTGATACCCTGGATGTTCACGCCCAATACCTGATTCACACTTGTTGTACTCATTTTCTTTAATCCTATTTATGGCAGCAGAACGGGGTGGTACGGGCAGTCATATCAGGCTTCGAGTCCGGCCAGTTTTAAATCGTTGAACAGTATAAGAATCAAAGTTACTGAAGTAACCGTTTTCCCAGAAAACATATCAGTAGCAGTAATCGAACCAAACATTTTATCATCACCCGTAAAGCAGTTGTAAATAGTCATCGGGCATGCAAGGGTTAAAGGGGTATTTCCAATGTACTCCCAATGAAAGGTGCGTAGTGCATGTGAATTCATGTAAAGCAAAAGTCAATAAGAACCACGTGACCTACGCAAAGCTTTGACTTGATTTATTGCTTGCGTACCAAGGATGTAAAGAAATAGTTTGAATGTCACTGGAAATACGGGTTACGGTATTAAAAGTATATGCAAGATTTTTTTTTTATTCTGTTATAACTAAGTGTTAATTGATAATGTCCATCGCTATAATGGAATTCATTGAAAGTTAATAAATGCAAGCGCTAGTATTTTGTGAAACTTTAATATCTATACCAGCTACGGATGTTACGGAGCTTCGATTCTTATTGTTTCAAACCTCAGTTTCTGATTTTAGTTTCGACTTTTGCAATCGGAGGTACGAAGGGAGTCGGTCAGTAGAACGGGCTTGTTACAGGTATGAATCGAGTTTAATTTCAAATTGAAGTAAACAAATTTTCACAAACCAAACTAATTAAAAAATGTTTACACGTTTTGTGGTATTATGGCTTTAGCAGCCAATTAATATGCTAAAGGAACGTTTGCTTCTTCAAAGATGCGCAAGTGTGGAATCGGGAAAGCTTAGGAACTTTCATTGCATCACAGCATATGGAAATTGTGCTGAAATCAAAGCGCGTGATAACCCCGGCCACAAATATTAGCCTATTGTGATATTGATATTTTACTTCTATTATTTAAATTTATTAATCTGACTTTCACTTAATTTGCCTCCAAACATTCTATTTTATTTTTAAAATTTTTCATAAGCTTTAATTAATGTTTATTGAAATGTTATTAAAGAAAATTATTTTTAAGTTATTTAAAAAATTTCGTTCGTCCCATTTTCAATATTTCTTCATATGATTTTAGAGTGTTCTTCAACAAACCGCCAATCCGTTGCCAATAGCCATTGCCGATTTACCACCATCACCCACAGCACATGCGCCTGCATCTAACAATTTTATACTCGCTACTCCTTATCAAATTTGTGATTTATGCAAAAAAAAACTCGTGCCAGATGGCAGCTCAAAGCCAAGAATTGAGCAAGTAATACCAGAAAACGGTAGCTCTGTAGATTTGAGTATCAGCGAAGCAACAACAACTACAACTAACACCGGTAGCACCGCTGTAACCTGTGCATTGGCGAACAATGATGTTACTAATAGTCAGCCTGTGGAGATAGCCTTGGATGCGGTGGCAGCACAAACGGCAACCGAGGCATCAGCCACTGCGGTAGCATCTAATAATGGTGCCAAGTCGAAGCTAGCGTCTGTAACGGCACACCAACTAATGCCAGTGCTCAAGAAACAGGGTGTGTCTGGTGAAAGTTGTGAAACATCAATGCAACAATCGATTAATGTGCCGATACCGAAATACGAAAAGGATTACAGGTTTTGATTGTTACAGGATTCAAATTAATGTGTGCTAACTCTTTTCTATATTGTTTACAGCGCCAAACAACTCATTAAAGACGCCATTATGGATAACGATTTCCTCAAGAATATTGATGCTTCACAAGTGCGTGAACTTGTCGAATCTATGTATCCACTAAAGATTGCCAAAGGGGAATTTGTGATACGCGAAGGCGAGGTGGGCGCACATCTTTATGTTTCGGCCGAGGGTGAATTCGAGGTAGTCAAAAGTGGTGTTGTACTGAGTGTCATGGGACCTGGTAAAGCTTTCGGTGAGCTAGCCATACTCTACAATTGCACGCGCACTGCTTCCATACGTGTTCTGTCGGATGCGCGTGTTTGGGTGCTGGACCGGCGAGTCTTTCAACAGATAATGATGCGTACCGGCTTGCAGCGTATTGAAAATAGCGTCAACTTTTTGAGGTCGGTGCCGTTGCTTAAGAATCTCAGCATGGAGGTGTTGGCGAAAATCGCCGATGTATTGGAAGTGGTGAGTTAATGCATTCCCATTATGGGTTTTCATCAATAATTTGTTTGGAAAAGAATATCCAAGTAAAGTTAATTTCTTTTTTTGCAGGAATTCTACCCCGCTGGTACTTACATTATACGTCAAGGCGCTAGCGGCGATACCTTTTTCCTCATTTCTCAGGGAAGTGTGCAGGTTACACAAAAGTTGACACCCACCTCGGAAGAGAAAGAGATACGTACACTGCAACGTGGTGATTACTTTGGTGAGCAGGCTCTCATCAACGAGGATAAGCGCACAGCGAATATTATTGCCTTAGCACCGGGCGTAGAGTGTCTAACGCTGGATCGTGACTCTTTTACGCAATTGATTGGTGATTTATGCGAGTTGAAGGAAAAGAATTATGGCGATGAGAATCGCGTGCTGGCCATGAAATATGCAGAGAAGACAAGCGAAATATTTGGGGCGAATGTGAAGCAAGGTAATTGAAATGTTAGTTGTGTCAGGAATTGAAAATATAGCGAACACTAAGATGATATTAGAAATCTTCGGGTTATGTTGCATACCGCAACTACTACTTGCGGTTTAGTATATTCCCTCAAGAATTTCCATCGACGTAAAAGCTATATTTACAGCCTAATATCTTGGCACAGTTTTTAAAATATTTAAACACCCTAACTAATATTTATCTTCCCCACAGAGTTCCCTGAAATGAAACTAACTGACTTGGAAGTCGTTGCCACGCTAGGCATTGGCGGCTTTGGGCGCGTTGAACTGGTCAAAGCCTACAGAGAAAATAGTGTGGACACATTCGCTTTGAAATGCCTCAAGAAGAAGCATATCGTCGACACCAAGCAGGAGGATCATGTCTTCAGCGAACGCACGATTATGCTTACCTGCGATTCGCCGTTTATTTGTCGTCTCTATCGCACATTCCGTGATGAGAAATATGTGTACATGCTGCTCGAGGCTTGTATGGGCGGCGAAATATGGACGATGTTGCGTGATCGTGGCAGCTTTGACGACAATGCAACACAATTTATAATCGGTTGTGTGCTGCAAGCGTTCGAGTATTTGCATGCGCGCGGTATTATCTACAGAGATCTCAAGCCGGAGAATCTAATGTTAGACGAGAGGGGCTATGTGAAGCTGGTAAGTGGTGGGGGAGATACAATTAAAGGAGTGTGAAGCCAAAGAGTTTATTTTTTAACGCAGGTTGATTTTGGTTTTGCTAAATATATTGGCAACAGTTCAAAGACTTGGACCTTCTGTGGTACGCCGGAGTATGTGGCGCCTGAAATTATATTGAACAAAGGTCATGATCGGGCTGTGGACTATTGGGCTCTGGGTATACTCATACATGAGCTACTTAATGGCACGTAAGTAGTAGTTGTTTGCAACGTCTTGTACAAATTGATATAATAATATATATTTATATATGTATGTATAATAATATTTTTATTTTGAACAGTCCACCTTTCACCGCTACCGATCCTATGAAAACCTATAATATCATACTAAAAGGTATCGATATGATTGACTTTCCAAAACATATGTCTCGTTCGGCTGTGCAATTGATCAAAAAACTGTGCCGCGATGTGCCCGCTGAACGTTTCGGGTATCAGAAAGGAGGCATACAAAACATCAAAAAGCATAAGTGAGTTATTGTTTTTAATAAATCTTTTTTTTTTTTTGTTTTACTTAAAACTCATTCTCCTACAGATGGTTCCTGGGCTTTGATTGGGATGGTCTCGAACAACAATTGCTCATACCGCCGTTTGTGCGTCCTATTGCACATCCGACGGATACAACTTACTTTGATAAATTTCCATGCGATCCCGAAGAACCTCTAGATGAGTTTTCTGGTTGGGATGCAGATTTTTAAAACGAAACGGTGCCTTACTTTTTCAAAATATTAGTTTTCTAAAAGTCTTATTTTTCCTAAGATCAAACTAAGATTTTAGCAAATGATCAATATGCATACGTACATAGTTACTTTAAATGTTTTTCTAATGTATTAGTAGTAATACGATCTGCACTTTTGCTCACCTAACTTACATTAAAATATAGATATATATGCATAGGTACATATTTTATAGTTATAAAAATTCTTCTGAACTAATGCAACAGAGATACATACATACATATCCACATCTTAATATTAGCTTTAAGCACTAGCAATATCAAACAGAATCTGCTCAAGTATTTTTTAGGAAGAAATGCAAGACCATGGTGTGCCTTATTTAAAAAGAATTCCAGCATTGAATTTTTAAAATAGTATTATGGTAAAATCACAGCGGTTTTGAAATTTTCAAAATATTTAGTTCTATACTAATCTTAAAGTTTGACCTCAATTTGCTTTCACATATGATAGGAGCGCTTTAGAATGCCAAGCATTAAATATTTACTTTTAGTTGTTAATTTAAAATATTAATATACTATCTATGAAGCTTATATAAAGCCATTATGCATACTCTTATGTACACAATACATATGTAGTTCCTTTATATATTGATTAATAAATTTATAATATACATTATATAAGGCTTATATTTATTTTATAATAAGGGTACCTGCAGACTCTCAATCTGCAAGCTTAAAAACTTACGCCCATTTTATGGCCAAACTCTAAGCCTAGGGTATAATCATTACACAAGTACAATGTATCGATTGGTCTGGAGAAGCTGCGTTATTAGCTGATGCCGAAATAATATGTGTGTGTGCATAAAAAGTTGCTTTGTTGGAAAAATTAAGTCGGCAATCTGCCTCAGCTACAAGTTCAATTAGAATCCCAAGAAGAAAACGAATTGGAGAACGTCGCTGCTCAAAACCATTTTCCCCGAAAAAAAGCCAAGTTATCTACTCACAAGATTTATAATTCATCTTGAGTCAAAGACTATAAATCCCTTAAAGCATTTTTAAAGGTGATTATCGGAGTACATCATGGAATTTGTATGACTCACACGCCATAATGATATCTCTTAGAATTGCCTTACCGTTGGGAGGCATCGCCCCTACGCTTGGACCTGATTTCACTAAAAGAAAGGGAACGATAGTGCAATGAAGCCACCTGTGATGGAGCAAGACAGATGTGTCGCAATTGTAATTGTTCGGAGGACCTAGAATCGAGGTCGAAAAATATTTAGCTAATCATGGCACGGAGGGTGGGGCCGTGTGCAGAAGTCCACGCAAGTGGGGAAAGTTTCTGATTGCTATTCACCTGGGAATGGCCAGAGCGATTCTTTTGCATGCGGTTCAAGCAGCTCACTACTTCCGGGCTTTGCGCCCAAGTATCCTCTGGGTAACCACCGAACACCCGTTTGGTGGTGAGCTAAACGTGAGAAGGCGACAACCTGGTAAGGCCACTCCGACATAATCGGTTTAAGGGCTTGCTGGGGGGTTCAAACAGCAGCGTCTGATCACCAGGCGTCTGTCTTGGATCAAGCGGCTTGCTATACAAACGTGTAATAGAATTCAACCTCCCGTGAAACGGGTTGTGCGTTGGGTTTGGGACCCACCACATAAAACAACGTTCCAATGAAATTCAACAACAAAACCTCGGATATGAGAACCCCTTTTTTAGATGACAACACCCGCAAACGAAATAAGGATTATGAGATAAGGGCATGTACCTGGAATGTCCGGTCCCTTAATGGGGAAGGTGCCGCTGCACGACTGGTTGAGGTCCTGAGGAAAGCAAAAGCTGACATCACCGCCATACAAGAGATGCGATGGACGGGGCGAGGAAACACGATCAAAACACCTTGCAACATCTACTGGAGTGGGCGTGAAGACAAGCGCAGATTCGGCGTGAGATTTGTGGTGGGAGAGAGACTCCGTCACCGAGTACTGTCGTTCACACCCGTGAACGAGCGTCTCGCTGCAATCCGCATAAAAGTACGATTTTTCACCATATCGTTTATCTGCGCTCATGCACCGACGGAAGAGAAGGACGACGTGGAAAAGGATGCATTCTACGAGCGCCTGGAAGAAGCACACGAGCGCTGCCCCCGTCATGATATCAAAGTCGTGCTTGGCGACTTTAACGCCAGGGTGGGTAAGGAGGGTGTATTTGGCCCCACTGTCGGGAAGTTCAGTCTCCACGATCAGACTTCGCCAAATGGATTCAGGCTGATCGACTTCGCCGGTGCCCGAAACATGGTCATATCCAGCACTAGGTTTATGCACAAGAAGATCCATCAGGCTATATGGCTGTCCCCCGATCGAAAAACACGCAACCAGATCGACCACGTTGTGATAGACGGACGGCATGCTTCCAGCGTTTTAGATATTCGCACAATACGAGGACCTAACATCGACTCTGATCACTACCTAGTAGCAGCCAAGATTCGTACCCGCCTCTGCACGCCAAACCAGGTGCAACAAAAAACGCAGGGAAAGCTGGACGTCGTAAAGCTGCAATCGCAACAGACCGCCAATTATTTCGCAGATCGCCTCTCACACCTGCTCTCCGAGAGCACAATTCAACCTAGTGAAATGCATGAGCAGTGGGATCATATCTCAGGAGCACTCCGTACCGCAGCCGAAGAAGTAATTGGATTCCGGCGAACGCAAAGAAACAACTGGTATGATGATGTAGAGTGCCGCGCTGCAACGAAAAGAAAGGACGAAGCCTACAAGGCGACGCTGAGATCGAATGCAACGAGGAGTGTGTGTGAACACTACCGCGAGTTGAAGAGGGAAGCGGGGCGGCTTTTCCGGGCGAAAAAAGAGAGGCAGAAAAGCGTGAAATAAAGGAGCTTGAGATGCTGGCCAACGGGAATAATGCCCGAAAATTCTATCAAAAAATTCGGCGAATGACAGAAGGTTTCAAACCCGGGGCAAACTCCTGTAAGAATGAGAACGGCGACCTGGTGACCGATGTTCAGAGAACACTCAGAATATGGAGGGATCACTTCTCTGCCCTTTTAAATGGAGAAACTGAGCAAGAAACCAGAGAAGATGCCGAACCCGAGCCCACAATCGAAGATGATGGAATTGACGTTCCACAAACCGACTACAATGAGGTGCGAATAGCAATATCCGATTGAAAAACAATAAAGCAGCTGGCGCTGATGGTTTGCCTGCTGAGCTATTCAAACACGGAGGCGAGGAGCTGGTAAGGCGCATGCATCAGCTTCTATGCAGAATTTGGTCGGATGAATGCATGCCTGAAGATTGGAATCTAAGTGTTCTCTGCCCAATCCACAAGAAGGGCGATCCTGCAAACTGCGCCAACTATCGCGGAATCAGCCTTTTGAATATCGCATATAAGGTCCTATCAAGCGTATTGTGCGAAAGACTGAAGCCTGATGTGAACAGACTGATTGGACCTTATCAGTGTGGCTTCAGACCTGGTAAATCTACCATCGACCAGATTTTTACAATACGCCAAATCTTGGAAAAAACCCTTGAAAAAAGAATCGACACGCATCATCTCTTTGTTGATTTTAAAGCCGCTTTCGATAGCACGAAAAGGAGCTGCCTATATGCCGCTATGTCTGAATTTGGTTTCCCCGCAAAACTTATACGGCTATGCAAAATGACCTTGAGCAACACCGCCAGCTCGGTCAGAGTTAGGAAGTACCTCTCCGAGCCGTTCGAAACTAAACGAGGTTTCAGACAGGGTGACCCCCTATCGTGCGATTTCTTTAATTTAATGCTGGAGAAAATAATACAAGCTGCAGAACTTAACCGCGCTGGAACAATATTTTATAAAAGCGTCCAACTGTTGGCATATGCTGACGATATTGATATCATTGGCCTTAACAACCGCGCCGTAACTTCTGCTTACTCCAAATTAGAAAAAGAAGCGGAGAAAATGGGATTGGTGGTGAACGAGGGCAAAACGAAGTACCTTCTGTCATCATGCAAAGAGTCAGCGCATTCGCGCCTTGGCAACCAAGCCACTGTTGGCAGCAATAATTTCGAAATAGTAAAGGACTTCGTTTACCTGGGAACCAGCATTAATACCAACAATAATGTTAGCCTAGAAATCCGACGAAGAATTACTCTTGCAAACAAATGCTACTTCGGACTGAGTAGGCAATTGAAAAGTAAAGTCCTCTCTCGACGAACGAAAATAACACTCTACAAGTCACTCAGCGCACCCGTCCTGCTATATGGTGCAGAATCGTGGACACTAACAACATCTGATGAGGCGGCTCTGGGAGTATTCGAGAGAAAGGTTCTTCGAAAGATTTGTGGACCTCTACGCGTTGGCGACGGCGAGTACCGAAGAAGATTTAATGATGAGCTGTATGAACTTTACGCAGACGCCGACATAGTTCAGCGAATTAAAACACAGCGGCTTCACTGGCTAGGCCACGTAGTGCGAATGAGCGAAGATGCTCCAGCCCAGAAGGTATTCTTATCGGCACCCGCCGGTGGAAGCAGAGGAAGAGGGAGACCACCACTCCGATGAAAGGACCAAGTGGAGACCGATTTGCGATCCCGCGGTGTTTCCAATTGGCGCCAGTTAGCGCAACGAAGAAACGACTGGCGAGCTATGTTGGACGGTCAAAATCGCCCAGGCGGTTAGATGACCATTTAAAGAAGAAAGAATCATGGCAATATTGTAGTAGAAGAAATGTAAATACTTTCTCGTTTATTTGTAAACTAATTTTATCTCATCATTCCTTATTTCCACTTAACAATAAATGTGCGTATTTGCATTGGATCCAAGGTTATGTCAAATTTGCTCGTGGCGTCGCTCTTCCTGGCCGATAATGGAGTGTGCTTTGATGTATAATATTCAGGCTTTGTAACCTTCGAACCATCTGGCTGGAATTTGAAGCGCCTCATTTCGCTTAAACTCATATTGCCGTCCAATGTAGTTTCTCGTATCTCCTCACCACCCAGTTGATCGAAAAGTGGGCGCAAACTAAAACTCGCAGCAGAGCTTTCGCTCTTATCCATTATGTGCTCCAAACGCAAAAGACGTTCGTTTCTTTTGAATGGCTCTAGCGTTAACAAATGCACAGCTGGCGGCAAGTTGAAAGCAGCAATATCGGATGCACTCGCAGCGCTTTTTGTGCCATTACTAAAGAATGTCCAGAACGGCATATGAATCTGTTGCTGCTCGAGACGCTCATAACTCGAAGGTGTACTCTTTACATCGCCCAGTATCAAGTAAACTTTGCCACGCGCCACCACACCTTCACCAAACGCAGACTCATTGAGCGCCTCACCAACGCCAAACGCATCATCTCTTAATAAGCGACGATGCAACATCAACTCGAGTTCGCCATCCCTCAAACTGCTGCCACCCTGTGCACGATCGTTGAGTAACGCAATACGTTTCGTACTATCTTCAATGGCTATGCGTGCTGTGACTGGGTAATAATTGCCTGAAACAGGCTCTGTCATATTGGGTTTAAAGTATTCGCGTTGATTGCGCTCACGACGCAACATTTCACGGCCAT
The DNA here is from genome assembly GCA_949987695.1 of Merzomyia westermanni. Classification (NCBI taxonomy): domain Eukaryota; kingdom Metazoa; phylum Arthropoda; class Insecta; order Diptera; family Tephritidae; genus Merzomyia; species Merzomyia westermanni. The sequence goes on along the minus strand of OX465289.1, from coordinate 199,541,433 downwards.
TGGAATCGGTGTAGAAGACACTATTAGACTGGAGACTGCTTGTGAAACGTGTTATTACTTCTTTACCGATATCATCATCTATTGGTATTGGACCAATCAGCCATTGGAACTCAACACGACTTTCACCTTCGTAGATGCGTATGACTTGCGAGACCCAATCATTAAAGCGCTGATGTACCTCTTTTACTTTCGAGCCCTCGTAAACGCTCAAGTTCACTGTGTCGCCGATGAGCAATTCAGTGCCATTTGGACGGAAGATGTAGGCACCTGAAGAACGATTCTCGAAAGCAAGGTTATCACCAGCTGCAGCTTTATAATAATAGAAATCCTGACGTATGTTCTCAATAACACCATTCATTTCGACTTTGCTGAGGTGGCCGCTGGGTGCGAAAACTAACTTGACGAGCTGTGTGTGGAAGTGAGGAATCGATTTACTTAACGGAGGTATACAGCAGCAAATTCTCAACACTTACCGATGTCATCACAACCGTAGATACTCTTCCCTCAATATCATTGCTTACAGTTCTCAACTCACTGTCCACTTTCCTGTTTTTGTGCAGCTCGCTGAAACGTTTTGGAATGCTTATTAAGCGAACCTTTTCGATCTCATTCAGCGGTGCCTGCGAGTGGTGTAAAGCTTTTTCCTCTATGATGTAGTAATTACGCAGCTTTTGTACATAAGCCGAAAAGACAAGCTCATGTGTGGCGCCTCTTACTCGAAAACTCAGAGCCTGTACCTCATTTGGTATTGGTACCAGTTCAGCAGCAACAATGAAACCTTTAAGATGATAATACATTAAACCAGCTAATTAGCATATAATAATTACAAAAGATCGCTCACCTTCACTGTCGGTAACCACGTAAGTCTCATTCTTCACTGGCACGCGCACATATTGGCTGGCTGGTTGCGCTAGTGGATTGTATAACGTGACAACCATGCCATCCGCGCCATTCTGTGAAAAATCACAGACGCTAATATTCAATTGCAGACAACTCGCAAATTCACCATTTGTGAGGTTAGTTAATTTCTGTAAAGCCGTACGTGTGCTCGTATGCGCCGATTCAATCGCTGCAGACAAGAGACGATTATAATCATCAGCCACATGTTGCTTCTCAGTGCCAGTGATGGCATCATGATGCTGCATTATACCCATCGCATGACGCAGCTCGTCCAGATTGTGATGATCAACGGTATCGGTAAGATTCGCAAGTGTAACGAGTTGCTTGCTGACTTGTAGGAAATGATTACCATCACGTTCGAAACGTTTCTGTGTGGGGCGCGAGCTGTAGTAGCCGGTCCAGTAGCTGTGCCAATCACTGGAATACGGGAAGAAATCCTGTGTCTTATTGGGCCAGGTAAGCGATGATTGGTGCAAAGCTTTCAAGTAACAGGCAGGTGTTGAGTAGAAGACATTCACTTTGGAGCCGTTTACTTGACGTTCGTTGACATATCTTAAGAGGTGGGGAAGTTAAAAGGAATAATAGAAGTATGTACTTAATATGACAAAACAACTGACTTACTTAATTAACTTATCCATATTTTTGAAATTCATTACAGCATTCTGATAGTTGAAATCATCACCCATAGGCGTGAGTACATGTGACGCGCGATAAAGTTTCGCTACGCCTTCAACGTAACCCAGGAAAGCATCAACTCTCTCTTTCACATTATTATCATAACTATCGCCATCGATGATTGGTGCATCATCACAGAGTGTATCGAAACAGAAGCCAGGTGGAGCTGAATAGTGCCGATATAGCAAGCCAGTAAAAAGTTCAGCGCTCTCACCTAAATTTTCGCTAGCTTTCCATATCATTTCTGCGGTCAGATTTTCTAAACGCGCGGTCTTATCAAGCCAATCCATGCGCGCAAAAAATTGACCATCGTAACCCATTTGAGCCAACAAGGAGGCCATTTCACGCGAATGTCCAAATGGATCGATTTGCCAGCCAACATGAGGACGTCCGCAAGTACCAAAAGTTTCCTGAAGTTTTCTAAGTGTAAAATTAAAAATATTACTTCAAAACTGTGGCAGGTCACGTTGCCCAATATGAACTCACTTTAGGCCAATAGTAAATTGATCGATCACCGATTGGTAATGTACAGCGCCTTCGTCATTCATGGACCACGCACCACCTGCGAATTCTAAACGTCCAGTTTTAACTAGTGTCCGCACTTGCGATTTAAAATCAGCTGGTTGCTCGCTATACCATTTGAAGAAGAAGGCTGATTCAACATAAATGAAGCTGTTAAAATTCAAGTGTATATCAAATTCTATTTGTTTCAGTGAGTGGTATGTCAGCATGAAATTATTTACCGTCGTTTATCATCTTTGAGCAGCTCCTGTATTACGCTGTCTAGGATATACTCTACACCCGCTAGTTGTATACCATTTCGTGATCCGTAGTAATACTGATCGACGGTCTTTAGCCAGCCAACATCATCGTGCGAGTGTGGCACTAAGTGGACGTTGATCATGTTTGGTTTGCCCGATGGGCAACTCTATAAAGTGTAGGAGAGAAACATTTTAGAGCTATTAAAAGATTGATCCCACGATCCCGTACTTTTCAAGGATCTGGCATTTTTAACTAACAATCACGGGATATTTCAGGATTTCTAATTAGTTACTAATGTGTGATTTATTTATGAATCATGTATTAACTTTTGTGGCGATGTGTAATATTTCCAAATATTTTTTATTTATTTTCCATGCTGATTTTCTTACTTATTAACTAAAAAAAATGTGGGGCTAACGGCCCCCCAATTGGTAAGGCAACAGATTCACTAGTTTTAAACTAAACTGGTCAAAAATTTTAAATTTACTTATAAATTTTAAAATTTAAAAGTTTTATTTTACCACATAACCCAAATGAAACTGTGATTATATACATATTATCATTTCAATATAAATTTCAAAAAATACCGGAAACAAAAATTATCAGGTTGAAGGGCTAAGAAAGCTTTGGCGCAATTTTACACAGAAGTGGTATCACGAATTTCGAATGCATAAAAAAAAAAAAAAGTTTACAAAGGGGAAATTTACTAGCTGGTCAAATTAACTATTTAGATATCGCTGGACTGAGAGCAGCCTGATTAACATTTATAACATGCAATAAATTGTTCGAATAATTTTACTAATTGATTCCTAATAAGTGCTACTTATCACATATCTCCAACAGCATAGAAAGTGTGTAGGTCGTTTCAAGAAATAAATTTTTTATTTTGTCTACCAAAACTTCAAACAAAAGAATGGGCTTAAAATGTATAATTCACGAAAAGAAAGTGTACGAATCGGCCAAAAAACTATTTGAAAATTTTATGGAGAGCATAAGAAGCAAAATCATATTAATTTATTGTGAATGACTGTTCAGTTCCTCTGAAGGTCTATTAAAAGTAGTTTTCCGTGACTAAAACAACACCTCAACAATGGTCGGAAATCCTCCGAAAATATATCTGAGGTGAAAATTTTCCAGCAAAAAATGCACTGCGCTGCACTGCACGCTAATCTGAAGGAAAAATTAAAAGCAGCACAACACAATTTGGAAAAGAAGCTCGGCATTAATCTTATCGGAGGTATTATTATTTATGAGCATTAACCTAATCTACTAAAACCTTGATACCACGGAGCTGTAAATCGATGTATTATATATGCTATGTGGCCAATAAAAGTGTAGCAAAAACTTTAGTCGAAATAAATTAAATATGTATATATTTATCTACTTCGAAAACTTAAAATGTTGTTGTTGTAGCAGTGCCGACATGAATTTTCATCATCCAAGAAACTGGCAGTTTATATAGGAAATGAAATTGCAGTTGGAAGAGTCAGCTTCGTTGAGCTATTAAAACTACGATTGGTGTCAGAGGAGGACACACCGCATGCGTGCTTAAATTCAGCATGTCGGGGCTTAGGTCCAAGTACAGCCAGAGTGACTCAGGCCTCACTAGGAAGTTCGATTTAATAATCATAGACATTCCGTATGACAATTTGTAGAGGCAATGTAAATTTCTCAAGGCTTCAATTACTGAAAATATCTTCACCGACTCTAAACCAAAATTTCACTTCAAATCATGCTCACTGTGTGGTCCGGAGGAGTTCAACAAATATTATATTTATGTTGCAGAATCATTTTGAATCGTTTTAAGTATTTACAGCAAACCCTGCTCAAAACCGGTTTCCCATAGAATTATTCTCAATTGTTCTTTAAAAACCCACGAGAAGCACGGAGTCTATTTTTCTTCATAAAATAATAAGCTTCAAACGCAATCCTTGAAATACACTAATTTTCAGGCTACGATGATCAAACAAAACTAGGAACTCAACACAGTGTCTTTAACCCACCGCATAGCCACAAGCAGCATGAACTTGTGGAACACGCAAGATCACCGCAAACACCACACAAATTGTGACTATACCACAAAGTAAACGCATTTCTTCTTGCTCACGTAACAACTATGTACTACACAACAACAAAATAATTTCTTCTGTTTTCGATCAAAACCGGACCACGAAACTGTCAACACCGCCCAATCACTCAGAACTAGCACTGTGGATTTGGTACTATGAAAGTAACCTTTTTATACAAAACAAAAGGGTCACTAAAAAAACTATAAGCAAACTTGCTATATCACTAAACAGTTACAACAATAGCATTCAATTCAATTTTACTGATAAGCAAACTAAGTTGTGAGTGAGATTTGAGTAATTTTTTTGAGTGATTGAGAAGCTCTTTTTTAGAATGTTTTCTCTTTTTAAATTTAACAAAGCCTTGTTTGAAAGTGAGACTTGCATCAAATATTGTTGTAATTGTTTAGAAATGAAAACAAAAAAATATTTTGGTTTTTGGAAATGTGGAGGTCAACAAACTCGCTGACAGCTCAATTACTGATATTCCTGCTACAAAGTCCAACAAATAGGTCAGAAATTACCATACAAGTAGTCATAATGTGAACTATTATAACTTATCGTGTGATGGGTATGTTTTACCAAGCCATATTGAAATCAATCTAAGCCCCGGCCTTTAAAGAGCTCTTCGTCAGCGTTTGACAAAATTTCCCAACATATTTCGTTACAGATGTTCCTATTCTTTGAAGTTGTTTTCCAGGGATCGGCTGGAGGAACTGCATATCGCTGTTATTGTTACTTCCCTTCAAAAGTGATTGGTTAGCACTGAAAGAAGTGCAGGAACGAATCTCACTCCCGGGGAAAACCTGTCGGTTTGTCCACCTGCGCTACGTGATTGTTATTTTTCTTTCTACTTTCTTCAACTAATATCAAATCAGAAACTTTTTTAGTTAACAATAGTTCCAATGGAAAAAACTATTTTGATGTTTTGAATCCTCTTTTACCCTACTACTGTCCGTCTGTCTTTTTGAACGCAAACTAGTCCCTCAGTTTTAGAGATATCTGGCTGAAATTTGTTATGGGGCCGCCATTCTGTAATATACTAATCCTTTATTGGAAGCAACAAGATCGCCCTAATACAACGCACAGCCCCCATACAATCGATTGTTCCGATAACCGGCATATCATATAGCTCCCACATAATCCACTTTTCGATAAACGGGGTATCCGCCTTATATCTCTAAATTAACACTGTAAGACTTTCAAATTTTGTCCAGTTTGTCTGAGAATAAGGATCGGTCACAAAAATCCGTGATGAGTATCCTTGAGGGGAAAAAGTCCCCGGTTTTTATTTAAATAAGTTCTTCGTAGACATCGACATTGTCCAAAGAATCAAAACCCAGCGCCTACGTTGGCTTACGCATATTACGCGAATGAAAGGTATTCCCTCCACTCCGTTGGAAAGACCAAATGGACAATATGCGATCCCTTGGCGTTTCTAATTAGCGTCAACTGGCAAAGAATAGAGTCAGGTATTGAGGGCGCTATTGAGGGCTGTTGACCTATATATCTTCGTATCACCATATGTAACAATGGAAAAAAATTTCATCGAAAACAGCTTGAATATTTAATGGTACTTCAGCAATGTCTTGTACAGATTTCAAATGATTAAAAGGCGCCCGAACTTAGTTTAAATGGAAATATATCTACCATTTACTAATTTTTTATTTAGAGCCATTAAATACATTATTAGTAATCAAAATGTTGAATGTAATGAAATTTAATAAAATCCGTTGCTTCCATTAGGAATATCTATGATTCGGGAAACATTCTTTTTAGGTAGACGCGAGTCACTCTGGCTCAACTTGGACCTGTATATTGCAATAGGTTAAATTCCTATCTACCAGCCTAACCCTCGACATGCCGAAGGAGTCGAAGTCCTATAGAAGTTTTTCTGTTGAATGGTTGAATGTTTCCATTTAATTAATTTCGGCTAAAGTTTTTGTTGTAGTTTTATTGGCCACGCCGCAAATATAATAAATTGATTTACAGCTTCGTGATATGCAGATGTTAACAGTGTTCATGCTCATAAATAATAATAGTAATTTGGCGGGATATACCACCGAGGAGATTAGGTCCCAGCTTTTTTTCTAATTTGTGGTGCGCTGCTTTTATTTGTTTCCCTCAGATTAGCGAGATCCGGACGTGATGCCGACTCCTTAGATAGTTGCACCTTTTGCTGAAAAACACTATGAACAATTTATCGCTGAGTTGTTTTTCAGGATATGAACCTGCGAGTTTGAATGTGGTAGACCAGCACATACCTACAATAGCATGGCGGGTATAAAGCAAATTGTTCGTATTCTTTTAATAATTATGTCACATATCGTTGGCTGAGAGTGTGATTCTTCTTAATCTCTTTTTCTTAAACCTGGAAATTTACTTTTTAGTTAAATTTCATAGACTATCGAACGTACTGAATAATCATTCACAATAAATTAATATGATTTTGCTTCTTATGCTTTTGAATAAATTTTCAAATAGTTGTTTGGCCGATTCGTAAACTTTCTTCTCGAGATTTATAAATTTTACGACCATTCTTTTATTTATTTATTTTACTGGATAGCAAATTGAGTTGAAAGCTTAATGTACAGGAACGACCGAAAAAGGCCTCAGCTGCCCTGTAAACCTGCAAGATATTGCTGGACTGCACTTGGGGCTTGCCGCACGCCTGTTATATTGGATTTTCAACGTGATTGTGAAGCAAATTATATCTATTGTATATAAAAATAAAATGTCTCCTATTCTTTAAAAAATACTGTTGGACCTTCTCTCTAAAAGGTCTTCCGATAAAAAAATATTCAAAACTTTTTGTTGTTGCTGGCGAAAAATAATGACAGCTGAAACGTCATGAGTTTTCAGTACAATGTATGCCACCAAACTATTACATCGCTTAACCGATTTGGGTAATATTTGGAACACGTATTATCGAGCAACGTTTCAGCCAAAAATTTACTCGATAGATGGCGCTGGAGTTAGCGTATTCCTAAACACCCTATTTATATGGGGATTTTTATCATTTTGTTTAAATCATACTGGACATACATATAACTTAATTATGTGCATAGCTGTAATCAAACCATTCTTTTATGGCAGTCTTTTCTAAGTGCAGTTGTCCGAGTGAAAGTCCCTTTAGCCGAGTTGGTTATGCAAAACGTAGACCAAAAAAAGAAGAGTAAATTTTTTATGCACGCATTTTGCATTAGAACAAGAACAACAACCTACTGTTAGGTAAATACGGTGAGTAAGTTAAGCTGCATTGAGTGGGTCCATGTAACGGGAAACGTTAAGAATGTTTCGTTCAGTTAAAGTTTTTTCTTTTTTAATTGCAATGAGTTAGCGTCTTCATAAAAAGCAAACACAAGTCAGTAGACACTGTCATCCATCAAGAAGATGTTGTGAATTATCCAACAGAATTTTTAAATTCACTCGATGTGCCGGGACTGCCCGTACATAATAGAACTCAAGATTGGGCTGCCTGTGATAATGCTTCGTAACATTAATCAACCAAAACTGTGTAATGGCACCAAAATTGCAGTCAAAAGGCTTATGAATAACATCACTGAAGCCACAATTTTAACTGCAAGTACAAAGGTTAAGATGTATTGATTCTGCGTATTCCCATGATCCCAACTGATATGCCGTTCGAATTAAAGCGCCTTCGATTTCCCGTGCGCCTTGCTTTTGCGATCACGATTGACAAAGCGCAAGGTCAATCCTTCCAAATCTGTAGATTAGACCTAGACGATCCAGTTTTTTTTCCCATGGACAGCTTTACGTTGGATGTTTAAGATTTGGAAAGCATTCGGCTTTATTCGTTTTCACTCAAGACGCAAAAACAAAACACATTAGGGGTATTCGCTAAGTCTAGCAAGGTGCATGGATAGCACGGATTGTAAAAATCCTACATCAAAAAATTCAAGACTACGCGAGCACCCCTTGCTGAGTTATAGCACGCTTCGGCAACGATTGATTAACAAATTTTCCTAGAGAGTAACAAAATATGGCAAATAATGATGGTGAAATATTTGCTCACTATTTCTGTGAGCGAAATGAGAGGATTGAGAGACATACCGTTCGACAGGGTTGTGTTTTATTTCCTACATTTAGTAGCACGAAAATAAACATAGGTCTGAGCCATGATCAAACAATTTATATGGTCGTTTCAAATGACATAGCGTCTTCTTCTTCCTCATCCACACCTTATGTCAAACTATCATATCTTTGTTTTTTGTTTACATTCTTTGTTTACAGTTCTTGGAAAAGCTATTGAGTTCGCTTCGTGTTTTATTTATTTTTAATAAAAATTCGCTGTGAATTGATACTAAACGAGTGCTTTGTAATAACATTAAAAGAAAATGTGTGATTTATGTGTGTGTTATATGTGAAAAGCTTAAAAAAAGGCGAATCGTTTTTGCGCGTTCCCTCTCACATGTGCATTTTGACACAAGAATTAAACGACGTCAAAGGTAGTTTCGTGTTGTTGGCCGATTGCGGCGACCATATAGATTATTGGATCATGGTCTGAGCATGACACAGATTGCACGGATTGCAATTTTTCACATGTATTTTGTTGTTGTAACTTTACAATCCGGGCATTTCGTGCAATCCGTGCACCGTTTCCTAGACTTAGCGAATACCCCTATTGTTTATCACAGAGCATTGCAATGATTTTTTTTTAAACAATTGCTGCTGATGATGTTTCAACACATTTCATTTTCTTAATAATTTTTACTATTATGTTATGCTTTTATAAAATAAAATAAAACCACAATGAAATTTTTAAAGTTTTTTTTTGTTGAAATCATAGATTGATGTTTATAGGCACAGCACATTTTACAAAGTTGGTAAATTTTACATATAAGAATCACCAAATACGATACCCGCACATTATGATTCGATTTGTGTATAAATTTATTGCTTGAATCAAAGGTATACAACAAAGTTCGAAATGTATTTCAGTTATTTCTAACTTATTTTCGGCGGTACTAAGTTCGCGAGGTCTGCTAGTTCCATATGGATCTAGTCTGGTGGACCGCCTTATACAAAAAGTCTTTTGAAGATAATAGAGAGAGTGTATTGAATGTTCTCCTGCTTCTTAAATTCTCTGGTTTGATTGCTATGATTATTTACTGGTTATTCTTAAGTGAATTCCCAACTAAATGAAATCCAGACTTTCAGTGTTCTATAAGTTCTACTACTTAATTTCACCCCACTGCAGTCAAATTTCTCAGCCCCGTAAAGAAATTTTCCAGTTCCTACTTATTTATTTAAAACTAGTTCGAATTTGTTTAACATGAACAGTTCGTGATCCAGTATAAACTTCAATTAATATATATCACGATAGAGAGTCGAGATTCTATTACGTAAGGAAACTAAACAATAATTGCAAATTTCAATTTAAAAAGTATTTTCCAAAGTTAATTGTGCATGTATCACCTCGACAGATAAAAAGGGGATTTGTCCGAAAAAATCTATTTTCACTTTTCTCTTTCGATACTGAATTCAAGATTTTTGAGTTAGCTCCCACTACTTACAGGGGTACATGATCAAATAATTTATATGGTCGCTTCAAATGACATAGCGTCTTCTTCTTCCTCATCCACACCTTATGTCAAAAGCTTAGAAAATAGGCGAATCGTTCTTGAGCGTTCCCTCTCACATGTGCATTTTGACATAGGAATTCACCGACGTCAAACGGTAATTTCGTGTTGTTGGCCGTTCGCGTCAACCATATAAATCATTAAATCATGCAGGGGTACATACAAACTAAACTCACGATATTCTTATCACAAGAGTCTTAAGTGTATGTTCTAACTCAATTACTCAAGCTGAGAACACGACAAAGTTGAGCTCAAGCAACCAACCGGCTATTTATGCCAATCAAAAAGCGTTTTAATACTCAGTACGACTGCGAGATTCATTGAGTGTGGATTGGTATGAACGAAAGGCGCACAGAAGTGTAAAATAACTTTTCTCATTCAAGTGTAAAAATATACTAAACAATTAGATTTATATCAGCTACTTAAAACGAACGCTTGCTCTAATCGTATTCCTTTTGTTTGATAATCTTTTCATTCAATGTAAACCGGTGCTAACGCATTGTGTGGGAACTAAGTGTCTTTAATAAAATTCTAAAGAGCTTTGCATTTAACTAAATAAATAAAATGTACTCTGCTGCAAAATACTGCAGCCCATTTGGCGTTGCCCTTAAACTTTTCATTACTTTGTTGTTATTTTTTGCCAATTGTGGATTGATTCATGCGTGTGCTAAACTAGATAGATCAACGCCAGGACAGAAATGCGGTTATGAGGTGAGTGATAGTAAAATTTTACTTTTTTAAATAAAAAAGTGGGAATTTCGTATAATTATTACCAATGTAAATATTTCAATAACACCAGGTATATATCCAACCTTCTTCTTTATTTGATTTATTTTGTTTTGTTGATTTTCCGACAGGGTGGAAAGTTGATGTATATTCGATTTTCCGTCATCCCTTGTCAAATTTGGTTTTGTAACAAACCGGTTTCGGCGCTCCGCCATCCTCAGTGTTTAGTTTCGTTCGCCGTTAACGGTTTGTTGCAAAACAAAATTTGACAATTAATGACGGAAAATCGTTCCAATGTACATCTTATTAATTTATTCATTCATGCAATTCAATCCAGGAAGAAATGTATGAGAAATACTTGGAGTTTTCATGGGTCTTCTCTCAGAATGAACAACACAAATCAGAAATTTTATGTGGAGTTCCTCTCATTAAAATCTTATAAACACGACATTCATGTAAACTTTTAAGTGGCTCATAAACAAATATCGCATTTCATTCAAGTTGGATAGGTTTACACTGTTTAGATGTATTTAAGAGTTTCCTGGAATCGTCCTAATATTATTGCAATTGTGATTCAACCTTTCCGCTCCTGCAAGTACATTGGTGTCACACTTTATGTTCATATGGCAATGAAACTCACAAAATTTATTGTATACTCATCCGAAAAGTCCCAGCCAGTAGCTTTGAACAGTATTTGAAATTATGCTAATAATTCCTGGGTCATATGTACGTTGGACAATGTACATATGTCATAGAAAGTGTTCGCTTTCGTGATGCTGTAGATTCAAAATATGACGATTAGGGAGCAAAGAAATGATATATAAACGATCTAGTCGGCATGGAAAATAATCGAGTATGTGCGAATCAATGCCAAATGTGGATCGAAGGAATCTAAAAGACGTTGTTACGTAACATGCTCCAATCCAAATGTCGAGAAAATTATAAAAACTGTTTGACATACATATGAATTTCAATTTTATATAAAATTCCTAAAAAAAAGTCGTAGCGAAAGGGTTCAAATAAGAACTATAACATATGTTAAAAGAAATGTGTGAAGTAGAGTCATTCACAGTGTGCATCCTACACCAACTCTCTATTGTACCGATAAATAACTGTAATTTCAGGGTGTCCTACGAGATGTCAGATTAGGGTAAAAATAAAACAATCGAAAAATAGTTCAACATTGTTCGTGCATAGTGCTTATTTACTCGATTAATTTTGAAATGATCCCAGAAAAATATGACGAAATGGTACCGAAAATAACCCCGAAATTATCATGAAAAAGTCTCGAAGACAAACACGAAATGATCCTAAAATTAACCCAAAGAATCAAACAAGAAGTTAGCTTCTATCACGTGTGCTACGCTACCCACAGTCTTTTCATATTTTTCGCAAATGTGCGGCGACGTTTATAAGAAAGGGTTTTGAGCAATTTTTAATTCGATTTTTCCATCGTTTTCGCAGATATCAATCTCAACTTCAAGGAATAAATCATTGAGCTTGGAATCATCATGACTACCAGGTATCAAAAGTTTGAAAATCTCCAAAGTGTCTAGAGATATCGTTCAATACAATTGCTCAGATAGTTAGCTTCTTTCAAACCAGTGTGACCAGCTTAGCCTTTTTTTTCTCTTGGGCTCATAATTTTGGTTTTAGCTTCGTGGCTTTTTTCTAGCCTTTTTTTACTCCAAGATGAAGGTAGTATTGATGACGAAATACAGAAAATTATTCATAAAAATTGTCAACTATTTTTAATGAAGTTGATACCCCATTGCGACATCGCCTACCTGATAATATGAATTCTTTACAAAAGATACATCTTTTTTCAATTGATAATTATTTGAAAGTTACAAAGCCGTATGTATTTTATCACTTTCAAGATGAAAAGTCAAGTAGCATTGATTGAGCTGCAGTGGCGAAATCTAATAACCGTACAGTGGACAGGTCACACCATTAAATTTTGGGCAGAAGTCCTGGAACATAAAAATTCATTAAACGAACCCCCTTTTTTTAGAACTGGTCGAATTAGTATTTCACTTTTTGTTATTACCTTTGAGTAATGCGGAGGTTGAAAGAATTTTTAGTGCCATGGAGATTTTAAAGACTAAGTCAAGAAACAGATTAAAAATTAAAATTCTTAACTCGCTGCTGAATATTAGATGTTCGTTTAAACGCTTATCGAAATGTTGCACTGATTTTGAAATTACCGATGATCTCATCTCTATTATAAATACCCTAACTTTGTACGCAGACTCAAGCTCTTCTGATTCATCTGACGAAGAAAATATTAAAAAATTTATTTAGTTTGTAGTGATTTTTCTATAGTATGTATTTCTTTGAATACATTCCTAGTCAAGGAAAATGTGCCTCCTATGTGTTGAAACAAGAATAGTTCCTTTAAGTTATGTCTACAGCTTTATATACAAATAGTTTAAAGTAAAATAAAACATTGAAATGGATTTCGTAAAAAAATTTCTGACTTTTTTAGCTTCTTTTTTCTATCACCTGGTCACACTGTTTCCAACACCATTGATGTATCCTCTGGTGTTCCTCAGGGCAGTCATCTGGGCCCGGTTCTGTTTTTGAGTTTTTATAAACGATATCTGTACTACAATAATACATTCAAAAATCTTAATGTATGCTGACGACGTAAAACTATTTCAGTCATATGTTTCGATGGAAGAACGTTATTTCCTTCAAATGGATTTAGATTACTTAGTTACTTGGTGTAAAGTAAACTATATGCCGCTTAATCTTGTTAAATGTAAATTCATGTGTTTTTCACGCCGGTATTTACAACCAGCTTCTTATACAATTAACAACCACAATCTTGAACATGTAAATGTTTTTGTCGACTTGGGTGTGACGATGAGCTGCAAACTTAGTTTCAGTCCTCATATTGAGGCTACTGTCAACAAGGCTAGAGGTGTATTAGCTTTTGTTAAAAGGTGGTCAAAAAAATTTTGCGATCCTTATGTTACTAAGACTCTTTTTACTACATTAGTTAGACCGAGATTACAATATGGATCGATTGTCTGGAATCCGCGTTATCAAGTTAATGTAGATAAGCTAGAATCAATTCAAAAACAATTCCTACTTTTTGCCCTGAGAAATCTTCAATGAAATTCGTTGTATAGTTGTATACCTCATACTATTCGGTTAAAACTTATCGATCTCCCAACCCTTGCAAGTCGTAGGGAAATGCTAGGCGTAGTATTTTTGGTCAAACTATTAAATGGATATAATAAAAAAAACTGTTCTCTCCTCTCTTAACAAATGATTTATATGTGTTTATGTAACTTAATCTCTTATGCATGCACCTTACTCAGCTGATGAAAATTTTTCTGTAGCTGAGCAGTTTGAGATCTCGACGCTTTACAAACCTCCGCCTTTCAAACACTCGGATGCGCCCCTCGTGTCGGTTGGGCGGGATGGTGGGTAATCAGTTGGGCTTATTAATAATATTGTAAAATTTAATGGTATCGCCTTGCATAACTTCGAACAAAATTATCGGAATACGTTTCCAATACTTCCAATCAACCGAAATTTTCAATTTATTCGAAAGTGTGCTTAGCTGATTTTTAAAGGTTACGTCCTTACATACTCGAATGAGCAAAAAATAGAAGGAAGAAGTTCGTTCACTTAGTTCACCTAAAACTTCATACCCTAAATTAAAAAAGGTATTCACTTCGTGCGTTTTTAAAAGATAAAAGTTTCTAGTCATCGTTAGGTTAATTGCTTTTTTATTTTCCACTCAAGACATGCGCTTGACTAATTACTTTTCTTTCATTTTACACCCAAACCAGAGTTGCCCAAAAATTAAACCCGACATGTTAAACGTGCATCTAATACCTCACACCCACGATGATGTTGGCTGGTTAAAAACTGTTGATCAATATTACTACGGGAGTAAATCGGAAATACAAAAGGCTGGCGTACAATATATACTCGATTCTGTGATCAGTGCGCTATTGAAGGATCCCCAGAGGCGTTTTATCTACGTGGAATCAGCATTCTTCTTCAAATGGTGGGGTGAGCAAGATGCGAAGTTACAAGAAAAAGTGAAAATGTTGGTGAACGAAGGACGTTTGGAGTTCATTGGTGGCGCTTGGAGTATGAACGACGAGGCAACAACACATTATCAAAATATTATCGATCAATTTTCGTGGGGGCTAAAGTAGGAGACAAATCCTAGCATACTACATAAGCATACAATTTTAATCACTGTCATCCATACATTTAGACGTCTCAATGATACTTTTGGTGAATGTGCGCGTCCACGTGTTGGCTGGCAGATCGATCCTTTCGGGCATTCACGTGAAATGGCTTCAATGTTCGCGCAGATGGGTTTCGATGGTCTTTTCTTCGGACGTCTGGATTACCAGGATAAATCAGAGCGATTAATGGCAAAAACCGCAGAAATGATATGGCGCGCTTCAGCTAATTTTGGTGAGCATTCATTTGAAATAATTTTACAGTGAATTGTCTGTAAGGCACTACTCTTGCACTAGTTTAGTTTAGTCATTACTTCCCATGTCACTTATACAACATTTAAAACTTTCGTTTCAGATGAGCCTTCGCATATATTTACTGGGGCTCTTTATAATCAATACCAGCCACCACCCGGTTTTTGTTTCGACATTCTCTGCGACGATGAGCCCATAATCGATGGCAAACATAGCCGAGATAATAACGTTAATCGAAGAGTGAGTAATGCAATCTATTCTATCGAATTGAGCATTCCCATTATTGACCCCTACTAAACTCTCATTTGAATCGCTTCAAACTACATTTTAATCAGTTCGGCGATCACTGAATTGTTATTTTTGATTTAGGTGAATGATTTTTTGAAATATGTTAAGCAACAAGCTGAAAATTATCGCACTAACAACATTATCGTAACAATGGGTGGCGATTTTACATACCAAGCGGCTGATGTGTATTACAAAAATCTGGATAAGTTGATAAGGTTCGGAAAATTCTACGATGAGGAATTTATTGGATTAATGTTGATAAGGGATTTGGTGTATAGAAAATATCATCATATGATATGTTTTGCTTTCTATGGCCTAGATAAAGAGGCAACAACTTTTTCTTGTTGCTAGCAGTATGAATACAAACTGCAAACTCTCAAAGACTTCGTTTACTTAGGAAGCTGCGAAGCCCCTATGAACTTAGCAATTCAAACAAAAGCAAACTTTACAAGTCTGCTCTTTGCGAAGAAAAATCTCAATCTACCCTCCTTATTTGTATCCCGATGTTTGGATTTGAGTCATGGATGATGTCGCAAAGGATAGGATGACTCTTTTTGTGATTGAAAAGTGGTTTTCAGATTCTTAAAACCTTGTTAAAAACATAAAATTCAGTATGGAAATTGGTGCGTTGCTTCTATTAAGATTTCGGTTTTAATTTCTTCTATATTATATAGACATATCTATGCTAATAAATGGAAAATCAAAAGCATAAAAACGTTATCTTCTCAGAAATATTTTAGTGGACATTTTTAAATTTTACGAAACGCATCATAAACCCTTCTTAGAAAGTACTTTGATACTCACTCAGCTTGACTACTCCTCACAAAATCACAAATATCTTATAGGTAAATGAGTTTATAGCCATAACCCGCAACATGTCAAAGAGCTATCGCACTAATCATATACTCGTTACAATGGGTGAAGATTTTCATTATCAAAATGCGATTAGCTGGTTCAAGAACCTGGATAAGTTGGTCAAGTGAGTAAGAAATAATTGTATGCTGCACCAGCAAGCCTTAGTCAACGCCAAAGTCTCTTTACTTTTCTTTGAAATACCTAACACATCCAAGCTACTTCCAACCCACTAACTGCTGATTCATATTCCAACAGATACACAAACCAACGTCAAGCTAACGGTTCCAATATTAATCTTCTCTACTCCACACCTTCATGTTACCTCAAATCTCTCCACGATGCCGGTATCACTTGGCCCACAAAAGATGATGACTTCTTCCCATACGCGTCCGACCCGCATGCATACTGGACTGGCTTCTTCACATCGCGTCCCACCCTAAAACGCTACGAACGCGTTGGTATGCATTTCTTGCAAGTTTGCAGACAACTCACCACCATGGCACCAGAAGTGTATCCCGAGTTCGTTCCACATCTCTCCTTTCTACGCCAGACCATGGGTATAATGCAACATCATGACGCAGTCACAGGCACGGAAAAGCAAGCGGTAGCTGCTGAGTATGCACGTCTTATCTCAGTTTCCATACGCGCATGCTCCACAAATACTAGAGCAATATTGAATCAGCTTACTTTAGGTCCGGCTTCAATTAATGCGACTCAATTTATCCCTGTAACCGATCCAGATCCATTTGTCACAAGGAGGAGGGTATATAAATTACCATATCAAGCTTGCACGCTACTGAATATTAGTTCATGCTTGGTATCGGAAACGTCCGACCAATTCATTTTGACTGTGTACAATTCGTTGGCGCGCACAGTATCCGATTATATACGTTTCCCGGTACCCGATGCGAATTATCAGATTAAGGATTGCGAGGGTTAGTAGGATTTTAAGCCTAAAAAGCAATAATCCATCTATTTCTCTTGCGCAGATACGACAATCGAGACACAATTCTTGCCTGTTCCTGATCCAGTGCAGGATCTTAATTTCCGCAACTCAAACGCGAAATACGACCTTGTCTTCGCTGTTCGCGATCTTCCGCCACTGGGCTTTAAATCTTACTATATCAGGAAAACGAATAAGACTCAAATGAGACCTGTGCCGGATGCGCCTAAAACGTCCAGTTTCACCAGCATAGGGAATGAGGTGAGCCGAAATATTTTCTGCAAAATTATTTATTAAAGTTTTGTTGAAATAAATTTTCCAATTTACAGTACATACGTCTATTTTTCGACACAAATGGCTTTCTTGCTAGCGTCACCGCCGACGGCATGACACGCATTATCAATCAAGAGTTCGTTTACTATGAAGCAGCCACGGGTAACAATAAGGAATTTCGTAATCGCTCGTCGGGCGCATACATTTTCCGCCCAACCACTGACCAAGTGCGCTCTGTAGCGCTTCGTCCGAAGCTTAAAACTTATCGGGGAAAATTAGTTGAAGAGGTGCATCAGATTTTCAATAGCTGGGTCAGTCAAGTAGTACGGGTTTATCGTGAAGAAAAACTTGCTGAATTTGAGTGGCTCGTAGGTCCAATACCTATCGACGATGGCAAGGGTAAAGAGATTGTCAGCCGCTTCAATTCTGATATTAATTCTGGAGACCTCTTCTATACCGATTCGAATGGGCGTGAGATGATTACACGAAAACGTAACCATCGTGATACGTGGAAGGTTAAGTTACTCGAACGAACTGCTGGCAATTACTATCCGATTACAACAAAGATTGCTTTGGAAGATCAAACTGCACGTATGGCTATTCTTACAGATCGTGCGCAAGGTGGCACCTCTTTGGGGTCGGGTTCCCTAGAGTTAATGATACATCGACGTTTATTGCATGATGACGCTTTTGGTGTTGATGAAGCTTTAAACGAGACAGCCTACGGTGACGGTTTAGTAGCACGTGGCATACACTACTTGGTAGTGGGCTCATCATCAAAGAACAAAACTCATACCACTCAGGCAACTGAACGCTTTGTACAATTGCACAAGGCCTTCCCGCCTTGTGGCTTCTTCTGCAATGCTGAGAATGTAACATACTCAGATTGGTCACAGAATTTCAATAACATTGTAAGCTCACGCTGTTGCTCTTCACTGATACTTACATTTTAATTTTGTACCTTTCTGCTCTTTCTAGTACACTGGCATACAATTGCAACTACCAAGAAGTATACACCTCATGAACTTTGAGCCTTGGCACGCAAATGAAGTACTCATACGTTTCGAGCATATTCTTGAGAAAGACGAGGATCCCGACTACTCAAAGAGTGTACAATTCAACGTACAAAGCGTTTTTTCGTCTCTCGAAATAGTTGACATCCGCGAAACTACACTCGCAGGAAATGCTTGGTTAGGAGAGAACACACGTTTCGAGTTTGTACCAGAGACTCCTGAAGAGGCGTACAATGCGTATTCCACTTACAAAAAGTCAGGCGATCATGAATATTTGCAACAAGTTGATCCGCCACAATTGAGCGGGAAGCGTCATAAGGTTTCCGAAGCGTTGAATTACGAACGTGCAGAGAAATTGCGTAAACTAAAAGTCGAACAACAAAAAAAAGCAGATAAGGCCGCCAAGAATGACGATCGTTTCCTCATAGAGCTGAGTCCCATGCAAATGCGCACCTATATACTAACTTTGCCGAGTGCCAAATACCCGGATATAGAGTTGTAAAATTTCCATAAGACAAACGATGAGTTGACTATAATCTCTTTTCACAATAGCTGTTGTATTTGATATAAAGAACAGTTTGTAAATCTTATTCATGTGTGTTATATCTATGTTTGACTGTACTGCGGTAAGAGAAAACTTTTTCCTTTAACCTTCGTAGTCAAGTATGCACTCTTATTCATTATTATTTAAATTTTTTAATTTTAATTTATTTGTCTTATTTCATTTCGTGTCATTTTATTCTATTTCCGTTTAATACTTTAGCATGACTAATCCCAATTTTTATTTTTTTTCTTTGCAAACACTTTCCCACATATCCACAAAAATTAAATATTACATAAATTCAAGATTTATATGGAAATGTTATTTTAAAAAGTTTATTTCAGTTTTTATGAATATGGGGGTAAATGTATGAAGGTATATATGGAAGTCGTGTATTCATGCCGACTTCACATGTCAACATCTCTGGTGCTACTCGAACCACGTTGTTCGGTTATTTTGAATTGCAACAACACTACCAAATAAGTGGCCATAAAGGTGATATTCTAAAATGAAAAACGAATTTTATCGAGCTTTATCTTAAGCTCTTTTCTTCCTTCAAGTACAGTTAAATTTACTCACCGACGCTAGCAATTCGCGATTTATATTTGCAAAACCGTCCAAATTCATAGTGGGCGGATTCTTAGCTATGGCTAATAGAATCATTTGCACCTCCTTTTGCGTTGCCGTGTCCAGCGCCAATAAATTGACATTCAGCAATCTTGTTTGAATATCCAAACCAACTTTACTCGAAGCATGATGCGCTTCATTACAAATGATAAACAGTAAACTCATGCAGTAGAACATAATTACAAATAGCCCGACTTCCTTATAAGTCGCACCATGATCTATAATCTCGCTTATGGAACCAAAGGCGGCGACAATCGTAGTGAAGACAACAACCAAACAATACATGCCATACATGTTTGAGTATGCACGACCTAGAAAGAGTACAAAGAAATCTGTAAATGAGATAAAGAACTATAACGTTTTAAAATGAACAAAGGAGATTGTAGTTACTGGCGTGGGTTGGATATCCCTGCAGATGGAGTTTCCCTGGCTCAAAAGCTCTTTGATTTATTAACTCATTATCTAGTAACTTACCCAATTGCTGCATCATGTGGCTGAGGTCGACCCAGAGGTGTCTGTATTCAACCAACTTTTCGGCGGGCTTCTCGCTGCGCAGTGTCAATTCCAAGTGTTTCTCAAAAGCTTCGCTGGCCGTGCCGAATGCATTACAGTTTATGTACCTTAATTAAGAAGCAGAAGAAAGACATCCAACAAACTAGAGTGGCCCAAATCTTATCCACTTACCATAAGCTGCAAAAGCAATTTAGCATCGCGATAATATGATAATAAGCGAAAGTGTACCAAAACTCAAAATCGGGTTGTAAAAAGTATTGCGGCAAATTGATGGCAATACTTAGCACCCACGAGAATATGCATAAACCCCAAGTGAGCCGATATAAATTGGGAAAGACAATCGCTGAGCCTGTGACACGCCAAAATTTGTACTGATAATTGGTCCACATATTTTTAAATTTGGCCACCTGCGGTCCATGACGCCAACTCGCCAAGGGCACTAAAAATTGCGTAAACAACAAACTTATGAATATGACATTATAGATTGCTTCATCGAAATGCTTTTCCGAATGATCGATAAAGTTTCTGACGCGCGCACGCAAAACCATCACCACAATCCACGTTTCAATTAGGAACACACAAATTGCATAAAACATTTGTGGTGAAGTCCATGAGAAGCCAGTACGTGGCATATTAATCACAGGCGGATTGCGATGAATAGGCATTATGCCCATAATCTGGAAAAGTACTAGCAGACTTTTCGTGGTCTTATAAAAGGAGTCGTGCTCATCCAAAAGATGTGAATCAGCATGCGTCAACATAGACTGTTTGCGTATGTAGTAGTCGGTGACCTTTCCACCCTCCTGCGAAAGCTTTTCCATATGCATACGATAGCGATGTGCATCTTCGAGAAATTCGCGTTGCGCCGGATTCAGTACAGGCTGTATACGTGGTGGTCGATCCAAAATCGTAGAACCATCGTTGTGTTTCGCCCAGAAGCTCATGTTGTATTAGTGGAATTAAAGATTATTTTACTTTTAAAACTGGTGAAGAGCCGAAAACTGCTGGGCTTTTTATTCATTTAAAGAATGTAATTTATTATGCATTAATGTATTTGATATTGGGCGGTGCTCTTACAGTTAAAACGGTGCGCAGTACACGCATCTTAATCAATGTACAGTTCATAAAATTTGTTGGTAAATAACATTTGCAGTAAGTACAAAAAAAAGTAAGCATTAGACATTAATATGAGTGAAACGCTTGTTTGATTTTATTGTAGTTCATTCATTTGTGCCTCTTTAAGTTCTATAGCCCCTCAGAAACCACACTAAACGTAGTGTAAAATAGTAAAAGAACTCAATTGCGCCCAGCACGCTGAAACCCAGAAAAAGTCCGGCAGCTCCGCCAACAGAAACTGCAATGTATTAAATAAAATGATTAATAATCTATGTGGATTTAGGTTGCTTTAATAGACGTCATTCGGAATTTTCATGATCCCTGTGACCCTTCGCACCACACCCAAATAAGCACAATTTATTCAACAATCAGGGAAAAATATATTCTATATTTCAAACCAGACAAGCGCAAAATATCGGTGAAGAAGCCCTCAAATTCCATGTAGAAGCTATTTAGTGATGCGCGCACAAACTTTTATACAGACAGACAAGCTTCTGTTCTCTAATCAACAGGGTCTATGTGAGTTTGTTTATGATTACATACAGATGAAGGTGAAAGTGTGCGAGCAATGTCACGGTGACTTACATAATCAGCCCCTAAGACCACCCATATACATTTTTACGTAGTACCTGTTATGTACAGACATCAGGCTGTTCCAAATTTGAATTCGGAGCAAAATTTATTGATACTTCGTTAACGAAAATTTTGTAAAATGAAAATATGATAATTTATTCATTTACTTTAAAGTCTAAAATGCAAATTTTTAGAAAATTTGTAAAAGTTGTGAAAATGGGTGTGGCATCCCATATTTGAAAGAATAAACTTTTCAGAGTTTCCAAGCCAAAACTTTAAAACCGCTGAAGTTCACATGTCGGAGTGAGAGTGTATAGAATTGGGCATGGACTACGCTCAATGTAAATTTCGAAAAAATAGGCATGACCACGCCCCTTTTTAGTTAAGCTTTCCACAATACTTTCAATGATATAACTCGTACAAAAATAACCAAAGCAAAACTTTATTTGTTGCAAAATTCTGTGCCTATTAATGTTAGTTATTGGTGAGAAATCCGATAAATTGCTTGAGATCCACGCCCACTTACTCAAGAAAGTACTTGTTTATACTCACCCAATAAATCCGTGACTGTAAAAATCACTTGGCGTTTCAACAACTCCAAAGGCCACGTAGTCACTTCAAGTCCCACGGTAAAACCAGTTTGAAAGATGTTTACATTAGCTAAGACCTGAAAGTTTTAAATTATATTCTAATATACTGGAAGTAAAGCTTTACTATCTATGAAATCATCATTGGCTAGAGAAACTTAGACGCATAGTAGCTTCTTCACAAGACTATCTCTATGAGAAAATGCTAAGCTTGAAAAAAACACCATCCCCTTAGCTTGTACATTGCCTGTATGAAACCTTTGTCTGGAATCTCATTAATCATGAGGCTTAGACAGCTTGAAATTTATGAAATAGCAGAAGCCTAGACTTTGGTGACAGTTACAAGATCACCGGAAATAAGGTCAGTTGACTTTATTTCGCATCGCAAATGAAAATAACATCTATTGATGTTGTTTATCTTTTCAAGGTATTACCCATAAATTCATATAACGTCAATTGACCATACTCCGTTGATCTTGTTACTTGTCACCGAGACTTCTACCTTCCAAAAGAGCTAATTAAGCCTAAATTTCTTCAGAAACTCGATCAATAGGTGGCAGCCCATCCCCTGTTTCATTTCCCAGCAGTACGGTATTCATAGAAAGTGACCAACGGAGTTTCGAAACTCTGTGCTGCAGGTAAAGTTCCCTTCCCCTAAAGAAAAGTTGGCATTTTAATTGAAAATTATAGCTTTTCAGTTTTTTATCTTACAAAGTATTTAGCTTACCTCGACATTTTTTATCACAACAATGCTGTTGTAACAGGAATCCATGCAATGGCAATGCACAGTCTTGCGCGCTTTTGAGCTGTGCAAACGACGAAAGAACTCTGCAAGTAAAAAAAATATTTTCAAACACAGCCGACTTTGGTTAAATAACGAGAAACCTATTGATACATGATACCTGCATTCTTAGCGACACAAGATTTCAGGGTAGCATAGGAGCATACGGGCTTCGGTTTAGCAACTAAAGTGAAAATTTGAATTTTATATAGAATTTTTTAAAAATTTGTTCTGGTTTTCTTCAAGTTGAACTCACTTCTATTTGGATAGAAATGTGGAATGCATTTACACTTTTTGAATACCAAATTAAGCCGACATTCCTGCATGCAAAAACTTTTTGTGTAAAGTTTGAAATGCTCCAAGTTTGATTCGTGCGGAAAACGGCACTGGCGTTGAGCTATAGAAGTTGCTCTTAAAATTAATTACCGAGAAAATAGAAAATTAAAGTTTAGAAAGAAAATAAGATTACTTAAAATAAATAAAAAGTTTTGTAGCATATTGAAAGTACAGACTTTTCAAACCCTTCCTCTGACACAATTTCACGTGTCTCAGCCTTATAGTAAACCGCTTCGTTGGTGTAGAAAAACTTTTGCTCAATCTTCAAGGCATCGTGAGCAGAATGTATGAAGACCTCAAAACAAAGAAAAGGAAAAAGTAAACCAACTTTTCGAACTAATCAAAATTCAAACTCTTTAGGCTTTTCTTCAATGAAAAAACCCTGTAGCTGCTACTCACCCCAATACTTTCGAAAGTCTTCGGTACAGATAAAATCAATAACACATTATCAAAATAGCTGCCCCTTAAGATTTTGAAGTGCTCCTTATTGATTTTCGGATATTTGCCAAGTATTGTATAGCGCGCCGTATATTCATCTTGCAAGAAACTATTGGCCAAATAGCAAATACCAAACTCGGTAAGCACTTGACGTACAACAAAGTTTCTGAAACCATCATTCAGTTTGATGAGCTCATTCTCGTCATCCAGTTGTGTGAAGTCTTGAGTTAAATTATAAATCAAGGACATGTATTGAGCGGGTCTCAAACGCAAGCGATCCAAGGTGCTATCGATGCTAGGACGTACTGTTATATTGGCGAAATTGACGTAAGTTGAGTTGGCTAAAGTCTCAAGAAAAATTTGCAGATCCTCTTTTGGCTGACCAGTGATTTTCTTTTTGCTAGAGACAAAAATAAGAGCTTTTACATTTAAGTGGATATTGGAAATTTATAACAGCCGATTTTTATTCGTCATTTCGTTCATTACAAATGTGTGACATGGTCTTAGCTAATGTCATTTTGTTATTTTATTTATACCCAAGTCGCTAAGTGCTACAAAAAAATCGGCTTATATAATCTCTCCAGCCTTACTGGCAATATTTGTCGAAGAGCTCTTGATTAAGTCGACGCATAGGACATACTGTAAGACTGGGCACCGGCGTACGCCAGAAGTAAAAGTCACGTGCCAAACCCATCACAGTGCTCTTAGTTTTCCATCTATCCATCGCTTGTAGACCAGTATAGATGCACATGCCAACGGATACAATTATGAGTAGAAACCAGAAGATGCTAAAAGATTTATTTCTCAGATTTTCACGTCAAGCGTTCGAAGCAAGCTTAAGTGTATGCCGTAGACTGGGGTCGCAATAATTTATATTGGACTTTGACATCTAGAAAACATCTCGTACGCAGCGTTAGTTGCTTTCCAAGACCCCAATCTGCTGGCACACAATTATCCAGCTCTTCACGACTTACTGCTCCACCAATGCAAGTTTTCTCTTAACCAAATAAGCAAATCCATGAATGCAACTTTCTCTAAAATAATTTGTTATATATAAACCAATGCCTTTTAGCCAGGCGAATTTCCTTTTAGGTCTCTGTTTCTGGTATACTGGCTGCACTTGAATGTACATTTCGAATAACTCGCTTGCTTGTACTGTTATTTAATTTGTTTATGCTGTCAGCTTTAAGCTCTTCATCCCTTACGCTTTTCGTGTTTAATTTAAAATTCATTGCTTACAAGCTTAATCCATTCACTTTCTGTACTGTAATGGCATTTTATAAATTGCTGATAAAACTAACTCAATTTGACTCAAATGGTTGCATGTGAACTTTTTCATGACCACCAGTAATTTTATCCTTATTGAAAGTGATTTGTATGTACATTGAGTACGCGCTCTTGACCTTTCACGGTTATTGGAGTTCGATTTAGTGATAAATACTTCAGCGCATTTGAGTTATGGGATACACTATGGCGAAAGGACAATTTTGATGATGATCGCATATCACATCACATCATATCAAATCGTGCATATCACATGATATGACTTTATACAAAAAGGAAGCAATATGATATTAAATTGGGAACAGCGATTTCATTAATTAACTAGGAGTCCATAAAACTCAGTAATGGAATTATAATCGCCATATTGTACAAAGATAATAAAATATCATATGATGGCAAAGTCATATCATGTGATTATACAAGGTATCACATACGAATCGGATACTTCTTTCGAAGTAAATGATGCAAACGAAATAATGAAATCTCATAAATTGCAAAGCCTCTAACTGTCTTGGAAACTGCAACATACGGTTGGTATGATTATCCCCTACAAATTCAACCCCTGCGCGCCAGACTACCAAACATCGCGCGAAGACAAGAGGTATCTATGCATCACGATCACAACGGATTCAAACCACTTTTTTAGTTTTTTATAAAAAGTGAAATCTGTTTATTAGTTAAATTGTAATTTTGCACTTCATTTGTATGTATGTATTTATATTACTATACTACTGTCAGTATTACGATAAATAAACTCTAATTTAAACAACTTAGTGATGTTAAAATTGAAAACTCATTTTCATATATAAATGAGTATGCAAATATTTGATAAACTTATTTCAAGTAAAAAAAGTTTGCCGTGATATAAAATTAGTTGAACACATTAGTGAGAAATTATTGCAATGAATACATAATAACTAAGATACAAATAAAATTGTTAATAAAAAATTCACTTTTCTCATGTTAAAAGTTGTGGGCAAAGTAACTTAACTGAGAATCTTCGATATAAATAATTTATTCAAAATATTTACGATATATGCGTTATGTAGAGTATCATATTTATTTTCAATTGATATGATGAAAAGCATGGTGAATGTTATTTTTAAAATCAGTTTTCAAGTAGTATTTACGTATGAATATATTGGAATGTACACTGAAAAGAATGATCAGAAAATACTATAAAAAGTAAAAAATAAATGAAAATATTTTTAAGCCAATCATTTCTCTTTAAATTTTATATTTAAGACCACATAATAAGAACAGGAATAACATTTACAAAGTTTAACACAATTCAGAATAAAATTTCGAATAAAATATGCAGGTTTTTTGACAAAAAAGTGATTTTTCGACGCTTAACACTAGAGTTTTTTTAAGTTTCATAATATTAACGTTTTTTTGTTTTGTTTTCTGAAGTATGATAGAAATAGTATGATAGCAATTCAAAAACATACGGTTTTCTAGAAATGGTCTAAAACTTATTTTTTTCTTTGTATTATACCTAAATTTACAATTTAAAAATGTATTACAACAACAAACTCAATACAAAAAATCTTCTACTTTAACCTAAGTAAATAATTCTATTATTAAAACTTATTTAAAACTACATAAAAATAAGCTTAATTTTTCGCAAAATAAATAATAATTTGCAACAATTCGGTTAGTGCAGAAGGGTTTTCGTAGGCAAATAAAATACAACTCGTGTGTTTCGATAAAGTAATTAAAAAAAGAACTCTCTCTTTAAAATACTAAAATGCGTTACATGATAAAAGTCTTTTGCAAATGGGGGCCCAAACCTCTAAGAGTTAAATTTTTATTGAAATCTGAATATGCTAGCAGTTTCTCTTTATGTTTGTGCAGGTCAATTGCATTACAAATACAGTATTGCATATATAGCAATGTAATTAATAAGATTTTTATCAACATATTCATACATTTATGTTCGCTGGGTTGATTGCCGGTATATTCGAAGGCAATCTGGCTTACTTTTTTAAACGATTGCACTAAATTTTTAAAGAATTGAAAGGTAATTTTTCAAAGTAATTAGAAACTAAAATGCATTGCTATGAAATAATTTATGTCGATTTTACGAATTGCTTCTAATTGCATTTACAAAGGGCGGAGCTACTTATTAAATTAGTTGCAGTTCCTGTGGATGCACCAACTTTTGACTAAATTTCTCAATTTTTTTTTTTTTTTTTTTTTGCGTTAAACGGTTCAGAGTAGTTTAATACCTAATTCATTAATTCCGAATTCAAGTAAAATATCACTGGTTAAGTCCCCGCATTGCACATACACCATAATTAGAAATTTCAAAGAAATCTTATGTAACTAAGCCAGACTGCACGAGTAACAACAATGTTGACTGTAGTAATCGTAATTGCAGAGCTTCGCTTTCACGGCCCATGGACAGTTATTGAACTCGTCCACACATGGAGCGGCCACATCGTTCTGCAAGAGTTCCAGCTGAGGTTCTGAAGCAAAAAGGTGTTAATAAAATTAAGTCTCAGATAAACTAGTAAGGAATCTTCCTAGACATTACTTACTCTCTCCCAAAACTACATACCTTCACACTTATGGGTATTGCAACTACGATAGATCGGCTCACGCAATGAGTAACGACACTTCATGGATTCTACCATCGCACTTTCACGCTCATTATATTCCAGACATTTCACCGATCGACGCTGAGTGCCACCCTCGCATGGTTTCGTACACTGCGTTTCAAAAAGAAATTGTGTAAAAATGTATACAATCTTCGTCTTGTTAATTGATATTAGAGGAAAAATTACAACGTTATGCACAGCGATGGTATGGGATGACATGTTTCGAAGTGCCCAACTTCTCATCAGACCCCTTCTCGGACACTGAGATATGAACCCAAGTGTCTGCACCAAAGCCGCTGTTAGAGTACTCTAACAACTAAGCTATGATGCCCTGTAGCGTCACGATGCATTTTTCCTCTAATGTGCCATTTGCTTATTCCTTTTATACATTCTTTGGTACATATATTTTATATGTCAACTCAAGGAAAGTGGAAATATTTTTAGGCGCGTTCATAGAACAGTTTTAGATACAGAAGGGCTTTTTTCGTCTTCTTCAAAAAAAAGTTCCCACTCACCTCCGTCCATTCGGAATAATGCCAACGCGGTCCACAATATTCCACCTCTTCGTGTAGACAATTTTCGGTTAGCTGCGGCTTCTGCTCCGGCTTACAGTTCTCATCACCCACAATCTCTAGGTTTTGCATGCAATAAATAGGACGCGTACGTGTCAAATTAAAACAATTTCCATTGCATTGTGACCATGGACCAGCAAACCATTCGCCCTTAACACAGTCACGATCGCGCTCACAAGGACGTTTGAATTCGGGTGTTATGAGCGGATCGCAACGATCTGTATTCGGCTTTGAACGATCACAAAAGATTGTACGATATTCAACGCCAGTACCACATTCAGCCGAACAATACTGATTCCAATCAGACATTAACCAAGTACCAGATTTATCAGACTTATCCCGACCACGATGGTTATTTGTTTCATTGGGTGCAGAGTGCGCATGTTGCGCCGTACGATAACGTGCCGTATATGAACGTCGTCTAGCCTTTGGACAGTCGCATTGCTTACGTTGACTCGGCGTCTCATCTTCACAAGCTGAATTATCCACATGTATGACAATGCCAGAGGCGAGCTCTTGTACGCAGCTAATATCGCGCTCACGATAGCCTTCGCCCTGTTGACAATGACAGTCGCTCCATTCTTCAATCCGCCAAAAGGCGGGACAGGGTTGTGTATTGCAACGCAACAGATTTTCGTTTAGCATTGGCTTTTCAGAGTGCAAGCAACGGCGTTGCGAGTAATAACGTATAGGATTTTCGCGTACGCAGCGCACAATGGGCGTCTGTATGCCACCACCGCACGTTTTAGAGCACGAGCTAAAGCCAACCACTTTCCAATTGAAACGACGTCTGCGTCCCGAGCGTGCACTGCTAGCGAAACTTTCTTCCGGACCATTCTTCAAAAATCCCTCGCTCTCTACGGATAGTTCATTTTCCTCAGAGTCTGAAGTTATAGGCAGTAGATACTCATATTTGATGCCGGGATTCTTAGACTTGCTGTATATCTGTGATGAAATGTGCAAATAATTGAAATCAAATTTTGATCTTTCTTTAACTTTTGCTGCTCTTACCATTAGTTCCAACATGTCTCGTATGGGGCCCAAACAAGTTACCCATTCCGTAACTCCATCTCCATGCTGCAGTCCATCGATGCGGTGATAGTCGAAAACCGCGCCTACAGCTTCATACGTACCACTATCCGACGCAACATTATCGCCATTAAATATATACTTCTGATCGGGCGTGCGCAGCACTATAGGCGGGTGAAGTTGTTTTTATTTGAATATGCTTTTAGAGTCTTTGAAGTTTCGAAATATCAATTTACCTAGTAGATTTATGCTGTTTCCTAGTTCAGTTATGGAGATATTGGATGCTCCCGCTGGTATTGTAGCCACATGCACATAAGCATCTTCAGGTAGGGGATCACGTGTATATATACCCGTTATTGGCCTGCAAATCAAGCCCCCACAACTTACCGAACCGCTGTTGGCGGAGAGCCCTGTGATGATGCCTGTGGCATGGACGGCCTGAAAGGAGAGAAGAAAGAAATATAAATTAGCAGCTATTAGATAGGCAAGAACAATTATTATTTATAATGAGGCATATCGGCAGCTGGGTGGAAGACGTTCTGCATAGATGGAGAACATGCTATCTATGTATTCAATGAAGGTGGATGTTATTATTGGGCGAGTAGTTTGGCGCGTTTGAAATAACTAAAATCCATCATTTCGCCTCGTGATTTAGCCAATGTCAAATCCTTAAAAATTATTGACAAGTATTTGCGATTCCATATAGAAAAGTTATCCTATTGCATCGGTCCGGTTAGGCTAAAATAGCTAGGTAGCTCCTGGGACCTGAGATACTGGGTCATGGGTATGAAAGAAAATCCTATTGTGCAGAGGTCTGTGATTCCTGGATCTACTTTGATATATTTATAAATTTTATCCGGCTCCACGTTATTAACAAAAATAGAGTGCCTCTCAGCGCCTCCCGCAGGCAGTCATATCTTAATTCTGTTTATAAAAATAATTAACTTGGTATATTAAATTCGTCGCTGTCTTCAGCAGCGCAGATCAGCTCATATCACTAGTAGAGCCTCCGTATATCTTATGTCTATAGCTGCGAACACATATAAAAAGTTTGATTCTTTTCTAATTTGGAGTCATTTGATCCTGGTTCAAAATTCGAAGTTGAACCCTTAAAAGTTTTTTGATATTTTAGCAAATGCCTTGCGTCACAACGTTTTTTAAACATTTTTTTATTATTCTTCTGTGTGCCGTATAAAGGGTGTTTTACGGTTCCAAAGACTAACGTACGTAGCGGCTATATGGTGCCTTGATCGAAAAAAGTGGAATGATCCAAGGACCAAAAGAAGAATATCGATTTTTGGGGAAAACAATTTGTTTGCGGTCACTTCTTCTTATTTGCCTGTAATGGTGCACCCGAATCCCAAAACAATACTTTGACCATAGATATCTTTCTTATTTGTTTTACTCTTATACAATTGGTGTAAGGTGAAAAAATTTACAAAAATATAAATACTACAAAATAACCTCCTGGTCAGAAATAGATAATAAATTTAACCTTCAAACAAACTTACCAAAAACCCAAGCAACACCGTTGTCAACATTTCGAATTACTCTAGGTATTATTGTATTATCCAAATATTATGCTTTTTGTCAGCTAAAAAAACTAAACACTTTTATTTAACACACCTAATCCATTGATCCGAACCGTAAAACGAATTAGATGTGAGCAATGTTTACAGTCTTTCAAAGCTATTCAATAAATCTTACTTAGCGCATGAATGGCACAAATTAAATTTGCATATCCAAACGGGACCGAGCTTAAATAAATATGCTGATGATCTCATTAAGAATACAACACTAAATTTATGCAAATGAATAAACAAAGAAATTGATTTAGTTATAATTAAATGACAAGTCGCTTGAGTCGCATATGACAAAAGCATCATCCACATTTGAGTTATTCACGCCTTTATATTAAACATGTGTAATCTAAAATAACAATACGAATGGGCTCTTTTAAATTCCGAGTATGACCAAAGAAGCCCTTGAAAGGCTTGTGAATATAAATGAAAAATATCAGCTTTTGGCTCTGACTTTTTGGTTTTTAAGTAAATCATTATTTAGAATTGTTAGTTAGTAAATGATTAAGTGATTAATTAATAAAAAAAAAATTGCAAGCATTTAATTCTAAAAAAAGGAAATTGTCTATATTATAGCTCTTAAAGTCCCAATTAAAATATTTGAGACTAAATAGTAGGCGCTCATTTTCTTCCAGCCGCCTTCGTCTATTGCAGTGAAACTTCCATTACTCATCCATGTGTGAACAATGGCAAATCACTCACGCAATCTTCGAATTTATTACACCTACGGTATTTAATCTGAATGCGCTATTAATTTTATAACAGCATATGACGTACATAATTCACTAATAAAAATCTCTATTCTAATGCTTTGCATATGTTATGGACCATCCGCACGCGTACCGCACATGCTGATATGCCTACATCCAAGCACGCAAACTCGTTGAGGAGTGGTTGTTTTTTTCTATTTCACATTTACACTTTGATCCTCACACAACAAATAATTTGATCAGTGCAATCAACAATGTTCGGCAACAATTTACATCTTTATAGATACACTTAACAACCTAAGAGATATAATTTTTTGTGATTTACAAGCTCAAATGTGCGTTAGATATGCAACAAAGGTGCTTTTGTGCAGTCAAAGGTACATACATATGGACAGATATGAAAAAGCTTCAGCGTCCAAAGCACCAATATATAGGTAGTAATCCAGTATCGACTTCTCCAATCATACAAACCAACTTTGACTAGCATGCAACAAGTGAAGGTGAGGTCAGTTGATAAGAATGCTCTTACATGAATTAAATATGAACTGCGTGTCTTCTGCATACAAAAACACATACACAAGTGAATGCAGGAATTCACACATAAAGGTGCGATAAAGTTATTCACGCCATGTGTTACAAATTCACCACTTTCACGAATTAAAAAGAATGAACCATTTTCTTTAAGCTAAGATAAATTATCTAAATTTGTTTTTTATGGTAAACACTCTTTTAATATTATTGAAACTCTGCATTTTCTATAAGAACCGACGGACTTTGTCTAGCAGGATAATAGGGCAGATGTGAATGACTATCCCAAGTAATGAACAGGCAGATATCCTAGCTAGTGACGAATCGGCGTAAGGCGCATCGGGTTAATCTTGAATGCAGTCAGAAGAAAAGAAATATAGCATGCCAGGCAAAGTTGCTCTTAGGGTGTTATAACACAGCCTCCTGTTTAAAGTAAATTTGTTCAGTAAGCTTCCAAACTAAACATTAGGTCATACCAACATAAAATCAATCAGTTTATGTTATAAACTCAAATACACCGGCATTCAGTCGGTCATGAATGTTTCATAATAAAAATTTTGAAAAATCAATAAAACTGTACTGTTTTCGAAAAATCATTCCGGTCGGTTCTGAAATCCGATGTATAATCGGAATTGAATCTGTAGTACTATTCGAGAGAAAATTTTTTTGCTGTAATAAATTTTCGAGTATAACCCATTCGCTGTTCCAGTTCCATTCTGTTCCTTTCAGATTTGATCCATCCCCCTTTCCATTGTAGAAAATTTGTTACTCCCTGCTTCGAAAACATATGCCAAAATGATCGAAATTTCTATACAACAACAATTCAACAAACGGAAATCCACGAAGATGTAATTTTGTATTTTGCTTTGCATTTGAAATTTGTAAAGCGCTGTTGCCTACTTATAACGAATATTTTCTAAGGTAAATTTAAACGAACCACAGAGTACCGATGTGAATCTTCTTTTGCTTTCGAGTAGAACAGCCTTTTGAATATAACTATAACGTAAGGGCCCTAATCTCTCACCCTATCGATCAAAAATGATAGGAATCAATGTTCGAATCCGACTTTTTCAACGTATTAGGTGTTCTGTATCCCAATTTTAAGGAAATTGCAGTTTCAATAATTGTTTGCGAAATTAGTACGTTTTCTTGAATTTTTGCGATGAAAATAAAATAAGAAAATGTAATATATATCTATAGATTCATTGATTTTATATATGTTTAAAGGGGAAAACACAAGAACGCAGCTCAAATTGCAATTCTTGGAAAGACCGCCAGATATGGCCCAAGGCCATTCCACGGGAGACAAGGGGTGGAGCAGCAATAGCAGGAATTGTGTAATGCTTTTAATAGCCAAATTTGTATCACTTTTTAATCGTGAATTTTTTATAATAGTACATTTTTGTTTCCAAATTCATGAAATTGCAATCAAAACTAAATGCAAACAATGAACACTGCAAAAACCCACTGAATTTGGACAATTCTATGTTCGAAACTATCGATTTCGATCCGAGTCAAAATTTAATCCGATTCGGAATTACTTCCTTTATTATATTTTTCGCAATTTTAGTGTTTTAGATTGTAAAATAATGGAACCCACCTCATGGTTGATGGCATTAGAAAATTGAAAATGACATAGATTATTCAGTCATTGAAACTATTAACAGAAAATCAAAACAAAAGCACATTAATTTTCCTGGAATTAGGGCAACGATTATAAAATCTGCTGTTGTAGATATATTAGTTGTGAATTCCACAAAAATTATTCCACCTGCAACAAATTCACACGACTCTCGGCCAGGAAAGTAAATATTTTATTATACAAACAAAGCATAATTTGCCAGCGCCCACTAAAAATGAAAATTGTTTGTTTACATATTTTAGTTTATGAACTCTTTTTAATATTTTCGATTTTTTATTTTCGAGTTTTTGTTTTTTGCCACTTTTCTTAAAACGCTGCTGCCTGCATGTCACTGAGCAAACAATTTTAAGTAAAACGAAAATAAACTAAGAAATACTTCAATGCCGGTTTCTATTAGCCATTTAATGCTATTCAAACACATTAGGAAAACGATCTTTAGTGCAGCCCCACCTCCTACCACCCTGTCCGGCACACAGCCTAAGCGAGGCGGTGTTTGGCTGATCACACATTTGCCCATGCAACTGCACAAACGCAAGCTTACAAACACACAGATTCATACTCTGCAGACAAAGCAGCTACTTC
The DNA here is from genome assembly GCA_949987695.1 of Merzomyia westermanni. Lineage (NCBI taxonomy): Eukaryota > Metazoa > Arthropoda > Insecta > Diptera > Tephritidae > Merzomyia > Merzomyia westermanni. The sequence continues at coordinate 199,506,821 of OX465289.1, read as the reverse complement.
AAAACTATTATGAGCACTACTCCCAGCTAATCAGCCGACTGTGGTTTCTAACTTGTGCGTATTCAGATAGATACATGTTTCAAGAATACGCTCTCAAAATTTAGAGTTGAGATCTGTTAAATTACGAAAGTTATCGGCCGTTTGGCGGAGCGGTGTCAAGCGCGCTGGTCCGCCGCGGCTTTTTTTCAAACGCGTTTTTCTCAAAACCACATTTTTCAAGTTGGTGGAAGTCCTGCAGGGCGCAAAAATAGAGCAATCGCGGAGCTTGTGCATCCGTGAAACTAGGATTTTCCAGAAATATTGAAATTTGTTCATAAAAAAATTACATAAAAACATCAGGTTTTCGGGCCAACAAGGTAGAAATCTGCCTTAAGTGGTAAAAGTCAAATTAATTTAAACATTTCCGGGCATGGTTTATAAGTACTCGGGTCACATAGAAGAGGTCATTGGTTCGAATGCCAGAAACATCAAATCTAAAAAATAATTTTTACTGGAATTTTGTTGCTATTGATTTTTCTATTTCGGTCTAGCTTCAGGTGGTTTAAACAATTCTAGTTTTGAACTAGTATTTCTACTGCCTAGTTTGATGCTTCACTGGAGGGTATATGCCTAGTAAATATATCTATCAATCGCCATCGCCATCCACTTAGGCACTCAAACATTGAATAGTAGATGTTGTTGTTTTATTGTTGCTGATAATTCATCGTGAAATGTTTATTTGCTGTTGTGGTTGCCGGCAATTTGGTGTTGTTGCTGCTGCCACTGCAGTTGTTGTAATAGCATTTGCTTATAGTAGCAACAATAACCCAGCGGCGAAGTGAGTTTGCCGTCCTTCCACATAATGCATTACGAAACCCTTACAAGTACATTATTACCAGCTATTACATTGTATGATTCGTAAAGTGTTTTGCCTTCGTGAAAGTTCGTCTTTGCTCTATTGCCGTACATTCACACAATTATTCCATTACTAGTAAAGAGGTATGTAATCGGATTTGTCTACGAAACGGCCATGCTTATGGAAAAGTAATATTGGTTGTAACTGGTTCTTGAAGGGAAACTGTCTGCAAAGTGTTGGAGAAGTATTGCATTTTGTAATGTGAATTTTTGCCGCTGGGTAACATTATTTTTTCCCGTTTCTCAGTTTTTTGCTGGCGCTGCTTTGTCACCGGCATTCGGTTTTAGCGCTAAAAATATTTTGCATTTTCTTTTCTTAATCAGGCGCCGTGGCTGACATAGCGCCATCAGCAATTGCATATTTGACGTCAACACAATTTGGCCTTTAGTCAGTTAATGTTCACTCTGCAAATTTGCTAAAGATTATCGCTGAATCTACGAGTAATCGCTGCTTGACAAGACGTTCATATTTTTTGTTTGTTTTTCAAATAATTTGCGATTTTTATTTTGATTTTTGGCTACTATAAATTGCTGCTTGTTGTTATTGCTTTAGACATGGTTGGTATGAGGTGTGCAACGGTAGTGCGTTGTGGCTCGTTGAATCTGTCGATAGCGCTTTATTGGCCAATTGGCAATATGACGTACGTTTTAAAATTTGTTTAGTGTTTTTATGCAAAAGTAATGCGTTCAACTTTTTTTTTATTGTACTCGGTATTTGAGTTAAGTCGATTGAAAAAAATATGACATAATATTGGAACGTGTTCCATGTCTGCTAGCTCTGAGGCGGGATTCGCGCACTGGATGACTATAGCCATTAGTATAATAAATTGTTAACAGGCTGATGTCTGCATATTATAGGTATCGACGACAAATGCATAAGTGGGGTTTTATTATAAATACAGTCGCAAACAATATTTTTAGAAATTTTGTGTGTCCGTCTATATGTTTGTACGCGCATCATTCAAGAGCTGCTGCAAGTAACTGAATGCAGTTCCCACCGAAGCATTTACCTTAAAGTTAAGAATCATTAAGTAAACCTTATATCACGCCTGTGTACAGTGGTGGCTATACTAGTTGGCTCCAAATATTTTTAAGCAAACAATTAAATTTCCATAGCTCCATTTCTGTACCCGATTTTAAAAAGCAAACGCTCAACTTTTAAACGCAAAGAAAGCGAAATACAAATTGTTTTTTAATTTTCGCTCGTCTGTCTGTATTATGTTTATAAGCACAGCACTAAATAACCACAAAGTCGAATTGAATGGTTTCTTCACAGATTTGTTGGTAGAGGTATATGTACATTAAAATATAATGCATATGTAGACCTATAGTATGAGAATAAGGAATGAAACCCCTTACTTTGTGCTGCTCCTTAAATTTCAATGGAAAATTGTGGAAATTTCTAAGTAATAATACTAATTTTCACGCCATATAACTCTGACCTTAGGATGAGCCTTATGCCAAATTTTTGTGGATTCCACGCGGACTCTGATCAGTGTCTGTTAAGGTAGATGAATATTTTCTTTTATTGAGAAGCTCTTCATGGCAGACATCTGTGCACTCGGAGGGTTTGCCGCGGGCTGATAGATGCATTGGATACAAAATACATATATCACCTATCCATTTCTAAATCTTCTATGGAATTTGACATTTTTAACTATCAAATTCAAGTAGCAATGACGAGGATCCACTTACGCAAACAATTAAGGTATTCGTTTATTATTTGAGTAGACACTGGAAGTCTTTATCGCTCGCTAGTAATCCTTTCGCAGCGAATATTGACTACAATTGGAAACACCAGCGGAAGATAAGTCATTCTCAACATGTTTTTAGATCTCAGTGTTTTTTCACGACTGGGGAATGCGGATTTTGACAGAAAACTCTTCTAGGCCGAAGCTTTTTTCTCTCATTTGCATTGCATGACCTAGCAATCAAAGCCGTTGGGCAATCAATTACCAGCTGATCCCAAATTTTCCTAGCTAACTCACCGTTGTCATCTCCTGGAGAATTTTTCTCTCAAACACTCTAAGAGGCAGGCTTTTTCAGTGAACACCGTCCCTTAGGCCGAGTCTTACATCAGTGCAGAAGAATAGACGAGAGACTTATACCAGCCTGATATTTGTGCGTTGTCAGAGATTCATTTCTGAATCATAAGAATAACTCCAACTTCTCAAGTTAAGCTCAAAAATATAATTGCAGTAAATCCAAGAAACGCCTTTTCGGCAATTCTCATCAACTGTGCAACTCACCATTAGTGCAATCTCACGTACTCCCGTATTAAAATGTATGTAAAATCAAGTTTGGAGACCTTTTGACATTTACATGACAGCTCCTACAATTGTCGACTTGTAATAATTCGTATGTCTACAAACCACTAACCAGACATGTCTATCGGTTTATCTGCCTTTTAAACTGCCAATCAGTTGCGACGCCTGCCAATATGATATGCTTGATGTGCATGCGCAATGTGTTGGGCTAGCACAGAGCCAGCGAATAGGCACTTTGGTAGCTTTTGGTAATCCTGTGTGGTAGTCATAGTCACTGAATAAAAATAAAAACGCGAATGTCATTTGCAGCGTCTAAATTGGCATATGAAAGTGTTGACAGTTGTGGTGTTAGATATGTATTAGAAATATAATATATGTTTGTGGCGCTGTTTGTTAAGTTTAGATGACTTTTGCAGCAAGTATTTTCGGGACTGCGCTACTGGGGATGTAGTGATGTGACAACCGATTTCTCGTGAATTTCATTCTTCTAATCATTGAACTCGTGTCAGAAAATAGCGCAATTGTTCTGATACAACTAATCGCCCATTTATACTTGCAGGTCAGTGCATTCCCTGCCAACCAGCAGTGGATAAAAATCTGGATAAACAGCGAGTCGCGCTTACCAAATAACTGGCTTAAACAGTGGGCAATTTTGTTCGGCGAGGTTCTCTTTTTAACCATGTCAAAAATGTTGTTTTCGTGTAGGTGTAAGTGCATACTTTTAGGCACTTGCTGGTTTCCATACAAAAAAATTTTTGAATTTGTGGAATCAGAGTTTCACCACGGTTAGCCATGGTTGGTAGGGTTGTAGCCTACATATTCTCTATCCCCAGCAGCCGAAATAGTTTCTATCTAAAATACACACAAACACAAACAAGCAACTAGTATTACTCTGAGAGTGTTGCTACTTTTCCTAATCTTTGCACTAGCAATGTCTACACAACAAAGAGAAAGAGAGGTGCGCATGACGCATACATACCAATCAAAATTCAACAGGCTTCTATGTAAATCCATGCAATGCGATGCGTTATCTAATCAATTATACACAAACCCCGTTGAACAGGTCCTTCAGAGAGACCATGCTCTGCGCTGCTATGCAAGTATAACTGAGCCATAACTCTGGATAGTTAGTCCTCCGGGTTGTAAGTGCTGACACCATATTCTAAATTCCTAAGTATTCTTTGCCCAGATCCCTTTACTTTCAGGTGCTATCACTATTAGTGCGTCTAACTAAATACTATTTTAAAAATTCGAACCAAATTGAATTGACAACATCAATTTTAAATACCAATATATTTTGTTTCAAGTCGGGATCCGAAATCACTGATACATATACTTCAATACAATCAATATTCACATAGGAACGCAAACATATCGCACTTTTTTGGTTTCACATTTCAAATTGCTTAGTTTTTTGTTTTAAAGTTTTTATCCTCGCATTTATTATTCGCAATTGAATTGCATGCTAAAGCATAAAATTTATCACCGAAGCTACTTGGGTGACGCCACACAGACTGACAGTTATTATGTTGTCAAGTCACTTTGTAGTCTACGACGTTGCAGAGACGATAGTTTTTGCATTGAAAATGATATTTCTTATTGAAGTAGGGAAGCTGCACGCTGACAGCTGGACAAGTTGTGGGTGATGATGGTTTTATTGGAAGGGACTTTTTAGCCTAAAATAGTAGAGCGAATGGTGCTTTCCCATGCGTATTTGGTTTGCTTCTTTTTAGGTGATTTTCAGGAATTTATTGTTTTCTTTACAACTTTTACTTAATGGAAATTAAATTAGCTTCAAATTTGAATCATTTCGTCAACTTCATATCTATTATATCTTTGTTATTTTCCACCAAAGCAGAACATCCCCTAAGTGATTTTTAAGGAACTTGTGGCTTCGCTTGTCAATCACTTGGCGGTTTTTCGTTTGTTTGCCTTTCTATTTATTCTTGGTTTTTTTATTTTTATATCGATAGGTGAGCATTTCTCTTGCCTTCCATGAATTTTCCCTCCAGCTTTTTTGCAAATTGCTTTCTTTATTGAAATTCATAGAGACAGAGCAGGGTATGTTCTCTGGGTTTTGGTACATGACACTTCTACCGTCTTATCTGTAGGAAACAAAATGGTTAATTTTCATTGCTTGGAAATATTTAAAAATTTCACCGAACTCTAACCATTTATTTTCAAATCAAGAATATTTGTAGGCTTTTTTTGTGCACTAAAATAATACGAAAAGAGCTCCTAGTTCGCTGATAGTTTACAAACTATTTTTAGCAGGAGCTTTCATAAAGCACTACCTTCCGTTAGTCCACAAAATTTTTTTTAAACTAATAGAGTCCTCGTTCACAAATGAGTTCGTGTTGTTGTTTCACATGATTTCAGCACTCTAGCCAGAGATATTTTTCGAACTTTTGGACAAAAGATAACGCGTATTATTACGTTTACATAGAGGTCAATACTTTATAAATTCTTTTTTTTTTTACAATTTTACACAAGTCTCAACATAATTTGGATTAAATTAATTTGCCCAGCCCGTAAGTTAACAAGCTCGTACGCAATTTCGCAACGAATGTTGAACCAAACCTCTAATTAAGTTATAAATCCACGCTTAAATGCTAATAAACACGTAAAAACCAATTTAATAAGAAATCAATTTGTAGTTATTTTGCCGAAGGCGCCAAGTCATAAAAATTGTGCCAGCAAATATTTACAACAAATCAACAACAGGTGAACAACTTTAAATGCAACGTTTGAATTCACTTGAGTGAGTGTGAAAGAAATCTAAGCTTTATGCGCCATTGTTCGGTCGTCGGAAACCATTAAAAGTGAAACACATTTACGAGCAAAACAAATATCTACACCGACTTTTTGGAGCGCGTGTAAATGCTGAAATTATGTTAACGTAACCAATAATCGTAAAATTCGGAGTGAATCCGTGTGTTAATAGAATTTGATAGTGATGAGCATTAAAAATCAATAAAAATTAAAACTATTTTGTAGTTGTTGTGCTCAAACTGTGACAAATGATTTGCTGCATTGAACTTTAACGGTTTTTTTGTTGGGTAATTCCTGCACGAAGAATCAGTGTTGGAAACTATTGGAGAAATTTGATGACTCACAGGCTTTTTCAATTTCTGAAGAGATTTGAAATCCGCTAAATAGCTCTGCTTAATATTAATGTTAGCAGAATTTGCTTGAAATATGGCTTGAAGTCTATTATAAACACAGTTCTCTCATGTCTGATATTAGAAGATCGCAGGTCAAGCCTCTAACAATTTACAAATCTTTTCATAAATGGTCTAAAACAGATTTTTTTTTTTAAATACAAGTATCCTAAAAAATATATCAAATCAGATTTTGCGAAACCTATTTTCAAGACCGCTGACTGAAATATTAAAAGCTCCAAAGAATATACCACCCAATAGGTAGATAGCTAGGGGTGCTGCCGCCGATTGACGACTCTCTTAGCTGCAGTCTCATAAGCACCCAATGTTCTCCTCCGGTTATTCTAGGAGCCTGGGTAGCTGAAACCAGCCAAAACTTTTAAGATTTGACGACTTGATGGAGACGAACCTATACACTAAGTTCCCCATCACTTCCGAACGTTCATAAAAATAACTCAAAACCAAAAGACTATCTGCTGAACTATGAACAGATCTAATAAAGAAATGCTTGCCAAGCATGCGCAGTGGTGTGTAATCAATCAATTTAAATTAGCATCAAGTCATGGGCAGAAATAACTATTTTTTAATAGAATTTGACAGCAGAGTGAGTCAAAAAGTATGTAGTAAATTATAATGTCCACTTATAAATGATATAGTATGTATATGATAAATGTATTCATATCTTAACTAATCTATTTTTTTTTAATATTTTTTATTTTGAAAATGAACAAGCTTTAAAATTTTAAAATGCGTTATGTTAGCTTCCAAATCAAAATGCTTGGAATAGTAAGGCTCAGTCTAACATTCAAACAGTCTCATATTTAATTTTATGTTAGTCCTACATTTCTAACTAAAGTCTGCTTTAAATTTGCATTGCAAATAGCCATTTTTTTTTAAGTTTCGCAATGCGAATTTAATTTTGGAATATTTTGTTCACCCAGATTTTTTTGTTCGATTTTGTGGTCCACTAAATTTCTATTGCGCTGACTACATTCACACACATATATTCACTCAAAGGAATCTGTTTGTTAATTAATTAGTATTCTCACCGACTTCTTTCTTCATTATAATCAGAGTTCGGCAAAACTCACTCGAATAATGCATGACCAAGTTGAACAAATATTCCTATTATTATTTACATTCTCGTACAAATTTGATATACATTTTGACAAGAACAACGGTACAATGGCATATCAATAAATAAAATCGTTCTACCTAAATGTGACCCAAGTAGCGTTTTATACAATATGAATATCACGCAAAAACTACTCACCGAATTATAGCAAAATATTATACGCAGAGATTTAAAAAAAAGAAGTTCTTCACCTGGAAGCAAACAAGCTTTACAATGCCGGAGAGTTTGCAATTTTCTGAGCTCGGTATGATAAAATAAATGGAAAAATATAAGTGGAAAACAGATAAGTGCATGGATCAGTTATTATTCAATTATTTCAAATGTCTGAATTAGGAGCCGGTGAAGGCATGTGTAATGCATCGATGAAGGTAAACTAATTTATTCTTGAATAGTTGGTTCGTAAGGAAATAATTTATAAACTTGTATATACCAGATAAACATCGCAATTCTAAATGATTATTCACTGTGAGCAATTTGTCAAGAGAATTTTTTGAAAGTGTGAAAAAATGGTTTAGATTTGGGCTGAACATGTTTTTTCATGTTTCACGGGTTCTGAACACATAATTTTCTCTTACTAGCAAGTTCAGAAATCTCCTGCCTTTTCAGCTGTACAAATAGGTCATTTTGAGTGAAAAGTGGACTCAGCAATTTTATGTTATGCCCAACTCTGGTAATGTAAATATTTCAAGCTTTGGTTATACTATTATTTTTTTATTTGCTTGTGTAGCAAACACGTTTTGCATTAACAACAATATTTAAATTTTTTTATGGTTTTTATCAAGAAATAATTTAAAGTTGCGAAATATTAATATTATATATGGTTTTATTCATACATATATATCCTATTCCTCAATCATTGATAAAACTTTTGAGATTCACATCATTTGTTTGTGAATATTGAAATGATAATATTAATTTTAATTAAGCTCTTTGGTGGTTCTAATAATCTACTATAGTATAAAAGAACTATAAAGAAACTTCGATCTTTGATTAATGGTTCTACTTAATTAACGGATAAGTCTAGTTCGTTCGCTTTGAATAAAGTTGGATGAATTAAATTATTGAAACTTTATAAATATTATGACTGCTAACTCATAATAAATTTTTCAAAAATCTAATATTTGCTATAAAAATCGGTTTCAAATATTTAATAATTGTTTGACAGATTATGACAGTACTACTTCAGTAGACCACAGACGACTACTTCCTATGGAGCCGTCTGACTATGTATAGCTTTTAGTTGACTACTTCTAGTCAGCAATGAACCACATGAGAGTTCATTATTTCAAATTAATTTATTGTGAAATTTTCTTGCTGCATTTAATTGATTTTGTATTCAATTCTCAGTATGTTTGGGATAACTCATCAGCCGAGCTTTCACTTGAACGTAATTACGTGGAAAAAACTCGTTATGAAACAGTCAAATCATATACCAAATATTACTTTAGGGCTAAATTAAAGCCAGCTTTCAAACATAGAATACATTAAATGACTTTGGGCAGTTGACTTAAGATTATTTTTCCGTTACACTGTCTACAAGATTCCCTACTGGGAATGTACATACTTATGTATAGATTTATATATTTATTTCAGGCATACAAACTTGTCTATACTCATATTTCAGCTAATTGAAAATATTTACTACTTCCGACTTCACGACAATAAATACCATAATTTATGTTTCATTTATTGTGGTATTTACGTTCTTTAAAAAATTGCTTCGTTCAACAAATCATTTAAATTTAATAGCTCACTATTATTAATTGCAAAATTTATTTTTTAGAACGTTAAATGCGAAACGCGTCCATCAATATTATTACCAATATGAATAGTAAATATATGAAGTTTCTAGTTTTTTTTTGTTTACGAATTTTAATACTTTTTCAAGACCATACGGAATCTACCAGGCTTGCATCCCGGAAAAAGCGACATCGAAAATTATTAAGTACAGAAGCTTTTCTAAAACTTTGACTCTTGGCAATCGGCGGCATTAAAAGCTGTGGGAAAAAATTAAAAAGCAAAACACCAAAAATTAGATAAGAAGCTTGGCCTTAACCCCCTCGGAGGTATATTCAAATTGAAAACAAGGAGGCATGTAATCAATTCTTGGTTCATGAAGAAATTTCAATTCTATACGTCCATAGTGAACTAGTTGGGATCAATAATAGCCCATCAGTACATTGATTCACGCTATCGAACTTTATAATGGGCATCGGGCATATTTTCCACATCAAAGGACTAGCCCCAGAACCTGAGTAGCCTCTGGGCCAGTAGTAGAGTGTCTGCCCGCATACACATTTTTAGCTTTAGCACCATGATGACACACAAATGGGCACTAGATTTCGAGTTCTCATATTTTAAAAAGACATTAAAGCCATTACATTTAATCATTTTACAAAGAAGCCCATAAAAAATTATTGGCCACTGTACAGAATTTATATACCCGGATGTTAAAAATAATAGGCCAAATAACTCATGATTTCCCTAATCAGTTATGAAAGATGATTGACAAAAAGCGCATAGCTAATATGAAAGAGTATACAGAGTTTTATGTTTGCTAGAGTAATAGTGAGAAGGCTTAATGTTATAAGACTTCCCTCAGTAAACAGCAACCAATGTTCCAATATCAATCAACAATGAATGTATCAAAAATTGTTTAACAGATTAACAACACCCCAGTCGGAAAGCCATTTGGCAAGTGCACTTAGCGTCTGCATGACAACAACAAACAAGGAGGCAACTTTGCACTTTTTGCGATTCGCGTAAATTGGGTTAATTACTCGCGTCGTTTGCAAGGGAGCAGCAGCCGCAGCACCAGTATTTGCGTATGCTGTTCGCGACCTTTTTGTTAGAAACATTTAACATTATTTTCAACAAAAGTTTTCAATAATTTGAGCACCATTTTTGGATGTGACATTTGCATTAAATTGAATGGTCTTGATTACAATGCACTTGTCATGGCCAATTGTGGGAATATTGAATTGCTATTAAGCGCTATTAACCCAAAACGGCAGAGGTAAAAGAAGAAAACATCTGAATTTCAACCGCAAACCGCACTACATACAGACATATTTATACCTTCATCATACCCAATTCGTCATATTAATGCCATCTTTCATGAGTAAATGTGAAACTATCAATTTTCTAGCCATATCTAGCTTAGCAGCTTGAGAAAATTGGCGGCATATTAGGCGGCTTAACTACCTAAACGCTTTAAATACTATATTTGTATGCAATATGTAATTGAGAAAATGTGCTTAAATTAGAAATATTTACATACTGGCGCCACAGCATGCCGAGCATACAAAAAATAATTACACAGCGTTTGGTTTCAGCTTTTTAAATGGCACCCACATTCTTCCAATCAATCCATATGCGTTAACACTTGTTAATTTGCCGTTTGCGTGAGTTATTCTTTATTATCGATTTTGGATAATTAATAGCTGCTGCTAATAGCCAGAAGTCTGTCATTTAGAAGAGCCTATTTTAATTTATATTAAGTTCCTTTCTTGTTTGTCCGCTCATTGCCATACAATATTTTGGAATCTCGCAGTCTTTTTAGGTAAATTCCCGTTGAGCTAGACACCCGGTACTCAGAACAGATTCAGAACCCCGTGAAAATGCAATGCAAGTGAAAATGTAGCACTGATCGAGCTATTTAGAAAATTTGTTTAAAAGTGGAAATCTTCTGGTCGTAGTTCAGGCCACGATGACAATACAATTTGTAGATTATGAATTTCCGCTAGCTGGCGCGCTCATCGATATAACTGAAAATTTCTAAAAAAAAAAAAGGGGGGGGATCTTGCGATCGATGTTTGAGTAACTTTCCGATGAGCTACAGACTTGCAACTTTAGTCATATTTCAGAATCAGGGACAATGTAATATTTCAGCGAAAAAGCTCCAAGAGGAACCAAATATTATTAAACCAGAAATCATCGTTTCGTTAAATGCGAAGACTTTGAGAATAATTAAAAATCTAGGTCAATAAGAAACGGAAATTTATTTAATTTTTATAGCTACATTGATGTAGAGGTTCTCTAACAATAAATCACAGAGTAATGTAACATCTCGTTTATTATTAACACCTTCTACTTTTGTAGATAAATGTCTGTTTAGTCCAATTGGGCAGAAGAAGACACTCTTCAACCATTGTTAAATAAATGTAATATTTATTTAGCGTATTTATAGCTTGGGCATGAAACCAAAAAGCTATAAAATTGTTTATGCAAATTGAAACACGATAAAAGTAAAAAAAATCTATATTTTATTTAAAATTATGAACATGCCAAGTATTAGTATTTCTGTGTGACTAACTATTATATAAGCTTTTCTTAACGTAAAAACAAGATCATTGAATAAAATACAATTTTGTGAACTAAAACTTGAACATAAAATGAATCATCGTATATAGTTTTTTATAGAACGACTTTGTCACTAGCCCTTCTGCTGTGAAAGACACACCCAGTAAGAAAATTTCGGACTTGACAGAAGAAGGTTGCATAAAACTTCGACCAACAATTTATAGTAAGCTTTTTTTCGAAAATGCTTTCAATAATAGTTTGCTTTTAATTGGAACAATTTTTAAGTGAGAGCTCAAAGCCGTTAACACATTTTACTATTCCATATCATTGGTCTATATAATTACAATTATTAATCCACCAAAACTAAATCAAGCTTATTTTCCAAGTATGACCAACTTAATTGTGCACCAATTTGCTTAAATTACAAACTTAGTCTATATTTATGAATTACAGCATTTAATCGCAGTGGTGATTGATGGGAATCTGACACTTAAATGTGCAATTAGTAAATTCGGATTGAAAATGCCATACAAATTGGACTGAAAAATATGCATGTAAGCTTTTAATTAAAAAAAAATGTGTACACCTTCAAGAAATCACGTTTTTCAATTAGCTGCGGTAGCTCAGGGAGCAGTTTTAATTATAAATTGAATTGTTTTAACAAAAATGCTACCACCCAGAGGGACTAACAGCCCAACCTAATATAACCTCACTGCGCTTTTTTAAAGCACGAACATAAACGGCTTCTTTGATTCTAACCAAAAAAAATTTGCGTGCGTGAGTACCTCGCAAACCTATAAACCACGTGCCAGCTAAGTGTAAACGTCAAATCGCTTTGTCACGCAAAACAAAAATAGGAAATTGAGTTGGGTTTTTACGCTTTGCGTTTAATTTGGGTTACTCTCATACGAGTTGTATGTGAATGGGACATTTTTGAAAGAAATTTTCCGGAGTGCGTTTATATTAGGTTGAGCTGTAAGGACATGATGGGGAGAGAATTAATTGAATTTGATTTGAGGGGAGAAGATATGATATATCTATATCTTATGTAAAACTAGCTAATTTTAGAAATGCATCTTTGTGCATAATTTTCTAAAACACGGTAGTAAAAACTAGAAATATTAAAACAAATACCACTTAAACGAAGTCTCATTAATATTACAAACTATGCTTCTTCTATTTGCATTAATTTTTGCTCAGGTATTTCAGGTAGTTGAAATGACAAAAAATTATTTTTTTTCCACCAAGAAACTGGAGGACGCTATTACTAACAGAAAAATTGCTTCAGATGGTTCTAAGGTGGAATGGATGAAATTTCAATGGATTAAATTTTCGAATGACACTGCACACCAATTTGACTTTAAATATTCAAACTCAAAGATTGTTCCATTTAACACTGTAAGTGTAGCAAAACGTAATGCTTGTGCAACAGTTGAAGAATTGGATTTGCTTTATCCTTTGGGGCGTATAACAGAGAAAAAGAAGAAAGCAGATCTTCTTGAACTACTTCCATACATTCCACCTATTTTTCATGATTTTTACCACAATTTGAAGAGCTCTGCTACAGCAGTGGATGAATTGGGAGACGAACACGTAGAAAATGCAGATGGTTAGACAAAGGAAAGCTTAAATAAAGTTAATAATTTTGTTTTCTGTACTTCTTATACAGGGTGGCTAATGAAAGCCGCTACCAAAAAAAAATTAAATAACTTTTTTTCTATTTAATGAATCTGGTTAATTTTTTTTTATTTTGCAGATTGACTTTTACATTTAACAAAAATGGATAACTGGGACACTGAAACAAGAATTTGGATTGTCCGCCGCTATCACGCACTGGAGTCCGTAGTTTCGGTTCAAAGAGAGTATAGGCGCACGTTTGGCGGCAATCCTCCGAGCAGATGGACCATAATAAGACTTGTAAACAATTTTGCCGAGCATGGGACAGTCAACAGAAGACCTTACCATCGAAACCCTTCAGTTCGAACGGAGGAAACAATCGCTGCTGTAGCTGCTGCCATACAAAACAATCCACGTGTTTCGACAAGAAGCTTATCTGCTCAAATGGGTGTAAGCAGACAGTCATTACAGTCAATTATGCACAAAGATTTGGACTTATTCCCATATAAAATTCAAATGGCCAACAAACTGAACGCTGCAGACTTGCCGATTCGCTTGGAATTTTGCCAGAAGATGCTTCAAATGGTGGAAGAGGATGGAAACATGTTGAACTGTCTTTTCATGTCTGACGAGGCCCATTTCGATTTAAACGGCAACATAAACAAACAAAATTGTCGAATATGGAGTGCTTCCAACCCACAGATACTCCATGAGACGGAATTGCATCCACTTCGTGTCACAGTGTGGTGTGCAGTTTCATCACGCTGCATTGTCGGGCCCTACTTCTTCGAAGAAAACGGTCACACCGTTACGGTTACTGGAGACCGTTACTTGAGCATGTTGAGAGAGTTTTTCTATCCAGAATTACGCCGAATGAGAATTTCTTTCAACTCTATGTGGTTTCAGCAAGATGGTGCAGCTCCTCATATAGCCCAACCTGTTATGACAGAATTGCGACGAAAATTTCCCAATAAGCTGATATCCAGAAACTCCACATTCCGTTGGCCACCCAGGTCGCCTGACCTTACTGCACCTGACTTTTTCTTGTGGGGTTATTGCAAACAGGAAGTCTTCAAAGCAAAACCAACAAATTTGAATGAACTAAGGCAATCCATTCGAGAAACAATTGCGGCTATTCCTGTCTCAACTCTCCAAGCAGTAATGAACAACTTTTTGGTAAGATGCCGCACATGCATCGACGAGCAGGGGGGGCATTTAAATTCCATTATTTTTTAAACTAATTAAGCTATATTTAATAAAATTTAATGAGCTTTAACATGAATAAAAGAAAAATGAATTCCATACACTGAAAAAAAAATTATTTGAGTTTATTAATGTAGCAAAATTCATCAGTATGTATTGAATAATTCTAACATTATGTTTTGGAAATATACCCCTATAATAAAATTTGGGTCTTTTTATAACTTCCTGAGAGATGTAAAATAATAGGCCAAAAAATCTAGTTGCACTTATAAAATTACATAGTGGCCTTATTCACATAAAAATCAGCTTTTTGATAGAATATTACTAAATTGGCTGTACATTTTTAATAACAAACTTATATCAAAACACTTTAAATAAAAGCTCTTGTCAGAACTTTACAAGCTTTTACAAAACCCGCCATTAAAAAAAGCATCAATTTTTATACTTCAATTACTTATTCCTTCTGTTTTGGGGTTAGGCCACTCTAATTCTGAACGGCTCAATTATGACTTTCATATTCCACAAACGAAAACATTTCTTGCAGGGTACCTTCATTGATATGTAAACAAAGAACAAGCATACCCTGTAAGTAAGTGTGTGTGAGTGTTTCAACGCTACTGTGGCATTTCAAGTGTGTGTCTCATACGCATAACCACGCACTTGATGTTCTCATTGTTGCAATTTATCTTTTCGATAGCGAAAAACACGACAACAATAAACAACAAAAACAAATAAACAACAATGGAAACAATACATGGTACATAAAAAAAAAGAGAATATAAATAATAGTTACATAATTGCCAATAAGGTGGAACAAATTTCAATTAACTGATGACATGTTGGATAGCACATCTAATAATTAAACAATAAAATACCAGGTTCTGTGACAAAAGCACACATATCCAAACCTATGACATCCACAATGTCAAATAGAGGTGGAAAAGTGAAAAAATTACTGTAAAGGATTTGATAAATAAGTGAGAAACTGTTTGTGTATGTGACATATCCGCTTTGACTTAAAAAAAAATATTTATTTTCAAAATGTGAAATTTTACGGGTTTAGTTTGTAAACACGCATCTCTTCATACGAGTGTGAATACCAAAGTAGAAGGGTCATGGTTGATGTACCCATTATATGAAGAGAATAAACATTCTGAGATAGAACCTTGTTCAAACAAGTTCTGAGATAAGGTGTTTTTGAAACATATTTCATCTTCTTCTGTTCTTCATCTGTTGTTTTATAAACACAAAAACACTGTTGGAAGTTTGTAGTATCCTATTTGATCCGGTACTAGGGCCTTCTGTTACTATAACAGCTGGTGGGAATAAAATTGGTTTGACCCCGTCGAAACTTCCTGTTGTTTCAAATTAAATGTCTGGATTCAACAGTGCCATCCCACGTGAAGATAAGGGGAGCTTAATGGCGAGAGGACTTTATATCTCTAAAAATCAAGGAGTAGCATGTGGGTTGACCCTGTATG
Source organism: Merzomyia westermanni (assembly GCA_949987695.1). Classification (NCBI taxonomy): domain Eukaryota; kingdom Metazoa; phylum Arthropoda; class Insecta; order Diptera; family Tephritidae; genus Merzomyia; species Merzomyia westermanni. The sequence continues at coordinate 199,490,761 of OX465289.1, read as the reverse complement.
GAGAGCCTTAAGATGGGGCCATCACTTGTTCGTCCTCAATCTCTTTTATAAGCAATTAACGGGCAAAATTAACAGGGCGAGGTATTAGGTGAACTATAAAAAGATGTAATCCAGAGGTGTTAAGTTCGCGGATTGATGTAAAAGTGATTAAGGACGGATTAGCAGTGGGCACGACTACAGCGGAGCATCAGAACATTTCTTCGAAGTAGACAATTGTCCAAAACTTTCACTTCAAACATTTTCGCTTTCTTTGGGATTGAAGCACAACAGAACTAAAAGTTGAAATAAGGACAAAAAAATTAAAAGTATTTATTGCTATCGCAGATTTTATATTTTAAAAATTTCTTAATTTTTTTTTTTTTTTTTCAAATATGAATATTTTTTAATCAAGTAAGAACTTTTACTGCATTTTTCTTCGCTTTTTCGATAACCTTGAACAAATTTGAGAACTTTTGTGCATATTTCCAACCTTTAATTGCCGCACACTCTATATTTTTCACACCAAATTAATTCAGATTTTTTTGGGCTTAAATGAACTACGTTCATCTAATCAATCAAACCACAGCCTAATCAAATCAAATGAAATCAACTTAATCAGCATAAATTTTTCAAAACAGCAATCAATCAAATGCTTTCACGCATTCTTTACTATTCTCGTCAAATATTTTCGTAGATGAAAGACTGCAACATCATCGCTCCATAACACAAACAAACACTAAAAAACTGAGGTCTCGTATTGCCGTCAAAACAAAAACAAAAACAAAAATTGTTTACTTCACAAACTCAAGTTTTTCTCAAAAAATCTTTACGCGCCCGTTCGCTACCGCACAGAGAGTGAAACACACGTCCAGCACGCAACAGACGACTTTTGATATTGAAATTGAAAATCGTTTTTTCTACGATCTAACCAAAAGTAAAAAACGGCCGCAGCAATAGAGAACGCAAAGTGATTCGGCAAAAGAGCAGCGCAGTCACAGTCGCAGTTACAGCCCTGCAGCGCAGACCTTTAGCGGCTTTTGCACACCTTGCAATGTGCCTTTTTACAGAGAGGAGTTTAAGCTTCTATCATAAATAAACAATCAATTCATTCGATCATGCCAAGTGTCAGCTAACTAAAAACTTTATGTGCTGATGTAGCTGTTGGAGCGCTAATTATGTTTCGCTTGAGTTTGAGTCTTGGGCTCAGCGTCATAAACAAATCATTCTTTTCATTTCACTTGTTTTGCTATACAAAATGTGAGCATTGAACATGTGTAGATCAGCATAAACACGCCCGATTTTGTTGTTTTTATTTTCTTACTTTTTATACCCAACGCACTTCAATGAAATTTCATAATAAAAAAGTACTCCCACAATGATGTCACAACTTTTTTTGTTAAAAGAACCCATAGTTTATGGCAAAGAATGTAATCTGTAATAAAAAGTTAAAACAAATAATAACACAATTCTCTCATTTGCACATAATTTAGGTAGCGCAAACAAACGAGAGTAAAAGCCGCGATACCAACTTAAAACCTCATAAAATTGTTGCTTTGACTTTTGTCGATAAGAACTTGACGGTGAAGAAATAATTAACAAGAGAATAAGAAAGCGAAAGCTACTTGTGGGTAAGATAAATATATTGATATGTACAAATTACAGCCATCTACAGTGGTGGTCACGAAAACAGCATACTTCAGTTTATTGCCTAAGTACTTATTTGCTTAATTGTGGTTTACAGGATTTTGCCGGTTAATTTTATCATGCTGATCAAAATTTCATACAGAGGTCTTTATTAGAGTAACAGTAGCTAAAACAACCGTTTTTAGAGCTTTTGTCTGTCTGTCGGTCGGTTAGTTTGCACGCACATCACTCTAAAACTTCTGCATGGAATTAGAAATCATTTTCGTTGGAATATAAATATCTAGATATCTTATTTCAAGTTAAGGATGGTCTTAACTACAGGAATCTATTTTATTTTCCCTACAGTATGTTCAACTTTTTATTACTTTCTAAAATTCTTTTGAGTATGCCGTTTTGAAGCCCAATCAGGGCTAATTTAAAAAGGCTAACTAGTTCCGTCGAATTTCATTTTCTTTTCATTTTATTTATTATAAAAATAGAAGCATTATTACAATAAGAGTTTTCCTCTTTTTTAGCACAACAAACATGTCATTAAATATAAAATAATTAATTATAAAATAATTGGTATAAATAGTGAAAAAATAACAAAGGCAAACAATATTTGTATGTAATTTTAAGCAATAATTTATCTTAAGAAATCTTAATAAACTGATTAATCGTTGATGGCCGCTTAAGTAATTGGACAAAAAAAATAAAGAACTTTTTAGACGTTACTCTTATTCAAAGAGCTCCTAGTTACAGAGGATATAGGATTCCAGGTTCTTGTAGCATTGATGGAAAATAGCCTAGCCAATGTAAGTTGTATGTAGGAAAAATTTAAATATTTTGAACGCTCAGATTTTGGGAATACCAATTTCTCATTAAGGTAGTAGGGCGTCTTAGGAGCTTCAAACTTGACTGCCAAACTACGAAATGAGAAAAAGTTTACCCAAGCTTAGTAAAAAGTTAAAAACTTTGCTGACACATTTTTTTTGAATTTCTGTGAGTTTGAAAGAAGTACGAGACTTGGATAGGGTAACTAGGAAAAACCCAGCGTGCTTTTTATCTCACTATCACTGTACACATGCATTGTCTGCTTAATCTAGAGAAGTCGAATGAAATGCGCTGCCGGTGATGCTGTACAACGTTGAACTGCAATCCAAAAAATATGGTGATGATGACGAAATAATTTCAAGAATTTTAACAACAGACGCACTAAAGGGATAACATAATTAATTTTGTCTTTTATAAAAACTTATTTGCAGGGATATCTTAAAGCACATAAGGTTTCTACAGCAAAATTAAATTAAATGTAGTATTGGACTCTATAGTTGAAAGTTTGGTTACAGCAGTAAGCATTTATCGCCTTACTTATATACTCAAATATTTATTAACGAAATATCAGTCATCGAGAGGCAAATTCACAATAAATATTAAACTTAATTAAACCGCGAAACATTTTTCAACAAAACACTAAACATGCAAATGTAGCATACTTCCTTATAACCAAATCTCGTGATAAATTTTGGAGCGAGTAGCTTGAATAGTGGAAAACACTTTTTTTCTTAAGGATCACACCTCGACAGTGATGCTGAAATCCGCCCCCAATTTCTAAAAATTAGAGTATTTTACCTCGACAAATGACGTCCCCAAACTTTGTGAAACCATTTACCCTAGAGCACAAGGCCGTCGCCAGGAATTTTATTTTTCGGGGAGGGGGGAATGGTTCCACATTATTAAAATGAAACGTCGTAATGAAAAATACGCACCAGTGTTGCCACTTCCAACATTTTTTCTGTGGTAAATTTTAAGAAAAAACAGAGGTAGATTTTTCGAAAACAGGAAAACATATGCAAAATTTTTTTTCTTCAAAATCATTATTATTAATCCAAAAAAATAACGAGAACTATTACAAGTTCAACTTAAATTTAAAAACAGAACATAAAACAAACATATACACTAGGGAGAACAAGTTTGAGTAAAGATATTTTCTTGAAATTTTCACCAACTTTAGACATTAGCAAAATTATTTTTACAAATTTTCTATAACAGTATATGCCAATGTACATACATATTTTGCAAAAATTTTAAAATAAAGGTCAAAAACTTGTGCAAAGTTTGCGAAAATTCTGCGAATATCAGTTAAAAATTTCAGCTACTGTCTCAGTTTTCAGAATTTTTTGGAGCTTGCAGCTTTGTAGCTTATGCAATTTCAGTATAACATTGTTGTCACCTTAAGTCCTTAAAGAAGTTTTTGTCAATTTTTTTTCATCCGTACAAATTTATGAGAATAAACGAACACAGTAAAACTCTTATTGAAAATAATACTGTGTGCTAAAAATGTATGAAACCGCGTGCTTGTGTCAACATTTCGGGGGGTTTAAACCCCGCCTAAATACGGCCTTGCTAGAGCACCACAAATTAGGTTGCAGTCTTCGCCTGAAATCAGTCCTTGTGAGTGATCGGAAAACCCTACAAGATATAAAGTGATAAAGAGCCCACAAACAGTAGAAAACAATATAACCAGGTTAGTTAAAAAAATGCCAGCAAAAGCAAAAGGCGACTTCAGAGCCACCAATTGATATTCCGGCATATTTCTTTGTAAAGTTTTTATATCAAAAAAACCACGCAAATTGCCTAAACCACAAATGTAGTGCATGTGTTCATATTACAAACATACTTTCGTCTACAATACAATTGTTTAAATGCATAATAATGTGTAATAATCATTATACTTAATTGTTTATTTCGTTGTTACATGTGGCATACATTGAGGCGTTGATGCAATAAAAATTCTGCGGTTAGATATCTCTGTTGTAATTTGAGTTGTTGAGTTGTGGCGTCAAATTGATTCTCTTTCGCTTCGACTGCACGAATATGGGTCAATTGGTTAGGGCGTTTGTACGATAAGTACTTTTCATTTCCTCAAATGAAATGTCGGGCAAAATTTACTTTCAATTCCACTTGATATGATCTGCATGCGTTTGGCGAAAGTGACATGATGTCTTACTTCTGTGGCGAATTATGTAATTTTAGATTATTGAAAGCAGCTGCATTAAGTGCTTTAGTTAACTATGAAGTTTTTCTTTGTGCGAAATAACAAGGAGTTTCATATAAATATTTACATACATACTTTCGACTGGTAAAAATTTGCATTCACTTTTCTTTTCATTGCACTTTTGAATCTCAATTGCTTTTCTGTTATTCATTAAGAGTTTTTCTTATATTAGGCTAGGTGCAGATCAGAACTTAACATGTGTTAAGTTTGAATGCATTGCAGTCGGGTATTGTGTTTTTAAGTTGCATGCATCTGCTATACCTTGCGGAAATAAAGTTTCCTATTCGGATTCTTCAAATTTTTTCAGAGCTTTTTTCCAACTCAAGAAATGTCTCAAGAGTTTCGCCCCTTGCACTTGGAATAATTGTTATATATAGTGGGAAAGTATGGTCATTGATGTGAACTTTTTCTCATCTTCTTAGAGTCTTGAGAAGAACTTGGGAAAAAACCAAGCAAAGAAATAAGCAAGCAGAAAAAATTATAAGCGTTCACAATTTTGTTTGCTATCCTGCATCTTTAAAGCAAAATTTCAAAATTTTAAAAAATAAATTTTATTTTGTTATTTTATTCATAAGTCGCTAAGTGCTGAAATCGGTTATGATTTCATGCAACAAACAATTTTTTACTCAACCATTGCAATTTGTATGTAATTTGAAAACTAACATAATGTAAAATAATTACAGTCCTCTGTTATCTAACAGCGCCATGTCATGTTCAAAACAGCAAATGTGAGTTTCTATATCACGCCTAAGAGTATGCAAGACAATTAATTAAAACTTTTCAATAGAAAATACTTATACTGTGCCAGCAACTAATAATGCCCAAAGTCAAGTTAAAAGAAAATTACTGAATTGCCTTCTGTGTATGTACTTACTTAACCAAGCTCCCGATTTTCCAAAATTTTACAAAACTTTGCTAAGGGAAAGAAAAAATTTCTTCAGTTAGGTAGATAAGCATCCATTTCTAAACTGGGAGAACGAACGTTTATGCTCCTAATAGAGTCTCGAATAGAGATAAATTGGTTATAGCCACTTGCGACTTACCTTACAAACACCATCTACGCACATTGCGCGCTGTCTATAATTGGAGCGATAGTATTCGGCTGGACGAAAGCAGGGAGTACCATCGATAACAGAAGAGTTTAGTGTAGCAAAATATTTCATGCCCTTCGGTTTGCAATTGAGTTCACACTCGGCATCATCTGACAATGAAACAAAAAAGTATTAAGAAACATTTTTTTAAATATTTGTTTAAACTTTAGTACCAAGTTGAAAGGATTAACCCAAAATAAGACCAAAGACAATTTTAATTTAATGAAATCAAATTTTCACTTTGTACTAAGCTTCTTTTCAATTACAAACCTTTGACGTATGGTTCCCAAGTGTATTTTTGTCCCTGAAAATCAACCTTGTTGAAATCAGCACATTGCAAGGCACGGAAATCAGCCAACGCGGCGGAGCAAGGCTACAAACAGACCAAAGGAAAATTACTAAAATAGTCATCGATTACTCATATTCGGTAATACAAGGTGGCGCAAAAGTAAGCTTCCGATGTTCAGCATATCGGTTGTGGCACGTGCAGTGTGTGCTGTTGCACCGTCTTGTTGGAACCACATGTTTTCCAATCCCAATTCATCAAGTTGCGGCAAAAAGAACTCGTTGATCATTGCTCTGTAGCGCTCACCATTCACAGTAACCGTTTGGCCCCGACCGATTATTGGTCAAATAAATAGTCAGCAATATTCCGCGTTTTGGAGCAGTGTAGCGTAACATTTTTTATTAACGTGTATTTCGCATCTGTTTACTACACAAATGTCAAAACAGAACTGACTTTAGGGGCCAATCGCAAAATTTATAGCATTTTCTGATAGGAGGATGACTTTTGCGCCACCTTGTAGTATGCAAGTATGTGAATATTTATTTTATATGTATGTATATTATGTACTAAGCATGGCACATGACCAAGCCAAATACCTGCTCATTGCAGATGTGATAACGCTTGTAGACCCCAACGCAAGCATTACTGGTATAGCGTTTTCCAGTAGATGAGTTGCTGAAAATAAGAAAGAAAGAAAAAAAACAAGAAATAAATATTTCGAAAATTTTAAGTGGGCCAATAAAGCGTATACTTTTATACACATACTCGTATATCTATGTACATTAATTGCGCTATACAAGAGCACTTTTTCAAAAGAGTAACCAAAGAAACAAGCGTATAAGCTAGCAAGTCTAAGTTCTATTTTTATTTGCTCTAAAAAGTGAATGGGTCAAAAAGGATTTAAAAGCTTAAAGATTATATTGGTCTTCATTAAAAAAAAATTGTGAGAACCAAATAAATTATTATTATTTTATTTTATTTTATTTATTTTTTTTTATTTTGTTTTAATTTAGTTTATTTTATTTTAGTTTACTACATTATTTTTAGTTCAATTTTTTATTTTTTATTTATTTTTTTTTTTTATTTTAGTTTATTTAGAATTTTTTTTACATTAACCGTGAGTTTTTGTTTTTGTAACACTGTGTATGTTTGAGCCACGAAAGCTGTGATTATTTCTTTCGTTTATTACTTTTGCATTGCATGCTATTGTAATTCGCAACCAGCTTACGAAATATTCCATATAGGTTAGTTTTGCAATCCCAAATCGGAGTTTTTCACAGCGAAAATGAGGAGGCCAATCCCGCGCTAATATCTCAGAGCCACCAGATCTCCCAATGAATACATACAAGGTGTAACAGGTGCCTCGCACCCTTATTTCTATACAGAACAAATAATTTAAATTAAAAAAAGTAAGGAAAGCGCTGTCTTCGACTCTGGCGATGACTTTATACCTTTCATGAATACGCATCACGGTTTTACGTGTTCAATTCTTACTCACAATTAGTAAAAACTCTGCAAAACTGATAATTTAAAGATACATAGCCCAAACCCCATTTATCGGAACAATCGATTGTATGGGAGCTATGCGTTGTATTGCTCCGATCTTGCTGATTCCGACAAATGATTAATCTCATGCAAAATGGCGGCTCCATATCAAATTTCATCAAGATATCTTTGAATCTAAAAACTGAGGGACTAGTTTGCGTACAAACAGACAGACTGACATGGCTAAATCGACTAAGCTCATCGCCCTGATCATTTCGGAATACTTATTGTTGGGCCTATTTCTTCTTCTTCTCATACTTACAAACATCGGACCAAAGTTATAATACCATTTCATATCCATGAAAGGTATAATAATAATTTAATATTACACAAAGGTTGTCCTTATGCAACATATGCTCCGCATCCCGCGTTCTACTCTCTGAACAAAAAGTAAAATAACATCCAATAATTAACTTAAATAAGCGAATCGCCCTCCATAACATCAAAGCTTAGAAAGTGTATATTTAACATAAACGCAGTTTGGGGTTTTGCTCGTGTGTGACTCACTTTAAGTGTAGATAATGAAGAAGTCCAAAACAGTGGAACATAAGTATTCTCAGCAAAAATGTACTATTCAAAGTCTGCTTTTCGACATATGCCAGGGTTATTCTGTCACAAAACATCGAAAATTGTTTCACCGTATTTTTTGAGCAAACAAAAACTATGAGTAGATATTACAAAGTGCAGAATTATATAACTTTATACTTCCCATATACAAGTTTTTGGAATATACAGTTTTTGGAATTTACACTCTCCTAGTCCAGAGCCATATTTATAAACCACTGTATATATCTCACTCTGTACCACGTGTTGACAAAAGAGACCTTGAAAAAGCGCGTATGCATAAAATTCGCAACTTTAATTAAACTGAACTTCAACGCTTCACAGACACCATTTTCTTCTTTTTCTGTGTGACTCAAATTCGAGTGCGTTCACAGCTCATTGGCTTGCAAAGGCATTTATTTTATGGCTTCGGACTTATTTATTTTAAATTGACCCAATGAGTCGCACCCATATAGTGCAAGCAAATATTTATCTACAAGTGTTTTATGAATTAAACTGACATTAGATTGCTGTTTGAATTATTGAATGGCATCCCCATTTGAGAAAATGTGGCATTGTAAAAAAATATAATAGAAATAAACAAGTAGCAAAACCTTGCAAATTATTGTACCACCAAGCGAGACAATGCCGATGTAGAGCAATGAAACTCAGGACTTAACATCAGTCAGTGCAGTAAATGTGGCGCCAGCAGTTTGTGGGAAGGATTTGACTCCAAAACTCAGTGAAAAGGAGTTCTTATTTGATAAATATGAGTGTTTGTTGTTAATCATGACGTATACATGGAAAGAACAGCCAAAGTAAATTTATCCAATTTATTGAGCTGAACTTAAAATTTCCACACTCAAATCTAGGTCATAAACTATCCAAAAAAATTGACAAAATCTTAAAGGCGATGTTCGCCCCAAGAAAGCAGGAATTGACAAATTTTGCAAGGAGAAATCAAGGCCGTTGTTGGGGCAACAGATCTTCCACATAGCCGGATTTCGATAGGAACAGAAAAGATGACTTTCTAATCAGATCATGGAAAGAAGTCTTAAGAAGCACACTGACCTGGCTTAGAAAGCGAATGAGAAGAAAACTCTTTCTACAACACAATGCTATAGCACTTGTGTGGCACAAAACTACTAGACAGATTCGTACTATCATACCTTAATTCACAAACCAAATGATTTTATCCGAACAGCCAGCAAATAACAACACAAGTAAAATCTTAAAATATCTAGAAAGAATGTCTTTCTTTGACAATTGTCGACAGTATTTACTCTGTAGGAAATTTAGTTAACCTTGTCTTCCCTTCTACTACTTTGTGTTGCTTTTAGTTGATTGCATTTTTCGATTGAAAACTTACTTCCTTTGAAAATAATTTATAGCTAGCCGCAATAAGACGAATAAAAGTGAGCTGTTATAGTATTCGACTACAGAATTCCCAAGAGGGTATTCATTCGTTAATGTTACGCATACGCCCTGGTGCCACAAGGTCAAACTGACAAAAGCGTCAATGATTTGGTCACATTCAGTTTCACCCAATCAAGAGAAGCTTTACCGTGCCAAGGCTGTTAATGCAGCATAACCCGGTTTAATAGACACCCCTCCGGAGGTAGGTATACCGGTCGTAAGAGGCGACTAAAATGCACAAAGGTAGAGACGTGCAACTCGATGGTTGATCTACGGATATGATGCCTCTCACCCCTCATTACCCATCTTCTCTTTCCTTAAGGAAGAAGGGGTGACACGACCTAGAAGACTCCACTGGGCTCATAGCCGGCCAAGAATTGTCAATTCGACAACACTCCCCTCGGGGAGTATTTTTATCGTTACAAACAACAAAACCAACATGAGATACACATGTATGGAGGCAAGCATATTCAGAAAAGCCAGAGAAAGAAATAACATGCTCAGATCTGCCCACTCGCCGTGCTCTAACAAGCCATTTTTGTGCAATTGATCATTAATTTGTTATTCATCTCCTTTAGTAATTTCTTTGTTTATTTCTAATTTGTTTTTTTTTTTTAATTTAACATTTAGCTTGCCGCAGAATGTCAAGTTTAATTAAAACTGAAACTGGCTACCGACACCCAGCAACCGCCATCAGCTGTCGTCATTGGCCACAGCTGGTCATCGCTGACACACATTTTTTGCATTCCCATAATTATTAGACATAATTGGTAGATACTAGAAAGAGCACAAGTGAGGATATACAAATGTAGTAGATGGCGAGATCAAACAAATTTTGCCTAAAAATATTCGCATAAAATAGATTTTGCAGGAAGAAAAAATATGTACCAAAGAATTCAAGTGAAATTTTGAAATTATTGAGTGTTGAAAGATTCCGAATTGAAATATTTATTTTGGGACAAAGCTAAAGGCAAATACCTGCCGAAGTGCAGATAGGACAATATTGGGTTATTACCAGCATTGTATTGTTTTTGCTAACATCGACCTATCACACACATTTTTTGTTCCTTTTTTTCTTTAATATTTGTTGAGAAAAACAGCGCAAACCATTAAAAAAAATTATGAATGCATAAGTGTAGTTCAAGGTTCAATTTAATAAGTAGAATTTTCCTAGATTTTCTCGCGTCATTCCTATATATAAACAAATAATCTTTATAAAAAATTAATATATAAAAATGTAGGCTTGTTCATAGTCAAATATCAACAATAAAACCAATTAAAAATGTTTCAGGCAGTAACCACCCATTTGTTACTGATAAGGATACATAAATTTATATAAACAAATACCAATATATGTATATAATATATATACACAATTCGCTGAATTTGTCATCTATGTACATACTAAAAAAGATCATTATGGGGCGCCGTAAGTTCTACATTTCTCGCTAAACTTCGATCGCATCATACTTAGCGGCATATGCTTATTATTTTCACATATATGTTTATAGTTAAATAAGTATACCTAGGCATACTTGCTAGTATGTAGTTAGTGATTTACAATTAAAAGGCGTACTTATTTATTATATTTCCTTTATGTATTTTTATATAATTTTTTTTCATACGCAAAGTGCAGTACATAGTTCATCATATCAGTAGTATTGTAAGTGAAGCGATAACACATGGCATGCCAAACAAACACACATATATTTCAAATAAATAGGTGCTGCACATATGTGTTATAGAAATCGATTTTAGGTATTGCAAAATTTATATTTCATTATAAAACGCAATTCAGTTTCGAAACAACTGCGAACGAGAGTGGATTTTCTACAAGAAATTAAAAATCGCTGAACTTACTTCAGGAGCAACTAAATACTTTTATATCTTGATAGCAACAAAATATACAAATAAATAAATAAAATGGCTAATAAGTTGCAGAAGTTATTGCTGAGTGTTTTATTATTGCAACAGGTAAATAAAAGTAAAAAAAATTATGTTTGTGATGTGATAAAGATGGTGGGGAAAATCTTGATTCCAAAACCAAAAAAAAAAAACAAAATACGTATTGGAAATATTTTTCTGATCCACTAAATTGTTGATTTTTCAAGGACAGGATTTTTTTTTAATGTTACCTTAAATATTTTTTAAATGTTACCTTAAAATTTCATTTCATGAGCTATTATCATTTCACATGACATGGTTTCATTGCTATTATAATAAAGCTTTAAAATAAAATTTTGTAAAAACACATAAAAAGTCAATTTACTCTTTCTTTTTTGAACTTTTTAATATTTTAACAACACTTTCTTTAGGATATACTTACTTCCAGGCAGCGCTACATAATGACGTTGTTTGTTATCAATATGGGCGAACATTTTCTTTTTTTTTTAATTAAAAAAAGTCGTTGAATTAAAAAAAAATGCAACCGAAGAACTTTGTTTAAATTTTTCATTAGTTTTAACTAGAAAAAAGTATGACACTAATTTATTTTTAAACAAATCGACAAATATCCAGACGAAAATTCGAAAAATTGTTTAGAATTACCCCATAACATGCTCGGTGGCACCTTTACTACAGGTATCCCCTTTCCATAGGCTTTTTGCAGCATTAGTGGACCCATCAGACATTGTACTGCCCGGCAACTTATTTGCTAACATTGGAAAAACTATACTTATCCTCTCCTCACCTCTCCTCACCTCTTCCCTCCTCTCCCCTCCTCTTCCTTTGGCCCCTTATCCTTTCCTTCACCCTTTCTTTCTCCATTTCTCCCATATCTTCTACCGCTCCTTCTACCACTACCTTTCCTCTCTCGCCTCTTACCTCTCCTCATAGTCCTGTTTCCACTACTTAATATATATATGATACAACCCTACATATAAAATTGCTGGTAGGGGCGTAGCACCGGACATTTTTTCAAAATCTTAAATAGCTTGACATATAGATAAAATTGCAAATTGGTTAGGGGCGTGGCAACTTAAAGTTGATATCATCTATGAGGTACTCAGCTCCAACAAGAAATACACACGATTGATTGCTAGCCTGGGAATGATTTTTTGGGATAACTCCGGTACTATAGACAAAATTCTGGCATTAGCCTGACTCGCGCGGGAACCATTTCTTTGACCGCTAGAACATTCAGGCTACATACAACACTTTCTGTCTTCTCTAAAATTTTGCTGGTAGCACTTACTTCTACTTCTAAATCGCCATAGCCGCTTTTGCACTTTCAACGACGTCAATTAAAGGTTTCTGCAAGCTTTTCAGTCCAAACCAAACTTCTCATAATACAAAATATCTCTTTGTGTATCATTTCATCATTTATTTCATTTCTTGTTGACACACAAACATGCATACATATTTTCTTAGTTAAATAAAAAAATACGCAAGCAAGTACCTACTTTTGATATTCAAAAATTCCTCTTTTTTTTTTTTCTTTAACTATTTAACATAAAAAATAAATGTTTTGACTAGCCGCTGCATACGCGAAACCACATACACAGCACATACACAGCACATTCGCAATACATAAACCAATATACTGTACACAATACTCACGTATACACAAATTTACGCAATTAAATTAATCTCAAACGTATCACCCATATTTTTTGTCTTACCAGTTCACCCGCTCAACCGCCTTTCTCATACCACGCGATCCCGACTGCAAAAATAGTGATAACGAAACGATCGAGCCCAGCGGGAAATGTTCCTGGATGTTACACTTTCAGCGTAATCTGGGCAAATATCGCAACTTCTATGCGAATTTATTGCAGGAAGAGAATGAACAATTTGCAGCCGAACTGCAAGAGCTCTACAATATTGTGAGTTCGGCATTAGAGGAAAAGGATTATAATGAAATGCAACGACAACTTTACTACTCAGTGTGGCTGGTGGAGCGTACCAAAGATTTGGAGGACTATTTGGTTATAAAGGGTTTAAAGAATATTTAGGCAGTGTTGGAGTTATTTTAAATTTTATGTTACAGCAACTTTATTGGTTTAATGCTCATTTAAAAAGTTGGAAATACTCATATGAACCAATTTTACTATTACTTAGTAGCATTATTGCAGTTTTAGAATATATTTATTTTTTCGCTTATTTATTTATAATTATTTTTAACTAAAATAGTATTATGGGTGTTATGAAAAATGTTCTAAATAACAAAAAAAATAATTTAAGTATGTAATAATTACTGCTTATTTAGTGAATATACAAATTAAAGCTGTTATGGAATAAAGAAAATTACAGATGAAACTCTAGTTTCATTTGTTTCGAAACTTGCAAAATATTAACCAAAAATCAGAGCCCTTCGTTGTCGATTTTGTGCCGCCGAAATAAAAAAATATGGCAGGGAAAGAAATTTTTTCAAATCAATCATATTTGATGATTCTCAAAACTGCATACCCATCGGAATGTAAAACGTAATTCGACCCCTGATCAATTTAGCTCCATTAGGTGATTACATCCCATGTAATAGTACCCAGTGAGAGCTTCCCTTTGCTTAAAACAAAGAATATGGCCGGTATTCTTTTTGCTACTTCCACGTAGGCGTCTAGGTATGAGAAATGAAGAATATCACTATATCGGTGCTGCCGTTTTTGAAGAAAGACCAATCCCAGAGTTCGGTTGAATAAAGCCCTCAAGATTTATTTTTAAAATGCCGTATCTTAGATAATATTCAATGCATCTTTGACTGAGATAGGGTGTTTTGGAAATAAATTCTCAGATAGAGCGTTTTTGAACCGGCAGGTGATGTGAGACGATGCTCCTCTCAGATGACTATTTACGGTATGATTTTGTACGTAGAACTTTCGAAATAAGGAACCAATCTGTTCGTTTATCATCATTTCTATGACATATAATCCAGCTAGGTTTTTTTGTGGAAATTTTTCGGACTATCCGTATTTTGCTTTGTTTATCGAAGTCTATTACGAGTGAGGATGGAATGTTGAAAAAATAATCAAAGTTTCCTCTTTTCGCAATTATTTCGTAATGGTACCAGCTACCGAAAAATTGTCTTCTACCGTTGGTTTGTTACGAAATTCCCCATCGAGAATGTCTCTATAATTTATTTTTGTAAAGGCGACAAGAACTTGGAACGTTTCTTCTCTTCTACTAGACTGGGATCAACAAAAAAAAAACGGATAGTTTAAACTTCCTAGTTCAATAATTTTTTTTTATCTTACCTGGATTTAAAAGATTCCTGAAATATTTCTAAAACCAAACTCTTACATATGTAGCTTTAAGGAGAATAAATGAATACTAGAGTTCGACCAGTGGTTGAAATTCAACCAGTAAATTATATTTTATTTTATTTTTTGCTGTATCTTTTATCCGTATTTTTTTCTTCCTTTCTATGTCGTTCCTTTCCTCTAACATATTTTTATTTTCCTTGATTTCTTCTTTTACTCTCTTATTTTATTTTTTCCTTTCCTCAAACTTCTTTTCCTTTCCCTTCCCTTCCTTTTATTTTCTTTCTTTCCCCTTCGTTTTCTTCTCTTTCTCTTTATGGCGCGATATACAACAGGTATATCATCATAAACCTCCTAAGAGATTTTTGCGCCAAGCTTCTCTTCCAATTTGTGGTGTGCCGATTTGAATTTTCCCTACAAATTGGTGGGACCTACAGTTTTTTGCCGACTCCGAACGGCATCTACAAAGGAGACGATTTTTGCTGAGAAGCCTGTCATGGCAGAAATACACTCGGAGAGTTTGCCAAACCACTGCCGAGGGGCGACCCCGTTTTGAAAAACTTTTTCAAATCACTTTTTGATGTTACCTGTACCAGGGCTCGAACCATGGACCTTCGGTGTGGTAGGCCGGCAACACTACCTCCACACCACGGCGGCCGCCATTCGTTTTCTTACCTTTCCTTTAATTCCGTTTTCCTTCCCTTCCTTTCATTTCCTTACCATTCCTTTCTTTCCTTTAATTTTCCTTCCTTTCCTATCCTTTCCATTCCCTTCCCGTTCCTTCCTTTCCTTTCCTTTTCCTTTTCTTTCCTTCTTTTCCTTTAATTTTCCTTCCTTTCAATTCTTTTCCTTTCCTCTATTTTCCTTTAATTTTCTTCGGTGTTTAATACTCTTTATAAGTAATCATTTATTTTATTTTTGTAAACCCTGTTTGTAGGTATCAGCAATGAATTTTACATATTTGCTCATATTTTACATTGCTTGTGTAATGTATCCAACAAAGCAACTTTTCGTAGCCAGTAATCAATACAATAACAACAACTAAAGCAAAAATGCATGACACAATAGAGTATCTATAGGGCGAATACTTATTTTTCATTGGTCCACTACCAACTCTTCGCACTCACAGTGAGAGCCGACCACACGAATAACACAAAAACATGCATGGCACACTACTACGGCTCTTAATTTTTTCCTACAAAGCAACTCCTCGGCCATGCTCACGATTCAGCATAGTACACAAAAAGCAAGTACACACACACACATCGTGTCTATATTGTGAATAAGTGAATGTGTAGTGGTGTGACTTTTATGTTAAATTTTTTATATTAAAATGATTTTCAAAATTTTTTTTATTTACGGATAAAAGTACACCTCAAAATTTCCTATCTATACATATATAATTTGTATACCTTAGAATTATAGTTTAGCAGAAAACGGTTCTACATTGCACTCATTTTGTCTATTTATATATAAGATACCTGGCCCAGATTGTCGCATATTGAGAAAACGTGAGGCTCAAATGTCGGTTACACAGTTTCCAGAAGTTTGATACACAGTTTAAATTTTTAACAATGAAATTTTTTAGTTACAAATCGTAAGAAATTAAGTAAACTTTGTAGTGTTGAAAAAACAAAATACAACTTTTTTTTTCATTTTCACTCGTATTATATTTTTTATTTACTTTTCTCCCATATTTGTTTTTTCAATATAAAATATAAATAAATATTTATTGTTTATGTATATTGAACGAGCGTTTCACTAGAAATGCTTACCTTCTATTAACATGCTCATAAAGAAGTAACGAGCCATACCTGGCAAAAAGGTATAAGTGACAAAAATAATTTTTAGACAAGACGAATATTAATCATGAAAAAAATGTATTGCAAATTGTTTTAGTTATATTTTTTTGTCAGTTCGCTTTGAAGATGATTTAGCTTAGGAACATGATTATAGGCTATCCACTCTTATCAAAAAAAGAAAATCTTAAATTTTTTGGCTGTTATGGCCATATAGGCAGCTTTTTCGGGCGTACCTTCTGGTTTTTTTTTTTTTGAAAGTCTGACTATATTTTTTTGGTTTTGTAGATAAATATTGCTAACAATTTCTAACGTTTCAAATTGCACAGAAAAACAATTTATAAAATCTAAATATTATTTTAAATAATTAATAATGGAACATTTTTTTTAACTTTTCCAAGTTTTTAAAACAAATTTCTTACAAAATTTCGCACGCTTTCTTTTTCTTAATTTTAATTCATTTCCTATTAATACTTCCACCGAACTTAGTTCCGAACCACTCATAACATAAAATTATCGAACTCAAACTCTATAACTTTATAATCTAAATATCGTCCATATTTCGTTGAGACATCGTCAAAACTGAGAATAACTTCGTACTTTTTACGCATATCATCAGTTGCCAAAGCCATCTCCACCTCACCCAACATATTCTGTAGTTCCTTGGCGTATTCTTTGGCATCATTTTGTTTTTGTAAATATAATAAAAACTCTCTGAAAAACTTTAATTGAGTATTCGTCAAAGATTTATGCTCTGGTTGCGCATCCAACAATGCCCATAACGCTTCGGAAATTCCCTCTTGTATGTCAGAGAATGCATCATATTTTGCTTGGAAATCTTCACTCTTCGCAGCCTTGTCATACGCCGGCAACACTTTTCTAATTTCCTCAGCCAAAGCGCCGTCCAGTTGCGCTAATAACTCGCGCATACTCCACTCTTGAATGCGTATATCCACTTCGAGAAATTGTTCATCATAAACTTTAGTAAGATAATTCTTAAATGATTCACGCTGTTTGCTCTCGAACTCGAGTAAGACTTTCTGTTCCACTATGGGATCCTTAGCGTTGGCGGCATTTGTATAGTGCTTAAGGAGATCTTCCAGGTCGTTAGCAAAATATGGGTCAAAGTTCGATTGCGCGCGTCTAAGACGACGAGCTGTGTATGCAAGATGACTTCTAATTTGTGCGCTCATTTCCTCAACATCTACCTCAGCGGATGAGATGCACTGCGTGGTGGAATAGTGAAAAGTTCAAGCGTTGTCAATTGTACATTAAATAATTTTTATAATTTTTTTTATATTTTCTTCCTACCTGCAGTGCGAGGATGATTTGAATTTGTATTAGCAGCAATGTTTTCCAAATCATTGTTGAATTCATTTATTTCTATTTTTTTATAATTTCACCTCCTGTGTTGAATCGTAAACATTAAATTTCCTAAATGAGCTTTCGAATGGCGTGTAATGCACTTTTATTGCCAACTACACGGTAAAAATAAAAATTGCATCTTATTTTATGCTTAAGTAAAAAACTTAGAAAGACAGAAATTCAGTTGTATTGCACTTGGATGAATGTGTTTAAACGGACGTGATAAGCTTCAAACCTCAGCTCGTACTAGCACTTGCCGTGGACCATTCCAATCAAATTCTTGTTTGAATTAATGCTGACTGAAAAATTTTCTCGAATTTTTTTTTACGTCATTTTCATTGAGCATGCACCAAATACATATTTGAATACCTTAATGTGCTCATAGAGTTCAATAAGCACAAAGGCTATGTCATAATTGAGTTAAGGTGGCTGTGAATGCCGAAGAATATTTTTTTAGGTGATTTGGCTTGCTCTTTTTAAGACTAAACCTTGATTTTTATAAATAGTTGAGCTCTCTTCCTTTTCTATGCTCCCCAATCCGACTCTTGTTCATGAGTCATGAACGCATAGGGATTGCCCAATGTGGAAAGTGTTCTTGAGATCAGCTGCTTAACCCATATCTGCCTAATCCACTCTGGTAAAATAAAAATAAATGTATCTACTGAAAAATGCCTATTGTGAATCCCAGTTTTTTCGAAACATTAAATTTAAATTTGATATGATGTTATCAATTTTGGTCGCTTATTAATTTAAGCCGATTTTTAATTATTATATTACATTATTTTATCGGATTTTTAACAGTTTTTAGATTAACCAGATTTTCGATATTACACATTTTATCTGATTGCCATCGATATTCATTGATAATTGATTTTTAAAGATTTTTATTTGTCCTTCCCGGATTTTTTACATCTATAAATTTTAATTGTCTTTTTGAAATGTTTGTTTGTACCAATTCTTCCAAAGGTATCCATAGAGTTTCTAAGATTTTTATCGATTATTGTGTAATGTAAATTTTAATCGCTTTTGTCGATTTCTTAGATTCTTATGAGCTTCACCTAACGATTTTATTAAGCTTCTGAGCGGTGTTATGGTTTCTTATTTATTCCCTATCGAAAATATTGTAGAGATTAAAATTCATTTTTGTGTGACACCCTAAAGTAAACAATATAGAGAACTTTAAAGTCTTATAATTGCAATAAAATTTGAGACAGTATCTATCAGTATTATCAGATTAAGCAAAGATTAAGGCAACGGTAATTCCAACAAAAACGAGGAGGCCATCTTGATACTAAGAATTTTTATACCGAAATTCTATTAAAAGTCACTTCATTACTCTTTGTTCAGCAATATTTTTTTAAAATTTCAAAAATCTCTGCGGCATGCAAATCTACGCCGATCAAAGTATATCACTGATTTTTTCTTTATACTGCGCCAGAGATGAAAACACTTTTCACTTTAAGCTCCTCTTTTCAAGTTATAAAAAATTCAGTGCATAAAAATAATAAAGCTCTGTAACCTCTCAGTGCATTTATACTTTCCTTAGCCATAAGATTAATTTGTCTCGTTAAATTCTCCCTTTTCAAATTGTATCTAATTACACAATTTGCAAAAATTCCGCCAAAAAACGCTATCAAACGCACGCAATGAAGTCAACGCAGCGCAGCGCACGCTTTCTAAAACGCTAATATTTACTTGTCAACAGGTTAGCATTGGCAGTTAAAAACAATTTCTTCAGTAAAAATATTTATTGTTTATTTAAGCTAATCATTCAACATTAAGAAAGCAAGCGATCACAATTTTTTAATTTCACAATAACAATTTTAAAACAGTTTTTTAATGAAAAAAAAGAAAATATTTGAAATAATGTACGAAATATTTTTAATTATTTTTATTGCAAATTTTCATATAAGTGTGCGGATATAGAGAAAATAATTAAAATTTGCAGCAAACGCTATGAATAAGAAAAGTGATAGTAATGATAACAGTAAGGGGTAAGCATGTACAGAATAAACATCAAAAAGGTGGACCGATTTTGATTTACTCATAGGTATTTATGAAGTATAGAATTTTTCAAACAAAAAAAAACAAATTTTGTGAAAACGCTAATATGATCTAAAATCCCAAATATTATAACAAAAACCCATAATTCTTTGAATATTTTGTGACACTGAAAGGCTTATTATGTAAAACGCATTTAAAGCATTTTTTGTCCACATTACTTTGACAGCCGGGTATACGTTGTCTAAATGACTCGTGTTTTAGTATAACCAACATTCATTAGTGTATTTGCCTACCAAGCAGGGCATTTTGGCTGTCAAACAACAACAAAAGCATTCAGCCTATTGACATAAGTGGAACATCTCATACACATTTTGCCAACAAGGCCATAAACACAAAATCAACTACACAATTAACACCACATAAACCTAAACTTGTTTTAAAGTTCTTTTTCCTTGTTTATTTTCAACTCGAGTTTCACACGTAAGCCAAGTTATGGGTACGCTCTTTGTCACGCATTTAACAATATATTCAGTAAGCTTAATAAATAATTTTTACGACTACATATAATTACTCTTTATAAAGCTCATTATGAATAAAAAAAATACTTTATTGCTTTTGCTCAATATACTTCTCTTTCAAGTAGTTGAACAAATCTTTGTTTTCTGGGTTTGTAATTTCATAGTAAGTCTTTTGCTTTTCCTCCAAAGTGGCAGCAGCCAAACCACTTTCAGCTTGTTTCTTCAGTGCAGCAATTTCATCTTTGAATTTAATATCAGCCTGAGCCAACAAACCATCAAAGAAAGCAATAGCACCACTCAATGATTTCTCAATATCAGGCAAAGTTGCCTTTGCCAGGAATTCCTTGAAGTTTCCGCTAAGATCCTTGCTAAATTTCGCAAGGCTCTCAACCTTTTTGGCAGCATCTGTTTCCTTCATGAGTGCACTTAAATTTTCAATAGCCTTCTCAATATCAGCGTGGAAGGCATCTTTGTCGGAATGCTGCAACAAAGTTTTGTAGAAATTGAGTGAACGTTCAATTTCGGCGTCAACATTCAATTCCTGCAGTTTCTTATTCAAATAGAGATTGAAATCTTCGGGGAAAGCGCCATTCAAGGCATCCAAAATTTTCATCTTCTCCTTGTGGTCGGTCTCCTTGAGCGCGGTCTCAGTTTGTGCAACCAGTTTTTCGATATTAGCTTTATGGGCAGCATCGACTTCAGCGAGTATTTTATAATATCCATTCAAGTTAGCGCGCAAATCATTGTCGATCACTTCAGCAATGCTTGCAGCGGTCGATAGCTAGAGAAAGGAAGCAATTTTTATTTATTTATTTATTTGTCGATTTATAAAAGTTTCTTTTAATTGCTTTACCTGCGCGCACGCAACAGCGCAGAGAATTGCGAACAGAAACATGTTTGCCATTTTATTTAATATGAATGAATACGTCTACACACTTGACCGGCACAATTAAGACTCACAATTCAATGCGCAGCCGTGGCCGCTATTTATACCTTGTTCACCTCAATAGGGCCATCGGTCACTCACAAAAGTAGTTTATTTATTGCTACTCATAAAACGAAAAAAAGTGTTTGTTCTGTCAAACTTAAGTATTATTCACGAGAGCCGGTCGATAAACGGTCATTTTGTTTGTTCTCGGTTTTATTTTTCTCATATTCACATACGTGTATATACAGATGTATGTATTTGTAATTGTTTATTTAATTTTTTTAGCTGTTAATTTACATTTATATTGCGGCTATAACTTTGGGGTTTCACATATCTTTTTAGCAACTTTGTTGTTGTTTTTCTTGCTTTTACGGTGCTCCGTTATGATGGTCGCTATTCTCATGTGAACACGAAATTTGTTTATTTTGTTGAATCACAGAATCATTTAAAACTATCAACTACACTGTAAAATTTTTTTTAAATTAGAAGGTGGAACTTTCTATATTTTCAAAGTGTGGCTAATTTCATTGGGAAAGTAAGTTTTCAGATTTTGATGGCCAATTTATGAACTAAAATAGCGTATATAGCTTTGGTTTTGGTTTATTTAAACAACAATTTCAAATCGTGGCCGATATGAGTAGAAATTACCCATATTTAAAATGAGGAAACGTGCCGCCGGCGGCCGCCGTGGTGTGAAGGTAGTGTTGCCGGCCTACCACACCGAAGGTCCATGGTTCGAGCCCTGGTACAGGTAACATCAAAAGTGATTTGTAAAAAGTTTTTCAAAACGGGGTCGCCCCTCGGCAGTGGTTCGGCAAACTCTCCGAGTGTATTTCTGCCACGACAGGCTTCTCAGCAAAAATTCGTCTCCTTTGTAGATGCCGTTCGGAGTCGGCAAAAAACTGTAGGTCCCACCAATTTGTAGGGAAAATTCAAATCGGCACACCACAAATTGGAAGAGAAGCTTGGCGCAAAAATCTCTTAGGAGGTTTATGATGATATACCTGTTGTATATCGCGCCATAGAGATAGAGATAGAAACGTAATAATTAGATACGTTGAGCAATGTAATGAACAGAATTTAGTTGATATTCAATTCAATTTAGTTAATTAATTAAGATACTTAGGAGATTCACACAACCGCCTATTCTTCGTGTTTGCAATCATTTGTTTATTTCTTTTCTATATATATAACACAAATCAAATGGAAAATTAGTAGGAAAAATGAGTCAACGATGAATACTAATTAATCGAAATAGATCATTGTAAATAAATTCAATTGAAAATGATTCGTAATTAATTTATTGAATATTTACTCATCTATATACAGGTAGATATATAGAAATTATCGAATAATTTATGTTTTAAATCGAGTTCAAGAAACCTTCCAGTGTACTTTTACATTTCACAAATATATGTATAAATAAGTACTCACTGTAAAAGGTACTTATCGCTCAGCTGCTTAGATCGCAAAAGCGACCAAACTAAAAAGTCAAGTTTTTCAGAAAACCCTGATACTGGGAGCCTCACATTCCGATGGCTTAATGGAAGATGACCCTTTTTCAAAATATTTTTAAAAAACGCCCTATCTCATAATTTGTTTAAAGAATGAAACCACAGAAATTTTTTCAATAATGTCCTATTCAAACAGCTCGAAAATTAGTTTCAAAATCGTATTATCTAAACGAAAATTTAGTGGGGATAGGACGCTTTTAAATCAAAAGCTGAGATAAGGCGTCGTCGAAAAAAAATTCTGAGATAGCGCGTTCTTCAGAAAAATTCTGAAATAGGGTGTTTTTGAAATAAAAAAATGGGCGTTTTTCAAATATGTTTTGAAATAGGGTGATCTTCCCCTAAATGTGCTAAAGGAACTTTTCGTTTTTATAAAGTCTCTTGTCGGTGAGTATTTGAGTTATTCTGTAATAGATTATGGCCATCAGTCGTCATTGTTTTAAGGAATACACACATGTAACTTCAAAACTTGTGAGTTTTGACTTAGCTCGTTTAGGTAGTTACTGCAGGCTATACAATGCGTATGTAACATTCAGCAGGTAAATCACATTGACAGCATTGACGCTTTCTGGATACTAATTAGCACATAATTTGGAACGTTTTTTTGCCATTTGATTTGCATTTATAATTTCAATTTTCTCCGCGTCTGTACCGATTATTACTCACTTTTTTTGTTGAAGTTTTTAAAAAAAAAAAACAAAGCATTTTACGACAGTGAAACAATCAGCAAACTAACTATTGCCTTCAGCGCAAAACTTGAGATAGGTGAAATTGCTTCACAACAGAATCTATATGAACGTGTATATTTACCTTTTTTGTAGCTAGATAAGCGTATTTATTGGGCGCCATTATTTTGCGAGCTCAAGATTAAAATAAATCGGTCAACACACATTTGAATACTCTTTTTTGTAGCAATCTTTGCGGTCAACGAAAGATAATATTCACAAAAGTACAAAAACTGATCAAAAAAACTTACGCGCTGCTGTTTGTGAAAATAGAATAAGTAAATTCTAATGAATTACATGTACAGTATAACATGAAAAGGACCGATACCTGAAAATTTTGGATTAAACACAATGATTACAGCGCTTCTTTCTCTGGCCAAAAAAATTGGTATATTTCAAAAACGAAAACTTTTTAAATAATAAAACTAAATATGGACTTTTCAAAAATACCACTTACGCCAATTCTAAATGTCAATCAACAAAGCCGTGTGGAATATCACCTATTCCGTCAACATAATCAACAAAAAGGTGCCTCAACCACAAAATCTGCGTTTGTTGGAGCTTACGAATCAAATAAATAAACAAAAATAAAAATCGAAGGTTTATTGGAAAGAATAACAAAGCTCAACAAACAAATGTACTCCCACTTCATACAAGGTGTACAATTATAAGAATTTGTTGATTTTTCTTAAACAAATCATAACTAGAAATTTTTAAAATAAAAAATTTTTCGTCAGTTGTTTTTATAAAACCTGAGCAAAGGTCAATTTATATTGTTGTTCTAAATGTGTTTCGATACCCTGACTATTTTGCGCAAGGTGATAAGTATGCTTATAAACTCCAGCAGAACAGAATTTTACAGGCACTTACAATATCGAGACAGACAATTTAAGCAGAGTTTAAAAAGAAATGGCGTTTGGGTAGCTAATGTTCTGAGGCAGACTGCATTTTGGATGAGAGTTGTAGGTTTAAAGAACCTTAAGAGCGGAACCATAATTATCTGTCAACGCAAGCTTTCCTAAACTCTGCAGGAACTTAATATTCTCGGAAATCGTAAAAAATACTATTGGTTCTGGAATAGGGTTCTGCTACCAGATTTCAATCTTAACCAAATAAATATCAAAACTCACCGATTGACACATTTACGCTGCTGAAAGCTTACGCCACCACCACAACTGCGTGTACATTCACTCCACTTCCCCCAATTAGCCCAGCGTGGATATGGTCGTTCGCGTGCTCCCGAATGTGGTCGTTTTGTAGTTGAAGCTGTCGTGTTTTCGTTTGTTGTATTACTGAAACGAAGCTCCTTCTTCATTGAAGACTTTGTTGCATTTGTTTTTGGTTTCTGCGTGCTCTTAATTTTCAAGTCCTCTGTTACCACCTGCTTGCTGCTAATACTAGGCGCTTCGGGTACACCCTCAATACCACGAGCGGTCGCATTAAGAACCGCCAATGCTGCAGAAACAGTTGTCGTTTCGTAGCTTTGTGCTGAATTCATTAGCACTGTTGTTGTTGTGGCTATTGCGGGGGGCGTAGCTAATAATACTGTTTGTTTACCGGTAGTTAGCATAGCAGTCTCAGTTGTTGTAGCTTCCAATGCTTTCATTGTTGTTGTAGGCATTGTTGAGGTGGATGTGATTGTTTCTTGTTGTTCATTTTCAGGATAAACCTCGTTCATACTTGGCTCTTGTTCGTTGACCGCACTTTGTTTGGGATAACGCCATAAATTTGCCTTTTCATAATTCGACTTGGAAAAATTCAAGGCCACGGCCAAGCGATTGCTTTTCTGTTGGTTTCGTTGTTTTAGCCATTCTTGGTGTTTCTGTGAAAATAATAAGTTCGAATAAGCAAATTTTTTTTTTACAAAAAGCTGAAGATATTTCCTGAGTTAAACATATTTATTTCATTAAGTTTTGAGTAGGGGCTGTGAATTTTTTGTACGGGTGTATAAAGAAAAATATCATAATTTAAAACCAATATCGATTTGATGTCATTAAGATGTGCAAAGAAATTCGATACCTACAACTTGAACGAGACCCTGCTTTAAGCACGCTAGAAAAAGCTATTATTTCCATTCAAAATTTTTTTTGGCAAACAGAAAAAAATTTTCCAACATCGAAATTAATAAAAAGCTGTCAAAATCTTATTGGATTATTTTCAGAATTTAGGTTGATTTCTAAGCTATGGGCGAAATTTAAGAATAAATTATTCAAGTCTGTTCAAATTAAGTGATTTGGTTTCAGCAAGCCCGCATCAATGTTCTCTACTCTTTGCCCATCGCTCACTACTCAACATTTTAAGCCTCATCATCTGTTGTGTTTTGACTCTATGAAAATTAACATCTTAATGATAAACGGAAGTACATTCATTCATAAACAACAACAAAAGACAGATGTTTAGCTCTATACATTCGAACTTACAAATACAAAGTTGAGTTTATAAAGCAACATATACATTAGGGTGGTCAAAATGTATAATGTCAAACGTCAAATATGCTCTAAAATATATAAATCTATTAAAAAGAAAAAAATTCCAAAAATTTGTTGAACAGCGGAACAATTAATATAAGAATTTATAAATTTTGTATGTTATTTCTGCTTAACAAGAGAAACTCTATTTTGAAAACACTTTTTCAAAGGAATTATTTTTGTGTGCTACCTGTCCCTTTCGTATAATAGGCCAGCACTTCAAATTAGAGTTGGAAAAACAATCGGCAGTTTCCTTTGTTTAAAATCATTTACGACTTTTAGTTACTATCGATAGTATATGTAAAATCACGGGTGGTTTATCGTTAGATGGACGCAATGTTTCTTTAGCCTTTCATACTAGCTCTTTATTACTTACTGCCTTGAAAAACTAAGATTTTAGTAAACTTATCTTTTTTCAAAACGGTCTCGAAACTTTAAAATATTATGGAAACGTATGTCCTGTGAATGTATGTATTCGATAGAACTATCGATGTTATCAAAAGCACTTTTAATTCTTTGAAACCTATCGATGATATTCCAGCTAAACCACCAATTTAAGGTCGATTTTCAAGAATCGATCATACAGGGTGGCTGATGAATTTTGCTACATTAAGAAACTCAAATAATTTTTTTTTTCAGTGTATGGAACTCATTTTTCTTTTATTCCTGTTAAAGCTCATTAAATTTTATTAAATATAGCTTAATTAGTTTTAAAAATAATGGAATTTAAATGCCCCCCCCTGCTCGTCGATGCATGTGCGGCATCTTACCAAAAAGTTGTTCATTACTGCTTGGAGAGTTGAGACAGGAATAGCCGCAATTGTTTCTCGAATGGATTGCCTTAGTTCATTCAAATTTGTTGGTTTTGCTTTGAAGACTTCCTGTTTGCAATAACCCCACAAGAAAAAGTCAGGTGCAGTAAGGTCAGGCGACCTGGGTGGCCAACGGAATGTGGAGTTTCTGGATATCAGCTTATTGGGAAATTTTCGTCGCAATTCTGTCATAACAGGTTGGGCTATATGAGGAGCTGCACCATCTTGCTGAAACCACACAGAGTTGAAAGAAATTCTCATTCGGCGTAAGTTTGGAAAAAAAAACTCTCTCAACATGCTCAAGTAACGGTCTCCAGTAACCGTAACGGTGTGACCGTTTTCTTCGAAGAAGTAGGGCCCGACAATGCAGCGTGATGAAACTGCACACCACACTGTGATACGAAGTGGATGCAATTCCGTCTCATGGAGTATCTGTGGGTTGGAAGCACTCCATATTCGACAATTTTGTTTGTTTATGTTGCCGTTTAAATCGAAATGGGCCTCGTCAGACATGAAAAGACAGTTCAACATGTTTCCATCCTCTTCCACCATTTGAAGCATCTTCTGGCAAAATTCCAAGCGAATCGGCAAGCAGCGTTCAGTTTGTTGGCCATTTGAATTTTATATGGGAATAAGTCCAAATCTTTGTGCATAATTGACTGTAATGACTATCTGCTTACACCCATTTGAGCAGATAAGCTTCTTGTCGAAACACGTGGATTGTTTTGTATGGCAGCAGCTACAGCAGCGATTGTTTCCTCCGTTCGAACTGAAGGGTTTCGATGGTAAGGTCTTCTGTTGACTGTCCCATGCTCGGCAAAATTGTTTACAAGTCTTATTATGGTCCATCTGCTCGGAGGATTGCCGCCAAACGTGCGCCTATACTCTCTTTGAACCGAAACTACGGACTCTAGTGCGTGATAGCGGCGGACAATCCAAATTCTTATTTCAGTGTCCCAGTTATCCATTTTTGTTAAATGTAAAAGTCAATCTGCAAAATAAAAAAAAATTTACCAGATTCATTAAATAGAAAAAAAGTTATTTAATTTTTTTTTGGTAGCGGCTTTCATTAGCCACCCTGTATATGTAAATCGTCATTGCGAGCTTATCGATTTCGGATTTTTTGTTTACTTTTTTATGGCTAATGTGTATTCTGGATTGCAGCCGAAACGGATTATTCGAGCCAACTTCCTTAATAGCGATGTTTTCGCCAACAATCAGCAACTTTTCCGGATCATTACCACGAACTTTCCAACACAAGCGGCAGGTAGTGGTAATTTGATTCCTTAGATATATTAGTGCTTTATCAATTCTAGATGTTGATTTTTCATTTATGTCTATAGTTCTATCTTATCAGGATCTGAATTATGTTCCAAGATTAAATTTGCCAACTAATCGGAAAGATACTAAAAAATCGATTGCACTTTTTTCTCAATTATGGCACTCGAAGGGGGGTGCAGGCAAGTGCGTGTTAAAACTATTTTTCAAAATGAAGCAATGACAAACAAAATTTCGTTTTTAAGCGAATGGGTCACCCTAATGCGCGCAACCGTATTTGTACACATACATACATACACGTCTGATTAAATTACAAGAGCAATAGATGGATATCAGCGATTTGGGGGATTGGCGTTGGTTTGCGTTGACAGTGATTATCAATATTTGGAACAAATTTGATGGATCATTGAATGTTGTGACGAAATGTCGCCTACAGTGAGTGCATGATTTCATTGACTCATTCCCTCGTAATTGTTACTACTCTTCTTATTGTTGTTGTAGTACTGCTGAAGGTCAAATTACATGTAAATGACTTGTTGCTCGTTTTATCTCGCATTTAATTTTTGTAGCCGCAAATTGATTTGGATTTTTTTTGAATTTGCTTACATCACACACATAAGCATCGAATGTTTGTTGTTATTGTTGCGCACAATTAAAGACGAGCTAGGCGCGTTATTGCTGATTTTGATCATAATGTTTGACAGTATTTTTTCTTTTGATTTTTTTAAATTTTTTTTGGTAAAACAAAATCACATTCGGTATTTGCCAGTTGCGACACACCCATGGGAAAAGTTCTACTAAATTCGGCAATTTTTTCACAGTTCACAAATTTTTTAGGTCATTGCGTTCTTTACAAGAATTCTTTTTATGGGAGAAGGTCAATTGCAATGGGCACAACCACGACTGCCAAGTGTTAATGGGTTCGGCGAAAATTTTGCATACAAAAATAAGATTTTGGGAGTATTTCGTTGCTTATTTTGTTGTTAGAAATAGCTTTTTATCGTAGAATTAACTGGACTTCTAAGACTTAATCTATATATAAAATTCAATAAACTGTTCTATAACTATGAAATGACGAGTATTGCAATAAAACGTCTTACCTAGACAATCGGTTATAAGGGAGCTTTAGTGATCCGATCTCAGTGGTTCCGACAAAAGAAACTTTAAGAACTCAGGATTGTTTTAAAAATTATGTATCTATATGTTTGTAATAATCTTTTTTAATTTACTTACACGTATTCGCTCCACAGTCGATGTGTCGGCTGCCACTAACGTCCTGATGAATAATATCATTAGGCATAAACTGAAAAAATGAAATTATGAGAAATGTTGATTAGTCGCTATCTTCCAAGTTGAGAAATTAAATAAAATTAAATCTTAAGAAGAAGGAAGCTGCAGAAAAGTGTATAAAGGGGAGCTATACGACACATACGTAGGCCTTTAGCCCCGCTCCACGCTGTAAAAGAGACGCTCAGCAAAACCCAGATCACACGGTTATGGCAGACACACTTGGAATAAGCATTATGAAACGCTACACTGAAATTGCAGCCTCTGTACGACTTTTAAGAAATTATTAGCCCTGCAGGCCCATAATACCCATGCAAAAGTCTGTATGTCGTTACCAAAAAATGGAATACTTCGATTTCGATTAGGACGCATATTTAAGTTCTTTGAGGTTTCGGCTAAAAAAAGGAAATGTTTTGCCCAATATTTCTAATTTAAAGTGTTTCTCTTATGTCAATGAAGATCCATATTATTGGCTATGCTTTCAGCAAACTTTTTAAAATATTAAGTGATACTTTTGCATAAATGAAGCGATCTTCGATTTGATAATAAAAATGGATGATCAGACGCCTTCTAGATTACAATGTCACCTTGAAAAAAATAATTCAGCCGATCACTTTGAAAAAGTTTAACGCCAGAACAAATCAATAGATTTTAGTCGAAAAAAAGTTCCTTTAGCCAAAGGCTTATCTCAAACTAATAATCAGTATCGACATTAATGAGAATTTTTCAATCCCAGTACACAAGTGATCACTGAAATTGCAACATAAAACCAACTTGACGCCAAAGAAAAGCGTCCCCACAACATAAACAACAAATGCGGCACTTCAGAAGATGCAGTGGCGCTGCCGACGCTCAAGCACACAAACGCATATGAAACACCACAACCACATTTGCAACGTGGACACTGCAAGCTGTTTGGAGGCGTTCAATCACAACAAATAAATGAACTGCGAAATCATCAAGTGATCACCCCGGCGATGCCAGTTCAGCAAAGTAACTCCTACATATGATCGCATTTATGTACGGGCGTGTGTGTGTGATGTGCTGGAGCTTGAACTAGAGAACTGCATGAGTACACTACAAAGGGGATACTTTTGTAGTTTCGATCATCGTACATATCTGCAATTTGTTTAACTGAAATCATTTTTTAACATAAATAATTTTATGGAAGCTGACAAGAGAGAGAAATAAAAATTACTCGAAAATAGAAGAAAATCGAAAATCAACAGTCACAGTTTCAGACAACAAGATTGAGCATTGTCTAAGCAATGTTTTATTTAAATGTTTTTAAGGCTTTTTTCTAATCTGATTTTTGTTGGAACGATTTTCCGTTAAATGGAACACAAAAAAGAGTAAACGTAGAGGAAAATGCAATGGTTTGGACGGCAATGACATACACTGGAAAAGCGACGTACAAATTAGCAAAGTTCTTTAAAAGATATAACATCAACACAGCATTCAGAACATCTAACAACGTCGGACAAAAACTAAGAACCGACACTAATTCTGATTACCCATTCAACAGACACGGAGTGTATAGGCTTACTTGTGAATGTCAATACAGCTACATAGGACAAACAGGAAGAAAAATAAGCACAAGATTCCGAGAGCATATCAGGGACTACAACAAAAAAACACGAAAACCCACCATAATACAATTTCGCGAACCACATGTTTGAGAACAACTGCACCCCAGCTAACATAAAAACAACGGCTCGAATACTTCACGTACAAGGAAAAGGCCAGCGGCTTAATGTACTTGAGAACATGGAGAAGTTAAAAACATTTAACGTCAGGATCATAAACGAACAAACCAACACTATCTCTGACGAAATATTTAAACCCTTAAAACTAGTTTACAAAAAACAGCACAAGCCAGCAGGTACAGCAACCAAACATGTAACAATGAACAAGCAAAAACGAAATATGAACCAAACTGCAAAAATCACCGATTTCTACCTACCTCAACCTACCGCTTAGCTAACAAGCGGTATGTCTACATACCTACAAAAACAACCCTTGGGACAGATAACAATTCGGACGTATCAATACCGCGCACACACACGCGCATATTAACGTTACCTACCACGAACACATAGATTGACATTACCTGCCACAGCACCCACGGACTATAAAAACAACGCACCGGATAGACACAGACCAGAACGAAACTAGGCATTGAAAATGGCAGAACGCCGAAACCGGTTTGTCACAAAACCAAACTTGACAAGGGATGACGGAAAATCGTTCCAACAAAAATCAGCTTACTACCCTGTCGGAAGATCAACACAACAAAATAAATCACTTTTTTCTAATCTAAAAACTTGGTGTGTCCGCTTAAATCCAAATGCTCTTAGAATCACAAAAATGATCACGGAAGCAGATCTCTGGTTTCGAAATTCAAAAATTTATGTGGGCTGTGATAATTGAACTCACATACTTATTCATTTGAAGATGCTGAAATGCAAATAGATTTCATAAGTAAAATCGGTAATGAAGTGCTGAAAAATAGTTCAATTTGCTCCTCGCCTTGCCACTTGCTTCGGCTTTGCTGAAACTGTGATTGCATGGATGCAAATGTCTTGACCGAAATAGGCTAATTACATGCGATATCTCATGGAAGATATAAAAATTAAATCGACAGACTGTATGTTATGCTATCTTTACACCAAACGGCGACATAAAGCAATTGAGACGAAAACACGAGTGGCATTCTGGAAGCGATTGAGTTGTGGAAAAAGAAAATCAAATTTTCCCTGCATTAAACGTGAATAGCTCAGCACTGGCATAGAACTAAACCACTTGACGACTGTACTAGTTCTACATATCTCAATACCCAAGTATTAATTGACAACTCCTTCGCATCCTTTTCTCTGGCAGATAGTTCTAAGAAGCTCCGCTCTGGCTAGTTCTCAAACGGTTCTATAACGGGTAGTTTAGGGGTAGTTCTGTTTAAATATGATTAAGTGATTATCGATATCAGATTCTTCAAAGTTTATTTCAACTATCGGTTTTGTAATTGATACAGACCGCGATACAAAGTGCGTACATTTGAGCCAGACTTTTTGGAGACTGGTCGCAAGTTTACCGCATTGTATGTATGTACGAGTGCGTGTGAGAAACTTTTGATAAGAATTTTTTTTTTAATGAAAGAATCATACGATCTGTTATGTGACAATTAATAACTGTCAACACATCTGTTTAAACTAATCTATATTATGTTATTATTGATTAATTTTTTCTGAGGCAAAGGTAAAACGGAAATACTTCCTAAGGGGTATTAGAGTACTTATTTTCAATTATATAATATAGGTGGTCCAAGTTACATGGCGATGTCCTAAGAGAGGATCAGCTACTCCATCTCGGAGTACGTCATTAGGCATCTACTGAAGAATACTTTTTAAACATTTGAAACTTTGAAATTTTGTGAAAACTAATGTGCGTGATAGGAAACTATGAACTTGTTTTGTGAAGGAAAACTGTCTGTTGTTGTCAGTTTCCCAGAAAAGGTTGAGTCGTAAGAAGTCTATTTCAATCATTTGGTGTGTAAATCGAATCTTTTTGGGAGAGCTTGTCAGTTTGGATTCAATAAAAATGTTTAATTAGTCGGTTCAAAGTCCAAAAAGCGGTATTTCGATTCAAACCCGATTTATTTCACTGTTTTCAAAAAAACTGAGCAAACAAAAAGCGAAAGGTTTTTGCAGAAATCGAACGCAAGGCATTTCTTTTATTAACACAATAAATTGGTAAATATGAGGGAGAGCGGATTAGTCCATGCATTTTAAAGATACACACGTAAGTAATAATATCTAGTACGCTTGCTTATATTCCAGCAGCCATTTTTATGTGTATTACTTTTATAAAATGGCACATAGGACAATCTCAGCATAAAGCTAACATTACATTTCTCTATATAAATTTAAGATACCACTTCAAATATATACATGTTTGAAAAAATCAATTTATCTATGAAATAAAAAACATAATGACGCAAATCTTTCAGAAACATGTTATTAATTCGCGCATAGTACATTTGCGCAAGATCGGGCACAAATCAACAACATCTACTTTACTTTATCATTTGGGCTAGAAAATATTTGCTCAGCTTCAAAGATCTTGTTTTATTTCTATTTATTTGGGTAGAGAAAGTGACGAATTTTTTTAAAAGGGTTGCGTGTACCTTTGCCATTGCTAACTTTATTTACGTATATTAGCTTGTAAACGTGAGTAGCATTCGACTTGAAAATGTTACTGTCCAGTAGGAGTAGTTCCTATAGATCCTCTCGCCTGAGAAGGCAAAACAGCTGATCATAATTTCTAAAGAGCCATCAGCCTATTCATTGGAATAGTTTTGTAAACCAAGGTCTGTTTTTTGATTTTTTTTCGTGCTCCTCTTCACTGTTTTTTTCTTTTTTTTTTAGTTGTAACTATTTCGGGTGTTATTGAGGAATAGTACGCCTGACTAAATTTTCCGCTCGAATCCAGTTAGACACTTGTATATGTGCTACTCATTGAAAGGTCGTTTCGTGGCTCATTACTCCTATAGGCTTATAGTGCCAACAACCCTTAGGACTGATTCTTTGCAAATTCAAATTCCATATCTAGGAAATATGATCCTTCTGTATGTGAACCTTCCAGCCGAACAGTCGTACATTCAACTAACTGACAGCTTTTATCTAAAATTCAGGTATTCAAATAGGTCTAACACTTTTTTGAACTTTCAACGAAGTATCAAAGTACATCTGTTGTCATTCATATATCCTCATACATGTATTTAATTACGTACCTAAGAGCAAATAAATTTGAAGACTTGTGTGAACTAAATTTTTGGTATCTTGCAAAAACATTATTTTTTTTATTTTTTTTTATTTTGCATGGAGAATTCTTAAAACAATGACGTTTAGTTGAACAATATTTATTTGTCTTAAACTTTGTGTGCTCGCTTAGCATATACAGCTGTGACAATAATTAAAAATATGAGGTGATTTTCTATAAACGCCTATTAAGTAGACCATCCATGCAGAATTTCGGCTTAAAACGTTTCGTTAAGGGACCGTGTCAAGAACACGGCAAACGCAAAGAATTTGAATTAAAATATTACATAAAAACAGCCAAAATTGAAGCAGAAAAAAATGCAAAAACGTAAGCTGAAATAAAACGTGGTCCTAGTTATTACAAGAACTCACACAGAGTGCTGTGAGAAAACCAAGTCCTGTTCATTTGGTGCGATTTCTTGGAAATGTAATCGCTTATTGTACAAATGTTGTAATGTGTGAAAGTGTAAACATGTTTTATAAAAATTTATTAAATTAAATACAAATAACTATCAATTAAGTTAGTAAATAAATACATGACTCAATATTAACATAAGACATTGTGACTCTTATCTAAATGTGTATTCGATGTATGACACAAATTTTCTTGTTCCATTGAAAGAATCTCAATTAAACACTTGTGCAGCTTGCAATTTTTTTGTTTGAGTAGGAATATATTTTACAAAATGGCTCAGTTTCAAAAAACACGCTGTGAATTGTGGAAGCTTGAAGAATTTGCTTTGACACCGCTCCATTGAACATCAGAAAGTGTTAAAGTGCGAGAAATTTTTTGAAGATCTAATGGTTAAAAGTGGTTCGTAAACGTATAGCGTTTTTGAAAATTTTAAATAAATTTAGCACTTGTTTCCAGTTTGTTGTTTATAGAATTTTTTTGAAACTAACTCAATCGAGTGCATAAAGATGACCAAGTTTAGCTTTGTTAGTGAATTGTCAGTTTACTTGCCTTAATATTTGAAATATCGTATTTAACAAAAAAAAATTTGTTTAAATTGTTGCACCTTAATTACGAAAAAAAATCTCAAATAAAACATAAAAAAAAATGTTTTGTTGAAAATCAATGAAAATGCTATTATCTAAAACCAGTGTTCTGTTATTACCAAAAAAATCCCAAACCAAAATTTCAAAAGTTTATAAAAAAATGTTCTTAACTTTTGTATGTTTTATACATATATCGATATTTTCTTTTCAAATACCGAATCGAATTTTCAATAATCTTGTCGTAAAATACCGATTAAAAAATTGAGCAAAGATATCAATACAATTTCGTAGGATATAGAACAAGGAATGGCCGTGATAGCGATATATGATATCCAAAATATCGAGTTTCGGTTGATTTCTAATATCTCCACAGCGAATGGTTTATGTCCAATAGAGGTGGTTGAAACCAAATTACTTTCTTTGGTTTAGCTTAGATAAAATTTGCACTTTATAAAATCAGGAGATTGAAAAAATATTTTTAACTCAACGTTTTAAGATTTCACAATAGATTTTGAAATAAAAAAACATATCTAAAAATTGCCAAATGCAACTTTTGTAATACTCTTTAATTGTAGTACAATAAAACAGGGCTTACAAATCAAGATTTTTTTTTTTTTGTTTTCAAGAGGGTGCCATATAGATTCTAGAACACTTGTAAAGCACAATTTTTTTTGTTTTTTTTTCGAACTAACTCATTTCATCAATTATTTATTTAAAAATCGAGTGGACCACCACAAATTGACAAGTAAAAAACAGCAACCCATTGCGAAGCTAAAACAAATCCAACCCATCATGTAAAAATTCGACAAAAATATTGGGAAATAAATAAACAAATATCTAAGCACATTAAGCAGAGAAAACACTTGTTTAAATCGATACAAATCTGTCTACTTCCTTGTGGCTTTGGAAAAATGGTGCCTCAAAAACGATTTTGTAATCAGATCTGGCCAGTGCTGCTTTAGTTTAAAATATAATATTTAGATAATGAAATGTGTTTACTGATAAATAAAGCAAGTGTTTAAATCATTTACATACTTAAAAATCAATTAACAAATTTTTAAACATTCACGCCTGAGGATACCCGTGCATGGCTAATATTTAAGTTTCAGTTTATCAGACTAGATAGAAATTCAGTAGAGAACTAGCAGTAATCACTAAATTATCGGGATTCAGTAGGTGATTTCGATAATTTATATCGAGTTTCGTGATCACGATGAAATTGATAGCATTTTCCTGACGCGAGCTACGACTCAGTTAATAATAGACCCGATTATTTCTGTAACCAAATTCTAACAATTTTTCTTCTATTAAATTTTCCAGCATCGTTCTTGGGTATACGCCATCTACAGGCTCTGCTACTATTTCTCAATATAGTTGTTCTGTATGTGAGTCGTCTTAATGTTTCCGTTGCTGTCGTCGCCATGACCCACGCTAACACAACGAATATAGATTTTCAGGTAATTTCAAAAGAACGACAACTCAGTTATAACAATAAAAAAACTAACAATTTTTTTTTTTTTTTTTCACAGGAATTCGATTGGAATGAGCAACATAAATCTTTCATACTCTCCAGCTTCTATTGGGGCTATGTACTTACACAGTTTCCGGGCGGTTATCTGAGTCGTCGCTTTGGCTCAAAAATCACCATACTCATCGCTACATTCTCATCAGCCGTTTGCAGCTTCATAACGCCCATGTGTGTAGGCGTTGGCAGTTGGCCCATACTTTGCACCATACGCTTTCTGCAAGGTCTCTTCCAGGGTACCATCTTTCCTGCGATACACGACCATCTGGCCAAGTGGTCACCGCTGCATGAACGCAATATCTTAGGCACGATCAGCTTGTCCGGCACCGATTGCGGTACGGTTATAGCGTTAGCATCGAGCGGTTTAATTGCTAGCAGCTCAGTGGGCTGGCCAGGCATCTTTTATGGTGCAGCATTGATTTGTTTTATTTGGTGTGTTTTATGGATAATATTTGCATCAGACAATCCACCTTCGTCAAGGTTTATTACACCTCAGGAATGCAAATACATCGAGACCTCACTTGAGCGCAATAGCGACTTTCATAACAAGAAGATACCAGTACCATGGCGTGCAATTTTCACTTCAGTGCCTTTTCTAGCATTTCTGGTGGGGCGCTGTGGTGAGGCGTGGGGTTTTACCACGCTGCAATCGCAAATGCCGTTCTACATGCATGGTGTCTTACATATGGAAATTAAGGAGAATGGGCTCTTTTCGGCACTGCCTTACTTAACCATGTGGCTATCACTGTATGTCTATTTGGCGATAGGAAATTTCCTAACCTCGCGCAATATACTTTCACTCACTGCAATGCGCAAAGTGATCAACACGATCTCGCTGTGGATACCAGCTGTAATACTATGTAGTATTGGTTTCTTGGATTCTAGTCAAACAACGCTCGCCATTGTGCTGATGACGTTGAATATTGGCATCAATGGTGGCACAACAATCGGCTGTACGCTCAACTCCATCGACTTGGCGCCTAATCATGCGGGCATATTGATGGGTATATCCAATACTATTGTGAATATTGTGCCCGTTTTGTCGCCGCTGCTTGTTGGCTTCGTTGTGACAGATATGGTAAGTAGAGATGTTTGATAGAGTTCTTAATCTCATGTTTTTCGTTTTCAATAAAATTACAGCATAGCCGTCATCAATGGCAAATAATCTTCCTAGTCTCTGCCGTAATTTTCTTCCTCGGCAACCTATTTTACATAATTTGGGGTACCTCAGAAACACAATCATGGAACTCAACCGATTTTAAACAAGAAAAAGATGTGGAAAAAGCAACGGATAAACCAGTTACAAACTTGAAAACAGTAACAAGCGATAACCCAGTAGAGACGAAGCCTGTGGAGGTTGTACAGTGTGAAGATGATAACGAAGTAGATGGAAAGGAGAAGGGGGATCATAAAGAGGAGGTTGTCATTGTAGACACCGTTGCAGAGAGAACAAGACTGTAAAATACTCATAGCTTCTTACTTATAGATAAAAGTTGTAATTATTAGTATTAAAGTCAGCATTAGTTTCAGTTGTAGTCAAATAGTCATATGTAGTAGCATTCTTAGTAGGTTTAAGTATTTATTGTTTCAAATAAGTATTCATTAGTTCGAAACTTAATATTTAATGATTAAGTGAAATGAAATAAATGTTAAACAAAATATGAGAATCATCATCTGGTCTATATTTTCTTTCTAATTTTTCTTCGAGTTTCTTCGTTGACGCCTGGTCGAATCAAACAAAGTATTCAGAAATAGCAAGCCAAAGACACTCTACATATGATTTAGATAGCCCAGTATACGCCTTGCCCTTTCTTTGTTTCCTATGCCAGAGGACGAGTGAACTAATTTCCCTCTTGAACTTTTGTAGGGCCGTCACTTCACCGATATGATTGGCTATTGTAGAGCATAATTTTTCTTGCCTCTAGAGGAAAATTTTGTACGTTTGTGAAAAAACAGTTACAGAATGTCCCCCTGGTTTCATTAATTTTATTGCTCACATTAAATCTCTCATTCGAGAACTTTTGTTTTCAATATGTTGCTGGTTTTGAAAAGCGTTCTGGGGACTATCTTGGGATTTTTTGTGGCTGTTTTTTGGACTACAACTAAATTGAACACCAGAAAACTAAAAAAAATCTACGCTGTTACAAAAACTTTGACAGTAAATTTTAAATTATTCAAAATGATCATTCATTGGCATAACATGCCCTACTCAACCTAACCGATGTTCCAAGGCACTCAAATAAGCTGTTCCAACACCAAATTCCAAATTCCCAAATAAATTCCACGCTTCTCTTCTCATTTTTAAGTAACCGCAAATTCGTTTGTCACAAATGCATAACAAACATGCAATCTATCAGCTCAGCAACTACGCATTGACCACTAAAAGCGAATGAAAATGTTATGTCAACCTTCAATCATAAACCGTTAGAATTATGACATTTGACTCAACTCAAACAACAACAAATAAAAACTATTACGAATAATCAAATAAAAAAAGTCGGCAGCATGATGCGAATGAAACGTGAAAAATCGTTGTCATGACATGTGAGCACGCAATGTGCAACCGCCAACAAAAACAACAGTAGCATTAGCCAGACAGTTGTTGTGCGCATACTTATATGCCACCTTGCAATGTAAAGGGTTAAAGAGATAAGCACTGTAATCGTTAGTTAGGAGTGTGTGGGAATAAATATTAATTAGATAGTACGTATTTAGTAGTAAATATCGGAAATATTAAATATTGATAAATTGTTGTTTGCAAGTCTGCCAAAGTCTTGTGTTCGTCATTAATAGCGTCTAAATATTGTTATCGCTCTGAGCTGACAGCTGAAGATATTTGCAACTTGACGTTTGACCACAGCCAAAACGTTTTTTTTTTTTAGTTCTTGATACTGATCTTCATTGATGCTGAGTGTGACGGTAAGAACTTTTCGCGTGCAACAATTTATGGGTTGGGTATTAAGAACATACGAAATGTTTACAAGTAACACACGTACACTGAACAAACATTAGTGCTGTGTAAAAAGTATTAACAAAATTAAACCAAAAGTCAACAAAATAGTTACACCAATAATTAAAAAAAAATTCTTCATCTGCACGATTAGAACGAAGTTTCATCACAATATCTATAAAGTATGCGAACTTTCCAATAAATTTTATATATTTTAGAGCTAATTAAACTATGAACTGTGGGACGGAAAATTTAATTATCAGTTGGTTGACTGCAAAATTTTCCCTAGTATAGATTTAACCAAATATTAAATTAAAATTTAACCGAAATATATTGAGCTTCTTTAATAAACCCTTTCTTAACTGTCATCATCAATCAATTTGTTGCGATTGCTTCAATCACCTGGCAAATAACCTATACCGAAACCGCCACTTTGAAATCAATCGAATTACTCAAATTCATACAATTTTGTGGGGAAGAATGTATTCTTTAGTAGCATTTATATAACAATCAGGAAATTGAAAAGGAAAACCAGAGACGGAAAATAATGATTATTTTTATTTTTTACTCAAGAATGATGATTATTTTATTTTTCATAATGAAACTCAAAGCAGCATATATCCTGAGCTATGAGGAATTTCGGCTTAAATATTTCAATTAACAACTTTTCACTCTAAAGTTCTTGATTGTAAAGATAAGTTATTAAAAATTGTACTTTTGTTGGTAAACACTAATATCATCAGCCCATATACGTCAACTTGACACTTTTCGTAGCAGTCACACAAATTCACCTTCACCCGTATGTAATACAAAACACCACATAGCAACTCCCATTTTCTGGCAGTCATTACAGGGAGTGAACGCTTTCATATAACAAGAATCTTTAGACGAGAAGAAGTGACTTGCTGTGTAGCATTTCGTTTTACATAGTGAGCCCGTAAGTTTCACTTCTGTTTGGAATAAATTGGGACTTATAGCCCTATTCAATGGTAACATATCTTTTCAATTTTCCTATGATTCATAATAGAGAAGTGAAAACAGAGCTATGACACTTTTCAGTAGTCACTAGCCGCAATCTGGCTGTCAACCCAATATCTAGGTTAACGTCCTTGCTCTTCCCCAAACTCACAAAAAACCTCTACGATGTTAAATTTAGATCTTTTAATTCGCTATTATCATATTAAATCAGAAAAAGCATTGAAAGTAAATAAATAATCTCTTAACCACAATTTTTATACTAGCAAACTTCCGTAAGCTGAATCAAAACATCTGAACCAATAGCTGTTCTCAAGCCACACATTAGGCCACATTATTGCAAATATGTATTTTGTTTACAAATATTTTTATAACAATAAATAGGAACTGAAAAATATGAGCGTGCCAAGGAATTAAAAAATACGCCCAGTGAAACCACCCACCAAATTTAGAAGATTTGGATACGAAATAAAATCTTCTACACATATTGATTATTGAGAAATGAAATGCAGAAGAAAAACCAGATCACAAACAATTTAAGCAGCAACAAAGCGTGCTCAATCCATCGTCTTATTCTCAGCTGAGTTTAAGAGTTTTATGATAGCTTTTAAGTGACTCTGCGTGGCTCATAAACCATTCACAAATAAATTGGAATGTGTGAATCGAACGAGCTGAAAGGCAACCCTATCCTCTTCAACTGAATACCCGCCAATTCTTGTTGCTTGAGGGGGCAGTAAATGTCGGTGAAATCAATTGGTTGCTTGAGTGCTGCCAAACAGCCTAATCGACCGCCCGGCAAGTGTCAAAAATGCAATTTTAAATTGGTCTAACTTCTGTAAATGTTGCGCTTAGTGCGCCAGCCTTTCACAATTAAACAATTAAAAACAATTAAATTTTTGAGGTTTTTTCGCTTTTTTTGGGAATCCATGCGCGCAGAAGTATGCCACTTCTGCGTTGGTTATTAATTTTGATAAGGCAGCTTGTTCGCTGGCACTGCGGTTAGGTACGTTAAAGCAGAGGCGATGAGCTTTGCGCTGCACGAACGGCAGCAGCAATCCGTAAAGTTATGCGATTTCTCCGTATTCTCAATTAGATAATTCGATCAGTTTAGCTCTATTACGGTTTTTTGTTTTTTGTTTGTGCTTTTCAGTTATCTTCTTTATTTTTTAAGACGTACGCAATGATTTATGACAACTCACTGGGTGTCACGACCGGGGCGTGTACATTATAGCAATTAATAAATAACATATTTATTGTATCTCACAGTCGGGGTAAACAAATGTTCTCTTATGTTCATGGAACTATCATAAAATTTGGCGCA
This sequence comes from Merzomyia westermanni, assembly GCA_949987695.1. Classification (NCBI taxonomy): domain Eukaryota; kingdom Metazoa; phylum Arthropoda; class Insecta; order Diptera; family Tephritidae; genus Merzomyia; species Merzomyia westermanni. The sequence continues at coordinate 199,448,746 of OX465289.1, read as the reverse complement.
GCAGTCATAAAATTCCAAACAAAATCAGCTGTCACCTAAAAATTTCGCCTTGACGACGTCATTGGAATTTGGGAGAGTACGAGAATATGCAAATTTTCAAAATTTATTGAGTCATTTAATAGGGTCGGTAATTTTACTGCATCCAAAGTTAGTTTGCTGTTATGCCAGATGACTTTTTTGAGAAGCAAAGAGGGCATGTTCGTACAAAATATCGAAACAAAAGAGTCGATTTAACACTCATAACAAGTATCGCCTTTAAAATATCGAGAACTCAGTAAGATCGATACTCATAACAACGTTAACAGTTGCACAAGAAAAAGGCTTTTGTAGGCCTAAGTAAGGAGGAAAAGAATTATCTGCTTTTCGCAGGGGATCAGGGGATCAGGTGGGACTATAATTTATTTCAGGGAAATCTACTAGGAAATTGATACAAGGAAATTAAAAAAACTTATTCATTTCGAAGGTTTAACTGTACGATTTCTTTGTTCAAGTCGATATGATATTAGTATCCAAACGAAAATGTAGCAATATGTAAATATAGATTACTGAAATGAATCTAAAAATTATTATTCTAAATACTCACCTCAATAACTGTGGTAGTCGCATTACTTTCCAAAGAAATTTCAACCGCATTTTTTCAGTTTTTTTATCACGTGCTATATAACATTGAATTCATTTAATGATTATTCCATCAAAAATTAGGCTGCTCAAATTATTTCGATTCATTGAAGTAATCGATTACAGTGACAATGTTTCTGAAGAGCACTCATATGCTCCTGCAACGACTGAAAAGGCAAGTGAATGACAAAAACTATTAATAATTTGGTGATCTTTTATTTGCTGAAACTAAGTGAATAATCATCTAAAATAGGTCAAATTTATGTTGTTTGTTGAGAGAATTATGGGAAAAGTTCAACAAGACATTGGCTTGAACCATTGTATATATCAATACATTAACTATACTATATACATTATCGCTAGACAGTATCGAAAGATAGAAAATAAGACTTATCTCTCTAGTTTAAAGAATTTCTGCATGGCAGTTTCGTACAATTTTTAATGGTTGTTTTTTGTATTTACAGATTCGCCGGATACGGCATAAGTTGGTGTGTTCGAACTTTTGAAGTAAAACGAATGCGTCGCAGAGCGCATTAATCATTTATACAACTCGATATTAGCTTTGCATTTTTGAACATAAAATGGTATAATAACTTTGGTCCAGAGTATGTAAGTATGAGAAGAAGATGTGCACAGTAGATGTGCCAAGTTTTAGAATTATCTGAATAAAATAATTTCCCTCATACAATCGATTGTTCCGATAAAAGGGGGTTCGGGCTATATATCTTTAAATTACCAAGGTAAGACATCAAATATGAGAATATCACAGTAAAAATAGTTATGCGCATTCATCTCATCATATATAAGGGATTTGTGTGTAAAAAAAAATTTGTATTACAGCAATTTTAATAATGATTTACTCTGTCTCTGATTAGTTCGCGTAATAATTAATGCTTGCCTTTTTAAAATATTTTATTGTTGTAAAATGTGTATTGTCTGCTGATGCTAGTGTCTGATAACTCCAGTGTGAATTATTTCATATTTATTTTTGGAATTGCCTAACTAGTGATGACTTACTAAATTTTAAATCTTTTGGGAACATAAAAATAACGTATTGATAAGAAATTTGCTGGACATGTGAAAGTCCCACTGAGAACAAATTTCAATAATAAATAGGCTAATTTAAAACGGACGCAGTTTCATATAAAACTAGACAGCACAAACATTTTCGTCCGAGAACTCTCTACCCTACTCCTCCCTTCGTCGTCCTGCTTCTTCACTACCTTTCCCCTCTCGTCTTCCTATTGCTATTTATATTCCAATTAATATTACCCTACTTCTTTGTCTTGCTCTAACTCTTCAAATTATTGTTTCCCTCCTTACTCCTGTGTTTCCTATTAATCCCTACCCCACGTTTGCTTCTCCATATAATACAAACATAATATAATTAATAATAGTTGCGGCGTTTATCGAATTAAGCTTAAATGCGTGGTTTTCGAGAATCCTTCTAGTAAACAAGTGGGAGGACTATAAACGTGATGCGTGCGATTAATCAATTATCATATTTTGATTAATCGTAATCTAATTAATTTACCAATTCAAAAGATTGATTCATCAGAAAACTTAGCTGTTTAGTAATTTTATCGTTTTATATTCATAAAAATATTTGTTTAAACAAGTACTCGGAGGAAATGAGCAAAGTTATTCAGATTTTTATTTTTTTTTTTTGATTATACATCTGATTCATCAGACTTTGATTATTCAGAGAAATGTTTAATTCAAAATTTATTTAAGCGATTAATACCACATACTTACGATAACCTAGTTACTAAGTAAACTTATAAGAGCTGACTATAATTAGTACTTAGAACTTGAGAAGTTTTAGTTTTTGATCGCTGGGTTGCTGATAGAGCGGGCTAGGAGCCCGTTAAATACGCTTATCCTATTAAGAATCACAAGCCTATCCCGAACCCAGTTTTCTCTAGAATCCGCACAATATTAAAAACAACAAGACTATAATTAACTTATATCTAGCATTTTTATTTTTATTCTTTTTTTTTTCCTTTATAAAACTAAAACAAAACATTGTAGTCAGCAAACAAAAATATGTTTGCAAGCTCATGTATAAAGATCAATTTTAGATAAATTCTCAATATATGCTTTATAAATTGATTTTCTGGTTACCCACAAAATCAATGCATAGAATGTGAAACAAATACTGTAGCAATTAGATAAACGTTTGAAAAATGTGAACACAAAAACATCAGCATACTGTCCCACGGAATACAAAAACACAAAACGACTTTATACAAGCTTTTGCTTTGGCTTTTTGCCTGTCGATAGCTGACAAATCGGCAAGCTCTAACAGATATGCGTAACTGGTATGCGCTTACACGAAGATCAATTTGCGTATATAACTTTTTATGTAGACATGGGTTTGCGAATGACACGCCCGCTAAAATAAGTTGACAAAGTTAAAAAGTTACAAAAAAAAAGTTTTTTTTTTAGGAAAAATCAACAAACCGGAAAAGGGTAGCAGAAACAAAAGTAAATCTGATTAAATCTTTGACTATGTCAAATAGGTGAGAACTTGTAAAGAAAAAAATGTTAAACTTGCACAAAGTAAATATTCAAACAAAATCAAAAATGCTCTGTGACGCAAGCTTACCTGAAAGCGATAATGCGATCAGATTTATTACAATTAATACATCCCTAAATGCATAAATCGTACTTTTTTTCGATGCTTGAGTAATATATAAATTTTCAAAGTGATTTTCAACATGTTTCTCAACTTGAGGTTGAACATTGCTTTCCAAAGTTTGATTTCAGTTTGATAACCATTGGAGTTCATTTATAAAGTGCACCTGCAATTTTTAACACTTGGCAGCACTCGTATTTTCTGTCATATCTGACATCATATCAAATTAATAAAAACACATATTCGAACGAAAAGTTGCCAAAATTATTGGCAAAACATTTAAAACTAAATAAATAAAAAAATATATATTTGTGTGTCAAAAGGTAGTATTTATAATATTATTTTATATATTATATTGCGCATTGTGTTTTAATAATAAGTGAAATGCTTAATAAAAAAGTAAAATGTGAAGTTTTATTTCAGTTGGAAAATATTGATGGAATTCTAGTCGGTTTCAAGTGGAGAAATGATAATGTTTTCATATCAAAAATGTTCCCCTCTGTTGGAGAATCGACTTTTTCTACAGTTGAGCTCAAGTTAAAAATCAGTGTTGGAAATTGGAAAACATTTGATCTCAAAAGTATTTCCAACAAAAATGCTTATTGGAATGGTATATGTACATGAGCTTTGTAAGCGCGTTGGGTAGGATCATAATGCCCTGAAATAAGCATTTATGTAATACAATCTCTACATGTTTCATGGATTGGCTCTTTGCCTCTCTTCTGGATATTAAGAGTTAACAAAATTCTGAAACCTTTAAGAAAAAAAAATTTGGGTGGTCGCATAAGCTGACGAAATGTGGGTTCCTAAGCCAAGTACCTTGACATAATTTTTAATTTCAAATTAACATGCACGAGGAATGCCATCGCCGTATATCACCTATGGTTTTTACAACACAATAATACGAACTATACTATCGTGTAATGGAAATCACTAAAAAAGAAGAGAAATCAATTAAAACCAGATTCCAATGAAGGATCCGAAATTGATATACGTCAGGCGGTTAACTCTGTTCGACCACCCATTAATTAATTTCTGGGAAAAAATCAAAGAATTTATATAAACTTACAAAGCTCTTGTAAAGCTCATAAACCATATGACGCTTGTGAACTTTTATTGACATATTTATGAGGTTAATAAGATTTACGAGTCCTTTATAAGTTTATATGAATATCATGAGTGTTCGGACAACAAGTTTACCAGCCTTGAATCCTCTTTTAACATGCTGAGTAAGGGAACGGACGAGCTGCGCTATCAAACTAAACTAGCAGAAGACATGTTCTCATTCCAATCATTCAAAATCGGCACCTCCAAGTGGAAGTTTGGGAATTTGCACCGCCCCCAATCTAACGGACTGCACTAACTCCAACTATGGATCGCAGCACATCGCAAGTCAATCAACCACCACAAGAGTAGGTAACCAAAAAATAGCTAAGCGCTTTAAATTCTCGCTATGCATATTTTGCGAGCATAAGTTTATACGAATTTATAGAAATATTTATACACACAACAACATATGGAAGATGTTTGATCATGCGCAACATGTAGGAGATTGTTTTTTTTGGATAACACAAGCCATACAGAACAGCTGTAGAGCAGCCACAACAGCTGAAAAATTAGCTTAAGGTTAAATAGCTCGGCGACCACGTGCCATGCTTCCGTTTAGCAACATGTTCCGAAATATAAATACCCAGTCGGGCATTTTAAGCTGAGTACTTCGAAACCAATAATGTTTGAAAATTTACTACTTTGTATGGAACTAGCTATTTTTTACAGCTGATGACCTAGGGGGTAGTTAGTAGTGCCTAATTGTGCGTGACTTTAAGCTAACTATATTAAGATATTTTTTTTTAATTTCACATTTTTGACAGTTACTTTTTGTTAGACTTTTAAAATAAGTTTTTGGTGTATGGTTTTGAGATGGCTTTAATTTTTTGTGAAGGTCATGAAAATGCTATTTTGTAATAACTTCAACTGCGGTGCTTTAAGAAGTTTCGGTATATTCTGTGGATATTGAACGAATTGCCTTTGTTAAGAATTGTTGATTTCAGCATTACTTTAAGGTAAGCTATACAGCTTAGTGCATTATACTTCAAGCAATATTTGTGTAAGACTGACTATAAAACTTCCGACTGGGTTTGTATACATATCACCAATTCCACATTAGAATAGTAGTCTATTTGACGACTTCAATAAATTTCTTTCGAGCTAAGCTCACACAGACTGCTTTTCAAATATTTGCTCCATTACTCATTGAAAATTGTATCTAAATATCTACTTAAATTTTTTTTTTATAAATTTGAATTACACTGGTAAACGTCTGCAAATTAGAATTAATCGATGCGCTACTTGCGCATACTAAAAAGTCTTCCGCTTTTGATAGATCAGTAAACTTCAATATGGCAGTAAGAGTAGGCTGATTTGCTCAACAAAATCTTCTGGTCGTTGGTGTAAACGTTTTTGCGAATCCGCTTGTAGTCCGCAAAGTTCAACAACAGCGGAGCACATCTCTTCCGCATTGAAAGTTTATTTGTTCAACTTGTTTGTAGGCTAGGTAAGATTTGAATAGCTGGATAGATACCACTGAAAGAAAAAGTTCCCGGGAAAAAATTTCAGTCGTGTTAGACTTCTACTTTTCTCTGAATCAATCTATTGGGATACCCTAATATGTACTTCAAAAATTTCAATATTAATCAAAATATCTTGCAATTTATAGTCATCCATTGCTTCCAGGAATTTGAAATTATTTTTAAAATATAGCCTTTCCCAAAAATCTAGCAATACACATACACACATAGTATATCTAAGACTTTCGCATACAAAGTACATAAACAAAGCACTCAACACGCACTCGAGGAAGTGCATTTCAAATAGAAAGAAATTTATTAAACTAGTGTCTAAATATTTTATTTTTCAATTTCCTTTTTATGCATGGCTTTTCACATATATATGTACGTCAAGTGTGTACTTAAAACTTAAAAACCCAAAAACCTCAAAACATACAACTGCCAAATGGCACTCAAATATCCAACATCTAAGCAGTGAATGGTAAATGGATGATATTACAGAGAAGTTGGTATTAAGAATTTAAATAATAGGAGAATTACTTCAAGAAGTGGCTTATCCGTTGGCAGAAACCATGCCTTGGGGTGAAGTCTTGGTCAAACCACTACTCAACTTCCTCAAGGGCTGTTAGTTCAAATGTATTTCTAGGAGTAACTAGCAGCTAGTTTAAACAACTTTTAAACGATGGCCAACTAAGTCTCAGGCATGAGAGCTGTACGAAGTAGCGAAATAGATAGGTTGGAATAGCACCAAAGTGGAAAAGGTGGAACACGTCGATGTTCAGGGGAACAAAATGGCTGTATTTTCTGAAGAAGACAGAATTTCTTGATACGTGGACTTAGAATCATGGGATAGCACAGACCAGTTCGAAATACATTAGAAAGACTAAAGCAGTGCATTTTCGGGTCAGGTGTATTCTTTATCCTTCGATAAGCTTCTCCAATTCATTAAAAAATTTGCGAAATTGGGAAATAAATTTACTCGCCACTCTCATCTGCACAGCTTTCATCCCTTCATAGCCCTGAGATGCAAACTTTAAAAGTTCCTGAGTGTCTGGGGAAATTTTGATTTCCAGACCAAAAGAAAAACAATGCTGTAAGAGCTCACAAGGTTTTTGAGTTATAGCAATTTCTAAAAAGTTATCTTTTCCGACATACTATCATACATATACATTCTGCCAGCACAAATCTTTTCCTTCCTTATCGTCTAATATATATATGTTATCATTAGCTGCTTTATCCTATCTCTTCTATCCTCTCACATTCTAGCAATCTATCAATCCGCGAACATCTCCTCTGAACAGTCTTCCTCTCCTTTCTTAGCTCACTGCCTCCAATTCTATGTCACCCCACCTTATACAGCTTCACTAAATAACACCTCTGCCAGTATCTTTATTTCAATCAAATTAATCAAATTAGAACCATCTTCCATCATGAAATCAGTACCTCCTCAGTTTTTACTCTTCAATTAATCATCATAACATCACAATTCAACTATCCAACGTTTGACTCATAAATAGCCAACATAAGCATAACAAATGGCTTATAGAGATCCCTTTCATCCAGCGCTTTGATTGTACAATAGTTAACGTAATGAACTAAAATTATCTCGAACCAACTTGCGATCAACCAGATCGTACGCCAAGCTAGGGGAATACATCTCTATGGGAACTAGGCACCCCAGCTTCACTTTAAAGTTGTTGCACTAATCAATGTTGTGCACTTAGCTTATTTGGTGCGTTCATTGTTGAACCACTTTGCATGTGACCTGCACCTTTAATTGTACTGATTTGAAGCTTATTTCGCCGAGACTGCCTCTTTCGACGAATGTTATGATTGATGCCTTTGAAATTTGACATGCTCCGTTCGCTTTCTTCAGTTGCTTTAGCTAACTATGAATATTAATGCTATTGTCTAATTTGTAGTTAATTTTCTTTGGCCAGTTTAAACTTTGACATTTGATTGCACTATTGTTGTTGTTTATCACATTTTATGGGCAACAACAATGTTGTGAGTGGGCTTGTACCTGCAACATTCCTTCATTTTAGTTGATATGATTTAGTTCAAGTTGGAATATGGAAACTTCTATTGTTTCGTGATTTGGTATTACTACATTCACAGGCCTAATTTCTCAGGTTTTTATATGAATAAATGAGTTTGATTTAAAGTATAAAGTGGCGTCTACCATGAACGGCCAATCAGTCATAATTTGGGAGGTGGAAAAAGGAAAAGGTCAGAAGGCGCATTGAAAACGATTTGTTACTCCTAATCAGTGAACGCCAAAATGTTTAGCTTAACCCACTTTTATAATGTTGTTAAAAATTTAAAAGTATTTGTCAATATCAAAAGCACAAAAGCTGAGAAAATCAGCACACATGAATAAACTGTAGCTGCAAACAATGATAGAAACTACAAAAAAAATTAAGAAAAAAATACAAAATCCAAAGTGTTCGGCTAATGCAAAGAACAAACATTCATGTTCTCATATATCTCATTTATCAAACGACTAGTCTAAATGAAGACAAATAAAAATAGCGCCTCTAAACAAATCTAAATCATGACTATTTCTCCAAACTTTTCAAACATATCACTACTCTTTTTTTAATTTATGATGATTGTCGAGTGAGAGAGGTGTTGAATTCCCAAAAAAAACTTTTGTAACTTAAAAATAAAAAAAACTCGATGATTGATTACAAAACCGCGATGATTAAATAATCACCTTGGTAGAGAGCTTTCTTTTGTAAATCAGTTGTAATCCATAACTTTGGTGTTGCCTATTTTGTGTCATGAATTTTAATTTTTTTGAAATTCTTAAATGGCGTTAAGGGACAAATCATGTGTTATAAATATGTCAACATAAATCTATAATTATGGACATTTATTCATTGTCAAATGTTAATCTAATGACTCATAGATAATGCGACATTAGTCCTAAACGGGATAGGCGAAAATGAAAGTGTTGATTAATGTTTGAAGAATAAAAATATTTATACTTGATGTGCATATGTACCCAGTAAGCATTTTGCTACAGTCTCAATCTCGCGCATTTGAAAACCAATCCCAATCATTAAACCTTAGTTATCAAATGATTCCAAACGAAGCGTACTTGTTCAAAGTAGGGAAACATATATTCAAGGTATATTGAAACCAATAGCAAACCATGCTCAAGTTGAAATGAAATCAAGCCTTGGAAAATATTTAAAACGTCGTCCAGTTCCAAATGATAAACAATGCCATAAATCAAATTGAGAACTAAAATTTGTTCAAAGTTTTGAGAATATTTTTTCTATTGTTTACTGGGTATGCATTTGTAAGTTGTAAAAACTGAGGTCATATAAATTTATTATTATTACATTACTTAAAATATGAGCCTTCGCTATTCCATACATGGAGCAAGTAACCTAAGTAAGAGCATAACTTAACAAAGAAGTTACAATATGCTTGAAATTAAAATAAAATAAAATAATGGCAGTCCTAATCTAAACTGAAATCCCAAAATTTCTTAAAACATTTTCAAATAATAATACAACTTTTTAATGTCTATTTCAAAAACACTACAAAAATTTTACGGTACTCTTCATAATGAGGCTTCTTTCGTAGAACTCGCACTCAATGAAAAATCTCTAAGTCAATTGGTATCAGCTGTTTCCGGTTCATACCTAATTTTTCCAGATTGAAGACATATCTTTCGTGCAATTTCCAGTAATCCTATCTTTAGGTAGCTTTAATCATCATTTCAATCAGATTTCGTGCAACAGCAAATTCTGTTAGACATCGTCAAATTAGAAGTGTATTATTCTAGATAGCTAGGTTAATTTAATCGCTTGAAAGTGAACAAGCTCTGGTACATTTCTCTTTTTAGAGCGCACGCCATATTTTTCAAAATTGATGCAACCGAAAATATAATAATAATAATAATAATTCCCAAAGGATTACCCACCATATCCCGCCCGACCGGCGCGAGGGGCGTATCCGCATAACGCGCGGATTATTCGTTCGTGCCGAGTCGTTGAAAGGCTTTGGTTTGTTAATCGTCGAGATCTAAAACTGCTCAGATACAGAGAAAACCTCATCAGCTAAGTAAAGTAGATATGGGACAGATTATACATTAAGAAATAACTAGTTAACAGAATAAAATTATTGTTAAAAGTTAAAATAGAAGTCAAAGAATAAAAAACAATTAGTAGCTATGAATTTAGGATAGAAAGAACTGAGCAAAGAGAAAATATAAATGGAACTCCGTAACATTAATTTTAGAGCAAAAAAAGTAAAAGTACTTATCTTAAACAAACCATGCACAGATCATTTTTGCTAAAGGAGCATATCGACAACAGAGTGAAAGATCACCTTGATTCAATATATGTTTGAAGAACGCCCAATCTCAGAATTTTTCCCACAATGTCCTGTCTTGTCATTTGCTTCTAAAACGACATACGTTCAGTTTGAAAATGGACCTTCTCTAAAACAGGGTTTATTAAAAGAGGGCATTCTTCCCACATATTATAGGTAGGGGGGTTTTTAAAAATATTATGAAATAGCAATAACAATATCTTCCCCCACAACAACTTTTTACCTCTTCAATTTTTTTGACATATGGTCCGACGACCTATTTTTACTCCAGTAATCTATCTTTAAAGCAGGGGCGGATACAGGTCTCTAGTTGAGAGGGGGCGATCATGGCCGAAAGCTCAAAATCCGAATTGCCATGAAAGTCAGTAATATAATTGAATGATTAATTTCAGAACACCATTTTGACATAATTACGAATAAACGTAACGAATTTATCTTTAAGCACTCAGATTATCTTTCGAACAAAAAGCAATCAGAAAATGATTTTATAATAATCATATGCATTGCTCTCAGTATACTTGAATTGAGATTTAAATGTTTTGAAAATATAATAAATACACTTAAATATTGTGTATTTATTATGATATATATACTATACTTCCTTACTATAAGAGAATATACTTATGCTACATTAACATTTTACGCTAGACAAGCAGATAAAAGAAGATAAGAAATATTTCATTCCTTCTCAATTTTACGGAAATCTAAAAAAAAAAAATGTATGTGAATATCCCAGCATCCGCTAATGCTCTAAGGAATGAGATGTTTTCACAACGTCAGAAAACCACAATGGTTACACCGTTGATAAAAAGTTGTCATCCAGCTAAAAAATAACACCCCGAAATTTCTCACCCCTGGCATGATGATTACCAGGTGTCATTCTTGAATTATTAAGCTATTAAACAAGTGGTTGAAGTTATTAAATTGTCTTCTGGATTTTTACTTGTAGCGAAAATTCAAACCGTCTGCAATTTTAAATATTTAGCCCTCTCTTTAACCGCGAAATATTAATTGTTTGTGAATTGTTGACTACATAGTTACAAATGTGGAATCGTAATTGGTGGCGAAGCCATGGAACTCACTTCTTCCCTAACTCCAGTGTCACCACCTGTGGCACTTTAAAACCCAAATTTAAAATGATTATAAATACTTAGTGCATTAAGCTGTCAGCACACAAAAAACAAGGGAACGGGTTCATAGCACAATCACATTTAAATGTTGGACTTAAGCTTGTCATTAGTTACTCAAGTACATACTTACAAATGTAGTATGTATGTTTTTATTTATATATGTAAATATGTAGTTACAGTTTTATTCACACTTAGTATGTGTTTATGAATGAGAAATGACTTGGCAAAAAAATTAAATTACAAATTTCGTTTTTTAAAACGCACAGGCATACGTACTTACGGGCATGCATGTGTGCTTATGCAAATACGAATTTGGTTTTCCGGTTTTTTTTTTGAAACGCTGGTTTGTTTAGAGCGATTTGAATATTATTTGGTTTGTTTTATAAGCAGCCTATATTTATTTGTGCATGGGTAAGTGCGCCACCCCCAACCAGGTTATATTTTGATTGCGCTTAGAAAGGTAAATCTGGTAGGCCTTCTCGTCGTAATTTGTTTTCGGAGGATTAAATGATTAATGCAAGTCAGCCGAGCGTAAATGTGAACATTTCCATTGTTTGATAAATGAAGTTGGCCGACAGTTGTTGGCAGCTGTCCGCGTATGCTTTTACATGCTCGGTGTTGACCTTGAACTGCTGCAACTTAAAAGACCATAAAGCAATAAAGAAACAGTAAAGTTATGAAGCATGAGAAAGTAAATTTTCTTTGAAACCGCGCAACGCCCTTTTGGCACCTAATTTGGGCGCATTTTCTTCTTCGCTTTGTGATGTGATTTATGGGATATCAAACGCTTTTTATAGAAGCTTTGCTGTGAAACGAAATTTGATTTAGTAGTTGTGTGCTCGGTTGATTCATCGATGCAATTTAAAGTGAATTTTTTTATTAAGAAGCGGAAGGCGGTTACATATATTATACTTATTTTTTTTTTGTTTTTTTTGTATAGTGTTGAATAAAGGAATTTAGAAATGGTGTCAGCTAGTCCCAACTAGACAAAGCGTTCGCTACGCTCTATTGCACACATCAAACATCAAATCTATCTCTGTATGTATGGAGCTAATTAACGAAACGCTGCACTAATCAGTATAACGCTCAATGGAAATTCGGTTAATATGTCTGCTTCCGTGATGAGGTTTTCCATCGGTCATTACTTAGTTCAATTTCAAGTTTCTATTGGCTTTGCATTGCTTTGAAAGAGCTTTGGCATAACCAATCAATTGCATATGATTTTCGAAAAAAAAATGTAATGCATTAATATCAAAGCACCCTTTTTACAAGGCAACCCTATTCTCTCATTTCTTTCCAGCTGCTTTTAAACTATAAAGTTTTAATAGAGCTTATAGCTGTACAAGCTTTACGCTGAACGAAATAGTCACTCATTCCAGAACTTCCATGAACGGTTGTATGAATAAAAAAAAAATTGGTATATTGACGGGACACTCGATATGTTAGACTATTAGAGTATCCCAAAAAAATTTGCCCCAGAGTGAATCTTTTGAGCAAGCTTTGTGTTACCAACTTAGGTTAGTTATGCCGACAAAAAAAAAACGACTCACATTGTATAAAACCCGACCATTAAAACGTAGGCTTGTAAGCGCCATTTAAAGGACAAGAAAAAGTTTAATTATTTTGGGAGGATTTTCCCTAAAAGCTCGAGTTAGTGGCACACAAGGGATAAAGGTCAATAAAATTCTAAAAGATAACAAGAAGAAGCATTTAATAACAACTTTGGGGCTTAAGGCTTCGTCACAATGAAATTTCGCAACTTTTGTATGTCAGATGGCGCTGGCGTTGCGCCGTTTCCCATGCAAATGTATGCAATCTACTCATCTGTCAATGCACATTGGTGCATCATGAGTTTTATCTGACAAAGCTATTACTGCTATATACGACTTCTCTTCTCAAGTAGTCAAGCCTATAAAGACTTGCTTCTGCTACAGATCACAGATAAGTTCAGCGGGCGTTGTATTGCCTCAGAATATCTATGATATGTTAAAGATGTAAGCTCTACATTTTGCAGGTTAGAGTTGACGGGCATTTAATATTTCTTGATCGTGATAAGACCGTCAGTGAGAGTTCATAGCCCCTCTCTGCGTAAATTAAAGAGTTAGTGTGTGCTCTTTTTGATGCAAGTATAAATAGTTTGCCTTGTCTTTGTCCTAGGCAGTCAATCCAATCTTGCTTAAACAGTTTAGTTTCCCGGTGACTCATTTACTCATTCGCGTTGAACTCACAGAGAGCTTTATCATCTTTTGCCTGGCTATTACCTTCTGTTGAGATTTACTGCTAAACATAGTAGGGTAGGTAGGAAAGGTACTACCTCACGTTTGTCCATCATCCAGTTTTGTTCCATCCATGTACCAGACCTTTTAATCACTGTCATTATAAGGATTCACTGGTCCCTGTGTTTTTGTCATTACAACAAGAACCACCTACATATAAATATGTGGAGGGACTAGCCTAGAAAAAGCACTTCTTCTTGGTTTGCTTCTTTAAGATAAGCAGCATTTGACATACTTTTTCTAACTTCCGATTTTAACATTAGTTTTCTGCATGCAAATTTTATTTACTCACTATTTTGTAATTAAGTAAATACATATGTATGCATTTATTTATTTATAAATAATAAACTACGGCTGTTTGCTGACGCACTATTTACAGATAAGGCTGTCGTAAATTTAACTTTGTAAATACCCAATAAGCAAAGGAAACGTAAAGTAAAGTTTAAAAAAGCTTTCCGAAACTAACATCAGCCTTACAAAACGCTTATTTTTTCGTTTAGAAAATGCTTGAAAGTAAGCGGTATTGAATCGAAATCGCAAATTTCAAAGAAATCGTTTTATAAAACTAATTCTAATCAATTTCGGGAAGCGGCATCTGACTTTGACTTCTGCTTCTTCATAACGTTCTAATGTTGTAAATGTTGATAGCTGACTGCCAACACGGGCTCAGTAAGGGAAAGACCACAGTACGAATTTACTTGAGCTTACCTGTCATGTCTCAAATAGCTTTAGAAAAAATCTGCACCCCGACGCTATCTATACGGATTTCAGCAAAGCTTTTGACAAAGTATGTCACTCATTACTTATTCATAAACTCGATCAGTTCTTACTTTAGTGACAGGACACAAAGAGTAGTGTTTCAAAATTTAGTATCCGATGTCATTTGTCTCTTCAGGAGTTCCTCAAGGAAGCCATCTTGGCCCGATTCTGTTCTTGTTGTTTATAAATGATATTTCTACAATAATAAAATTTTCAAAAATGTTAATGTACTCGTATGCCGACGACGTAAAGCTTTTCATGTCATTCGCGCCATTTGAAGATAGAAATAAGCTACCATCAGATCTAGACACACTAGTTACTTGGTGCGATTTAAATTATATGCCACTTAACCTTAAAAAATGTAAACACATAGGTTTTTCGCGTCGAATTTCTCAGCCGGCTTCCTATACAATTTAAAATTATAGTCTTGAGCAAGTGTATGATTTTGTTGACCTGGGGGTTACTATGGACTATAAACTCAGTTTCAACCGCCATATTAACACAACAGTCAATAAGGCTAGCATTCGTTAAACGATTGTCTAAAGAATTTAGCGACCCTTATGTAACTAAAGCTCTCTTCACTACATTAGTCAGACCGATACTTGAATACGATTCTATAATTTGGAACGCGCGTTACCAAGTTCATGTACATCGCCTAGAATCAGTTCAAAAACAATTTTTACTATTTGCCTTAAGAGATTTTCATTGGGATCCCTTGTATAATCTGCCACCCTATACGAATCGTTTAAAACTTATTAATCTGCACACACTTTCTAGTCGGAGGGAAATGCTTGAAATTGTTTTTATGATTAAATTGCTAAATGGTTCACTATCCAGCCCATTTCTTCTAAGTGAAGTGAACTTCAATGTACCGTCTCGTCATTCGAGGCATTTTAAACCTCTAGTCTTAAACCAGTGCCGAACCAATTTTCAGTTAAATGAGCCTTTTCGCTGTTTGTGTCAAGATTATAACTCACTTTTTGGTAGATTTGATATTTCAGATTCGCTTTTCAGCATAAAGAAATCAATTCTTTCTGTCCTAAATACATAGCTACTAATTGTTTCTTATTCTTTGACTTCTATATTAACTTCTAACAATAATTTTATTCTGTTAACTAATTATTTCTTAATGTATAATCTATCTTATATCTACTTTACTTAGCTGATGAGGTTTTCTCTGTAGCTGAGCAGTTTAAGATCTCGACGATTAACAAACCAAAGCCTTTCAACGACTTCCAACGCTCATAACTCAAGAACACACATTTTTGACACTAATTTAGATTGTTCTCTGACCAGAATAGGAGAATACCCAATAAAATTTCCGAAAAATTCCTGAAAAAAAATGTTATTTTCCCATACATATGGTGCAAATTTTTATAATTTTTTTTTTTTTGTTGGAAAAGCGCAATAATGGATCAATCGATGGTGAAGTGGAATTGTGTGTGTGTGAAATAGTTACATCTATAGGGATAGGGATAGGGATAGAAATGGGGATAGGGATAGTGATAGAGATAGTGATAGGGATAGGAAAAGCCAATATTTCTAGATCCATTCAGGTAAATAACAAAGTCTGCCGGTCCCTCTAGTTTAAAATATTTTGAATTAGAAAATATTGGCAAAGTTTTTCTGGCTTTTTTTTTTTAACATTTGCATTTTACTTTGAAACTCAAATCATTTATAAATATGAGCTCTAAATGTTTACAATATTTTTACCTTTAAACGAGTATATTTAATACAGAAAACGGTTGCATAGCGCTTATTAAAGCAATCGGACTGTTAGTTAATTTTGAAAACATTTTCAGAAATGCTTGTTGGGTGTGCATGTTAAAAGCATACGAGTATGTGTAATGTGTACCTTTTCTGCATATAAATGATCATACATACAAGCAAACTTAGTTGCCCAAATGACTATTGTGACAAATTCTGATAAAGAAAGACTATACAATTCTCAGCATTATCATTACAAAATACACAGTACTAGATGCGAGTAGTTATGTATTCGCATAGCTTTTCAATTACATAACGCAAAACACTTTTAATTAAGATTTCTTGTTCTTCACTAACGAATAGTTCTTGCTCATTATCATTTCTCTCACTGTTAACTATTATCTATTGTTATCGTTAAGATGTTTCGGTTGTTTGCAAAGCTGAGGTGGTGATGTAATTAATGAAATTTAATCAGGTAAGTACATTTAATGAAGGTTTTTGTTGTTATCATGGCACAGCTAAGCGATTTTAGCGTAGAAAAGGAAAGAACTCAGTATCAAGCTTTATCCGCATGCTGACATTACACCACAGGCTATGTAAATATGTTTGCTTTGCTTTCGGCCTTCAATTAATTACGATAGAAGAATTTGGTAAACGAGACATAATTGATCTTAAGATGCACATAAAAAGTAATTAATCGAAGCAAAATAAATATTCAGTTCAGTAACAGATTTAGCACGTGTTCTAAGTTTTTGCGGTGAGGTAAGTTCGAGTTTGATCATTATTTTGATACAATCAAAGAAACATACATATAAATAGAAATATCCTGACAATATCTTGTGTCGTTTTCAAATCATATGGGAGTGAATAAAATCTCTCAGCAAAATGTTGAAATTGAACAGAAAACACTCCTTTTGATCTAAGAATTCATTCATTTTATATACAAGGTGGCGCAAAAGTAAGCTTCCGATGTTCAGCATATCGGTTGTGGCACGTGCAGTGTGTGCTGTTGCACCGTCTTGTTGGAACCACATTTTTTCCAATCCCAATTCATCAAGTTGCGGCAAAAAGAACTCGTTGATCATTGCTCTGTAGCGCTCACCATTCACAGTAACCGTTTGGCCCCCACCGATTATTGGTCAAATAAATAGTCAGCAATATTCCGCGTTCTGGAGCAGTGTAGCGTAACATTGTTTATTAACGTGTATTTCACATGTGTTTACTACACAAATGTCAAAACAGAACTGACTTTAGGGGCCAATCGCAAAATTTATAGCATTTTCTGATAGGAGGATTACTTTTGCGCCACCTTGTATTTTACCAACAAATTCCAGTTATCTAGCATCTAAACTTCTAGAGAAATTCAGTTTGTATGGGAAGAGCAACGTTCCTCTTCCCAAAACGACCAAATTTTCTACATGAGTATCCAATATTTTTCTGAAGGTGTCATAGATTTAAATCATAAGACTTCATCCCGAGTTTTATTGTTTTGACATAAATGCTTCCATACTTGCTTGCATTGAAAACTCCCATTTGTGGGAGGTGCAATGCCCTCTTTTCCCATACCCACATTTTCCTTAAGATATTAGAGATTAACCTCATGCAACTCATTTCCGAATTTTATTCGTTTTTTACATTGACAAATAACATTTGTATGGGAATACAGTCGTTGAATACATCCAAAGATATGCGGTATCAAAAAATTTATCGGTTTAGCGATGACACGCCCCTTCAATATGTTGAAATAAAAAGTATATGTATTTCAAGTCGATACCAAATTCCTCTGTAGTTTCAGAGTCCATTGTGGTCAAAGTTTGTTACATAAGAAATATATATACTAGATAATGGGTGACAGGAGTTGCAGGAGAAAAATGTTGTTGTTTTGTCCACAAATAATAAAATTAAATACCTAAAAATTATCAAAGAGGGCAAAAAGTGAAAATATTCAACGAAATGAAACTTGTTCAATAAACTTAAGTTCTTACCAAAAAAAAACTTTTAATGTCCTAACATAAACTTAGAACAAATGCAGACATATAAAAAGTGACAGCGCATTATCCAGTTTTTATTCGTGGTTTTTTTGTTTTATTACCACTTAAATAAAATGCTTTTAACACACTTTTATCACCCATAAATGATTTTCATAAATATGTGAAATTATGTTTTGTACTTGTAAAAATAAAAAAGTAGAGGGGGTAAAGAGAGCACAAAGTTGGGTGGATGTACGTTTTATTGAAATGACACCTCGGAAATGCAGATACAGTTTGATGGACTGTCTCATTTGAGATGATTAAAGGTTCAGGACAAGCCAAACGTTAATTCAAATTAGTTTGTTGTTTTAACAGTTTGTTATAAAATCCATAGTTACACAGAACTTAAGATTATTTTGGGATTTTTTTCAAGGGCAATATCTACTGCCGAAAATCTAGGTTTGTTGGTACTAAAATTTGCTTATTCCAATTTAACCATCAAAATTGGAATTCCGCGACTGATTGACGATTACAGGCGCTTAATTCCTTTTTAGGTAGACGTGAGTTCAACCCCCTTTTTTCTGTTCTAATCCTATTTGTTCTGACATTTCAGTAGTGAAACTCTATCATTAGTTTTTACTGTTCTGGACGGGAAAAGATTTTAAAACGTTCAAAAATGTCCTTCATTTTCATTTATTACATTTTTTTGCATAAAATATTTCGTTATCCTGCATCCAGTGGGTCGTTCAAGATTCACTACAGAATCTTTTCCTTTTATCTTGATTAGCACTGCAAACTGTCTATGTTCTTAGGCACTTTCCTCGATCGTAAAATATTACTCCAATTATTCTTATTATTTTTAACCGTTGCTTGTTTTGAATAATACATGCATAAATACAAACACGCATATTCATTTATTTTCCACGCAACTGTATCTCGGTATTCATTGCACCTTTTATGTTACGGAGGGGATAACAGAACAGTTGTATAATTTCTTGCTTTTTATTTGTTTATTTTATCAATAATTATTTGTTTCAACAACTTTGGGAATAAGAAACAGTTTCTACGAAAAACGTCTTCTTTAAAAATTTGGTATGCAAACACTTCTAAAGGCCGTCTTCATATCTAGCATTAAACTTTAAAGGTCATTTTCAATTTACCGGCAACTCCAACTGGTGTTTACATGCATATTTTCTTTATTTTAAACTACATTTGAAGGGCATCACTGTTTGTGGTGTGTCCAAAATTTAAATTATTAACTAATGTTCTAGCTGCGTTGATTTTGATAACAAAGAACTTGGGTGTTTAACAGAAAAGTCCACAATGAAGACCTTGCTTTACATAAACCAAATTTCGAAACTTATGCATCAATGGACTTGTACTTATGTACTTAGTAAATAGCTTGAGTCACGTTAAATTGTTTGTAATATTTGTACATGCAAAATTTAAATATCTACTTATCTACATAGTAAGTAACACATTGTGCGCTGAAATACATATGTATATGTATGGTTTTATGTACTTATGTTCTAATGTACATATTTGAGTTTGTAGATTTATATTTACTTTATTGTCTTAATGAAGCAAGTGCAGTAAATATTTTGATTTCATGGCACGTAAGCCGATTTTATGCTTAAGAATATTTTAAGTAGCTTTAAGAGGGTTCCAAGAAGTGGTATGGGCGCCTAATATAGGTATTTTTAAGGTGTACAGAGCAGAAGAAAGGTAAAGCAATCTGCTTTCCAGGCAGGTAAGGCTTATTGCGATAGCTCTGCTGGTTTAGGAGATAGTAGTACGTAGTTCGGCGCAATATATATTTCATTTTAGTTTATGAGGATTTATCTGCAATTTTAACAGCGGAATTTTTTTCTCGTATTTGAAATTGTTAACTTGACCCAACCAAATTTGGTTTCCATAGAAATTTTAACGGAATTCAAACCATTACTGTTCAATCTATTACAAAAATATGACATAAAAAATGTACGCTGATTGAAACTCCTTACCACCGAACATACTGACTTGAAAGTTTCATGCGATCGTGGAAATGATTTGTATACACTTTTATGCTGAAGGAGAGCTGATTATAATTATACGAGTATAAAGGAAATTTATTTGCGAAATCTCTGAGCGTATTTCGTCCAGGTATTGCAAATAAGGAAGCAATAAAAAATTACCTTTAAAAATCCGATGAAAAGCTCGGTCCAAAACCCTTTAGATTTCGATTTTTATGCACTCAGTGAACAACCAAGTTTTTCTTTCTCCTGTCACTTCTCATAGAACTTACTTTTTAAGTATATTACCTTGATTTGTTTTTTTAAATATTTAAATCTGTATTTGAAATTATAGGCAAGTAATTTATGCCTTAAGAAATATATCTCATTTATGGATATCGAATGTCTTCAAATGGATTTATTGAACAATGCGAATTTTATGACCTCCTTCTCCGCTCCTGCCTTTTGTTCGAAGTAACGAGTTTTCGCAATGCTCAAAGCGGCATTTTCAGAGCTATTTCTTTATCTGCATTGCAGACGCCGTTCGGAGTCGACAAAAAACTGTAGGTACCGCCTTTGTTGGAAAAATTAGAAGCAGCACACCACTAATTGGTAGTGAAGCTCGTCCTTAATCTCTGATGTGGTATATCGCGAGTATCTAAGCTTTAATGCTATTGAGGCCGAATAGCTTATTTAAGTTAACTAATATTTTATTATTTGTTCAGGGGTGTGGTGCACCTTTTACACCTTGTATGTATTCACAGGGCGCGAACACTTGTGGCTCTGAGGTATTAGCGCGGGATTGGCCTCCTCATTTTCGCTGTGTTCGCCGCCGATTTGGGATTGCAAGCATAAACTATTTCTTTGGTATATTTCAATGCAGTGCAGACTAAATAAACGAAAAAAATCACATCTCATGTCGCTTAAATAGCGAGACAAATTTTTATTTTTTTTTAATAAAGTACATATTATAAATTAATAAAATTTGTTCAATGATGAAGTGATGTAAACTTACCATAAAATTTAAAGAATTTCCTATTGTAGTTTGGTCACTTTATAATAATGGAAACCGTATTATTTTAAAATTTTTTATTTCTAAAATTTTGTTAACTTCGTTTATTAAATTCAACTAAAAATCTCTTCTCACTTTTATATTAGTTTCAATAATTTTTTATATAATATTTAGTTTTATTTGTAACTAAAATCGATCTTCAAAAACTCAATCTAATTTCGATATAACCTAGTTTATTTTTAAAATCCCTCTTTTACCAAGCATTTTGAATAAGAGTGCAATTTAATCATAAATCGCTCAATTCGTAATTATCTCGCATATTCCATTTGCATACCATTGACAGCACAACAACTTCCCGTGCCTAAGTTAATTTCTGTTAATCTCTCGCCAAATTTTTTTTTTTCCTGCACCTTCACCACGCGACACAAAACGCCCTACAAAAGACGCACACAAGCCATTCGCAATAAGAATAATGCGGCATAAAACAAGCAAATAAAAGCACTTCGCAACTAACTTCTACATTACAAATTTTCTGTATTTTTGTATGAATGTGTATTACTCGAAGCTGCGTCACTTCCCATGTGTGACAATCGTACGCCACACGCTAACACATTCGTTGGAGCATTCGTATCCCAAAGATTAAAATTGGAGTTTGTATGGTGCTAATTCGCAAAATGCTGGAATGAAAAGTTCGTCTTAACCGCGCCGTACGCAAATCAAAACTGAAATTGCAGGAAAGGCATTTTGGTAATCCAAGCAACAAACTGGCAACAGCACTCCAGCATGTACGCCAGCACTATTATCAGCAACATTAAAACACAACAGCAACAACAGCAGCAGCAGTAGCGGCAGCGTCAGCAATGAAAATTTTACTTTGCAGCAAAGTCAGTTGAAAACATTTAACCAAACAAAATCATGCAATGAATGGAGCAAACAACAAACAGAACAATAACAGTGTGTATTAACATTTCATATTAACAGTGTATGTTAAATAACAGTTACTGTAAACAGAACATTCAATGAGCACTGTTGTACTGTGGTGGCCTTACAAAATGTCAAATCAATTTATCGCTGAATGTTCCCAAGCCCTTTGAAGCAAGTTGTAACATATCTGTAGAGTGGTACTGAAATGTCAGAATTACGAGGTGTGTTCAAAAAGTATAGCGAGCTTTGAATTTTCGCTGGTTACGTATATTCGAATTTCGGAATTTTTGTGGGCGTTATGTTGGTACTCATGTCTCTCACTTATGCCGACAAGCTCGGCCATTTTGAATGTTTAGTTAATTGTTGACAGCTGCTTTGCTTGCACGTGTTTTGGATCGTCTTCGATTTTTACCTATTTTTTTACCAAAATTGCTCAATTGTGACCAAAAACAGCATCGCATGAACATTGCTAATGAGATGTTAAACTCTGTCCGCGACGACCCAAATTTGCTCCAGAGGGTCATAACTGGTGACGAATCGTGGGTTTATGGTTATGACGTGGAAACCAAAGCTCAATCATCTCAATGGAAGCTGCCGCACGAACCAAGACCGAAAAAAGCGCGCCAAGTTCGGTCGAATGTGAAAATTTTGCTGACAGTTTTCTTCGATTGCAGGGGCGTGGTGCATCATGAGTTCTTGCCACAGGGAAGAACGGTCAATAAGGAATATTACCTGCAAGTTATGCGCAATTTGCGCGAAGCAATCCGCCAGAAACGCCCGGATTTGTGGAAGAACAAAAATTGGCTTTTGCACCACGATAACGCCCCTGCTCACGCATCGTTGCTTGTGCGCGACTTTTTGGCCAAAAACAACACACTAATGATGCCGCAGCCACCGTATTCCCCAGATCTGGCCCCCTGTGACTTTTTCTTGTTCCCTAAACTGAAGAGGCCCATGAAAGGACGACGTTACGCTTCTCTTGACGAGATAAAGACGGCATCGAAGGAGGGGCTGAACAAGATACAAAAAAATGATTTTTTGAAGTGCTTCGAAGATTGGAAAAACCGTTGGCACAAGTGTATAATATCTCATGGGGATTACTTTGATGGGGACAAAATAGATATTCATGAATAAATAAATAATTTTTGAAAAAACACAAAATTCGCGATACTTTTTGAACACACCTCGTATATGACTCAGTTCTAGCATTAGTCAGCGATATTTCGCGAGTATATTGAACACGGAAAGGTAAGCTATCAGAAAAATATCTTTATTTGAAACTGTGTGATCTAAATAACCGATTTTTAATAAGTAGCTTCATAAGTTTGTTATCTTTTTGTTGGCTGAGTCCTGCATAAAAAAAAATTTTTAACAAAACCCTGCTTCTTGTCAAATCTCTGGTGCTACCAGCACATTGTCTTGAAGGCCCAGCAGTCTGGTTTCGATATGATTTCAAATGTTTTTATCATTGATATAGCCTTAAGCTTGAGATCACATTCTGAAATTATATTAGAGGATATGCGAGGGTTCTTCTAAAGCCACCTCGCAGACCATGACCAGAAAATAAATGACTAAACCTTAATTCGCCATATTTGTAACTTTTGACTTTGATAGGCGTTATTGAAATAAATTCTGAGTTGGGGCGGTCTTCAAAAAAATTTCTGTGTTTATGAAAAGTTTTTTAAAATAGGGGCATCATAAACATGTTGACTTAAGTTTTTACACCTTTGTACGAGTATGGTAGGTAAAAGATTCAAAAATTTTTTTGCCACCATTTCAAATTTTCTAAGTTGGATATTTACCAACAGGCACGACTTGCAGCAATCGAAAAGACACACGCTGATATTAAGAAGAACTAAATTTATTTTCTGTAATAATTTTAAATCTTATAGCCACCACTGTAAATTTTGGATGGCTTAACATAAAGCAGCACTGCAAACATTATGTAGCTAACAGAGTTTACATTACATTCTCTGTTGCTATTGTAAGCATTTGCTGCTAAATTATTTGAGTTCCATCATTTTCATTCTTCACACTTGATCGGCGACATTTTCGGCTTTCGCTTTAAAAAATTATTTAAAGTTTTTATTCCAATATAAAGTTCTTTTGTTTTAGACATTCATTGTCTGTGCAATAAAATCGAAAATGGGTGCGTTTACTGTGATTTGCGTCCATACGCTCCCCATTCTATTTTTTATTTTATTTTGTTCAACACTTTATTTAACGTTTTTGGTAAATGTTGCGAGTAGCAGCAATTTACAGTTATTGTTTGTATTTCACCCCTCATGAAATTAAATTGAACCTTTTTATGGTCGTGCCAACACCAAACTTTCCCACTTTTCGAATCAAATGGGTTTTGGGGAAATGTTTGGAATTGCTATTAGACTTTTCATTTTCTATAGATTTCAATATACCAGTACTCCTCTTAAGCATAATTTCAGTGTAAATATTTTTATTAGTGCTACAATGTAACAAATAAATGTTTTTTTTTATTTTTTGCATAACTGTTGTCTGCGTACGTTGTTATTGCCAGCGCGGGTTGATAAGGAAATCCACATCGTTGGGCGTATTGCGGTTAGTAGGTGGTCTGGAAAAGGGGGAATGGCTTACAATTTTTATTGGATTATGTTTTATATGACTTTCATAATCGTAAATACTTTGTCTATGTAATAAATGTGTATTAGTTTTGTTGTGAATGAAAATAAAAGTTTCGCAATTTTCTATGTAAAGATGTATATATACAAGTATCAATACGAATATTTAAACATTGGATGCCTCATAAGCTACTTTTGAATTGTTTTAGGTGTTAAAAAGTATAAATTCTCTCCAAGAATTGGAATTTAGAAAATAAAACTTCATAAAGCTAACTTAAACTTATAATGAATTAATTTCAGCTGAAAATTGGATATTCGAGTAATTCGCGTTTGTAAACATACTTTAGGTCGCTTCTAATACAATGGTATGCGGGTATGGTTTTCAGAATATTACACTGCGTTACAAAAACGAGCTTTAGTTCTGTCCTATGAACCAAATATACTTTTTCGGAAAGAGGAGAAAAAATAAAAATACACGTGTATCGGCGATTTTCACGTACACGTCAGAACTTTTTTTTTTGTATGTATAATTACTGAAGGAGGGCGACATGACCTAGATGGTTTCACTGGTCATACCAAATCGCTACCACGAAAGTCGGGCAGTACCGCAAGGAAGTACCGAAGCGTACGGGATTCATATCCGGCCAAGGACTGTCAGTTCGACAGCACTCCCCAAAACCTTTGGGGATTGTTTTTGTCGTTACAACAACAACAACTAATGCCAGTTTTGATCTGTTTATATGGGTTGAAGTGATTCCTTTTGTTCCAGCATGTGCTTTGAAGAGCCCAATTGGCTTCTTTTATGCCTGAATAGATGGTTTCGGATAGATCCCCTTTGATATCCTACTACTTTCAACACCTATAAGTAGAAATTTCATTATTTTAATGCTTCCGGGTATATATTGCAACGTCGTTAGCAAAACCCTTTTCGAGACAAGTGACGGCACGCGTCGAGCAAACAATTAATAATTGCTTGACCAAGGCAACTAGTGGCGCTTAATTGTTTAACTTTTTTTTTTTTTTGCAGACAACTTAAAAAAGTAAGTATTTAATGGTTGCACATAAAAAGTTGCATATTAATTTCAAAAAACAAAATTAAAAAAGAGAGACCTAAAAAACCATGCCAAAAGTGTCGGCATTTAATGTCACCACCTACCATTATTCAATAAAACATGATATTTTTGTTGTTGTAAATTTTCTCGCCGATTTGCCAGAAATAATGGAACACTACGAGACCACCCAGTAGAAATCGCATTGGAAAATTGTAGTCGTTATGAATGTAAAAGCAGAATTGTGACGAGTCGCTGCAGGCTTGTGACTCGTGATGGATTGCTAATAAGGTAGATTTACTTGCTCGTATAGATATAGAAAGTGAAACTAATATACATACATTTTCTTTTTTCCTTTTTTTCTTTTTTATTGTATTTTGGTTAATTTAATTTACGACAAATAAACGCATCGAAATGCAATAAATATGCAACTCCTCTCAGTTAGTAATTACATTCACACAAATTTATAGTCGTACATTTTCCTATATAATAGGTTATACACTCACATTTTTGATCAATTTATTAGTTAGTGCATTATTTTCAATGCTGCTTACATTAATTAAAGTAAATTATCAAATTTCCCAAAGGATATGGTCTTATTCGATTTTATGTAAGGTGGTTGAGGAAGACACGGAGCTGTTAAATAATGGCCAGTCCATAATAAGGTTCTCTAGAATCTCAAATCGTTTCCAAGTTGAAGGTCGTGTTTACATAAGAAATAATTCGCATTAAATTTAATTTAGTTTGCCTTTGAAGATATTAAATTAATGGAATAGTTCCGAGGGTCAATTATTTATCACTATTTAAAAGAGTTTAATGAAGAAATTGATTGCACTGGTCTGCAAAAGAAACATCTGAATCTGAATATGTTACCGTTAACTGCATTTTTCAACAGATAATATAATATATACCTACATTATTATAGTTAATTTTGTAGTAATTTCTTACGTGTCAATATTATTAACAGGCTTATAAATACAATATATGTTTTATGAGTCGTAAAAGAAAAGAAAGATTAAGAAACAGGATTACTAACTGCACCTTAAGTTCTGTTGTAGCGAGTAAAAATGCAATTGTAAAAGTATCGAATAAGAAATATAATGTATACGCCATTATTTTCAAAAGACGATTCATTCGATTTTGGACACCGAACAGTTCTTAATTCTATCGGGGTCCCGAATTATTTCGCACACAGGTTTTACGAGTTACTTTTCCAAAGAAGGTCTTTAAGTGTACTGTAATACTGCTTCCGAGCTTCTTCAAGAACTAAGTTTTTTTGAAATGTTACTAATATTTGTATAACTTATGACTGTAAAACTTACCGCGTACTATATTTCAAAAAAAAATCTTTTGCAGACCAGTGTTATTGTAATTTTGTATGTAGCTGTGTTCTGGTGTTCGAAATTCGAAAAAAAATGACTTGAATTTGATTAAAATATTTGTGGCATAAGGCACAAACTACCAAACTCAAGTTTGGTCAAATACGAGATAGTACAACACATGATCAGTGAAGATCTATAATCAAACAAAATTTCACGACTTTTGCTCGAAAATTGTGGACAAAAAACTATATCTCAATTCCATACATTTACACACAAATTCAATTTTCAAAGCGCTCTACAGAAAACCTCACGAAAATTACTTTGGTAGTTTGTCTTAATGCCACAGATATATGTAGTTCTTATTTCCAGCAAAAATTTTCGTTTTTAATTGAAGAAGTTTCCTTTGGTAAAAATCCTAACAGGTCTGTCTAAAATATTTCTTTTTAATAGAATTTCTTGTATTTCGCCATCAATACTTCCTTACGTCATACGACCTCTTATGGCAGATCTAATTGTATGCCTTGCACGTTGCACAGCAATAGGTTTTGTAGTAGTTCAATTTGCATAGCTTTTGATGATTTATCTGCTTGCAGTTGCTTATATCATCTTTGCAGTTAGTAGTCGATTCGTTGGGCTTCAGCGTATCATGTTCGACATCGTATAAGGTGTTCAGATCTGAGAGAGAAGGGAAGAAGAGAAAAGAAACAAAAAATCGAAAAATTGCTTTATTGACAATTTATTGACATTATTTGAAAAATTTAATTCAATTCAAAGCTACTTCTATTTTTTAGCTGCTCATAGAAACGTAGCCTAGATGTTGAAAGGGTTAAAATCACAGCCAATACTTTTTTCGTCGATTGTTTTTACACCAAAAGCGAAATTATTAAATTTTGCCTGATTTCTCCATTTCACAGACGCTCTTCCTTCTCTATCTCTTTTCCGTCTATTTGCTCTCCTCTTAGCTCTCCATCCCCATCTCAATATTTTTCCTATTGCTCTTAAACAGCCCATAAAGACATCATTATACCTTTATTAAATTTTTCAGTTATATTGTAGAAACATCCCCATATTAAAACTAAACAGCTTGATTGAAGATCCTTAGCAATCTTCTTACTAACGACTTTAGTTACTTCATTTTGCTCGGTACCTCCGGAACCTTGCCACAACAATGTGAAGCCTCTGTGCCCGAAGCGGCACAATCTCGAGACTGCATCTTTCAAGGAAAATTCATGAAATATTATAGCACAAATTATTGAGATCATCAAAATTCGCTTATCCCTGTTGGAAGAAAAGGAGTAAAGAATTTTGCCCATTCCTACCCCAAGAAAAACATTCTCTGGGTAGCTTTCGTCTGTAATCAAGCTTTTGGAACGAATTCAAATGATTTGATTTATTAAATTCATGATGGGGTTGATTCTCTCTACAAATTAGGATTCATCTTTCGAAACCTTTACCTCCACATTTCTTCTCATTGCACGTGCCATAGACTGGCTCACGTTCTAAATATCTACAATTACTCGACTCGACCATTGCCTTTTGCTTCCAATCAAATTCCAGGCACTTAGCATGGCGTCTTTGCACGCCCTCGCCACAGCTGCGAGAACACTATGAAAGAAAATAAAATTCAAGAAAAATAAATTTCCATAAAACACTCTTCATCCTCTCTTTTCGGATATCGTACTCACCTCGGACCACTCCGAATAATGCCACTTAGGCGCACAGAATGACACTTCCTTGTGTGTACAATTCGTTACTGCATGTGGGCGTAACCCGAGATCACATTCTGATTCATCCACCGCCACACCATCTTGCAAACAGAGTACAGAACGTCTACGCTGCAAATTGAAACAATCCCCCGTGCAATTACCCCACTCAGAAGTAAACCAGTTACCACGCTCACAAGCTTTAACCTGTTGACTGCCACTGCAAACGCGCTTCTGTTCTGGCGTGAATCGGAAATCACAAAGATCTGTATTGGGTGGCGTACGATCACAATAGATAGAGCGATACTCTAAACCTGCACCACAATCGATTGAACACTCTTGACTCCAATCGGACATTAGCCACACTCCTGCTTTATCCAGCCGATCGTTGCGTAGATGACGCCGCAAAGGAGCGCTTGAATTGTAGACGTTATGTATGGACGCTGCTGAACCAATCAAGCGTGAGAGGACACGCGGCGCTTTGTCAGGTCCACGAGCGTAAATTTTGCGCCGATTCATTTTAGGACAATTACAAGCTTCTTTCAATTCCGGCACCTTTTCCTGTTCACACAACTCTTCAGCGACCTCTTCGATCTTACCATTGTTTTGTTCTTGTACACAATTTACATAACGTGTGCGCGCACCCTCTTCCTCACCTTCCGCGCATTTACATTCACCATAGTCACCGGCCCGCCAATATGCAGGACATAGACCACGATTACAATGATAGATATCCGCACTAAAGACTGGCTTGTCAACAAATGCGCAACGTTTAGATGAATAGAAACGCGTCGGAGTTTCGCGTACGCAACGGAAAATGGGCGGTTGTATGCCTGGGCCACACGAACGATTGCATGCACCGAAGCCGAGCAACTTCCATGCGAATTTACGTCGTTTGCGATCGCGCGCTCGTGCGATTTGTGTGGAAAGTGTTACGCCCTCGACTATATTTTCGTCTATTTCTTCCAGCGGTTGTCCCGCTTCATTCCATTGCGTTTGGAGCTCCTCCTCTTCGGTAATAGAGGCCGAGGGCACTGGCATTGTGTAGTCGTATTTGACGCCAGTATTGTGGCCACGCACAAAGAGCTGTAGGAGAAATTGGTTTTGTTTAATATATTGTTGGACACGTTGCTGCTCACAGTACTTACCAAGAGCATAATAGGTCTGCTTATCGGACCTTTGGCAGTGATTACGCCCGACTCACGGTTATAATCGTAAGTGTCATCATTATATTGAAATGTGCCGCTCTCCGAAGGGTGATTATTGCCATTTATAAGAAACATATCCTCGATGGTTTTAAGTGCTGTGAGTGCGAAGAAAAATGAGATGGATTGTTCTAGACTTTCTGGGTTTAGTTAAAAGCATATATATGGACTGCCGGGTGTAACGTAGCTCTATATAGACTGGCTGTTCGAAAAGTCCTATCTTTAGCCCAAATATTAAATAGATCACTCTAAGCTAACGCCTGTTTTTTACTCCTTAGCTATACTAAATCATTTTCGAACCGGCAGCTATATTAGGCTTGGCTGAGCAGTCATTTTGGAATAACAGTTTTCTCACCTAGTAAATTATCACTTCTTGCTAACTGTTTTACTGTTAAATTCATTGCTCCCGTTGGTATGGTGTGCACAAAGTTATACCCATAACTTAATTTGGCTTTACCAAACACCTCAGATACAATCTCGCACAAGACGGACCCACATTTCGTTTGCGCATCATTTGTTGTGGCCGGTCTTATCGCACCACTTTCGTGAACGGCCTGTAAAATGATAATAAATCTG
Organism: Merzomyia westermanni; assembly: GCA_949987695.1. Lineage (NCBI taxonomy): Eukaryota > Metazoa > Arthropoda > Insecta > Diptera > Tephritidae > Merzomyia > Merzomyia westermanni. The sequence continues at coordinate 199,418,358 of OX465289.1, read as the reverse complement.
TTAGATATGGAAAAATTTTTTTAATCTTAAGTTAAATATTTACGGTGTTGTGGTAAAGGCGTTCGTGAATGATTGACTTACCAATGTATAGATTAAAATAATTTCCAAAAGTCTCCACATTTTGGCTTGTTTGTCATAAATTTATTTTCTGATAAACCTTCTCTTATTGATTCAATAGTCTTATAGGTATAGACAAACTTTTACACTTTATTCTCATTTAAAACTGAATCGCATGCTTATTCTTCCAAGTAAGCCACTGTTCACTTTTCTCCTCAAAAATTCCTATTTTATTTTAATTTTTGTGTTAAATTTGCATGGGAGACTACGTACGGCCGCAGAGGATACTATAAGGTTACCTCGAGCCCAGAAGAACAACAAGTATGATGCTGGATTTTATTCCGCCTCTCCAGGGCTATGCAAGTCGAGAGCGAAGAGAAAAAGAGTCTCCTATTTCGAAAAAAGTAGAAAGGAAAGACGTGTGTGCGGGTAGTTTGAGATGTAACCTACTACGGTGGCTGGTAGAAGGTTTCAACGCCGAACTCTTGCAGATACATTTATGAATACCTGTAATCGAAGTACTAAATTTGCAGAGAGAAAAAATCCCTGAAATTTAAAAAAATTATCCATCACGAATTGAGAACGACAATATCTCTATATGACAACGCTTCGGGACTACCCGCCAAACTGTGCCAACGTGAAGATTAAAAACTGGTAAAAAGTATAGCTGGTCGGAGAGGCCATATCTCCAGATTGGATATTAAGTGGACGCTTCCCAGCACCGAGTGTTGGTAGCCACATTTTTGTTGTTGTTGTAATAGTGCTTAGTCGACGCGCAAGTGGCCAGGAAAACGGCTAATAAGAGAAATATTTTTGTGTAATATCTGCAACTCTATTATCTGTTACATATTTGTGCAAGTATGTGTCTATGTATGTTTGGACTTGGAGCCTAGGCCGCTGGATAGAATCGACCGACATTTTGCCAAAACATACGCTAACTAGCTCATTCCATGGTAGGCTACATAAAAGTTTTATTTGCTTGATTTTACAGTCTAAGCCGCAGGATAGAATAAGGAGGTTTGAAGACAAGACCTCACTACACACCCTCAGCTGAATACGTTCCATGTTTAAATAGTGCCCCGAATGACCCTTTATGCTCCCTGAACTAATAATCCAATAACCAAAAAATAATAAACTAAAAAATTAGGTTGTAGGAACATCTCGTGAAAATAATTATATATGTATAAAAATCCCCAAAAAGTGTGACTTTTCACTGCCGCTTGCTTTTAATTTACAAACACCCGCTGGTCCACTGCGATGTAATTACTTTAAATTTTATAGAATTTATCAATTTTAGAAATAAAAACTCGAATTATCTTGAAAAATGTGTAATTAAGTTATCAGACCCAAATGGAATAATTGTTTCTCACACGCCACCATTGATGAAGTTCTGGACTATATTAAAGTTACTCAGCAACTAGAATATAGCACACGTTGGCAATTTATAATACCAAACAAATTATTGAAAATGAATTAGCTATTCTCAGAAAAAGTTCAAGAATTCACTTCCACTATCTCTGCAAATAGCAGTTGGCAATGGCAAAGTGGTTGATCATGTCGTTGAAACGCTATTGGGCCCATTTTCTTTTCCAACGCTTTGCCAAGTCTGCCACATAAACCGACAGCATGGACCACACACATGCGCCAAGAAACAGTACTTATGCATTTAGGCTCTGCAACTTTAGTAACGGAATATATGAATATGTTTCCTTCTATTGCCTTTTATGCGACAGTGACGTTGCTCAGATCACCACCAGCTTGCCAAATCGAATAAATCTTAATTAAACCATTTTCAATTTTTTAGCGCCAATGCAACACGACGCATGCTGCCACCGCCCGCTACGTATTGACTGTCTTCCCAGCACTGACAAACGGCTGCTTATGAATTTCAACACATCACCGAAAAGTTATTGTACATTGAGCTTTCAATTTTTATAGATATAGTATTGTACAGTTATTTACGTTAATGTTTCAATTAAAGTTTACCATTTCTTGTGTATGTTGAGCATTTGTTGGAGATAGAAATTTGTCTAACATCCAAGATCGCTTGTTTTGGCAAAATAAAGGCGGCACTTAAGAATGAGTTCGAATGAACGAAAAAGAGAATTGAGACGTTAAAAGTAGTTCCTAAATCTATATTTGGCAACATATGCAGTTGAATCGGGTACTTCAAGAAATAGATTTCAGCGAAGCACAGAAGTGCCGACAGTCTTTAGGAATGTACCGCATCATGGTGTTATGTCTGTATGTTTGTAAGTAGTCATTAGTCTCCATATCGAAATGCACTTGAGCAGCACATCAACAAATCACCAAATACCACCACTTGTGACCCCATTAGTCCTCACTCCATGCCACTGGCAAGGCATATCGGCGTGACCCAATTATCACTTGTTAATTAGCCTGTGAATTAAGTCAGCAACAAAACTTCACTTAGGTCACAGTGGTTGAGCAATTTTTTAGTGATTTTTTCACTTTACAGCTCAGATCGATTTACAAGAACGCATCAGTTGTGCTAAGGGAATTTTAAAATGTTTGAGTACCATTTGAGTATTGAAGTTGAATCTTGTTATTATTGGTCGTAAATTGTATAATTTCAAAGTTTGTGTGCACTAAAGAGCGAGTATGAAAGAAAGTGTGGACTGAGCATCCACCCCCGAAATTTGTATAGCCGACAGCAGCTGTTGCTTACAAATATTTTGTAGTTTATTGTCGTTCTTCAATCAAAGTGTTAATGGGGTTATTAAAAAGACATTAGCAGACTAAATTTGTTAATTCTTGGTAAGCGATATTTTTTTTGTTTTTTTTTTTTTGATTTTGTACTACATATTTTTAAAAAAAAAACCTAAATCTTCGCAGAAAAAAAATAACGAAAAAATGGCACCTTTTTCCTGCTCACAGAGCTGGTGCTGTTGTTGTTCTAACAAAACTCCGGTCGGCACGTCCACTCAGAATTCCTAGGAAGGTAGCAAATTCAACGGGGTTGCATTGACTTGCGTACATTCAAAAAATTGTCTCCCTTTCCTCAAATCTTTCGTTTACTTATCATTTACCACTAAATTCCTCACTTCTATTTCTTCTTCCTTCTTTTACTTTTGCCTTTTCCCTATCCTGTTAGTTCTTCTTACTGTCCCCTTCCGTTTTCCACTTTTACTCGTCGACATATAGTCTCTATGATAAATTAGATAGCTTAAAAATGTAAATTTTTTACGGTAGTACCGGCCACTTTTTCCAAAATTTTACACAGATTGATATAGAGGAGAAATTCGGAGTTGTGGGGGCGTGGCCCTGCCCACTTGTCTAAAATTGAAAATAAAAGCTGTCAAGTCTCTCAAGTTTGACCAAATTACACATATCAAAAACGGTTAAGCTGGTAAAGAGTTCTCTGGAGACAAACATCGGGATACTGAATTTTATATATTATCAATAGGTAATTGTTAATCCTTCTAGTATCCGGAATGAAGTCTAACCTGGGTCACTAGAGTCTTCCTAGGTAGATCTCGCTCTTCATTCTTGAGATCATTTTAAAGTGAGGTTTCTAGATATACCACCACAAATGCTTATTTAAATACTTCAACCTCCCACTTAAGCCCAAAACTTATTTATTCTCGTGTGTATAAGCAATTTGTTCACACTCCAATTGTGATATTTACCCATCCATCAACCAGTTAATAAGTTTCCAAGAAAAACATTTTATTCAGAGTATATATTTTTCACTTTAAATTACAATCAATTAAGAAAAATGTTATTAACAGTGTAGATACCAATAAAAATAATTCTCACATCATAAAAAACAGCTCTTCAATAAATTTTAACGCCCACAGACAACCGAAAAAAAGAAATAAAACCAAAATGCGAAATTTTACAAAAAACATTTCAAGACGCCATTAAATGATTAATTATGAACAAGCACACAAGAACAAAATTTCGCATGAAAAAAACTTCAAAAGCACCCAAGATGCTAATTATGGTCACTTCAAATAAGAGGGGGCATGCCAAGGTGTTGCTGTCAACAGTGTCACGATCATCAATACCATGTCTTCTGTGATAAAAACTGATATAAAACTATATAATAAAATTTTTTTACCGACCCTGTAAGCAAAGGATGCACCCGTTCCATGAAAATCAACTATTTTTTAAATCTGAAGAATCACTGTAAAATCTTAATTCGTAAGATGACATATATGTAAGTTAGTGACTGAAGGTCCTCAAAGGATCAGCAAATCACCATTATTTTAATAAGAAATTTGTTATTATTCTTACTAAAACATTGTTCTTGATCACGGAACAGTGCTGTGATATACCCTTAAATGAAAACAAAATTTAGAATGCAGAGTGACATAAAAATAATTTTTTACTTAAGTGTTGTCACTTCCAGACATAAACCAAATTGGGATAGTGTCACTTTAACATTTAAAAAAAAATTATAAAACTTAGATTTACATTTCCATGGAAGTTTCCGTGGATAGCATGAAGTTCGTTGCGTGTACCAAAGGTCCCACAAAGGGGGTCCATATAAATACTACCATCTCGTATGTGGTGTAGGATCGCCCAAGGGTTATTATCTTTTCACAACAACAGAAGGCCTCTCAATCAGGTATTTATTTAGGATTGTGACAAGAAGATATGAATTCAGGTTATGTTACCATGAATCATGTCATATCATCTTAAGGAACAGGTCGAGTGAGACCCCAAGGAAGGTTCTCATTAAAGACTATTTCCAACTCGGCCACCTGCTGTGCTTTGACAAGAGCACCTACTTTTCGATCAAATTAAAATTTGTCACAATATAAAGTTTGACACAAAGTGGTTGTAAATAGCACCGAACATACCAGCTAGTGTGCTACCATGTGTTGACGCACTGATCACTAACAATTAACAAAGAAAATGTAATCGTTTCATTTTCTCAAATGGCATAGTACGGTTTTTGTCGGTTTCGCAGTGACAATTTTAAAAGAATTGCTATTACAATTAAAAAATTTGTTTTTAGGGAGCTAATTATGTAAGTCACCGTGACGCGTCGCACTCACTCACCGCTATATAATTCAAATTAACTCATTTAGAAGATCTTCATTGTGCTCCTAGATACTAGTGTTATATGAATTTCACTGCAACAAATAAAAAAGCCTCGTCGCGTTTTTCATAATGAGCTCTTAAAAGTGGACTTATGCTACTATCAAAAGCAAAAAACTAATTTGAATGTTTTGTTTCAGACAACTCAATTCTGCGATGACTTATTTAAAGGAATACGTTTTATCCACATTGATGAAAGTATTTTTAAAAGTATAACCGTAATTTAAATACATTTACCGATCACCATCATAAAGTATCTACAACACGATCATGCATGCTTACATACTTATATAAGAGGCAAGCTGTCAGTTGAGTTTTGATTGATTTCGATCGATAGAATGCCTTTTATGAATGATGGTCAGGAAGCATTTTTCGGCCTAATAAACTTATTTCTACTTTTAGTACACAGTGCACGTGTGTGTGTGGGCATTAGCCACTTATCGGCCACATATTTTGTGGCAAGAGTAAAAGTCAATTTGGCTGTGGGCCAGCAAGCGCAATCATTTTAGTTTAGATACCAACAACAACAACCACAACAATAAGATTACATTTGAAAGGTGCCATGAACTATGCAAGATAGTGAATTCCTTTTGTTTTCTCTATAGTTGAAGATAGTCAGAAGTGAGGATTCCTAATTGAAAGTGAATAGTCAATATATTGAATTTAATTAAGCATGGGAGCACTAGGGCATGTGTATTAGTCTCTACTAAATGAAAAGCAATTGTCTTTACAAAATCCCTTGAAGCATTTGGTATAACAGAGTTCTGACCATTACTCGAACCTTCTAGTTCTTGCAGTCGATGTTTACAAATCAAAAAAAAGCTAAATATATCTTTCGTGCAGGGATGAAGTAGTAGCGGGTAACCGATAAAAGAAAGTATTATAAAATAACACTTAACTAACCAGATTATAAAGACAAGCTTTTAATTTTTTTTATATATTTCTCTAGTTTACTTAAAGCAAACCACAGACTAATTTATAAACTCAACTCTTACGTCCTTAAAATTTTATACAAATAATAAATTAGTGTGAATTATATTAGTTTAAAAATTCTTGGTTAATGCCATCATAAGTGTAGGAAAAATAAAAATTTTATGGTTTTAAAATAATTTTTTTTCTAATTTTCGTATTAACAATATATGTATACTAGACTGGACCAAAAAAACCAAAAAACATTTTTTTAAAATCATTTTGATAATATTTTCCAGAACAGCAAAAAAATACGGTAGAAGTTAGAGATATTAATATTAATTTCTAGAGGTATATTGCATTTTATGAAAATCTTTTCCGTAAAAATAAACTGCAAACTTTTCCTATTTATATATATATTTTTAGGCTATCCTAAGATGTCTGTGCATTACAGACATTGAAGAAAAAAGCAAATGTGGATTCTTTAATAGGATAACAGGTGCCAAAGAAAGAGGTTTTTATAATTTTTTCTGTCTGCCTGTGTGCTTATACGCGCATCACTCAAAATCTGCTGCATGGAATCGACCCTTTTTTCCATCCAAGGTATTTCTGGAGTTCTGTCCTGAAATAAAAGGCAATTTGTTTGTTCTTGGCGAAACTTCTAGAATGATATGGAAGTCAGCTTTCATTTAAAATGTTTGTCTAAAATTAAATTTTTTTCGTCGATTCGGATATAAAAATATTAATTTATAAGTTGACCTAATTTGCATTCAGTATTTACTTAAAAGAGAAAAACTTCAAGCCTCATTGTATGCATTTGTGCTAACATAATTAACATACACATATGTATGCATGTGTTTCGGGATTTTTGGCATGGCCCACTTTTTATAACATATTTATATATACAATATGTCAAACTTATGAACCACACAACAGATGACAATATTTACATATGTTTCTCATTTTTCATTCTAATTTTTACAAATCTGTATTTTCCCCCAAATATTTACAAGCAATATGTCATGGGCTGTTTGTGAATCAAATGGCTAGCTTTTGACTTAATAGAAAATCATATTGCAAAAACAAATAAAAATATAAAATAAAACAATGCTGCATATACACTTTTGCATACAAATCTATGTACACATGACTTAATTTCAATTGACCGTTGTGTACATACAAAAAGTGTGAAAATTAGACACAAGAACTCACTATCGGCCAGTGTGTCTGCCATTTGGATCACCGGCTAACATACGTTGTGAACATATCTACATAAATATATGTTTTACGGCGCTAAAATTTTGACAGTGAATTGTGTCTTCAGTGCGTTGTTGAAAAGTTTTGAATTTTATTAGAATCAGTCTTATAAATGAGAATGCATATGTTAAGCTACTTACATATGTATGTATTAAAACATATATTAATAAATAGATTATTTTTTAATTTATCTCATTCATAAAAGAATGAGCAAACCATTACAGTTTCAAGGTTTCTTTAGAAATGCGTGCGTCTTTCGGCTTTGATGGTATTCACTAACGTTTAGGCTAGATATTTTCTTATGGCAAACTATTAAGTATTCGCTTACAGAAAACTTTCAATATAGGAATTTTAAGGGGCAGGAGGTGATAATAGAATTTAAACCAACAAATTCATTGCAATTTAAATTGTTTTAGTACATAAAGTACTATCGTCCCATGCTAGAGGTCCACTGCGGATACGTAACTATAAAGTTTTTATAAAGTTTTATTTGATGAATAAAAAAACTATCCCATGTGTAGCACAAATCATCAATGTCGTTCTTAACACCGCTTGTTTCAATTTTCTCATTGAATATCACACTTATTTAACCTAAATATTTCGACAAATCAACACCGCGTCGTTATGAAAAATAAAATCAATAAACCCAAGTCACCCACCTGCTGAGACAGTCAAGAAAAAATATAGAAATTTTTAACTAATTACTTTTTCATATACAACTTATCATTGGGCATATTTCATGGTGTTGGCGTAAATTTTCCAGGCAGAGTGCAAATAATTTTTGCAAAATGTATAAACACTTTCAAGAGATACACTCGACAGCAACTCATTTCAAATTTTGGTATCAAAATAAATACTTCAGATAAACTGTTAAAATTACATAAAAATTGTTTTAGTTAAACTCTCATTTGTGGGTTTGTTTGTGCATCAATGGGATATGCGTAGCTGACTGTGCTAACGTGCAATTATGGGTGCTTGTAGGTATGTTTGTATATGCGCGCGCACCTATTAGCCATTTACTTTTGGGCTTATTTTGTTCCCCTAGTAAATTGATGTTACGTCAAGATATAATTAACAAGGGAGATAATAGGCAAATGTAAGTAACCGTTATATGAAAATACGCACAAATTAAGTATATAATTGTAGCGAAAAGAAAGGAAATAGCTTTGGTCCAGAGGAGGGCGCCAAATAAATGTTTGCAAATAAAAATTTATTTTATTTTGATAATCTATCTTTTATGCGGTGCTAAATATTTCCTATTTATACCTAGTTGTGCTTAGCTTTATTCGCCTAGCGGTAAGTTGCAATAGCGGAAACTAGCATTGTTAGATAGATGTGGATACCTATAAGAAAGGAATCGATTGACTAGATCAAAATTTGGTATGTGCCTTTTTGGGTCCTCAAATTTCGCTATTTTAAGTATGCGAAATTGAAAACTTGGATGGACGAAATTTAATAAATAAGTTAAAAGCGGAGTTCAACTTTGCAAACAAAAAAATTATAACAGCTAAACACCCTCTTAGGGTATAATAACAAAATTTGCAACATTAAGGAACGGTCAAATATAAAATATATTAAAAACTTTATTTAGGCCCTATGCTAAATGGTTGACAATATACATTTTGACAGATCGAAGGAAAATTCTGACATTTATCTAGGTGAACATGAACGTCACAATTTTCCATAGCTCATGAGGCTAGGGCTAGTTTTGACAACTACGAATATGTCAAAATTTTCAATTGTCAAATTTTTCCATTGAGTTTGGCACAGCAAAATGAAAAATATTTTTATATCACAAAAAAGTTTGTTCACCTCATTTTTTCTCTGAGTAAAATGTTTCAGACTGACACACAGTCTTACTAGTAAACAACTCTGCGCCACATAACTGTAAGAATAAATTGCTATTTGTGCCGGCTCAAGGTCTAAAAACGCGAATAAAAAACGTAGTTTCGGGTTTTTTTGCCAATATATTTCGGTTACTTTACGGTAATCGTCCTCAGGGCCAATTATTTATTTTTCCCGTTCACACCATCCAATCTCGACGTTTTTAGAACTTGAGCCGGCACAAATAGCAACCAACTAAGAACAAAAAGGTCGCTAAAATCATCAACATGTAAGAATAAATTTTAAAAAATAAAAAATTGAAATGGTTGTGAGACGCTATTTTTACCTACCATACATATTTCTCATATACCGCAAAATATTTCTGGTAAAAATGTAAACAGCTGGTTGATACCCACGCCCATTTTGTATATTAACTTATAAAATAGTTGGCTTAAAACTCTGCAAAGTGACTGACTTAAGTTGTTTAAACTGCAGTTGGTATCCACTGATACACATCCTTGACTAAGATCGACAGGATATAGTTTTCTAATTTTAACATGTTAATCCCCATTAACTACATTTTTGTAAATGAATCTATCCTTTTCTGCGAGGAATGATTTGGTTGTATTTTTTTATTTTTGGACACCCAAAATGTATATATTAGGTTTGGAGTATCATATTTCCTGCCTCGATTGATGGGCATTTGTCGTGCCTCACTCCAACAAAGTTGGTCTTGGTAACACTCTCCAAAGCATGGCATACGTAAGTCACTTATTACCATTTAACGCCAGACCTAATTACTTTTTACTTCAACTGATGGGCTGAAATGTATGTAGATATGAATACCTGCCAATATAACTGCAAACTGTCAAAAGTCCAATTCAATCTCAGCTAACACATGCCATTTAACACATGAGGAAAACAATTAAGTACACGCAAACTGAATTCAACCATTTAGCAAAGTGGGAAAGAAAGATACTCAGAACAGAATTGAAAGTGAAACAAACAACCATACAAATGAAAAAAGTTATGAATGCAATGCAGCCCATATTAGTGAAGTTGCAGCTAAAAATGTTTGCTTTGTGCTAATGGTGACTTCGTAACCTTCCATCGAGTTAAGCAGAGTATCAAACTAAAACTTTGTGAACAGGATGACCAACTTTTTAGCTCATCACATACCACTGCGGGCTATGGATTAAAAAATCCATCACAAAATGCTGCAAATTATTTCCGAGATAGCGTGACATGAATTATATGGATACAGTAAGCTAGTCAGATACTTTTCTTGAAATCACCGTTTAATTAGAGTTTCCGTTTAATTTTATTTCAATTATGGGATGCCTGACATTTCTGTGGCAAAAACTAATAATAGCCAAATAAGCTTTAATAATTTCTTCGAATTAAAATTTTCTGTTCAGATAAGTCATTGTACCAATTTACGAAAAAAAAAATTGTAACTAAAGTTGACTTTGGTTGGTACATCAAAATACGATTGTCGCTGTTGTTGTTTTTGAGTAAATCGTCCTGCCTAATCGGCACGTGCATTACGAAAATTTTCATCAATCTCTTCTAACGAAAGACTTAGGAAACTGACAGTTTCAATAATAGGTGAACCATAGCGAGTTTGCTGTTTGCTTCGCTGAGGATTTAAAATATTTTTGGAAAACTTCAGCTATTTTTCTCAAACAATTTTAGGATGCTACAACAAATCCAAGCAAACATAAAACAGACTTTGGTTGATTGTGGTTAGGCCCATAAAATCAGAATTTTTTAGAGCAGCACAGATTTGGAGCCTTCTTGCTTTGTTAAAATGTAGTGAATTCCACCAGCAGTACGGCTTGTCTAATTTTTTTTCTCTATAAAATACTTTTTCCTTTATATTATTTTTTTTTCAAGGATTTTAAAACTAAATTGAGGAAGCTGTCAAGGTAGGCATTTATTATTTTTTAATTAATGTGTTTTTTTTTACTGCTTGTAAAGCGCATATTTTTCACTCAAGAATAAATTTGCCTTTAATTAATGAGATAATTTAAATTTTAATATCGAAAATTTGTCATTCGCACACGTACGAAAATTAATTGTTTACACCATGCCGCATTAAACTCAATTAATATCTCATTAGTTCACCCACTGACCACACCAAACAACCGTCACACCGATACCAAATACCAAAAATACCGGAAAACACCGAACACAACTGAGAAAACGTTGTTGAATGGTTGACAAAACATCAGCGAATGAATTGAGCAGCCAGAAAAATTTATGATTTCGAATATTTCCCAAAAAAAACAAAAACATAAAAATTTACTAAAAGCGGAAAAATCACACACACAAAAATACTAAACAACAATGCGATATATAAAAGATAAATGAAAAAACTATAACAAATCTACTAAATGCGCGTACAAAAATCATAACAAATAGACATATGTACAAACATAAATATGTACAAGTAATAAAAATAACAACAATAAAAATAAGCAATACATTTGAAATCTCTTTATTGTGCTCAGACGCACGCTTACCGTGCAGAGCAGAGCAGAGCAGAGCAATGCGGCATCATAAATTCAGTTGTTGCCAACAAACTAATAACAATAACAGCAATATTAGCTAATATCAACAACATTACAATGGTCAAGCAACAACAAGCAAAAACATACACATCACATTCACAGGGCACCAATAAATTTACCGACAATCGACACACGAGTTGGAAAATCGTTCAGCCATACTCAAAGTCCAAAGAAAGACGTCGGGAAAATTAAAATCCAATGAACGAAAAAAAGCGAAAAAATGAACTTGAAGTACAAACTTGTTTATGTATGGGAATGCGTTCATACACACATACATAAACGTATTCATACTAGATACCGGCAAATTGACAAAGATGGTGGTGAGGTCAAGTGCATGAATAGACCATAGCAAAGAATGAAAATATTGAAAAGTCGTCAAAAAGTTAGAAGACGAAATTATGAAGGCAGATGGTTTGCGAGAGTAATCATACAAAGCAACAACAAATGCGAGCAACACCATTAATTGGCACTCAACCGCCTAGGAAATTTTGATCGCCTCGTGTGTAGATAAGCAAGGCAATTTTCCCTTTTTAGCGACGGCAATTGGAAACACCAAGAGATGTAAGACATCCTCGCTTGTCTTTGCAGACTCTGAATTTTGACAAAACCGTATAAAATGAGCCCTGAAATTTCGAGAATGGTAAGCATTTCTCAAGCCTTTCATATGGCCTCCAAGGTACCTTATTCGATCTAAGCAACGCAAAACAAAGGCAAGTTAATGGATAATGCCAGTACTGTGATGTCTTTCTGCTGCTAGCGGAAATGCAACGAAAGTGGATATTGAAAAAAAGGTGCTAGAATTGTAAAGCCGCAAAGTGGAAAACATCTACAGGTAAGGATGGGTTATGCTGGTTTTCCTTCAGCATAGTAGAGAGGCGCACTTAGGCTAACTGGCCCATTATGGTATTACTGATTTGAGCTGGATCCCTTCCACCTTTAGATGTGCAAACAGTTGAGACTAGCATTCCCTTTATTTTAGCTGAGAATATCACCGCCCCTGCTGGTTGATCTACGGATATGATGCCTCTCAACTCTCATTACCCACCTTCTCCTTCCTTACAGATGGAGGGGTGACATGAACTAGAAGGTTGCACTGGTCATGACAAATCGCTCCCGCGAAAGCCGGGCATGTACCGCAAGGGAGCTGAGAGCTCTGTGTAGGTTCCAGTGTCCAACTGACATTCGCTTTTTTAGTTGAAACCTGCGCTACCATGAATAGGAGCAATGGTCAAGGTCAGGCGATATCTAATGTCTCAATGCTTAATCAATCGCAGACTCTCTAAACAATACGTAGCACAATTGCTAATAAAGTATTTTAGGTCTAGATCTGTCATACTGAATTAGAATAATTCGGCACCTTCTCAATGGCTAAAAGTTTGTATAAAATCCTACATTTTCCTGGCAATTACATATATTATGCACTTGCTTTCATTCACACCATGGTAAGCTCGAAGTTCGCACGCGTCAACGAGATCAGAAGTTCAAAAACGTTAAAGCCTACTCACAGTCATTTGAAGTAGAATAATGGTTGTTGAAAATAAAACTCCTTCAACACCTTCACAGTTTCGAAATTAGAAAGGAAACTCCGAAAGGTGATCTTCTTAAGTGCTTTAAATAGCTGGCAGTTGTTGGTTAAGGCACGTGAACAAAATCTTCAAACAAATGTGCGCTGATGCAGCTGACAGCCGGTTGATCAAATTGCTACCAAAAACAAATTATGAAAATTTACAATAAAATAAAAATCTGAAAAGCAACGCAGGCTCGCACAGTTTTGTAGCTTGAAGAATGGCCAGCAGCCACGACGTGACCAACTACACCAATGTCCAATTGCTTATCAGAGCTATCATGTCCACCAAAGCGAACACGCGGTAATGTCCATTTTAACAAATTAGAGATAATCGTTGCGCAAATGAGCTAAGCGGATCGTGATAACTTTGTGACGATGCGCAGCGATCGCAAACCATCGAAAAGTAAATGCCTGTGCCGTCACAGGGAACTCTCATATTTGAGCCAAGATGATTATGATGTTAATGATGATACATTTGTGTGTATGTAACAGAGTTGAAGAACGAACTTAACTCAAGCTGATTAGCGCTTCAATCAAATTTAATCAAGTGTGTAATTTTTCCTTTTACAACTTCTATACTTTTATTTAATAATAACAACATCAAGAAAATATTGAGCGATCATCAAGGCGATCAAAGCTCAAACGTTTTACCAATGAGCACGATTTTTATTTAACTAGTATTAGCTAATAAAAAGCTTCATTCTTTCTCATAATAATCATTTTTAGTATTGATTACAACATTCATAATTTTGGTGATTTCATTCTTATTTTGAAAAATCATCAACTTAATATGAAGGGATATGCGTGAAGGTCAATAAATGGGAAAGTTCACCATTTGATGCCAATCATGAGTTAACGTAATTGGATTAACGGTCGGCTTGAGAGCGATGAAGGAACAACTTTTTAAGAAGAAAAGGCGTTAAAGTTTGAAATGATTGGAAGTTTCCAAACAAATCATTATTAAATCACCGTTCTCATACCTAATATAAAGGGCGGCTACGCCTAATACAGCGATGGTAGCAGAGGGAAGGGGAGATCGAACTGCTTTGGAAAAAAGGAGCGATAATTTCAATTCCACTTATACCGAGAAATTTCACAGGCGGACCTCCTGCTAAATGGTCGAACTCGTTTAGACGGTGAAGTGTCAATCAATGCCAAATTTCCCCAAATAACTGTTAACTTCCCTTTAAAACAACTATGCCAAGTTTTTTCGGAAGTTTGTCTTCTTTCTCTCAACAGTTTTAGACATTAAAAAAGAGACACAAATTTCAATAGTTTTGCCACTCCATAACGATTTCTTCTTTGCTAGACCGATTCTACAGTATTGTCTCAATTTGGATGACATTTGTTGTAATGGCTATCGACACGTGGTCCACTGAATTTTTTTTTATTAAAGTAAGATCCTAATATCATTGGCGGACAAAAACTTCTTCGCCCTAATTTATGATAAAACAGAATTTATGAGGTGCTCCGATCACTTGTTCTTTGGCTTGCAAACAGTTGTAGCTCTCTGCAAAAAGCTAGACGATCACTTCATGCTGCTATTAACATCTTGAAAGAGCTAATTTTTAATTTAAAAAAATGGCTTCGAATATATGACACCCAAATCTATTAAAACTTAGTTTATCCTGTGAAATTAGTATCGGTATTTTGGATATCGACACTTTTGAAGTGATAATTACAAGTCAAAACAGTAACGGACCACACGCATACTCACCCTGCAAACACCCTCCACACATACAGCTCGACGTCGATAATAGTGTGTATAATATACGGCTGGTCTGCCACATGTTGTACCATCAGTTACCGATTGATTCATGCTCACAAAGATCGCCGAACCACTTGGTCGACAAAACAGCTCACATTCATTATGCTCCTTCTCATAGCCGAACCAGTTGTAGTACTTTCCCTTATATGGTATTCTATTGAAGGCGGTGCATTGGTCATCGCGTTGTCGTTTACGATTCGCTTTGCATTTCTCGTCTTTACAATGACGATAACGTTTTATAATACCAAAACAGCCGATACGACTATTAACCTCTGGATAAAACTCACTATCTATCGGCTCGGCTTCAAGTGAGATGAGTTTTCTAAAAATAAAAAAATCAGTGATTGTGAGTATTATAATCTTCGAGTCATCGACGAAATACTCTTCCCAATCATCCAAATCCAGATAGAAATTTTGCATGTAAATTCAACAACAACGTTGTGATCCTGGATCAATTTTGGATCCGTATAGAAGCTCTGTTCGTTTAGGTGTTTGTAGTAAATTTTTTGACACCCCCTCCCCCCCCCCTTTTTTTTGCTTGTTAGCACTGACATACATATATAAGCCCACGTATATACACAAACAACGCTCATACAACTGATCCGTATCGGTCCCGTGAGATCGTGATCGTAATACCGATCTGAATAGCTGATTGGAACGCAACTGGGGTCTATCAGCTATTATTGTACTAGAGTTTTGTGATCTCTACCGACTTTACCGAAACTCACTGCCAAATTTCGATTAAATCGATTTAATTCTTTCATAATCTATTACATTTCTTTCCCCTGTCGGCAGTTCCGTCGGAATAGCTTATAGACCCCAATATGTTCATGCTCTCCGTACTTACCGCTCAATACATTTGCGCCGACGAATTTGTACGCAAGAATTATTGCATTTGGTCCACTTCTCCCAACGTCCCCATGCATAAGTGATGCCCACTCGCTTCGTGATGTTTATTTGTTTCCGACGTAAATGCTTCGTTCTATTTCCGGACGGCTCATTATCATCATCATCTTCTTCATCGCTATCGTCATCATAATCGCTATCGATATTTTCAATAGAGCTTTCGTTTATGTTTTCATATTTGAAAGTTGTATTAAAAGTGGTAACTATTTTATTAGCTTTGTTGTTGGTGTGTTCAAAAATATTGAGCCTGCTTGGAAGCTCGGAACAATAAGAAAAGCACACTAGCGTCAGAGAAACCACTGACAGAGGCAGGTAAGAGCTAGCATTAAAAGGAGTAAATATGCGAGAGAAAGAAAATTAAATTAAATTGTTATCAAACCGAAATTGCTTTCGCTGGCCATGTTATGCGAATTAGTGAATAAGCTTCGGCCCATAACATTTTTGTATCGATTCCAGAAATCGACAGGAGAGCCAGGGGGATGCCCAGGCTGAGATGGGTAAAAATCTGGAAGTTGACTTAATTGCGCTTTGCCATCGGTTATTGATAAAAAGGGATGTCAGGCGTGCTTTGAAATGCAATTTAAAAATCAATAGGAAATTCACCCAATTTAAAAACCTTTTATGCTCCGTTCACACCTATTAAAATCTAATTTAATTAAAGTATTCGCGTAATCAAATAAACTGTCAAATGGCTTCGTTGTACTTTTAAAAAGTGTATTTAATACATTTTTATTGTTTCTATTCTCATTCAATTAACCTTTGTTGCAATCACCTAAATCAAATAAATTGTTTGAAACGCGGAAATTGATGACAAATCGTTGGTGCTCTAATTCCGGTGCGGTGATCACATTTGAACCAATCCCAAATTGATTTTTGCATATTTCAATTTTGTGAATGCCTAAATGATTATTATAAGTACTTACTTATAATTAAAAAAAATAAATGAATGAATTCATTACATGCCGTGTCGGCCTCCCGCCCCCCGCCCTTCATCATTCTGATATTTGCTTCTATTTAAATTTTAACGGGTTTTCTATTTTGTTTTTTTATTTAGATTCGAAATATGCAGTGTTTGAATACCTACTTAAGTTAATTTGCTCTAATTCGCCAACAATAAACCCAGGCGCGGATACAGGTCTCTAGTTGAGAGGGGGCCGAAAGCTCAAAATCCAAATTGCCACGAAGGTCAGCAATATAAATGAATGATTAATTTCAGAACACCATTTTAACATAATTACGAATAAACGTAACGAATTTATCTTTAAGCACTCAAATTAGCTCAATAATGTTTAGTGAAATTAAGTACATTTCAATCTATTCGTCGACAGATTAATTATGTAGTTTTGTTACAAAGATGTTTTTGAAACAGTATACATTATAATTTTTCATAAATTAGCGTCAAGCTGTTATTATACAATTCTATATTATAAAATCAATGCCTCGCTTCCCTTTTTTTTCGAATCTTTCTTTAATGTTTTCAACGTCCATTTTAATAGCATAATGTACGTGTAAAAGTGCTAAACCCCTCTCTTCAGTCAAAGTTGTTCGTAACCATGTGTTTAATCGCTGAGGGGTCTGAAAAACTTCTTTCTGGAGAAGCATTACTGACTGGCAGTGCAGCTAGAATATGCAATAGCATCCGTATCAGTGGAAAAGCATTTCCGTCTCAGTAATCTAAAACTTCTACAGCCGATTTTGGTATTGATTTTTTGTCGGGCTTTTTAGAGAGAATTTACTTATTATACAGGGTGTTTTTTTTACAGGTTTGTTTTTCGAATAGAGATAAAACTGGCATTTTGTGGTCAAATCTGGCAACTCTAATGTCATTTATGTTCAGTTTGGTTTGCCATTTCATCATGAACGCTTGCAAATCGTGCAAATTTATTTCGAAAATAATGGTTCAGTTCGCGAAGTTTACCGTGAGCTCCGTCCATTTTATGGTCGACATAATCGTCCATCAGAGCAATTAATTCGGTTAACCATGGATCGTTTTCGCACTACGTTTACTGTATGTGATAATACGCATCCGCAGAGACGTCGAACAGTGCGCACCGAAGAAACAATTGCCGCTGTAGAGCAAAGTGTTGAAGAGGACCCGAATGAATCGATTCGCCACCGTGCACAGCAATTGGAGCTTTGTCCATCAACTTTATGGAAGATTTTGCGCAAAGATCTTGGCTTGCGACCTTACAAGATCCAGCTTGTGCAAGAATTAAAGCCGCGAGACCATGCAATGCGTCGTGATTTTGGTGTATGGGCCGAAAATGAGATTGATTTCGATGCTGATTTTCATCGCAAAATTTTGTTCAGTGATGAGGCTCATTTTTGGTTGAATGGCTACGTCAACAAGCAAAATTGCCGCATTTGGAGTGAAGAGAATCCACATGAGACCCTTGAAACGCCATTACATCCACAAAAACTGACTGTTTGGTGTGCTCTATGGGCTGGTGGAGTCATTGGGCCATACTTCTTCCGCAATAATGCTGGAGAGGCAGCTACCGTTAATGGAGACCGGTATAGAGCCATGATAACCGACTATTTTGTTCCCGAATTGGATGGCATGAATGTGGATGAGTTGTGGTTCCAACAAGACGGCGCTACATGCCACACAGCGCACGTCACAATCGATTTATTGAAGGAAACATTCGATGAGCGCATAATTTCGCGGAATGGACCTGTCAATTGGCCACCAAGGTCGTGTGATTTGACACCATTGGATTATTTTCTTTGGGGATATGTGAAGTCGCTCGTCTACACCAACAAACCAGAAACGTTAGGGGAATTGGAAGCCAACATTCGTGGCGTTATTGCCGACATACGGCCCCATATGCTCGAAAAAGTGGTTGAAAATTGGACCTGTAGAATTGGCTTTATTCGAGCCAGCCGCGGCGGCCACATGCCCGAAATCATATTTAAACATTATTTGGCATAAAATTATCCTTCCCCTCTCTCTATGGCGCGATATACAACAGGTATATCATCATAAACCTCCTAAGAGATTTTTGCGCCAAGCTTCTCTTCCAATTTGTGGTGTGCCGATTTGAATTTTTCCCTACAAATTGGTGGGACCTACAGTTTTTTGCCGACTCCGAACGGCATCTACAAAGGAGACGAATTTTTGCTGAGAAGCCTGTCATGGCAGAAATACACTCGGAGAGTTTGCCAAACCACTGCCGAGGGGCGACGCCGCTTTGAAAAACTTTTTACAAATCACTTTTGATGTTACCTGTACCACGGCGGCCGCCAAAATTATCCTTCCAATAAAGCCAAATTGATGGACCTTAAAACGATTTTCTTGTGTTTTATTTCAATTCGAAGTTCTATACCCCTAAAAAAAAACACCCTTTACAAGGTGGCGCAAAAGTAAGCTTCCGATGTTCAGCATATCGGTTGTGGCACGTGCAGTGTGTGCTGTTGCACCGTCTTGTTGGAACCACATGTTTTCCAATCCCAATTCATCAAGTTGAGGCAAAAAGAACTAGTTGATCATTGCTCTGTAGCGCTCACCATTCACAGTAACCGTTTGGCCCCGACCGATTATTGGTCAAATAAATAGTCAGCAATATTCCGCGTTCTGGAGCAGTGTAGGGTAACATTGTTTATTAACGTGTATTTCGCATGTGTTTACTACACAAATGTCAAAACAGAACTGACTTTAGGGGCCAATCGCAAAATTTATAGCATTTTCTGATAGGAGGATTACTTTTGCGCCACCTTGTACATTTACATTTAACGCTAGACAAACAGACAAAAGAAGATAAGAAAAATCGCCCCCCCTGTATCCGCTACTGAATAAACCAGGTTTTTTTTTTTTTTTGTTTTAATTCGTACTTTCGTTTTTTGCAGTAATCGGTTACGATTGATATAAATCTAGAAAATGATTTGTAGCTATAGCTTAAACGAAAATATTTGTTTTTTTCACACTGTTTAAGTGCAACACTGAAATTTTGTATCAATGTTGGTTGTAAACTGAACAACGCCCACCGCATCTGTAGAAAATCGAAAAACATACCTTAATATTTTTATTATCAACATTTTTTACTAATTTTTCTATCAATTTAAAATGTTCATTTCTTTCTGTCCAGTTGAAATAATGTTTAATATTAAAAGATCTCGCTTTTATAAAAAAACCACCCTCGCAATTGAAAACTCGAAACGCTACTGGCATTTACTTTAGCTAAAGAAAAGTTAAAATTTTCATAATGCATCAGAACTTTTTTATCTCAGTTTTTTGCAATTATGTGAACAAAATGTTTATCTCCCGTGATCATTGATAATACACATATAAATGTAGATTAGACTGATTCATTTGCGAAGAAATCTTTTGTTTTAGTTACTCAAGCAAAATAGAAATCTATTCGTAGAAGAAAAAAATATGTGATCAATGCTTATATGTAGAGAATGACCGAATTTCTGCTTCGGAAGCCATCAAAGTTCGACTCGGCTTTGGCCAAAAATAAACGAACTATTGCCTAACATATGTATGTAAATTTTTATTAACTTAAAATTTTAATTTTAAAATATATCTATCTTTATCTGTGACCCTGTGTTTTAATTTCATTTTAAAAATTGCAGAATCACAAAAAAATTCACTTTTGATGTGTAGTGCGAATAAAACAAAGTTTTTTATGAACTGAAATGAATGTAATTTAAACCAATTTACCTTTTTTACAACAATAATAAAAGCATACAACTTTTAAAAATTCATTAATTATTTATTATTACGAACCTTGAAAATGTTCGGTTCGGCTTCGGCCTTAATCTGCCTCCCTATAGTAAGCTATTTGTTAGAAAATGCTCGGAATCCTATTTATGATTAAATAAGTACATGGACCGGTGTCTATTTTTTTTATTAAGATAATTATTATTATTAATTTTATTATTATTATTGTTATTATTGAGCAGTACTTCACCCTGCTTAGTGTGCACATTCATTCAGGGAATGGGTCGTGACGGACCGAACAGGGTTATACTGATGTTGAAAGTCCTTTGCCATATATGAATCCGGTACGCTCGGCTACAAGCACTTTGCGGCACCGGCCCACCTGCCGTGGTAGGGATTTAGTTGTCTCGGTTATGGGGGTCGAGCATATTCAACCCCCTAACCCGCCACGGGTGTTACAATTAACAATTCTAAACGAACCATTTTCAAATTTCGATTATGATTTTTCATTAATTGTTGTTGTTGTTGTCCGAATGTTCTGGGAAGTGTTGTCGAATCGACAGTCCTCAACCGACTGTCGTGGTAGCGATTTGGTATGACCAGTGCAATATTCTAGGTCATGTCACCCCTCCTTCCTTAAGGAAGGAAAAGATGGGTAATGAGAGGTGAGAGGCATCATATCCGTATATCAACCATGGACGTGCACGTCATTACCTTTGCTTTTCTGTCATTTTCATGTGGTTGTTGTAGACAAAGATATAGTGCGTGCCGAAAATCGCAGAAGTGTGTTCTGCTCAGAAATACTGGGGACCGCGTAGCCGGTGTTGGGCCGGCTGAGTGTTATTTTTTTACCGTAATACTATACATCCAACGTCAACTGTAACAACTACACTAAAAGCGTCGATATTGGTACGCAGAGACGCGTTTTGATCCCAGGAGCCCTAATCCGGGAAACAAAATACTTTTAGTAGGTACAAGATATTTGCAACCAAACTTAACAATTTTCTGTCATTTTCATGTGGTTGTTGTAGACAAAGATACAGGGTGTGCCGAAAATCGCAGAAGTGTGTTCTATGCAGAAATACTGGGGATCGCGTAGCCGGTGTTGGACCGGCTAAGGGTAATTTTTTTGAAGCGCGAACGAAGGGCGCCTACGCAGAAAGGGGTTCTGCCCACAGGTACTATAGAACAGGCCCCCCTGTGGGATCGAACTTGGGTCATTTTTTGGTTTTTTGCCAAAAACTTTTAAAGTACTAAAAAATAATGTGTTTCCCCCACCGGATTGGCGTTCCTGGGACCGAAACGAGTCTCTGGATACCAATATCGACATTTTTAGTGCAGTTTTTACAGTTAACGTTGGATGTATAGTATTACCCTTTTTACCAACGCTTTCTTATTCCAAAATATCAATATTTACTCTTGTATAATTCTGGGCAAATTTAGTGGAACAAATTGATTTTATGAAATTGTAGCAAGTGGAACTCGTTTGTAATTTTCAGAATAATTTTTGATGTTTACTATCAAAGGTACGGCCAAAGAGGATATATATGTCATATGGCATTAATATTGAAAAGGAAAACGCAGAATTTAGACAGTAAAAACAACATTGTTCGAATTGCGACTCTGTATGTTCATTCACAATAGACACTGATGTTTCGTTGTTTTTCTTTCAGCTGCCATTTCGTAACAATCGTTCGTTTTCGTGTCGTGTACTATTTCAGCTGACGAACATTTAATAGTGCGTCATCGTGCAATATTTCACAATCTTTTTCATGAAGTTGCAGAATTAGAGCTTACTTCTTGTCATACTTGTTTAGAATTGAAGCTGAAAAGAATTCAATCACAATATTTAAGAGTGAGTTGCAAAAATTTAAAAGAACATTCACGAAAACACACGAAGGTACAAGCAAACAGAATTGGTCATTGCTGAATTTAACTTCGGTATATATAACCATAGGAAAAGCATTGAGAGCATACACAATATACAAGTCGATCGAGCAGTAAGTAAGTGCTTTCCATAGCAGCTTTAATTGCAGATAAATACAACAACAAGTGCATACATAAATAAATAAAAAAGCAGAGTTCTACAAAATACCTAGAAAATATATCCCGTTACAAGTGAAATCTGTGATTTTGCTACGAAAAACTTTCATCTGAAAAGAGAGAATAAAAAAATCCAAAATGTATAACCAACGCCAAAATGCAGTTAAATTTATGAAAATCACCTATAGTGATGGAAAACGCACTTTGAATGCTTATATCAAGATGCCATCACCAACATATGAATTCCTGAAGCATGATATTTCGATGTGCCTGTTTGAGCAGCGCAAGGTGCCACAGTGCAACTTGAGAACGTACTGGATAGGTAAGAAATACATTTCAATTTGCACATTTTTCAAATTGCGTTTCTTGAATATTATTAAAGTTAAATAATCCAAGAGTGAAAAGAAAAAGATAATCCAGTAGTATTGCGCTACAAACTGGTAATTCTATACGACCGTACCTAACTGCTAATATACGTCCAAAAATATCGGGAAAGGTATCAAACGACGCGGTTTGATATCTGTATCAATAATCCGAAAGCGGAAATTAAATAATTTGTTTCAGTGAAAAGTTATTAGCAAAAAACCCAAAAATGGCACTGGTCCGATCCCAAATAGGGGGCTTGATCCAAGGTATTTATGTGCACAACACCTTTCTGCGTAGGCGGCCTTCGGCCGCGCTTCAAAAAAATAACCCCTAGGATTATTGATACCGAGGTCAAAACGCGTCTTTTAATACCTTTCCCGATAATTTTGGACGTATTTTAGCAGTTACGTACGTTCGTATAGAATTACGAAATATATATTTATGATAAATTCCAATACGCATAATTAATTGCAATGACAAGCATCAATAAATTTGTTGATGCACGATTTGCGCATGTAATGCGCCTAAATGTATGCAGCGGATTTGGTGATTGCGCATCATCGACGTTTTAGTTTAGGAACATTTGACTTATGCAAAGCAACTGACGTTTAGGACAGTCTTACTTTGATGAGTATAATTTAATTCTAATGTGGGGGCCGTATTGATCAGAACCCATTTTTGAGTCACATAAATTAGGGGTATAGCTTACACACATACTTACTAGTTCATACATGTTTTCAATTCAGCTTACCATTACACAGCTATTGTGTTTAAAAAATTATGAAATCGTGACGAGCTATAAATGTAGTCACCACTTAATACCCGTAACTAATTATCAATTTGTCAAAGGCTTTGCTCTGTATATGCTGACCACCACTTGGGTCTATCAGATATTCCGGCGTAGCTGCAGGCGGGGAATAATTGGAATAAAGTTTTGTGATCTCCAACGACTTTATCGAAATTCACTTCCAAATTTCGATTAAATTTTCTCATGATCTATTACATTTTTGCCGTCGGCAGTTCCGTCGGAATAGCTGATCGACACCGAACTATTTTGTTCGTACGTATCCGAACTAATTCTTTTTGTAATTTCCTCGGACTGTTTGTTACATTGTTCCAGTAAGTCCCAACAGGGGAAATAGTAAGTGAGTTGATTTGGTTTTGTGTTTTTCCGACAGGGTGGATACTGGATTTATATTGGAACGAATTTTCGTCATCCTTTGTCAATTTTGGTTTTGTAACAAACCGGTTTCGGCGAATATCCGATATAACACCACAACTAATAAACGAGCGTTAAAAACAACCCTCATTGTCCGTGTTCAAACAGAGAAACTCGGAGTTGCTTTTATCGGCAATTCTCTTTTGGTGTTGCTCAAGTGTTTCCCATGTTGTTCAAACACGGAAAGGAATTGCTTTGGTTGATTATGTTTTGTACTGACATTCTCGCAATACATACATATGTACTAAGAATTTCTTTACTGCGTTGTATGAATATTTTGAATGAAAAAACGTGTTTTCGCTCGAATTAATATAATTGTATTATTTTCTTGGAAATAAACTTTGAAAATCTGTTGATACAATTACTTTTATGTCGTTTATTAATATGTGGGCATGCGAATGTAAAAAGAGGTATGAAGGAAAATTTCAAAATTAATCTGCGGCCAACATAACATAATTGAGACGAACGGCAACACAAAGCGTGTTTCGCGAGCACAAGCAACTCGGTACCCGTCCCCTTCCATCGTCGCCCTGTCTCCCACAAAAAGCAAAAACGCAACTAATTGATGTCAATTTGTATCTGTGTTTGAACACGGACATTGCAGGTACCCGTTCGGATACGTTCGCAAGACACGACTCATATACACGAATACTAACACTACCTGATACAGCATCCAGACTATAAATACATGACAACGGATAGACACAGATCAGAACGAAATCAAGCACTGAAGATGGCGGTTCGCCGAAACCGGTTGTTACAAAACCAAAATTGACAAGGGATGACGAAAATTCGTTCCAATATAAATCCAGAAATAGTAAGTGTTGCTGAAATATTCGACATAATTACTTAAAAGATCCATAAAGCGCCAACCCACCTATATTTTCATGCTGAAATTTTTCTTGTCACCGATTTGAATGCATTAATAAACTTTATAATCTCGAAGTCGTATGCTATACTTGGCTTCCTAAGGAGGAATAGTGGAGAGTTCTCAAATCCTTATACCCTAAAATTGCTTTGCACCTCTTTCGTTCATGCCCATCTAGAGTATGCAGCCTAATTCTAGATTATTGCTCATAAATCTTAAAACTTTAGAAAAGAGAAGGTCTTTCCTCTCCTTAACTTTTCTTCTGGGCATTATCCAAGGTACTATAGACTGCCCTTACCTTTTAGAACGAATTTATTTTAACGTTCATTCATATATTTTTTTATACCGTTTACTGTAAGACAAGTAAGCGCGTAATGCTCCCATGATACGAGCTGCTATTGAATTCAACATAATCTTTAATTCTATCGATCTTGATTTTTCTCTTTCTAAATCAAATTTTGTTCATATTTTAAATATGACTCCTTAATTTTATTATATTTAAATTAATTAATTTACATTTTCCAATGGTCTGTAAGAATATTTTGGATGTTTATAGACTAAATAAAAAAATTATGGCAATGCAGATGAAACTACTAAAAATTGTAATGGTTAGGAAAATGCTCACTGCACACAATTTGTAATACAATCTGCCCATGTATGATGTACTAGGTATCACGTACAGTTTATAGCTACATACCCTCTTAGTGTCGTTTTCACTATCTCTGGTTAACGATAACTAGGCTTTAATAGGGTGACCTTCCACTCAGACGTCGATATGCAAAGCTTAAATGAACATGAAAATGTTTTTTTACACCTTCAGGCTAGCAAAGCGTCAAACTAGATTTTCTAATTCTCTTAAGTGTACCCACTAATACAGTTTCCAAGCTGTGCCCACACGAGACAAGAAAGCAAATGAAAACGCATTGTCACTTCGATTTCTTTTCATTCTGAGATATTTACATAAGCATGAATTCAAGTGTACGAATAGAATAGGAACCTAATAAGTACCTACCATTCGAATTAACAACCTTCGTTCTTAATATATATTTTCATGGGAACCGGTTATATAAAAAGTTTATATCACTTAAATGTTTAAGGTGGGCCAGTGACTGGTTTTTTTCTGAATGAAAGAAAATATTTTATTTATACGAAAGAGTAACAATTTATGTTTACATATGTACATACAAGGTGGCGCAAAAGTAAGCTTCCGATGTTCAGCATATCGGTTGTGGCACGTGCAGTGTGTGCTGTTGCACCGTCTTGTTGGAACCACATGTTTTCCAATCCCAATTCCTCAAGTTGCGGCAAAAAGAACTCGTTGATCATTGCTCCGTAGCGCTCACCATTCACAGTAACCGTTTGGCCCCGACCGATTATTGGTCAAATAAATAGTCAGCAATATTCCGCGTTCTGGAGCAGTGTAGCGTAACATTGTTTATTAACGTGTATTTCGCATGTGTTTACTACACAAATGTCAAAACAGAACTGACTTTAGGGGCCAATCGCAAAATTTATAGCATTTTCTGATAGGAGGATTACTTCTGCGCCACCTTGTATATAAGATGATGTCGTTCACGTTGTTAGCTTCTCTGCAATTCAACCCGCCACCTCCATTTGCCATAATTTGTATTCTACTTCCAGCTCCCCACAATTGATATACCTAAGTACTCCTAACTCTCACATCAAACTCTGAAGGGCCTATTTATAGAGCCGTTTACCTAGATACACTCTTAAAAAGTTGGTTCTGACGTGATGTGAATATGTATGTTGGGCATAATGGGCTGTTCTGCATAAACCACAGTTTGTCTAAGCCAATTTCATGAATTTGTGGTCACTTAGAAGGAACCATTTATAAATTCACTCCAAACTGCCACTCACTATGCTTGAGCTTCGCGAGGAATGCGTTCACGATCCCAAGCTTATCCAGTTTTCCTAATAACGTGTTTAGCAATATGTTCCTCGCGACACGAAGACCACTTTGTGGTGCAAAGTTTAATAATAGATGCACCTGTCCATATACAAGTTCCTTAAGCACATAGAGTGTGGGATGGAAGGTATGACGTAATTGTAACAAATCTCCAACTCGGCAGTCAGTCATGCTACCACCCTTTGCGCACCTGTCTTATTGTACCTGACCCAATTTCAATATTGTTTATTTTTTTCTTATAGACGAAGAAAACGATTCAATAGATATCGTTAACCAATGCGATTATGATGTTTTCATGTCCAAGCGTTCAGAGAAACAGCATATTTATGTTGCACCATTGGAAGAGGATAAAAAACCGACAAATGACCAACATAATAATGTACCGAATGGCGAAGACGATCCTGCTGCTTTTGTTATACACGAAAAGGTCGAATGCGATTCTTGTGGCTTGGCCCCTATTGTCGGGTTTCGTTATAAGTGCATTCAGTGCCCTGACTATGATTTGTGTCAACTTTGCGAAACGCAGCATAAACATCCCGAGCACATGATGATTCGCATGCCTAATGAAAACTCACCACATGTAATTGATGCTTGGATAAGTAGCCCATGCGGCCGTGGTAGCAGCCGCCGTACAAAACGCAAAGGTACCACCCCAAGTGGATGTCCATTCTTTGACTTCGCTAACACAGCATCGTCAAATGTTAATGGTACTGCTGATTGTGAAGCAAATACTGGTTCAGGTAGCGGAAAGCACCACCATCATCACGAACGCAAACATCAACGCCGTCAAATGCGTAATGGTTTTTTGTCACACATGTATGAAATGATGTCTGATTTTGCCGAGGGAGATGCCACATACAGGAAAATGGATGAAAACGGTGCTAACACACCAACCACAACTGCTCCAGTCGATTTAAATAACCAAAAAGCTCCGGAGGATGCAGCTAAGGCAGCTTGTGAGGCAGCAACTATTGCTGCTGAAGCGGCTACCAAATTTGCTACAGAAATCGCTACAAAGATAACTGAACAAGCTACAGCTGTAGCAGAACAAGCTGCAGCCCAAGGTGCATCTGTTGCCGGACAAGCAGCAGACCAAGAGTCAAAGACCAGCACTCAGGCGGAAGAGCAGGAAGGTGCTTCAGCAACAGCTGAAGTAAACGAAAGTGTACAAGCACCAAAAACAGTGAGCATAAGTAAATAATTCAATTATATTCAATAATAATTCAAATGTTTCACTCTTCTCTTAGACCAATACTGGAACCTCGACTCCTTTAAACAGCTCTTATTCGAACAATTCAATTCCAACTACACCATCTCTTGAAGATTTTGTCCAGTTCGTTGATCCAAAATTTATGAAAGCAGGTATTCAACTGCTAAATAACTTTAGTGGTATGTTTGCAAAAATGCTAGACCCAATGGATGGAAATGATGAAAGTTATGCATCAAGTTACGTTGGTTCAGGTTATCATGGACGCAAAGGCTCTACAGCCTCTGCAGCAAGCTCGACAAACTCGGCCGCAACATCAAAAACCACAACTTCAAAAATTGATAAACATACCACAAGCGATACCCAAACTTCACAAAATGAGCAAAATGGAAATTCTCAATCGGATAATAATCAAGGTACGGAAGCTGCAACATCGGTCAATACTGTTACCACCACCACTAATAGCTCCACAGATATAATTCCCACCATTGAAGAGACAGTCGTAGAAAAGGAACAAACTCCGGAACGTCATCGTACTCAGAGCGAAGGGAGTGATTGGCAATTGATTGACAGGCAACCAGCTGAATCGACTATAAATTTAGCAAAAGTTTCAGCTTCTAGCTCTACCGAGTCTATGGAAAAAATTGAAACGCCTGGTGCTGAGGCCATTGAAATTCCGGCAACTCCAGCCACAACACCAGGTGTTGAAACAAAAACTCCTGAGAACGTTGCTGACATAAGTTTTGAGCAACTTAAGGAAGACTTGAAAAATCATATCACTAGGGAAAAAATTGTTCAAAATATTGAAAGAAAATTCAAAATTGCTGATGTTCTTAATTTACCAAAACCCAACCCAAGGGAATCACCAAAAGTTGGAAGTACTGGTGCTACGCCTAAACCAAATCAGCCAACTACCGTCGTATATCACAAAGGTACATTTTTCAGAAGTAAATGCTGTGAATGTAATTAATTTAATTGTATTCCTTTCCAACACAGATGATAACATCAATAAGGCTATACACGCCATGATGGCAATGGGTTTCAGCAACGAGGGCGGATGGCTGACTCAATTACTTGAATCTGTGAATGGAAATATTTCTGCTGCATTGGATTTGATGTCACCAGCACAGAGCCAGAGCAATAATTAAATTAATGAGATATAAATTATTCATCCAGTTTTAGTACTTGGGCTTACATTTTTTTTTAAACAGTTATTTACTTCAAACCGTTTTCATCTTCGAAACCATCACTCTGCACTAGTGATAAACAAGATTATTTAAAGGTCTTACTGGGTTTAGCACTACCTTTTAGTTGGTAGTTGTCATACATATATATAAAGCATAAATGGCATTAATTCTACATACATCATGAAACATCTTATTGCAACCCCCCCTCTCAACCTATCCCTTTCGTTTCCATTGAAATATTTTTTTTTTACATTTGAATATCTATTTTATATCATAAATGAATACTTAGTTCATATTACTTACATACCTATTATATATAAACATTTAAAAATCTGAATGTTTTTTAATATTCAACTAGAGAATTTGTCTCAATTTTTTCAAAAGAAATATATATGCGAATTACACTAATGGAATAAATATTTTATGCAAAATAAAGGAAATAAAAAAATTTGGTTTGAAATTATTAAAGATAACTTTTTTGTGACCTGACGCAAGGAACGCGTTCAAACCACCTTTTTATGCTTGCCTTAACGGGATCAAGTTTTACATAAAATTTATCTTCATTAATTTTTCATTGGCACCCTTATTGTGAGTGTCGAACATGAATATATAATCGACTATTAGCGATTATCGAGCAATTGCGAGTATCGATCCGATCGCTTAATGAACGACTGTGAATACTTATTCGATCATCTTTCTACTACCATTTTGCAATCGCTGGAGTGTCGATGGGATTTGAAAAGTACTAATAAAATGGATAAAAAGTAAATCGTTAAAAAAAAATTAAAATATGTAAATAAACATTAAAGATATGCACTTTTTGTACGACCAAGTTACACAATACCAAAATAAAATGCGATCAATTCAATCGAAAAATTTCTATTCTATTGCTAATCGCCACTCGCAATAGGGGTGTGGATATGCTTAAACTTTATATTGGATCACAACAATCAAAAAGTACAAAAATGCTTAACAACAATTTACTCCCTACACTGCTAGATAAATTCGTAATACCACAATAAATCGTTTATCTAAAATAAACTCAAAAAACTTCCCATAAAAATTTGAAAAGGTTGCCATATGGTTAGCACTAAAATTGTTGCTGTTAAATATTTATAAAATTTTTCATGCTCTTTCAAATTTCGTCGAAAGAAACCAGTATTATAGCCAGTATATTGAGCTAGCATTGCAGTAAAAAACGTTAAGAGTCCCAGAAAATTGTGTATAAAATCATTGACCAGAGGTGACACATACTGACGATAGCTCGATGAATAAAGTCCCAATGTACCTGAGAGGCAGTTTATCACAAAGAACACGCATGCAGCTAGACCTAACAAAAAGATTTATATAAAAAAAAAACGTAATTTTACTTGACAAATATTTTATAAAACCATTTACCTAATTTTCCATGCCATGAGCGAAAATGATGTTCTTTTGGTAGTGATTTCTGCAACGTACCGGCTACACCCAAAAATCCACCCATTAATTGGAGATAAAAGTGTATTGTAGTCTTTGTGTCAGCATGCAATGAACGTGTTAACCAATTATTGTTGCACCGCACCATCATACCCTCAGCAAATAGAAAGACAAACTGGTAAAGGTATGTATGTCAATACAATTTATTATTTCAAAACGTAATTGATTGCATTACCCCCAGCGTGCAGAGAAAAGCATGTGTAGCGGTCTTCTGGAACTTCAACTCGGCGCATTTGACTGACATACAAACCGTCACAGCCAAGATAAAACATTGATTTGCGAGATTCCACGTATAACTACTTATGACCATGTTGTTGGGATGTTCTTACTTTGCGTACGATAATGGCGTGGGAACTTTTCAAATTTCACAACAGATGAGTTAATCGTGCCGTCACTAGAATGAATATAAACATATCTCAGTAACAACTAAAGAGGCGATTGATAAATTTAAATTATGTGTACTAGGTAGATAAGAAACACAAACGATAAGAAAGCTTTGAAAGTTTTGATTTTACGATGTACGTCAGATAATTTTACTCTCGTATAAATTACACGCCTAGGCTCAGGAGGTGGTAAAAGAGCAACCTGGGTGGTCGACATTGATCACCTACTTATAGATTAGCTGTTCATTGAAAGATGTTTGGAGTTAATAGTGCCTTCTAGCGCGAAGATTGGTAGTGGTCAGCCATCAAGTTGCATGTCAATACGCTTTGCTGCACACACATACACTTTTTGTTGTACTTCTATGTGTCGAACTTTTGTTGCTCTCCACCCTTTGGTATTTTCAGCAAAATTTCCAACTTAAATGTTATTGATAAGAAGCACAGCTGCGATTTCAAAAAAAATTTAGATACATGCAAACATATGAATAGCAGTATAAATAAGAAATTATATACATTAATATCTATAACCACTTAATCTAAGCAAATAATTAATTATATACGGTAACATAAGATATTAACATACATTTAACAATTTGTACGTAAGGGTGTATGTGAATACCAAAGTTTATTAAAAACCCATTTATTTAATGCAAAAATTGACAAAGTAATTAACTTACTGTTAAAAACAATTCAGTTTCAATTCTGAGTTGCTGGTTGAAAGTCCGCCCAACAAAAGTTTAATTCAAATTTTCTTAATTGTTTTGAGCGTCAACAAAAAGAATAAAATAAGATAAGTGCAATTTTTCATTTGCAAAATGGTGTTAACAAACGCCGAAACCAAAGAATGCCTGTTTTGGTCGAATTTATTAGAGCGAATTGAGATTTTATTATGGGTTCTAAATCAAATTTGCATTGGTTTTATAACGATTTATATGTTTTGGATTTGTATTTATAAACATATGGGCACTATGGAGTTGCATGCATTTCTAGTAACGCTTGGGGTAAGCAAAACATCTGAGACAAGTTCGAATTAAACCGCACGTTATGTACCTAATGTTGAGTTTCAGAAACTACACCAGACCTACGTGAATACCTTAAGTATCTTTCAAAAAGTGTTTGTCAAACTTTTCTGCAATGGTCGTCTATCTCTTTTGACATTCCATCTTACTAGCAAAAAGCAATATGTTGTTTAAGTGGGCACCTTAATTTTTCTCTTAGTTATATATCTTATAAAAAATCACTATGGTTTCACTCCATTTATTTTGCAGTTCTCTTTACTTATGGCAGAGGGTATAATGTGCCATTATAACATAAATCCGTTAACAAAAGGATTTAAACGCTTTACAAAAACTACAATCCACTGGGTTCTGCTTACACTGGGCGGTGGTTGTGGTGTAGCTGGCTGTGGTATAATGATAAATATTGTTAAATTTCAAATGGACAAAACACATAATAGATTGGGTAAGTTCGTGAAAAATGATGGTATCTAAATACTTTAATAACCTATTTATCGCTCTATCTGCCTAGGCTTTGCTGCATTTATACTCTGCATGATCAGTATGTTAACTGGTTTGAGTGCTTTATTGTCCAGCTATCTGCGTCGCGTACTAAGTCCTTTACTGACTAAGGGATTTCATAATCTGGTGGGCTTTGGTACATTTGTAACCGCATTGATAGCACAATTTTATGGCTACGAATTTTTTCATTCTGATTTAACATTTTCTTTTATAAACGTACTGCAGGTTGTGACACTTGTTTCATTGGTTCTCACTTCTATAGGACCGCTAAGAGCTCTTTATCAGAAAATTACTTATTATTTTGATTAAAATATTGTAATGTATGCGATAAGAAAAATGTTTAGACAGCATCTATTTAGACTTTCAGTTAAGTAAAATGAGTTTTTCAAAGCTATTGCTTGTTGTTTAACCGAAACAGACCTCGTTGTTCAATACTTGACAACGCCGCACAGTGCGGAGTTTTGATTTAACGAAATAAAGAAAATTTAAGTTTGGATAAAACTCAAAAACGTATGTATTTAAATCGTTTCTCAATATAATAAATCATCTTATTCTGTTCGAAATATTTCTTAGAATATTTTAATGTATGTGAGGGGGAAGTGCTTGTAACCCGCTAAGCTAGGCGCTAAGCACTATTTGTTTTCGCAGATTTTACAAGCTTCGGGCTCTGTTGCCACTGTAAGACCTTTTTTCAATTTACCATAAGGGTTCACAGGTTTCCAATTTATTTTATTGCATTGCTTCTCGCGTCTACTCTGTCGCCAGTATAAAACTTCTATATACAAATTACCGTTGATTTTTTAATTCTGTGTAATGATGTTAAGGTCCAAATATGATAAGTGTCCGGTTATGGCTCATGGAACATCATTGACAACACCTATTTAAGTCACTACGTTAACCAGGAACTGAACGCACTCCATGGATGGATAACTTATTATGAAGTGTGTTAGCTGGGGAAATTTGCAAGAATCATAAGTGTAGAGATAATTGTTTAAAATCCTCTCTATAATGCACTTTCTCCAAGTTTTTTCTGCATCGAATACTATTTGCCAACTTTAGTGACACAAAATTATTATTGGGATACATTTTTCCAATTTCCATATTTTAATGCAGTTTCAGATCACCCTAATATACCATTTATACATATGTAAACACATTAAACTCTTTTGTGCTTTTCCCTAATTTACAATTCTAATAATGGTTACCCGTGGAATAATTTTAATATCATTTGTCAGCAGTTAAGCATCATACGGGGCACCGAGATCTAAACAGCGATCAATTCAATAAAGACGTTCAGAAAATTCAAAAGACTGATTGCCTCTCACATATGTATGCGCAAAAGAAATTTATAATATTTACCAAATCTTTTTTCAAAGAGCAATGATTAATCGATTAGCCATAGTCATTCAATAAAATAATTATTATTAATCGACTATGTGACAGATTCGACCATTTCGAAAAAACCCTGCGGGTTAGAGATTAAGAATATGCACGGGGTAGGCATACCGGTAGTAAGAGGCGACTAATATGCACAAATGTAACGAAGTGCAACTCGATGGTTGATATACGGATATGATGCCTTTCATTACCCATCTTCTCCTTCCTTATGGAAGGAGGGGTGGCATGACCTTGAAGGTTGCACTGGTCATACCACATCGCTACCACGACAGTCGGGCAATACCGCAAGGGAGTACCGAAGCGTACCGGGTTCATATCCGGCAAAGGACTTTCACTTTCGACAAAACTCCCCAAAACCTTCGAATCATTCTTTGGATAAAAATATTACAAGAAACTTGCCGATCCCGCGTTTGTGAATCATTGTGCATTTAAACTGTTCCGCAACTTTTCAGCCTGTCTAGGGTGCTCTCTACTGGGAATGTTCGTTGAAAAGCAGTTGTTGATAAACTCATCTAGGTAAAGAAATATCTGCTTTTGGACCGAAGACTGAAGTCATTAAGGGCCATTTTCACAGTGCCGAGTTAACTTACATTCCACAGTTAACTATCGATTCACAATTTTATTTTAGCTATTTTGATAAATATTTACTGCCCAATACACAATAGACAGCGTTATGAATTCTAACTCAATTTGAAAACTGAAAAGCTAGAGCTAACTGTGGAACGTAAGATAACTCGCCACTGTGAAAATGGCCCTAAGAGTGCTATAGAGTCATATGGTACTCTGTCATCCTATCCAGTGTTTCATAAAAACCCTACAACACATCTTGTTTTTATTTCCAAATTATTGCGAAACAGCTAAAATTTATTTTAAAAATTTCTAAAAAAAAAAAAAACAAGTTGATTTTCAAGCATGCGTGATTTACCAAAAATGGGGTGGATCTATCACTACAGAAATCCGAGCACTGATTATAATACCAAATAATTAATTGCTTCAATTAAGTTGATGCTTGTCTCTTCGACAATTATAGTAACTGGCCATGGATATGATATAGCACTATTTCTTTTATAACAACCGCTGATTTTTTATTTTATTATTTTAATTTTTATCAACTTACCACGCAAGCCAAGTTAAGTATTAAGGTGTTATTTTTTATTTTTTAAATTATTGTTTTTTTTTTTTGTTAAAAAAGGGTCAATATGGCAAGAAAGCGATGCAGTTTAATTATTGCTGATTTTCACTTTGTTATCTAATTTTTATGTACCTACATACATATATCACAGTTTTTTGCTTTCTTACTCTAACAATTAGCGCCAAAATCTACTCTTGTTTATCTGTTTATCCGCTTTCGCACAATAACGACTTCCTCTTATTAAGTTTGAAACACTACTGAGCTAAATATACGCTCCTTTCAAGTCACAAATGTTCACAACGAATTCATGCTTTGCAAAATAAAAACTATCCGTAGTATTCTATAAGCTTTGCGCGAAAATTACAAACATGAAACGTTTTCAAAGAATTGACTGAACTTAGACGCTGAGTTAGCGTGACGTCACAACTTGGCGTTGTTGCAATACTGATGTGTTAGCTGGACGCTGGTGAACTCCAACCAAATCCACTTACATATGTATATATATTTATATTTTGATTTTGATGATTAAGCAGTAGTGAACATTTATGGATAATTCAATTTAGAACGCTACGAGTATTTATATGATTATCTCCTTAATTAATTGTCGATTAGCGAAATATTCTACAGAAGTACAACCCAACCCGATTATGAGATAGTACTTGATATACATATGTAAAAACTATCCCTCTGCTACTAAATAGTTAGCAATGTTTCATTATCTTCATATTTCTCTTTGCCAAATGATATAATGGACTATTCCCTAAAAGAAACAAGCCCCTTTATAAATTTTCGAAGAGCAACTAGTTATATGCATAGTTGGTCATTATGCACTAAGTTTTTGCACTGAGCACTCCATTGTCAGTAAATAATATATCTACATAGATGTCATGCAACAGATTTTTTAAATATTAGAGCCCTGTTAATAGCTGTGTTCGGTGACAAAACTTGCAAGCACTTGCAAAGAAATGTCAGTAAAGGAAGAATGACGTAAAACTCTTTCAAAACGCTAAAAGTAGAAAATTTTCGCCACACAGGAGTCAGTAAAACCTTGCAAAAAAAAACAGCTGTTGCTTTTTTGATTGGTTAATAGTTCAAATTTTTAAATTTTTGTTGTTGCTTTCTTATATCACGATCAGCTGTTTTTCACTTACGAGTTTTACTGAGTGAAATTCACCCAGCAGAAACTTGCCACTCTCTCTCTCAAAGGAAAGTCAAAATGCGCTCTCTCGCTGCAAGTGTTTTGTGTCACCGAACACTTCACAGTAAAAATTTTATTGAATTTTTAAAAACTGTATCCTCACCGAACACAACTAATGCCGACATAGCCACATCCATATAAATTAGCTGATCCAACCAACCTTATGGAAATCAATGTAATCGATTAATGGTGCCATACCATAAAGCGTACGCCATAACCATACCATAGCCAACCAATTGAATTTTGGTTTTCTGCCATATTCATAAACAGCTAATTGTTGATTGATCAATATACATATAAACGCCAACAATTACAAATACATAAATATGCACCTTGTTTGTTGATTAAAATAAGAATAATAAAAATACACATTTTGTGTCCAAGATTACAAAATTAAATTCCAAAATAAAACATTCTGCATTAATCGCCGCAATTGTCAACTGGTTATGGTTATAGCACCAATAATCGATGGCAATATTTATGGTTAAGTATATGGTATGGTTATGACTATGGATAAAGAAGTTTATCTGCAACTATGGACATTTCATCATAGCGTCCTCTTGTTGAGTGTTTCCTGGATGTACTGGTGCGTTATCGATAACCTTATAAAACGGCTGATTCAACCAACCTTATGAGAAGTAGTGCAATTGATTATTGGTTGCGGTTAATAGTGCTTCTTTGCCCTGCCTAATGGGCATGATCACTCTGAGAATCGTCATCAAGTCCTCCAACGGATGTCCAAGGAAACTAGCAGTTTAAACAGGGTTGGACAAGAGTGATATTGGTGTTAGAAGAGAAGGTTCAATTGAACGAGTAAAAAGATGATAAGTATCATAAGAGAACATACCAGAAACAGCACAAGTATTTGGTATGGTGGGCTGTAACCCTGTCTCATTCGATTATTGGTTCTATATCGTAATTCCCTATCCGTACCATGACCTGACATACCAATTGAGTTTTCGTTTTTCTCTTACGATAGTTATACGACTATAGCGATACGCCAAACGGAACCAATTTGTTGAGTCTAATCCACCGAAAAAGGTAATATGGTTGTTTACCCAATAAATCAGTGATCAGTGACTATTTATATTTGAGGATTTCCATAAGTCGTCTGATTTTTTTAGTCGGCAAAAATTCAATTTTATTAGGAAGACAATGTTACCATAAAATCAAAAGATTAAAAGCAGCGACGCGGTGCATGGAAAAGGTGCAAATTGGAGTAATGGAAATTTAGCCAAAAGTAGAGCTGCGAAAGTCAAAGTACTTCCTATTCAAATATCGATATTTACAAAAATTTACCATTGTTTCGATAAATATATTCCATTGATAATAGCATTAATTCATTAAATGTAAGTACATTCAAATATAAATCAAAAATAAATGGGGTTTAGATAACGTTACTAGATACCATAGAAATATGGAAAATGCTTAAAAGAATTTAAAATGTAATTTATGAAGGAAGTCAATTGTGGCTATCCATGAATAAAATTTAAAATTAGTAGTGTTCAACTGAATAAACAATTTTTTATAAGAAAAACAATTTATCTTTTCTTTAATTAAAGTATTGTTTAAAACAAACAAAATAACCAAAAATTAAACACTGTGCAGCGCTTACTGCTGGATATTTTGGTTATTCTTGCCCTTGAGAGTACCAAAGCGCACACGTATCTGATAAGTGAATTAAAATAATTTGTACTGTAGTTAACTAGATTTCAAATGCTGGTCATTCAACTGTAAAAAATTACAA
The DNA here is from genome assembly GCA_949987695.1 of Merzomyia westermanni. NCBI lineage: Eukaryota > Metazoa > Arthropoda > Insecta > Diptera > Tephritidae > Merzomyia > Merzomyia westermanni. The sequence goes on along the minus strand of OX465289.1, from coordinate 199,380,096 downwards.
TTTTTATCTTGCTTGGATAATATAATTTCTAATTTGTTTTAATTTAGCAATGATTGATTACGTACATATGTATCTAAATTTATTGTAACTATTTGAACATTAGCATTCAATTTACTTACTCATGCCATAACGGCACTATAAGAACAAACTATTCTTGCTTATAATTTTGCTAATTATTGCAAATAGTCAAAGTCAAAATACATACATTCATGCATAAATACGTATATATTTAATGTATAGAAAATGAAAGTAAAATGTCCATCCAATGCCAAGTGACCTAAGCGACTTAGTTTATTAGCAAAAAAAACTATATTTATCCAATTTTCATTATTGCTAATAACTAAGTATGTATGCATTAGCAATATGTCGACAATCACTACGAAATTCTGTACGTAGATACATATAACTAGCGGTGTTACGAAGTTTCGACTTATCGATATACAATGTCTTAAACTTTATGAGCAACTAAAGAATTGAAAGCTAAGCTTAACTCTGCAGTAGCTCAGTATAAACAGAGTACAACTATTACATTATGCTACTCGACCAGTTGTTTAACAAGAAATGTGTCCATTTTCGGTCCGAAAAATCACATTATAAACATTCGATTTATGTTTATTGTTGTCTTTTTAATTTAATAAAATATTTACTTACATACATTGGCGTGATTTAGCGAAATTATGAAAATTAGTATATTTTAAGATCCCTTTAAACACATTGGCGGAAAATATTAAGATTCGAGTGAGCATTGATGGACTTTAATTTTCAAAAGATGACACCTAAATAATTAAAATTTATAACCAAAAAAACGAAAGGATCAGAAAGATATTTAATCTGAAAAAAAAGGTTTTGAAAATAGGATGCAAACAAAGATTACTTTGCTGCTTTAGCCAACCGAATATGGCCCAATTTGACCGAAGTATCAGTAGAAAGTTAACCTATCACCTTCGTAATTCTCGAAAAGATAACCCTACATATTATCGGAACCTTTTACTTTGAACTTAACTTTCTATTATCACTAAACAATACATAATATATACATTTATTCACCCAAACTTGATTTTTAGAGGAAGTTTTTAAATTTAGTAAACTTTTCAATTTGGTAAGAGCAAGTTTTTAAGAACTAATTAAATTGAATATATTCGTATAAATTTAACTAAATGATTAAATATACATATGTATATATTTTCAATTTGGTAAGGACAAAAATATATACATATATTTAATCATTTAGTTAAATTTATACGATGGCACATATGTCGACAGCAGATTGCACGTAAAACAGCGATTTCGCCATAGGAGTTTTATACGCTGGTTTTCTTTTTAATTTCCACATCGATAGGTTACTCATACGCCCCGGTAACGCCTGCCTCACAAAACCAACTGCCACAATTTGTATATGTATAGACATGTATATTAAAGGCAACAATAAATTTTCAATTTATACCCATGACTCAACTTATCATGATGTATACCAACAATTTAATTCCATGATTGTGATCTATAAAATGTTGCTTTGAAACAATCTTCTGTCATTCAAAAGCTACTTAAGCCCCGATATTTGTTTTGATAAGCACACGCACATATGCAACTGATAACACACTATGAAAGCTAAATATCCTTAGAAATTACTCCAAAGTCGAAAGTTCTATGAAGATCTCGATTTTTAGCAAATAAGCTCACTTGATTAACCGTTGAATGTTCTATATCATTCACAAAAATTTATGAAGATGATAAGACTTCAGATATAAAAATTTATACAATATAACAAAACGAACTTCTAAAAGCTTTGAAAGCTACACAAACTACTTTTAATGCCCAGAAAGGTTCTTAAAAATGCGAAAATTCACCTGCCAATAAAAAAATTGGGGGAAAATTGGCATAAAACGTTAAGATTTTTGAATCTAGAAAAAAAATGTGAAGAAGTCGAAATAATCATACAAATATTAAAAAGGACCTGTTTCTTCCCTTTCCGTTAGACCTTGAATTTGACAGTTAGGTGGATACATAAGAGCCCTTACACAAAGAACATACATATTTCACGTTTGTCCAAAATTTTGGCCCACGAACTCTGTTCGGCAAGAACCTTCTCATGCATGACCTAGATTTATTTGTCAAAGTCAAGATCTGGGGTTAAAGTTCTGTTGAAACCAGCATTTAGTATGATGTGTAAACCCTGGCGCAAAAGGAGTGAAATCAAATGTTTTAAGATTGCTTTTAACACACACAGTGTTGATTGATAGACCCTGTATCATGATTCTATGGCTGTTTTGCAAATTTTTTTTAAAGCTTAAGTAGGTGAACTTTTGAAGGTTGAAAAAACGCAAAACCATTTGTGGTTTGAAGGCGTGTTTTTAACACACATTCATATTCCAAATGTTCGTAACTGCATTCAAAGGCACAAATTTAGACATACAAATTCATGTGTATATATGTATATTAAGATCCAAAAACCATTCCATTAAAACGCACTACTTGCTTGAGCTGCATCATATGAGAGGCATTACTGGCATTCGCTGAAGCTGATCTTGCTAAAACTTTAAAGCGTGCTAAGAGAGATTTACTCGAATAAATAATTACTAAAAACAATAAATAAATTAGGCCCAACTGAAATTCTTAGTAAATTTCTAATCAGAAGCGAAGATCGTTTAGTTGCTAGAAAGCTTATTAAATTTAAATTAATAAACCATATATTTTATGTTATTACTCGTATTTTGTAAACAAATTTATAGCTATCAGGTTCAGGGGCGTATCATTGGAAAAAGAGCAATTGAGTGAGATGTACGAGTATGCATGTAGTGCCCATTTCTGCACAAAGCTTTAGCCTTTTTTGTTTTTCGAGAAGGTCTTCACGTTGAAGAAAAGCATCTGAAAATAAAGTATCGGTCTTTTGCGGGGTGGTTTGTAAGGTTATTATTGAAAATGCGCGCCCGGATTTAACGTTTCGCCCAAACTCATAAAGTTGTATCGTTTTAATTAATTATTATGTTATTTACTTTTTTAATTTGCCTTTTTCATTATATAGTATAATAATTCTCAGTCTCAATAAACCAGACGTACAGCAATTTGAAATTCACCCAGCTAACCGCCAGCGGATTCCCATTAAACTTGATTCTGAGTAATTTTGATTATTTATTTATATTTGTATATAAATATGTATATATGTCTACCTCTTTTATTAGTATTTTGCAAAACTTGTTTTGCCATTAATTTTATGAGACGTCACTCTGCTAAACGTGCGATACATCTCCGACAATGCAAACAATGACTTATCAGTATAGTAACGACAGTCTCAGTGGGTGGATAAGAAATAGTCAATTTGAGTTTAGTGACTCTTTTATACATATACATGTCTGTTTGTCTTGTTTTTTGTCGTGCAAATAATATAAAAAAAGTATGCGCTTCTTTTTAACCATAAAAATGTGTGAGAAATTCAAATAAAAAAAGTTATTATAAAAAGCTTATCAGTGGGCGATTAGTAAAAGTTGCACTTATGGAATACTAAATTGATAATGATTTCAAATATTAAGTGAACACCACTGATGTCTCGTCACATTTCTTTTATAATAGACATATTTGTATATATATGTATGGAAGGAAAACAGATTTTCAACTTTGTTCTAACATTTTGAAAACTGCCGTTTACTGACAAAAAAATTGTATTGAGGATTACGAGTACCTTATAGCAACGTCCGTGTAATTTTTGTAATTTTTCGGGGATTTCTTGGCTAATAGTGGGATGTACTGTTAAATAATTTTATCGCCCGATGACTGAAACATGTGTAAATGTGAAAAAATCCCCCCCCCCCCCCCTCCTTCCATTCATGAAAAATATAATTGGTTTATAAAGCTTTTTAAAGTTACGTTTCCATAAAAAATATTAATTATAAGTGCTTATTTTTATTTTTATGAATATGGGGGTTAGCGTAAGAGGCGATTTTAGTTAGAAAAGAATTACCAGCACCTAACTATAATTCTAGTATCTTCGGGTTTAGCTACTTACTCACATTCGCTTTTTTTTTAAAGGAAATTTTAATATTTTGAAAATCAAGTTGAATAAAAATCGGCTATGAACTGCTAGAAAAATTAACCGTTTTTGTTTCGTAAGCACTTAGCAAACATATGAATAAAATAACAAAATGAGCATTATAAAAACGGTGCATATGACATTTTTTTTTTTCAGTATCTTATCTGGATAAATCCATGAATGCATATTTTTATACCTTTATTCAATGTGCGCATTAGGGTGTGTCATTTTTAGGCAAAGAATTTTTTTCTTTCTTAATGACCTAACGAAACCTACCTACTTTATACGAATCATAAGGGGAGAGGAGGTTTTCGAGTTGTCACATTTGGAAGCGTCTTAAAACTTAATTAAGCATTCTACTGCGACTGTCGACTGGAGTAGAGTTGCTACTATGAGTGGCGATTTTTCGTGGAGTAAACGGCTGCATAGTTTCGAAATTGGAAAGAGTAAAAACTTCCAAAAAGCATTTTTATTTAAATTCACATTTAACAGCGACGGTAATATTGCGATCAATGCCACTTTTGATTTCTGCATATGATCTGAACTGTTTGTATTTAGCCGGAGAATTCCATGCAATCACATTTTTAACCTGAACTAACAATACCTCTTTCTGTGTCTTCGAGTTTTGTGGTGATACTTATTAAACGTTTAACACCTTAATACTTATGTTTTTCGATATTTGTCAATTGTATGGGACAACGAGTTTTTAACTTCAATACCCTTTTTATTTACCTGCTCCTCAAAAACATTATTTTTCCTTAAAGTATTGCATAGAAAATAAAGAAGCTAAAAGTGGCCCACCCTAAAGTGCATATATTTATGTCCATGCACATTTATACATAGCTTTCATATGAAAGTGTGTATAAATGATGCCAGGCCCGGGATTCCGCTATTTTTTATGACCCGAAAATCGCGGGATTTCTTGTTTTTTTTTGTTGATTTCTAATATTTTTTATTTAGTTTCAATTTTCTTTGTTGGTTGTGTTACCTAAAGTAACGTGAAAATTTCTACCAACTAACAAGAAACTGTGGTTCTACTGAAGTCACTATAGAAAGTTTCCCTTTTAGTTATTTTAACTATGCTAGAAGTATGAATGTTTTAAAATTAAAATATCCATTTTTTGATTTTTATTTCAAAGTTAGAGAGTTTCTCAAGAAATTGCAGAACTTTTCTCTAGCTTAACTGTTGGAGAATCATGAAGACCCAAGCTATGGGACTAATCCCGGGATCTCAGGATTGTAAAATCACAGTTCGAAAATCCTGAGATTTTAAAAATCTAAAAAATTGGCATCTCTAGTGGGTATGTACAAGCGCATATGTAAATTTGTATTAAATTTGCATTTGACAAGGCGACAAAGCTGGGGTTTTCTCAGAATATATACAACCAATAAAACATTTATTGTGCCCCTCTCGAAATGGGCCACTCTCGTAAGTGCATATACATTTACAGTAGTTCAAAAATCTTAATGTAGATTCAAAAATTTGATAGATTTCAAAAATAAAAGTTACTTAATTTTGTTGTGAGAAATCCTTTGGATAACAAAGACGATAGAGTTTTAGCATGGCACCGTAACTTACAATAACTGTCTGCTTAAACAAAAATTGTTAGGCAAATGAAATTCTAAAAAAAAAAAAATATTTAAAAAAGTTAAGCTTTGTTACACTCTTTTTCTGAGTGAAATACGTATAATATAAGAATGTTAACTCACTATAGTAACTTCTTAATCAAACCTCTGTGAATATTCCGTTTATTGAAATCATTGTTAAATGTTTGAGTCACTGTATCCGCAAGTGTATTCTTATGCAGATATGCATTAGCAAAAACATAATCAAACCGCAAAATAACAATACCAAAAAGTGTCAGTTTTCTAATGATCGGATATTAAAATTTTTGTCGGTCCCTCAAATAAAAAGTTTTCCAAAGAGATATTAAGCACGAATACTTGTAGAACTTTATTATTCATCATTCATTCACATAATTCATTTTGTAATTAAAAAATGAATTTCAAAGTTCTCACATCACCAGAAATTAAAATCTTACTATTCATCGCCGTAACAGTATGGTCTGTAAAACAACTCCATTTATGGATATTCCTAAAACACGCATCAATGGATATAATTCCCTCAGATAAAGAAAAATTCGATTTGCTGCATCAAAATGGAGGCAGAGAGGCATGTCTTGACGAATTCTCACATAGAGATACCAGTGTTATACTTGTAACTCTCCCTTTTATACGAACGCCTAAACCGAGTTATAAAGCACCGTACATCGACACATTCAGCGACACTTGAGATCAATAAAAGCGACCCTGTTGATTAGATTATGGAGACGATAAAAACCCATTTAAATTCGACGTTGCCGTTGTTTAGGAGTTGACATAGAAATTTATAAAATACAAAGTTATTATGTTAATATTTTTTTAAAGTAAATAAATTGAGGTAAAAAAGATAAACAAATCCAGTCAAAAATGTCCGTTTTCTGAAGGCAGCGGAATCAATCGTTAATAAGATATTGCGTTTCCCAGAAAAACAGATTTAATATCATTCCAGATTAGATATCATTGACATTTAATTAAGTGACATAAGCGTGAAATAGTTTGGGCCTTAACCAGAGAAGTAGAGAGCGCTATGGTATAACGTGCCTTACGGGAATTCCTCAAAGTGCTCTTCTTATCGCCCTAACTGACAACTGGAAAATAGAATTCATGCGAGGATAGACAATTGCATTGGTATTTCTTTTTTTGTTTTTGATAAGCTACACAGGAAAGTGAAGCTGAACACACCAATAAAAGTTTACATATCCAGAACAGTTATAAATAAAATAAGAATTATCAACTCAAACCATCGCTTTAATAAGCTTATGTACATACAAAAATAAAAATACAAACAAATGTATTTAACGAAAAAATTTGTGGATTCCGCCGAACGTCTCGATACGTCGATCAGTAGTAAGCACAGCGACTATGGCACCACAACGTTAAAAGCTCGCACATCAGCGTCTAACCCATATCAAAACACAGCTGCCGCGGATATACACATTACTGCCAACGAAGGTGCTCTGGATTCAAACAACGAACACTTCGACAGTGATCACTCACTTGGGCATCAATATCCAAGTAGTAGCTTTACAAAGACCCAGGAAGCTACTTACCAAAGTTTACCAGAACCACTCACCACTTATACGTCGAGTTTGTTTGCAGCTGCCGATAGTGCTACCTCAGGTTCGCGCTTTCAAATACGACAAGCACGTTATCCCCGTTACGCATATAGCAGAATGGAAACTTATATCGATGAAAAACCGGGCTCCAAGAAGTCTAAAAGTTTATTTGGTTCGTCAGCAATACAACGTTTTGAGACATTTCTTTTTGTGTTGAACCAAATGTGCATCGGCTTTGTGACCATCTACATGAGCTGGCTATGCATCACGAATGGACTACAGAAGACATCCTTGCATGCGTGGTTGGTGACATTGGGCGTAAGTAATGAATCCGAATTACTCAAATTTATTGAAAGTTAAAAAACCGTGAATTTGATTAGGAATGCTTATTAGTGGGAAAGGGCTAGAATAATCTCTTTCGGAGTAAAATAAATGTACTCCGTAAGTTAATCGATAGATGTAAACTTCAGCAAATGATGCAGTTGAATTCCATAGTGGTTTAGCTTATTACGAGTATTACCACACTTTTTCAAGGATAATTTTTTGGCAGGATATACCTCCAGGGATATATTGATCTAGCCTTTCCTTTAATTTGTGGTGGACAAATTGGCAAGTAAACTCCAATTTTAAGCTGGGGCTCTAAGCTGCCCGAACGCATATTCGTGAAATTTGTAGGGAAACAAACAAGTGCTTTAGGCAATTAGTGTGAACGGAGAGGCGATTTCAACATGGTTAAAAGGTGAACCTCTCCGTACAAAATTAGTGACTTTTTATAACGATTTTTGTATTGGAGAAGCTCTGTACGGCGATTAACCGACCCCCTGCTGGTTTTGTGCCTTAGAATATACCCGAGGCCAACATGAGTGTAAACGTGTTTGGTCCGTCACGTCCTATTCCATGATGAATGTGCTGCTACTACATTAACAGCCTCTGACTACTGTGATAAAGACTCCATTTGGAAAAAAAAAGTGATGCTATGAATGCTTCCGGAGCCGGTTTGCAAATGAACTCGGTCTTCCAGAATATCCTTACAAAGCCTCGCATACCGCGAAACATGTCATTGGCAAAAAAAAGTGATTTGCAGAGCTATTTTTATCATCCACTAGGAATATGATAGGACAGCGTAAATATCGACTTGCACGAGCTAGACCTAATTGTATCACAAATATTAATATTGTTATCATTGAAATGTAAAGCGCAACGTAGAATAGAATGAACTCGATGCCACGGGCCTAAGTATATGCAACGTATTTCTAATAAAAATGCTCAACATATTATATGCAAAGCCTACTAATATTTCTATTCGCCTAGTATTCTCTACTGATGGCCGAAGCTGTGTTGGTTCACTACAATGCCAATCCGCTAACGTCGCACTACAAAAGACACGAAAAGCACACGATACACTGGGTAATGCAAATTGCAGGCGGCGGTCTGGGTATGGGCGGTACGCTGTACAAATGCATACAAAAAGGTTTTCTACTGCAAAGCACACACGGCAAGTTGGGTAAGTAGTGCTTGGCATGATTTAATTTTGGTAATGCAAATTAAAATAAATTTTGTATTCGTTTTAAGGTTTTGCCACATTCATCCTCTGTTTGGTGTCTTGGTTAAGTGGTTTGACTGCACTTTATCAATTAAAACTAAAATCCCATGTCCGTCCAATATTTAATCGAACAGCGCACAATTTGATTGGATTCGCATGTTTCTTTCTTGCTCTTCTAGCGCAATTTTATGGTTATGAGACGGGGTTTTTCAGCAAACGCACGAGCCCGGATTTTCGGGATTGCATCAAAACGATTACGCTTGTTTCACTGATGCTAAGTTCTGTTGGGCCTTTAAAGGCTTTGTTGTTAAAAGCTCGTATGATTATTAGAGATTGATTAGAAGTTAGAGCAATTTTGCAATATACGAGTACATACATATCATTTAATCATTCATCGGAATGTACGCCTTTCACTGTCTGCAGATATGTGACTTATTTTAAATACTTTGTAAAAATAGCCGATGGAAAAAAGCATCATTCCAGTTTCGAGATAAGTATTAGTTCTTAGAACGAGTCTTAATTTTATATTTCAAAAATTGTATAAACTAATTAAATATGTGATACAAAAATATATTTATTTTTGAGTTTATTATTGTCTCCATTCATTGGAATCATTACTATCTTAAAAAGGACAAGTCAGTAGAATATGCATCAGAGGTGCAGAAGTACCACCACCAGCCCCTTGAATGTTGAGTATCTTTTCACATTTTTCGGAGCGTGAACCCGTCAGCGATTCGCCTCCCAGATAACGCCAAATCTGGGATATTGTCAGTTTTTATGTGGTATACAAGGGTAACAAGACCAATTTTTGCAGCTGACGAGCTCTATGAATCAGCCAGATATATGTATGATTCACATCTAATCAACCACATAATCTCAGTGACGGTTCGAATTTCCTGAGAAGCGCTGGGTACAATGAACGACCACAAGCTAGATATTGATGAATACCTAGCTGTTCGAGCTTCAATGACTGCCTCAATACTGTCCAAGAGCGCCTCTTTGATGCCTAAAATGGAGAGAGAAAAAAGTTTTTTTTCACAGATAGATTTGAATACGGAATTTGATTAATTCGCGCATTTTCATAAGGTATAGTTTAGAAATAAAAGAGGACTTCTTTTGAGTACTGTGGCAGTGATTTAAATTCGAACAAATCCATTCAGGGCGACTTGATTAGACGCGTTGAATAGCAACCGAGGGTTTATAAGGCCGAGTCTTTGGCCGGATATGAAATCTAGCCGTGTGACCCGTGTTATCCCAAGCAAAGTACAGAATCGTGACAAAACTATGTTAGTTGCTGGCAGCACCTGGTGAAAATTCCAATCATGTCTATTAACTAACAGTTAGTATTTGAGTTTTAAACCTAAAAAATTTCATGTCTGCTTTATACAAATTAGCTGAACATTAATTCATAAAATTTCCTCCTTTCAAAAATCGTATTCCTAACAGCTTGGTAGTGAATCGATTCGCACCCATTAAGGTTAAAGGACGATTAGAAAACGACGCGAATTCTAATGTATTTCTCTAAGGCAGAAGGTTAGAGAACGGCACTGTCGAGAATTAAAGCATTGCCTACTAACAGGGATCGTAGTTCTCGATATCGAGAAAAATGTTAGTTATCTAATCGAACTCTAACTTGAAATTCGAATTGGTTTTTAATGTGACCATTTTTCTGTTGTTTTTCTAAACCCTCTCTAATCGACTTCTAGCCTAGTTCTCTAACCTGATTTTAGATTAGAGATACATTAGAGAACTACATTAGAATTCTAATGTAAAATTACAATATTTCTCTAACGTTTGAGAATGTGTTTGCTGGGTCTCATAACTTGGACACCATGCATCTCAGCGACAGCCAACAAAAGTGCAACCGAGAAATATCAGCAAGAATAAGGTACCTTTCTAAAAAATCAACTGCCGTTGCAATATGGCAATATCTTCTCATCGTACTGATAAAGGTACTGAGAAGAAAAGATAAAAAAGAAGTATGAATATTAATCATCAAACAATGTAAATTGGCGGGTAGAGAACAATCAACTTTGCCATGGAACTTGACGGTGAGCAAGGGGTATTTTTAGGGTAATGCAAAAATCTTTAATTGAAATGAAAATTACGAAAGAATGGTAGTAATAACCGCAACAAGAGAGGAGTTAAAACACAAATAAAATGTGTGCTTCGAGATTTTTGCCTTATGCAAATTTTGGAAAGAAATTCTGTTGTTAAAAAAAAATTTTTTTTATATAAAAATGACACGTAGCGGTAAATTTGTGATTAATAAAGTGAAAAAGCCCAGCATGTACTTCATCAGAGATCCCGAGTTGCCGCAAACATCAGATCAGCCCTGCCACAACAACAAAAGTAGCACAGTTATTCAGCAATCAAGCTGTGGACGAGTAGCACCACCACCCAAACTCACACTTACGCAAAAATTCGAATTCGTGTTGACACAAATTAACCGCTTGCTCAGCGGTTTCATCACCATCTATTTGTGTTGGATGAGTTTACGTTTGGACCGCGAGGATATTCCATGGCATGCATTGCTTTGTACCTTGGGTGTATGTAAAATAAGTAGAATTTCAGAAATTTGGAAAAAATACAATTAAATTAATAATTTTTTTTAATTCTTGCCTCCGTTTAAGTTTCTCTGCTTGATGTCCGAAGGTCTGATGGCCTACTATCGTGGCAATGTTTGGAGTCAATTATGTCCGCGGCCAGAAAAAGCACGTTTACATTGGACGCTACAACTTTTTGGCTCTGTCATTGGTTTAGCTGGCGTTCTGATAAAATTATGTTTAGAAGAGGTGCATTTTCATACCCGTCATGGTATTATAGGTAAGTAGTAGTGTGCCGGCTTAGTGGATAGAGTGCTTGCCAATCTTTCCTTAGTTACCAGGAAAGTGATACCAGAAATAAAAATTCTTGTCGCATTGCCTTATAACTTTCGCTATCTCCAAATACATGGATGTAGGATAAACGGTCCTATAGGACTGAAGTGATAACTAATGTCATATTTGAAAGTATATGTGGCGCCCTTTTCAAGCCGTTCGAGAATGGTTGTTTAAAATCGAATGTCCCTACACAGCGACTAGTGAATCTCTTCTCTCCTATTATTACGGGAGGTTACGTAAGACTGAAACATCTGGCACATATTTATGTTTTTGGAACTCGCCAGTGACATCAGTAGAACTACTTGCAGGACATCAGCGGCAAAGCTTTTCGAAATTGCTTTTTTTACGTATTACGTTGGATCTGTCTTTTAGACAACATCAGCCGCTATCTAACATTCGAGCTGTTACCTTCATGCACAATAATTAAGCAAAGCTGGTTACATTTAATTTTCGTATGCGCAATATCTGCAGATCATTGGCAAAAGTTTATCAACGTTATATTGTGTTTTAAAACTTTGCTGGAACTTGCCAGAATTCGATCATCAAACTTTCGAATGTCTGCGCAAAGCTGCATTAATGCTATGAAATCGACATCAGGGGTCGAATTGTGACATACCTTCCGCAATCGAAATCAAATTGTTAAATCACAATAGCTCTAATCCCTAGTTCGGAATGACGGCATACGTGAGCAATTGGCTGGAAGTACCGGACAGTTCAATTATGCATCGTTACTCTTTTAAAAAGTTGAGACAGTTTCAAAGTTATCGTGACTTAAAAACGGATTCCGCCCCAGGACTACCTGAATTAATTACGAATCTGATTTTATACAGTGGCTATAGTCTCGGTACCTCATAATTAATGGTTGTTGAAATATTTCATATTTTCGTTTTGTATGTATCCTTTATAAGTTCCCAAAAATGCAATCATTACCTGCAAAAGAAAAAAAATATGTATTGAGAAAAGGCCATATATGTAGATTAACTGCAACATAAGTACTTTCATAAAATAGGCACCTTAGTTTCAGCTATCAAAGTGCATTATGCAACCAGGGGTCGGCAACCACTCCAGTGTATTTCTGCTATAAAAATCTTTATTCACAGATGCCGTTCGAAGCTGACATAAAACATGTAGGTCCCCCCTATGTGTCGAAAAAATTATAAGCAGCACACTGCAATATTGGTAGAGAAGCTCGGCTTTAATCTCCTTGGGGTATATCGCGCCATATTATTATTATTAATTTCATTTGTTTTTAATCTTTACAGGGCTTGCTACGACAATAATTTTACTCATAAGCCTCCTAAGCGGCCTAACATCACTCTACGCCACAGAATTGAAAAGTCGCCTGCAGCCACGCTTCAATAAAACTCTACACAATATTATTGGCTTAACTACATTTACTTTAGCCATGTTAAGTATGTATTATTCGTTTGAAACAGAACTTTTTAACACTTATTCATTAGATGCGGCAAATTTTAATGACTTTCATCTATTAATGAAGATAGCCATAATTATTATTTATGTACTAAGCGTCTATGGTCCATTGTGGTGTTTATTTTACAGCCGAATTTGATTAGAAGTCGTCTCGTAGTATTATAAAATAAGAAAAGCTTTTTAAAATCAAAAATCACATAAGCCCATTTCATAACTATAGCACACTCAGAATTGAATGCCTCAAAGAAGTGCATCAAGTTAAGAATACTGATTTTTACGACTCTTAAATTAGATTTCTATGAGAAAATATTTTAAACTTAAGTCACCTAACATAAATGATTACAGCAGATAAGTTCTGAGTATGCTCAAGTTACGAAACGCACTATATAATCCGAAGAGATTTCTTTTGGTTAGCGCGTGGTTTCTTTTCATATGTGACGATACCACCCAAGTTTTAGCTTAGTATAGTATAGCGCTATTTTCTCATGTTAACTTTAAGATTTATCCGTCCGTTTTTGTCCAAAATTCGCTTTTATGGGGCAGATAAATTTTAAAGTTTACATGAGAAAACGGCCCTAAATCTGTTAAAGATTGATTTAGCAAAGTTGAAAACATTTCAAGACAACAATAAATACTTATTCTGTCCTCGCGAAGTCAAATTAAAACAAAAAGTTTATATTTTGAATAGCAATTTGTGCAGTGTTTATTTTATAATTTGCATATTTATCAATACATATATTTAGTAATTACAATAATACTTGTTTGCATGCTGCAATATAAATGAGTACGAATTTGCAAAGTACGCTGCAGTGTATATAAATAAATAAATATCACTTATATATTAAATAATGTGTATGGGTTCTTTCTTTTGATTTTTATGCGAGCGCAGTGTGGTCCAAAGTCCTGATACATTGAGTCTGGGAAATATGTAGAAATTCACAGAGTTGCAGTCCATAACAGAGAAACGCTTTGCACTTCTCTTTCACGCGCACTCTTGCTTTAACCGGCAAATTTACATAGGCTCAACCCAAAGTTGCACTTGAAAGTGAATTGCAGAACATGCCTGAGTATGAATACAACTCCCAAAATACTAAAAACTTAGTAGGCTCGAGCATTATCAGCCTTCTTGAACCGCTTACAATTTTTTTAAATTTCATTTAACTATTTTAACTCAGAATTGAGTGTTGTTTATCATGCCAAATGGCCAAATAGCTGATATTGCTGAAGGTACGGACGGTTCAAGGTTTTTGAAAAATAATTATTTTAGACCCTTCATACCTATCGTCGGCTGAGTGGAAGATTGCCCAATTTTTGGTACCGGTTCGAGGTCATACCTCAGAACTTCATTTAACGTTCAGTAACGTTCTAAACAGACGTTCTATCTTTCGATATACGCTCGGCAAGTAATTTAACTTTAAATGAGTTCATATTTGTATGCATATGCTTTGTCATGGATATTCGAAAATCTATCTAACCTATTTACGAATGTGTAAAAAATAGTATTGTGATGTAGTTGAGATACAGATGTAAATATTGGAGGAGTGTTTGTGTGTTGTATACAAAATAAAGCACTCGAAGGCATTTAGTCATAATTAGTCTAGAATTATTTTGTTTCAATAAACGGCTCAGTTAAAAATCAATGGATTGCTAGTTAGTAAACTAAGTTTTTTTTTAATGAAAAGCGGGCATAATGTTGTATTTGATATACAATTGTATATGTAGTCTGGCTGTGTTTCGGAATTTTTGTGGAATGCAGTGTCGATAATCTAAGACGGATTATTTAAAATATATTTTGCATTTGCGTTTGTTGAATTTGGACAGGATTAAGTTCAAAGTTAAACAGAATTGCTATCTTCGTCTCTTTTTTTCTTTTTAAAACCAAAATTCGACGCCAATTGGGTTCCAGTACAACTCCAATTGTTTTAAGTACATTAGCTCATATCTAATTCTTTTAAGTTTAAAAATTTAATAATTGAAAGCCGATTTTTATTCGTAAGCACTTGAAAGCAACATAAAATAAAAATAACGATCAGAAGCCATTTCATTTTTAATTTTAATATCAAAAATAAACTTGTCGAAAAGTCTAGATGCTTGTAAATTGTCTGCTTGCATATTTTTTTAATGTTTTCAATTGAAAAATTTTGTTTAGACAAGCAGAAAACACTTTGGGGTCTATCAGCTATTCCGACGGAACTGCCGACGGAAGAAATGTAATAGATCATGAGAGAATTAATCGATTTAATCGGGATTTGCCTGTGAATTTCGATGAAGTCGATAGAGATCACAAAACTTTATTACAATTATTCCCGGCCGGCATCTGCGCCGGAATAGCTGATAATCGAAAGCGTACTAACTAATCCAACTCTTGATATTTTACTTAATTTTCAAGTGATTAAGTTAATAACACAATTTTCAAAAATCCAATAGTCCGTTTCCAACAATGCCATTCAAATAGTTTTCATTCTTATTATCAATTTACAATTTAGTAGACCGCCTAATAGCAAATGACATTGAAATAGTTTCAATATAACGACGCAGTACAGGTGCCACACCGCCCCTTCCGCCTTTGCCAACGCCATAGCCGCGTTCCCGCAGGCCCACAACTCTACCAGCGGCCATTCTAACTTCTGCGCCACAGCAATCCTTCTCATTACAGTACCGACAAGGTTTTGTTGTGAAATAGGTACCTTCACCATGGTCATCATCATTTGCTTCAGTACTCTCATAAGCCACATCCATGCTGCCATCAGACACTTCATACTCTTCGCTATCAAGTGAAAATTCTTTACTACGCTGTTCATAACGCAAATAAAGCGCCAAACAAATGACCACCACAAATAGTAGCGCACATATAGCACCACTTGCAATACTTGCTTCCTCTAGCATTGGACGTGGACGTTTGGGCAAGAATGATGCATCATATTCTTTGTATTCACAACGTGGTCCCATAAAACCATTTGCGCATTCACAATTATACATAACAGAATCACCTAGTTTAACCGAGAAGCAAGTGGCATCATTGAGACAGTACCAAGCATCATAATTCACTGGACATTTGTATGTAGGAAAAGTGATGTTTGGGCGAGGAGTAGTGGTGGTAGTCGTTGTGGGCTCCGTAGTGGTGGTGGTGGTACTAGTTGTGGTTGGTGCTGTTGTGGTTGACTTTTTTGGTAAAATTGATGAGGCTGACGAGGTAAGAGTGCGCGGCTTCGGTACCGAACGACTAGAGCATGCATTAGTTGTGGGTGGCTGTTTCAAAAGACAGGCGAGCAACAATGTTATGGAACAAATACTAAAGAATATTCTGCACTTGTGCTTAAGTGAAAACATTTTTAAGAATTTTATATATGTAAAGTCAACTTGTTTCAGTTAATCAAATAATGAGAGAATGCGTGAGTAATACTTGAGTGAATGTGTATTAATGCGTGAAATGAAAAAGTGTTACGTTTTGATTATCGCAACACGAAATACTGTTTCTTGGAATGGAGATTATTTGCAGTAAAGTTTAGCTAAAGTTCAGTGCGTTTTTCTTTTTTTTTTTTTGTTTATAAAAAAAATATAATTAAAACTATTTTTAAAACTTGTATGTATAAGCTTATGAATTGATTATTAAATATAATTTAAGATCTTTGATTTCAGTTGCATTCAACGAGGTTACTATTACAGTAGTTTTAACAGTGATTGAAACGTCGTCAAAGGGAAATTATTCTCTTATTACATATATTAGAGTTTCACAGCTACTATTTATGAAGTAATATTTTTTTGGTTTAAACTTTTACGCTTATTTGGGTGTGTAACTTACAATTAATTATTATAAATATAGCCTGCAAGTTCGACTTAACAATCAAAACTTTTATCACAATTCTCACACAGACATCGAACTTGAAAGACAAAACATTACTTAAAATACAATTAATGAAACTATGAAATTGAAGTTTTCGTTCAGTTTTACTTAAAAGTAGACATAAAAACATAAAATTCGTTGTTTGACTGTTGATTTATCGATAATCCTTGTCTACTGCCAAGTTTCGGTTTGAGTCTGTGAAAATAAGAAAGAAAAAAGGAATTACATTTTTTAAGCTATCTGTAACAAGAATAAGGACATACATTCAAATGTTTTTATAAAGAAAAAAGGTGGTTTAAAATGTTATCTAACAGACAATGCTTCCCGAAAATTGTTCAAAATTGCCCTTACTCAAATTATACAACGTTTCGATTGGAAATAAAACGTGAAACTTAAAAACAAAACAAACAAGAATACAACCAAAGCGAACTTCAACAAAAGGGACAATGATTAGTAAGGTTTTCATCGAACGAGTGTCGTTTGTAAATCAGAATAGCCGCAATCTTTTGTAAAATAATAGTGGTTATGTAAACAACACCATTTGGAGGAAATAAGCCGCGTTATAGGTGAAATGTTTTAAAATCCGAATGCGGGAAACTGCTCTATTGGGCGATACCAAAACAATACTTGAGATATTCGATTCGAATTTATAGATACAATGCATGTATAAACGAGGCAAGATCCGGATCAGTTTTATCTGGATCACTGGCTATTAAACCCCGCTTAATTATATTTACTCGATAATATAGATGTCTATTGTTTTGACAGCTCATTTTGACGTGCTATAAGTTTAAATGAATCCCGAAGTACTTTATACTGATGTTGTTATAACTCCAAAATACCCACCAAAAACTTCTGTCCACCTTAGACCAATGTCTAAAAAAAATATCCCGTGTGCTTTCGGACTTTCATAGCTTTTTTGTAGCGCTACAGTAGTCTACACAAAGGTTAAATAGCATTTGCACTATTTTCAAACATTTCGTGATAACGTTTTTTGTTTTTCCATAAAGTTGAATAACTCATGGCATTAGAGATTTAAATGCGTCATATCACACTCAGGCAGACGATTTTTAGTAATATTCACACATTCATTCATGGATTTACCGACATACGTCCAGAAATTAGACACCAGGAGGGAAGTGTAATCTTTTTATACGTAAAAACACAATAGTCATCTAATCTTTTGCTTTGGCGTCATAAAAATTCGCTCTGAGTAAGCAATGACGTTGAATGAGCGCCGCAACAAATTTAAAGGTCTCAACAAACTATTTGTAAAAAAAATTATATAGGGTATTACACTACATTCATATCGAGGTGCATATGTATGTAGTTAGTCAAGAAAGCCGATGACTGTGCGATAATGAGTCAATGTGATATACCTAAATCCATCGCTTATTGTTTGATGGTACAATTTTTGTACTAACTAAATATCTAGTTGTAGTTGTTGTCTGGTGGCAATTATATGGATTAGCTCAATACACTTTCTTTAGAAACATTGTACTAATGAACAAATATGCTAATATTAAAAAAGGAAATATTTTAGAGTTTGAAATAAGGGTTTGTATGAAAATGTGCTACAGTGATACCGGGATATACCGGGAACACCATAAAATCAATACCCGAAAAACTCTTACTTTGGCTGGACGTCCGGCGCTTATTTTTTGTTTTTGTTAATATGTTGACTTTTTAGAATTGATGAAAATCCATTTAACTTTGATTTAATTTCCTTACTGGCCTGACAATTTTCAGTTTCCAATTTTCTATATTCCTCTAACTGCCAAAATAAGTTCTCTCTATTTAAATAAAAATACGCTGTTATTCCTTTCCAAATTCTCCCAAATTAAGCTGTTAAGTACTCTTACTTTTTTTGATCTCGCTAAACACATTTTTTTTCAAACTTTTTATAATGATCTTCAACTTTTTTTTTATTATTTTTAAAAGTTGCTTTATTATTTAGATTATGTATGTTTATTTTACTTTCTTCTAATTCGAAATTTAATTTTTTTAATTTTTTATTCTTTAATTTTAATTTATTTATTGTTCTTAAATTTTTTATTCTAATTTTTTTATTTAAAACTTTCAATTTAGTAAAAAAAATTGAAAAATGTGTTTGGATTTCCAATTTTTTTGTCTTTAGTGTTAAGATCGTCGCATATTTTCCAATTTAATATTTTGTATTCCGGTTCTTTTCCTCAATTTTTGCATCTTTTCATGCTTTGATTTTCTTAGCTTTGTTTACCAACTTTGCTCATAGTAATAATCTGTTTCTTTTAATTGAGATTTCACCATTTTCAATACTTTTTTATTTTAGTTTACCATCTTTGTAATATTTTCAATATTTCCAATATTTTTCCATACCTTTTTTTTTCATTTTAAAAAGTTTTGCTGATTATTTTGAATGTTCTAAATTTGTGTTTCATATTTTCACATATTTCCCATGTTCATATTTACCAATTATTTTTGTTTTTATTACGTTCCTTTTTTTTAATTTTAATATCCGTGTAAACTTTCCAATTTCAATTTAATTAAACTTAGTATAATTGTTCCAAAAATTTTCCTGCATTAGTGTTTTTTTATTTTTATTGTCTATCGCTGTCCCCCGTTGATTATCCTAGCTCATCAAAGCTGGCTGTGATATGCGTTGAGAATCCATATCACAACCACTTGATGAGGCTTAGATAAGCAACATTTTATGGCCACTTTTCTTTTGTTTTTAAATGTTTTTTGATTTTTTCTTTTAGACACAAGTGAAATTCGGTTTTGAAGCGGCAAGCAACGTTTTAACTACAGCTGAGGATGAATGATGTTGATATTTATACAGTTTGCAGAAAATGTAATATCCTGCAGCGTGTGATGTGCAATAGAATGTTCCAATAAATATTCATATATGTATGTGTCTATCTACTATGTTCTTATATGTATGTAGTTATGTGCTTGCATGCTACGCATGTTATTTGAATTGTAATATTTCTGCTTTTTTGGTTTGTGACATATTTTCATAATTATTCGTTTAGTTTTAAGTGCAGCTTTTACAGACGTCCAGCTAAGCTCATCAAAGCTGGCTGTGATATGCAATTGCAAATAAAGCATTTCACAACCACTTTGTGAGATTTAGACAAACGTACTTGTTGTTGTAGTTGTGCAAAAACAATAAGTTCAGAGTGTTTTTTGATGTGTTTGAAAATGAATATGGGATGGGAATATTTCCATGATTGTGAAAACCAATTTTCTTAAAATAAATTTTGAAAAATTAAATTTTTTTTATAATATTTTTTTGATTATGGAACTTTCAACACATTTTTGCATTGAACCGGCTTACGAAGTATTTGCTGACCAAAATTTACGATCTGAATAACTTTTTTATAAAGACGTTACTGATATTTTTGGACTCTTGAACGAATTTCACTGATTTTTCTTGGCATTATTAAGTTCTTGCTTCCGTAATAGCTATAGAATCGCGACGCTCCTCAAAGCTGGCTGTGATATGAATTCCAAAGATAAATTCTTGTAAGAAAATGTCAACATTTCGCAGCCACTTTGAAGAATGACACAATTCTATTAGAATGGACCTGAAATGATAACTTTTTTTGCATGATAGATGATTGGGAAGAAAATATTGATGAAATTTACGAAGTACACAACCGACTATAAACAATACTAGACATATATATTAGACAAGCGCGCATCTCATCCAAAACCAAATAAATTTTGCTTCATACCAAGTTAAATTATAACATTTATACTAGAACAAAAATAAAATACACAAAACAACAGCGCAAAAAGTAGCGACTTGAGCACAAAAAACAAAAAACACAAATTAAAATCCTAAACTAAACTTTGCATAGTTGATAAGCGCATCAAACAAAAATCTTTTTTCGGAGCACAAAGCAACCACAAAAATGTATTAATCTGCCTGTCAGTCAAGTCATCCTACAGCGCCGTCTGCCTGTGACATAAATGTGAATAGAAAAATGTAGAAAGCATAGACAAAGTACATACTAAGTGCATTTTGGCGAGCCATAAAGGTTTAACAGGGGTGGGCAAGCTTGCGGCCGATAAGATCCAAATGAAGCTTAAAAGTTCTACAAGGAACCACAAAAAAGCAAGGTCGAATACCTTGATTCATATCTTCACATCTAAACTCATACAAATACTTTCAAAACTGGAGTAAGTTTAGCAGAGTAATGTGAAAGCTGCATTTTTTTTTAATTTTCCAACAACAGCAGCAAGTTATTCTATTTGGTATGCGGCGGTTAAAACCGCAATAAATCAGAACTTTTTCTTATTCAAAACAAGCAGATATTTCATCACCACGTTTCACATTTCAGCAACAAAATACTACTTTGGAAAAAAAAAAATTTAATAACGAATGGTCTGAAAAAATATTGATTCGCAGAAAGCGCAATGATTCGCATAATAAAAAAGGAAAAAAACAAGAACGATCTTTTAATAGAATCATTAAGCTGGCGCTTAGCAGTGGCGCTAAAGCAACACAATTTATTTCTTTCCACTTGATTTGCAATTAAATGAATTATAAAATGCAAAAATTATAAATTAAAAAAATACACCTAGACATTTGGTAATGACAGGAAGCAGGCAGGCTGGGCCGACCAACAATTTATTGACACATGACAGGCCACGAGTGCGTGTGATGGTGGTTGGCTTTTAAAAACAACTTACGGCATTGGGATGTCTTTTATTTGCCCAATGATTTTTTGTTTACTGCAGCCATCTCATCAAACACCCTAAATTGCATGAATTTAACTTGGTACTTGTTGAATGTTAGACAAATCGAGTTAGTAGGGTTACTATTAGCAAAGAAATAGATTTATCAAAGTTCCCGATGTAAAATTTCAGCATCAAAGATTATTTATCCTCAGATAACTCTAATAGCGTTTTCATATTTTACTCTACCGTATCGCTTTTTATCTACTTTGACCGATGTTATTAAAGATTTTCAAGTTTAAAAATTTTTACTGTATGACTTTTATCGATTTTTGAAGATATTTTTAGATTTTTATCGATTTTCGGCGAGAATTTCGGTATGCCGATTTTTATCATTTCTATTCCAACATCGAATAGTTGCTTGCATCCTCAACTTTTTGAACTAGATTTTTTATTTATAGTATGTATCTATATTTTACTTATTTTTATTTCCCGATTTAACTAACTTTTCCCTGATATATGTATTTTACGAGAATCTGCCAATGTTTTTTGCAATGACGATATCCTCTATTATGGCTGTCAACTATTATACGAATTGAGGTGATGTTCTCGAATTGGTATCCGTTGTCAAAATCGATAGCTACATGCATCGGCACAGTTTTTGGTGACGGGAAGCAGGTCGCACCTGCTAATAAACGTCTAAAAATGCCGGAAGATGTATCAAAAGACGCGTTTTGACCTCTTTATCAATAATCCAAAAGCGGAGATTTTATTTTTTTTTCTGTCAAGAGATACTTGCAAATAAGTTTCAAAAGAAGAAAAAATAACAAAAAGTAATATCCTAATATCCTTAATTAATTAGTTAAAAAAAATACTTACAAATAAAAAAAAAAGTAAAAAAAACGAAAATAAAATTCTTCTACCCAGAGTTAAACTCGGGCCCCTCCTCTTGCCAGCGGCAAAATTATTGATGAAATTTTTATTTTCTAAATTAGCTAGAAATTAACTTGTGGAAATAACGGACGGCCTAAGGTGCCATATTTTTTGGACAAAAGCAAATATCAATATAAAAACTCATATCAATAATTGCTAAAAAGATTGTCACATATTCAATGAATAACTAGCGTGATTTCGGCACGAATTCTTACTATGAGGACGAAGTATTTTGTTTACTTAAAGACTGATGAATATCAAGCTATGTATAAACGTCAAACAAATTTTGGATTTCCCATTTTTAATAGGATAGTATGTTTGAGAGCAGTGAAAATACTATATCATTAGTCCCATCACCAATCACATTACAGTCTCGCTGACTTATGTATATACTAGTGTCGCGATCAAAGTAATCTGCTGATCTGACCACATTGGCACGTGAACTATTAGTAATCCGTTTTGCTTTTTTGTTTTATTTTATGATCATATTCATTGAAATACTCTTGCCTTTGGCGGCATCTTTTTTACAACTCACACACAATGAATATGACACGTAGGGGCGGCAAAAGGTAACAAATGTTAATAAAAGCTAGAAACAAGGAGCATAGCGAAAACTATGGCAAGAGCTTCTTTATTGATTAGGTGATTTTTAAAAATTAGCACTATTGTTCTCTTTATGTCACATTTCTTTTCTACACCTGTACAAAGCTATGTTTAATGCGTGACTATCATAGAAATTATACATATGTAAATATGTATGCATAAATTTTTCGGTTCCAAATTTTACTAATACTGTTTATGGAAATTCCAGTATTAGGTATGTAATATGGGGACGATTACGTGACTGCTACGCTCATTTTATTACACTAAAAGGTGGATAATTTTTCAAGATATTCAGTTTAGAAGTTGATTTCTATGGGAGATTTCAGTTCAAACTAACATAACAGAATGTAAAATTCACGAAAACAATTTTTTTATGACGGCGAACGTTTGAATCCGAGAATACCAACTTGTCCAAATAAAGATTTTTTTACAGATTCGATTTTTAAACTTTCCAACATAAAAAAAAACATTTTGTTATGAACATAAAAATTTGTATCTATGACTGAGCACTAATTAAACAAATTACAAAATAACAATTAAATCGATACCACTTTTATAAAAATTATAATTGTTAGTGTCCTAGTTGGGATTTTGTTTTTCTAGCAAACACAATCAAATTCACTATAATCAAGTTTTGTTAAAACTGTTTATACCTATTATTATTTTCAGTATTTTTGCAGTAGTAGAAGCCTCATTTAAAACAGGAAGAAAAAAAACTAAACTATCACTAAACGAGCCCCCTCGGTACCATGAAATTTGTTGCGCACGCGCGAATTACGACAACTTCTAACAGCAGCTAAACACACACAAACATCGCGGTTACGCACAAGTTGCGCGTAAAAATTCAAACTATGCAGTCATAACGGATATTTCTCTCTTTAAGTACACAACAAAAAAAAAACAAAAAGTCACATAAATTGACACAGTATTCACAAACATACATACTACGCTGTGAATTCCAAAAGTATTAATAAAAGGTGCGGCAGCTTTACACCGCGCAAATACTCAATAAACAACGAAAATAAAAGCGATCAGTTGCGCGTCCGCATTAAAGCACCACACAAGCCCGCCAACGGCCCCTCCATTCAATAGCGCGCGCGCCACACGACAATACGTTGTGTACGCTATGACAATTTACAGATTAATGAATGAATAAGTGGTGGCGACGACAACAGCTACAGCAACAAAGACGACGACGACTACAACAGCAACGAATACATGAATGATTCTATTCACCGCACCAACGCCGCCGGTATCCACAAATAATCCACATATTTAGTACAAACAAAAAATCAGCGTAAAATAAAACGGGGAGCACGCTCATTTTCTCCACAACCAAAAGAGCACGAAACAAATTGAAATAACACAGGGAATGTAGTAGTGATGCGAGGCATTGGAAATTGTTTGTGCATTTTACTCCTCGGCGTAGGTATGTAAGCAATGAACGGAAGTAGAGAATGCCCGAAAAAAAGTGTAGAAAAAAAAAAACAATATCCCACACCAACACCAACAAGCTAACCTCATAATCACTAAGGCGTGACACATTCAACATAACCTACCACTTCAATACCCAACCGAATCTGTTACAAAAATACTAATATTGACAAACGGAAATGGAAAAGGAATAAATAAAATCTACAGAAAACTTGTGTGAAATTTGTTGTTTCCGCAATTTTTGTTGAAAACTGTTTCGAAACTCGCCACACCTTTGCGCCTTGTGAAAACTTTCGCAAGCTGTAAATGATAGCAAATCATAAGTATCGATTTCGAAAGTTAATTTTAATCTATAGTATACTTATAGGCGTAAAAAGAACGTTATCTGACGGTCCTGGAGGAGTACAAAGTGGACCTGTCCGACAGTACACGTTAAGGCTACAATGAGAGCTACAATTAGTGTCTTCATAGGACATGCTCAAGCAACAGTATAGTATAGACTTTAGTAAATATTGACACAAATAGACACTAAACATGAAGTATCAATGTCAAAGTTTACAACTGGTTAACCACCATTTATTATAAATTTATCTTGAAAAGCTTCAGTACGATATAAATAATGCATCTCTAAAGCTATTGTTGAATATAAATAACAGTATTTGCATGGTACTAATCGAAACTCCTGGCTTTTATGATTTTCTAAAATTTAATAAAAAAAAAATATTCATTTTCGTGTGGGTACTAGGTATTTGAATAGGTTCGATTTGGAAGCTCAATAAATCGCCGAATTCCACAACACTACAGCACTTAAGATAAGAGAGGTCAAACACACAGACAGAAAACACCACAGAACAATTCTCGTTTTTTATATTTACGCCCTAATTATAGTGTGGTAACAACATTCGTTTTACCGGCAAATAAATTGTTTGGAAACTTTTACACCCTTTTGGTTTTCTGCCGGCTTAAGGTGCAGTTCAATTTCGTAACCACCAAAATAGGTGTTTACGTCGCGTAACCGCGAAAAATTCCACGCGTTTTGTTAATATTTTTGTGGGCAGAAAATACCCCAATTTTTGTACACATACTAGTTCACAAAAATTAATAAACAATCACCCCTATTATGATTGTCAATATTAACCAAAACAATATTGATGTGCATAAATTGGCAATGCTAGTTCGGTTGCTGGTTCGTACGTATCAATATTACTTTTGTCAATATTGACAACCATAATGGGGGTGAATATAAGCACAAGTTTCGTACGCGTTTGCGTTTTATTCTCTATTGCGCTTTGTTTGTTTTGACAGCGTTGCCATGTACGATAGAATAGCGGTTACATGAACTGCAGTGCCAACAGTTACGATTTTCGGTTAGATAATCTTCCAGGTGCAAAATTACCGGTTACGCACAGAATTGACCCGTTAAATTGCAACTCTATTCATATTTGTGTTTTCAATTGGGGCTTTGAAATTTAGAAAGTGAGTTTCATGTGAACCAAATTCGCAAGAATTATAACGCAAAAACGCAAATCACTTTTTGGTTTCTTTGGAAATTCGCGGCGGAATCAGTACTTCGCCCAGTTTAGTCAGGGCATCTATTCGTGGAATGAGGCGTGAGGGGCAAAACATAATTATACTGATATTTAGACCTTTTCGGGATATGAGTCCGGTAAGCTCCGGTACTAGCACCTACGATTTGCATGACCCCGGAACCAGGGTCAATGTAGATCTTATTCGCCTCTAAAATACTCCTTCACGGGGAATTTGACCCCCTGTCCACCACCAACGGATTAAAAAAAAAAGAAAGAAAACTTAGAATAGAACTCCGTCTCGAACTATAATGAGATAGCGTCCATAGACAGTTAGTGTCTAGATTTTATATATATATATATATATATATATATATATTTCACTAGGTATTTCTGTAGATATCTTGGCGATCAAACGAATTAGATCTGCAGACAATCAAGTCAGCATGACCAGACGAAAAACTGAAAAAAAATATTGTTAATTCAAATCAGAAGAAATTGAAAATACACACAAGCGTATACAACAAATCACTGATCAAGCGAGACTAAATAGTTTCCGAGCTATAAGTGCAGTAAATACTCTACGATACACATTTGATAGTATCTACATAGGCACGACTGACGCATACTCTTACAGGAGAGGCACAGGTTCCAAGCACACAAATACAAACCGTCAGATACGCCAGTCAATGGCCGTCGTTCCTCTTTGGGGGTACGCACGAAACGCAGAAAACAAATAAAAGACTATGGAATAAACAAAAACAACAAACTACAGCTACTTCTAACTCTATAATATGTATACATATAAACATGTACATATGTAAAGGTGTACGTAAACACATACCGGTGTCAACAAATGACGAACGCCAACACTTTATATTAAAAGAAAAAACAAAGCCGTAAATCCGTAGAAATCGCAGACCTCGCTTATGTGTGAGTGGTATGTATATATGTATTTATTGGACGGATGAACGGACAGACAAACGTGTTCTTAAGTTTTTGTCTGTTGGCGGTAGTAATGGTGGTGGTGTTGGTGGACAACAACTGACGGTTTCTTCGAATGTTGGCTTTGGTATACTTTTCGTTTATACTTCTTTCCGAGCTAACTGAAGCCAAAGAAGCGTGTGCTGCCTTAATAATGAGTTTAAACCTGAGCTGCCACCGCCGTGAAGACGCAATGCCTTAAACTTTGTGCAACACTGTACTTAATGTTACAACAATGTGTACTTATATGTGCATATGTATGTGTTGTTTGCAGTTGACTTTGTTAATATGCCGCAGCTATTTTTACTCTTTGAGTTTCTACTTTTGTTGTTTTTTGTTATTTTATATTGCTTATATGTTGTTGCATCCTTTCCAATTTCGATACTTGCTTTGATAGTGTACTTCGTAGCGCCAATAAGTCAACTTTGGATATACATTCGTTCCCAAGAAAAGAAGCTTCTATAATATTTTCTTTTTTTACTTGCCTTTCCTTTTTCAGAGACTTTACGGCCTTCGATGAATGTCGCGTAGCAGCGTCTCAATCGATCGTAAGGAATGTTCGCTTATTTATTGTTGTTATTGGTTCTATAAAGAAAAGAAAAAATGTTAAAATTGTAGTGAAATTGTGACTGTTGAATATCAAAAATTAAGTAAAGAGAAAGGTCTAATAGGCGAAACGGATGTGTGATGATATTTTAATTTAAAGTTTTTTTAACACCATTTTCCAATGTTAGCTGAGTTTGAACAAAGCCCTATCTCAGAATTTGGTTGAAAACCCCTGTTTCAGCCTAAAAACTTTGAAATAATTGATATAGGGCTCTTTTGCAACAAATTATGAGACATTTAAAATCGAATTTTTTTTTTCATTGAAATATGTTTAATTAAAAATGTGTATCATGATTTAAAATTACTTAAAATAATATTTTGTTGAATCAAAATAAATTTCCAAAATGAATTTCATTCACATTGAAATTAAAAAAAATAATAAATGTGATCAAATTTAATGGGCCATATATGTTTAGTGAAAATTAAGTACGACTTAAATTTTATTTGAAGTTTAGGCCATTGTGTATCCAAACAAGTGTGATATGTTATCTGTCTAAGGCACATCAACATGGAGTCATTAGTTGTCATCCAATGAGCTATCCAGATCAGTATCACGATCAAGATCTCACGGGAATGATACAGATCAGTTGTATGAGAGTTGTTTGTGTATATAATATATACTATATATGTATGTTTTTATATATGTATATCTGTGCTACCAAGCAAATAAGGGTTGGCTGGTAAAAAAATCTACTACAAAAAAATTAAACGAACAGAGCTTCTATACGGATCCGAAATTGACCCAGATAAATATCAAGATCACAACGTTGTTGTTGCATTTACATGCAAAATTTTTTATCTGGATCTGGATCACTCCTGATTGGAACACGCCTTTTGCTTACATCTAAGGCACTTCAATATGGCGGCGCATCCGGTACATAGCGAATTTCTATCTTCTAACGAATGATAGAAAGAGATACAGGATGAGACCAATATAGAATATAAAAAAAACAGATGAACAAGTCTCTTCGGAATTTGACGTCTATGCCTTAGGTATCACACTTGCCTGTTTAATTCAAAGGTAAAAGACACAAATAAGAATAAAACTCAGTTATTTTGTTTGCATTTTTTAAATCTTAGTACAAATACGATATTATGCTTCCATAAGTCCTTAAGAAAAGTAAGTTTCAAAGAGCTGAGGCCAAGTATCTACAAAATGTGTCCACAATACAAAAAACAGCTGCAAACGAACTGAAGCAAATGAAAACAAAACATAATCGTTCAACGCAACAATGACAAAAACAAAAGACAACGCAAAGCAAAATATGAAAATCGACGCCAAGATTTTTTCCCTCCAAAAACTTCCACTATGGGTTGGTTGGTTGTTTATAAATTTTTTCGAGCACAACAAGGAGGCTCAGTATTTGCCCTCACATTTATTGCATTGGGTCGTTGTACAAACGAAATAATGAAGTTAATCGGCGTCGTTGATAATGTTGTTTACGTAGCATAAGGCGATAATGACTGACATTGTTGAGCCTGTTTATGTGCTTTGTATGTATGTATGTACATATATGTTGTTAATTTTTTTACCTTCGTGCGCGGTCGGTATGCAATACATTTCTTGTTGTGGGCAACCAGTTGAAGGGCTTGGTATAAGAAATATACCGATAAAAATTTATAAAAACAAGTACCTACATACATACATATGTATGTACCTATGTACATTGAAAAATGTGAGTGGAGGCACAACAATCAGCAAAACATGCAACATAGGCCACAGCTTACGTGGAAGAAATGCGGCAAAATCGCACTAAAATTGAAATCAACAGCAACCACAACAAAAACATTTTTATGTGTGAATGTATGATTATATGCAAATGCATACAAGTGCATACAACGCAATGCACAGACGATACAGACCGGTTGCTGCTTAGCTTTGCTTTTGGCGGGCATCAGAATCAAAACGTAAACAACAATTGTAAATAAATAATCATACAAATGTACATACATAGGTAAAAAAATAAAATAAAGGAACGAGGCTCGTATGAGTTAAAAATGCAAGCGAGTTATCGGTATGAATATTAAACTTTTTAAACTTACAATAAATGTAGAAAAAACACGTGGTGAGTAGTAATTTCTTTATAAATGTTCAAAAAGTGAACAAGTTTTTCAGAAAAGCTCAAGGGAGGTTCAGAAAGATTCAAATGTATTTGAGAAAAGCTCAACAGATAACAGTAGCATTTTGTGGATTTAAATAATCCTTTTCTAAAATGCATTTACCCTTTTGTGAATTTTAATTTTCCTATTCTGGTGAAATTTGACCTTTTCTTAAATTCATTTGAGCCTAAGCGAAATAAATTTCATGAAATAGTATTAGATAACATTTAGTCTTACTCAAACAAAGGAGTTCTTTTGAGTTTGGAAAATCTGGGGGATTTTCACTTTTTTTGAGTGGATTTCACATTTTTCTTGTATGTAATCTGCATAAAGAACTTGGGCCCAAGCGATTTCTTTAACATTTCCGTCAGTGCTTGTATGCTTTGAAAAATTATGTTTTATTTCAATTTGATTACGGCGAAAACCAAAAAGGAATTGTGTCTCAAAATCAATTTTCTTTTTGTCCCTGAAAACCAGATTGCATGCTCAGAGTTCGAATCCATAGAAAATTTGCTCAGATTCGACTTATGGAACCTATAAAATTATTAAGCGTTCAAGTAGAATGCATTTTAAGCTTACGATCTCAAAAAGGCGATGGTAATTTCCTGAGCGCCTAAAGGCATGCAACAACTGCATACCGGTCAAATGGCTTCTAAGTTGCCAGAAATACCTGATTTTATGTATGAAACATGGAACTAAATGTTCTAACTAAATCAAAATAATTATTTTCGTTTAGAAGAAGTTTGACAACAGAAAACCTAATGGTAATTGCAAAACTGAGCTAAGAGAATAAACGTTTGTTATGTGCTGCGCTGTCTAATGGCTCAACAAAACTCTTTCCCATATAGCTAGTGCATACATCAAGGTGCTTTTCTCACAAGAATGCGCACGCAGCCATTCAATCAATTACCGTTCGACGTTCCATATGAAAATATGTTGCAAAACTGCCAAAGCACACATTGTGTGTCCACTATAAAAACACATGTTTCGCATACGAGGTGTGTTCAAAAAGTATCGCGAATTTTGAATTTTCGCTGGTTACGTATATTCGAATTTCGAATTTTTTGTGGCGTTATGTTGGTACTCATGTCTCTCACTTATGCCGACAAGCTCGGCCATATTGAATGTTCAGTTAATTGTTGACAGCTGCTTTGCTTGCACGTGTTTTGGATCGTCTTCGATTTTTACCTATTTTTTTACCAAAATTGCTCAATTGTGACCAAAAACAGCATCGCATGAACATTGCTAATGAGATGTTAAACTCTGTCCGCGACGACCCAAATTTGCTCCAGAGGGTCATAACTGGTGACGAATCGTGGGTTTATGGTTATGACGGGGAAACCAAAGCTCAATCATCTCAATGGAAGCTGCCGCACGAACCAAGACCGAAAAAAGCGCGCCAAGTTCGGTCGAATGTGAAAGTTTTGCTGACAGTTTTCTTCGATTGCAGGGGCGTGGTGCATCATGAGTTCTTGCCACAGGGAAGAACGGTCAATAAGGAATATTACCTGCAAGTTATGCGCAATTTGCGAGAAGCAATCCGCCAGAAACGCCCGGATTTGTGGAAGAACAAAAATTGGCTTTTGCACCACGATAACGCCCCTGCTCACGCATCGTTGCATGTGCGCGACTTTTTGGCCAAAAACAACACACTAATGATGGCCCCCTGTGACTTTTTCTTGTTTCCTAAACTGAAGAGGCCCATGAAAGGACGACGTTACGCTTCTCTTCACGAGATAAAGACGGCATCGAAGGAGGAGCTGAACAAGATACAAAAAAATGATTTTTTGAAGTGCTTCGAAGATTGGAAAAACCGTTGGCACAAGTGTATAATATCTCATGGGGATTACTTTGAAGGGGACAAAATAGATATTCATGAATAAATAAATAATTTTTGAAAAAACACAAAATTCGCGATACTTTTTGAACACACCTCGTATAACAGCTATTTATGTAACTTAGTTTAATGCGGAAAAAATGCAGAGACCCGTTAAATCGCTGCGACGTGTGGTGGATTGTGGTAAACAGATAAATAATAAAAATACTTTTTTTTTTACTTTGGCTTTTTGATGCGTATGAAGTTGAGCTGTTAACAGATCATTAAAATTCAAAATATATTCCGCAATCTTTTGCAATCTAACTGAAAAAAGTTTAATATTGTGGCTACCTTCATTATACCGCCAGCTTTTCAATGTCCAAAATTTACACTATTTCTCGGTCTAAAATATCGTGCAAAATTTGCAACAAAATTACTTCATACAATGTTACATTTATTATAGGAAATGTTTAATACCTGTTTCCAATCCTATAACTCATGCCTGAAACATTATTTTATTAACCCTAGACGGTCATCCTTCGTCAAAATGACTACGAACTATTTTATTTTCACTGTAAATAAGTTTTTTATTGTTCGTGTTGATCTCCGCTTTCGTACAGCGATAGTCGGTTGTTTACTCTCTTTGAATTTGTATTTATTAATAATGAAATAAATAATTTAAAAAAAATAAAACGCGTTCATTATTTCGACTTACACCCTACTGAAAATGGATTTGAAATAAGTCGTCGTCATATTGACGAAGGATGACGTTAATGTACAGGGTGGCTAATGAAAGCCGCTACCAAAAAAAAATTAAATAACTTTTTTTCTATTTAATGAATCTGGTTAATTTTTTTTTTATTTTGCAGATTGACTTTTACATTTAACAAAAATGGATAACTGGGACACTGAAACAAGAATTTGGATTGTCCGCCGCTATCACGCACTGGATCCGTAGTTTCGGTTCAAAGAGAGTATAGGCGCACGTTTGGCGGCAATCCTCCGAGCAGATGGACCATAATAAGACTTGTAAACAATTTTGCCGAGCATGGGACAGTCAACAGAAGACCTTACCATCGAAACCCTTCAGTTCGAACGGAGGAAACAATCGCTGCTGTAGCTGCTGCCATACAAAACAATCCACGTGTTTCGACAAGAAGCTTATCTGCTCAAATGGGTGTAAGCAGACAGTCATTACAGTCAATTATGCACAAAGATTTGGACTTATTCCCATATAAAATTCAAATGGCCAACAAACTGAACGCTGCAGACTTGCCGATTCGCTTGGAATTTTGCCAGAAGATGCTTCAAATGGTGGAAGAGGATGGAAACATGTTGAACTGTCTTTTCATGTCTGACGAGGCCCATTTCGATTTAAACGGCAACCTAAACAAACAAAATTGTCGAATATGGAGTGCTTCCAACCCACAGATACTCCATGAGACGGAATTGCATCCACTTCGTGTCACAGTGTGGTGTGCAGTTTCATCACGCTGCATTGTCGGGCCCTACTTCTTCGAAGAAAACGGTCACACCGTTACGGTTACTGGAGACCGTTACTTGAGCATGTTGAGAGAGTTTTTCTATCCAGAATTACGCCGAATGAGAATTTCTTTCAACTCTGTGTGGTTTCAGCAAGATGGTGCAGCTCCTCATATAGCCCAACCTGTTATGACAGAATTGCGACGAAAATTTCCCAATAAGCTGATATCCAGAAACTCCACATTCCGTTGGCCACCCAGGTCGCCTGCCCTTACTGCACCTGACCTTTTCTTGTGGGGTTATTGCAAACAGGAAGTCTTCAAAGCAAAACCAACAAATTTGAATGAACTAAGGCAGTCCATTCGAGAAACAATTGCGGCTATTCCTGTCTCAACTCTCCAAGCAGTAATGAACAACTTTTTGGTAAGATGCCGCACATGCATCGACGAGCAGGGGGGGCATTTAAATTCCATTATTTTAAAACTAATTAAGCTATATTTAATAAAATTTAATGAGCTTTAACATGAATAAAAGAAAAATGAATTCCATACACTGAAAAAAAAATTATTTGAGTTTCTTAATGTAGCAAAATTCATCAGCCACCCTGTACAAAAAAAAAGGATGACCGTCCAGGGTTAAATTTAGAAAGCATGGCATACCTATACAGGTAATATCGTCTCAACAGCTGATTCGATTTTTTTCATTTTAATTTTTGATAAACTGTCAAACTTGCCTGCAATCGGTTTGTTTACATTTTAACATGTGCTGTGTTGTTCTGATGTTTTAGAGAAGCAATTTCTAATGTGGCCGCCGTGCTATTACCTGTTTTACTATGCCATGATAGAAAGTTATCTTTTGAACGCAATAAATAAACGATACTGAAAGTTGCTTTTAGAAGTCACAGGGAAATCAAAAGACGTTCGAATAAGTCTATTGGAATATCCCAGTAGGACCGGGGATCATCGTTTTATTAATCCCGGAGTACTCCCTTGAGAGTATTGGATTACTCCCTATACTTCTGTGTATTACCATATAATTTTGTATACTCCCTTTTCACATGGCATGTCCTAGGAGGGCGAGTAATAGAAAAACTCTCTTCCACCTCCCAAAAAACAATAATGCAGTTTTAGTTATTGCTTTTTTATGAATCGCAATCGAAGAATGGGAAAGTTTTGGAGAATTTTAGAAGACCTCCCAGGAGAGTAATGGGAGAGACATTTCATATTCCTCCTAAAATACCAACGAAAGTTCGTTGTAGAATCATGCCTCAATCCTTCTATGGAAGCAAATAAAGGAATGGAAGCAATGCAAAAGCCTCACATACCAGCAAAAAGGCATAAATTATGGAAAATGGCACAAATAACATTCATATAAAAAAGTTCAACAACCACAAATGATATCGAATCTGAGTTAAATATTATATTTTAACCGACTCAAACTTTTTTCTTTTGTTTAAATTTTTTTTCTTTTGTTGACAGAAAAATTCGGCTTACTCAAAAAGTTGTTTGCCGGGAGTAGAAGTTGGAGAAATCTCTGTTTCGCACAAAAAATATATAGAAGGGAGTAATCCTTTATTATTAACTTAAGGAGGTCTCCCCTATTTCTCCAAGATTAGTAAACTCGGAGCAACGAGTGTAGAAATCTCTGTTATCGCTCCGAAAGGATGTTACGGGGAGTACTCTCTTGTTCATCGCTTGGGGATATCTCTCCCTTTCCTCCACAAAGAGTAGGATAAGAGCAGAAAACGAAAAAATTATCTTCTATTGGTTCAAAAGGTTGTCCAAGGGAGCACTCTCATATTTATCGCTTGGGGAGGTCTCGCTTCAAGTTCTACTGGGACGTTACATTAGCAAGTTTTCAAACAAGGTTTAGCTTAAAAAATTACTGATTTCAAAAACGGTGACAAAAGATTGCAAATATAGCTATCAATACAACCTCGAATTCGTTATGCTTTTTTGCCGAGGCGTTGGGTTCAAATCACTTAGCATAAAAATGATTACCGTTAAAAGTGCCTGCTTCTCACAATTAACTTACACAATTTTACAGGGTTGTCAAGCAACAGTTGCTGCTAAAAAGGCAACTAACAAATGTACTCAATTGTCGAAGTGGCACATTAGTTTGACTTTACAACAGTTACAATACTCTTCATGTATGTATGCGCATATATGCCTTTTGTTTGGAAGCATCTTTGCTGTTGGTAATTGGTATTGACAGTCAAACATCAAGCAAACGTAGTGGGACATTACTATACCTAAATTTTTATTTTGCTGCCACTTTACCATTGGCCTCTATTCAATTTTATTTACAAACAGCATGCTGCTACAACCTGTACACGGTGCATATCTTACAATCTTTCGCCTTTTTTTATTCCAAGTTGATTATCAACTCGACTCGCGTTCGACCAGCCATCCAAGTCGTCTCACAAGAATTCTCAGAATTCTTGACAACATTCTTTGGTGTGATCAACCAAGCGAGGTTCTACTACTACACAATACACACATGTGTATGGATGGATGTATGTATGGGGGCAGCACATTACCGCTATCAGCACCTTTAGCATGATAGATCTTCGCCGTTGTTGGTTGATCGTCGCACACTTGCCGTTGATTTTTGATTGGTAAAACTCGTGCGCGGGCGCATACATAAAATTACCCATAAATATGGCAAAGGCGCGATGATCGCCATGTGCTCGATAGATAATTAACTAACGTTTGTCCTGTGAAGAGTGTCGAGTCCCCGCAGAGCTAAATGCGAAACGTGATATATTTTTAATATAAATAAAAAAGGATTAACGCACTTTCGTGATATTTTTATGCTCTTTAAGCTTTTTGAGAAAAGATATGAGAATATGAAGGTTCCCACGTTATTGAAGCAAGATACAATAGAGCAGCGACAAACCACACCTCTCTTTTTCATGCTCTGCTAGAACAGCATCAAAGATTAGCGCTAAAGTTTCAATTCGTCATATCTCAAATTTAATAGATGGAAAAGTGGTCCACCTAATAAAAATTTAGACTTGGGTCACATAAGATTTCATGCTACTAACGTATTTCTCAAATCTCAGAGGCTGTTCCCCAACCACCTCAACTTGAGCGTTCTCAACAAAAACGGCAAAAAATACTGATTCTCAACTTGACTTCAAATTTGATTCTGGTCATTGGACTCAAATTTACATATGATTACGGCACTGAAAATAAAATTAAACATTTATCCCCATACGTATTCATAAAAAGTAAAAATGGTTTATAAAGCTCTTATAATTTAAAATTTGTATGGAATTTTTATTTTTTATGAATATGGGGGCTAGTATATGTGATATTAAATTTATAATACGCCATGAATAAATTTATATTCTTGTTTCTTTATATTCGATTCGCACCATTTTGATATTTTGAATTTTTTTTGTTTGCTGTTCTGAGATACATGCTGGATATCAACTAGGGAATTACAATTTTCTCAATTTTTCTCAACGTTTGGAGAATAGTTGGAAAATCATGTGGGATACAAAGGTTAGAGTAATATTTGTTTGGTAGGTTAAATCTAACTTCGCTTTACTATCTTTCCCAACTACTTCTACCAGCTGGCATGGATATTATATCGATGTTTTTTTCAGCGCTATTCTAATGATTTCTTAATCCCCCAGATATCAAAACAAGTTCATGCAAGACTAAACATGTAGATTACTAGAAAATAATTTGAAGCTTTAATTTGTTACTTCACAGTAAATTTGAGCATAAACTATAAATAGTACCAAACATGAAAGCAAAAACACTAGAAAAGGGGGAGAAATTACAAGCAGGCATGCGAACAAAACAATAATAAATGTACCCGATCTGAGAAAATCTTCTATGCCTATGCAGTAGAAAGGTCAACGACGTTGCCATTAGTAACATAATTTATTTAGCGTGTGGCAACATTAAAAATGAAAAACATGAAATATGAGGAAAGTGTGTTTTGCAAAATCAACTTCCCCCTCATTTTAGCAAACCAAAGCCTTTATATTCTGCACTATTAATTATATATATGCATAGACGGCGGCGTTGAGAAGGCAACAGTTTTTAATAGTTTATTTTTTCATAGTCGAAGCATGCAAACGAAAAGAAGAACTTTATAAATAAACGTGCTACATAACTAGCTATGAAATTATTATTAAAGTAGGGGAAGCAAAGACGTTCATAACCTCAAAGGCGAAACAAATAGCAAAGACAAATACAAAGTACACGCGATGTTTTTCATCTGTATAGTAACTTAACAACTTAAATAGAGGGGGGAAAAATGAAAAAAAAAAAGCAAAATCATTATAAAAATAAACAAACAAAAAGTTACTAATATACTTTAAATCTCTTATATATATATAAATTATAAATATATTCGTTGCAATGCGCATTTTATATATAATACAACTAAAACGGACTTGAACCTATTGAAATAATTAAAACGGTAATAATAAAATATAAAATGAATGATAGGACATAAAATAATTTATAGTGGCAATAAAAAAATAACGGTTTAATTATGATAAAACTATCTAAACGCAAATGCTCGTTAAACACGGCAGAGAGAGCATGGGTTGAAATTGGAGGTATACAACGAAAAACACTTTTCCAACAAAACCCCTCCCACGTATACATCCAAGCAATTATTGAACACACTCGCCTGGGACAACTTGTGGCCAACAGAAGTGAGGAAAAGTACAGCAACAATATACATACAACAGCATTCCAAGAAGTCTATTGCCTTTTGCAGAAACCACACCAACACAAACAACATCGACCGATCAACAACCAAATGAAATAAACAAGCAATAAGCAAGAGAAACCCTAAAGAAGTCCACGCAAAAAATATAGCAAACAGAAACTTGACAATAAAGGAATTCTTTCATGGAATCCACAGCATTGAATGTATGATTGTACCATCGCCTCTGTTTCGTCAGCCAAGGGGCAGTAGAGTGATCAAAACAAAAAGTAGTAGACACAAAAATAAAAAGAATCGAAAATAGTTACGTTTGCTCTTGGTCTGCAGGCAAGTACGAGGATCATAATGCGCATAAATAGCATACAAACATAAAAATACTATGTACATTTATATATATGTATATATATATATGTAGATCGCCAACGTTATTTACTTTTGGCTGGCGCAGAAGATCAACAGCCAAGCTAGCCAGCCAGCCACTCAACTAACTTCGTATGCGTTCGTTGCAATGCGCATTTTAACGGAGGCGGATTTCACAGCAAATTCAAAAAACACGCTTTGAAATTCCTTCCCACGAGGACTATGTCTGTCTGACTGCCATATAGGTAAGTTATGCTTTCAGCACAAAATCTTGATTAGTTGTTGTTCTGTCTGTCTGGTATGCATGCTCCTGCTACGTTTTTTCTTTTATTTATTAATGACTTAGAGTAATGGGTTCAAAGAACGCTGTGGATTCAATGTCTTCGCAGCAAGGAATTCTTTGAACTCGATGAAGGACATCGAAGCAGACATAAACAACTTAGTGCTGTTTTTTTTGTGTTGCTTTGTTATTGTGTTCCTTATAAAGGCATTGTTTTGGTAAATGTTGCATAAAGCAAAAAAAAAAAAATTGGCGCCAAACTGATTGTGAAATTATAATACAGCTTATGGTTTTAATATGAAAGAAATCTTGTGTGTACATATTTCCAGAAAAATCGTCTTCTAAAGTCTTGTTGATGTGATGGCGCATGATCGGATCTGTTAAGAAAACTCCGTCAATTAAAAGTTAATTTTGAAGTCCCTGGCCAACATTGTGGCTCAGAAAGTGTTTCAGGATGCAAACTGTTTATTTAAGTGTGGATACACTTTACTATGGAGCAAATGGTTTTATTTTGGGTCAGTCCTAGCAATGGAGATGATCTATATAGATTTGATAAGGATGGATTCAATTTAAATGGGATAAAACTGGTTAAACACCCTTTCACCAACCTAACAAATCTCTCTTCGTTTCACTTTTGTTCCAACAAGGCTAATTAAGATATTATTGGTGCCACGTCTACATTTATGTTGCACATAAAAACTTAGCCCGAGTGGAAAAGAAATTCAACTAGGCAGTAAAGGCCAGGATGTTGGGTAGCAAGTTGAGCAATGGGTTGGTACTAAGGAAAAAAAATAAAAAACTGTAGATATCAAAATAAATACAACAAATTTTCAGCTGAGATAAAACCACTTTGAGATCTTTAACCGAACTCTGGAATAGGTTTTTGAAGCGATCTCTGAGATATCATGATATTCTGCTCAACCGAAGAAGCAATGCTTTGAGTCTGTTAAGAACTCTACACAGCCAAGTTTCAAACCAAAAGTAACACACTCGCTTTAGCTTTTCTTTGAAGAACAAAGCAAATCGTGTTCGAGCATGTCATTACAACCATTATCGGTAAACGGTTTTCTTATTTCTATCTAATATCAGCACATATTTTTGTTCGTGCTAGATCAAATAGTAAATACATATTCGTAGTACCAAATGCTGGTGGAAATAGTAACCGGTTCAAGCCAAAACACCCAAGTTACCCAAGTGCCCGTGGCTGTAAAAGATGCATATCATCATAACAGCTTAAAGTCTCGTTCAAAAGCGCCTATACAAAATAAATAAAACGGAGAACTGTTCAGGAATTTTAATAATAACAAAACAAACATTCAAAAGCATGGAGAAAAATAAAAATTGAAATAAAAATCAAAACAAAAAAAAACCGAGAGTTGCAAGATGGAGAGAGGCTGTTGCATTAACATGACCAATGAGGCAACATACTTGCTCAGTCTGAGAATTGTTAAAAAAGACACAAAAACAATGCAACGGTCGTGAAAAACCGACCACCATCTAAAGCAACCACAATTGCTCAGAAGATGCAATGAACAACAAATAAAACGGCCGATGAATGCAATAATATTAGGGCGTTGAACTAGGCAGCCCACATTGCAAACGAGTTTGTGAGAGAACATCATGGAGAGTGGAGAAGAGCAAATCCCAAGTAAAACAAACACAAATAATACAATAAATGTTTAAGTTTGTTAGCTGCCAAAACAAACGATAGACAGACGAAAAGGCTGGCCAAACGACAAATTTACTGGCAAACAGAGAGAGAGTTTCGACGGACGTGTTAATTACATATGTATGGTGGGTGGATGGGCTTGGCCATGAGCAGTGACTATCAGAATATTTGCTGCACGTATGCATGTGTGTATAGCTGAGTAGTGTAAGGAAAAAAGTAGCAAGTCATCATCATCCTCGTCGTCTCTTGACCGACAAAAACCAGCCAAACCAACTTGCTATTGTACATAAAAATCAACAATAAAATATGGAGCGTAACATTTTTACGGAACGAAATTCAAGGGATGACTGAAATCAGAAAAGCACAAAACGCATACCGACATCAATAACCAAAACTGACGACATTAGCAGTGAAACAATGAAATGATGTTAATGGCGAACGAAAACCAGTTAAATGCCAACAAAGTGGCGTGCATTGAGAGCCATGCAAAATGTGGTAGAGAAGTTAGGAAACAGCGCAAGAGAACGTCTTTACGACCGGGCAAAATAAAAAACAAAAATTTGCTGAGTATTGAATGTTATTGTGAATTTGTTTAATCAGTTTGAGAGCCACTGTAACACTTATTGAGAGCTGCTTTAGGCTGTGTGTTATTCCAAGTTGGGTCTCGTTAGACTTTTCATCTTCTTTTTCTTCTTTTTTTCAATCTGAGATTTTCGTAGATAGTTACTGTTGAAGAACCCCATTTTGAAGGTTTGACTGTCAAAGAAAATCGCTAGGGCGAACGTTGATTTGGTATTTAATGCTAGTACCTCACGGTGCACTTCAAATCAGGTGAATATCCTTAATCATTGTTTAACCAAAGTTAAAGTAATTCTTTTACTAATTCGCATACCCAGTCTTTAAAGAATAAAACAAACAAAAAATCAAATCAAAACCGAAATTTCCACATCATTTGCATGCATGACATACCAATACAGGTAATATAAACTCAACAGCTGATTAGATTTTTTTCATTTTAATTTTCTTTAAACTGTCAAACTTGCTTCCAATCGTTTTTCTCACACTTTAACATGCACTCTGCTGTTTTGACGTTTTAGAGGAGCGATTTTCAATATGGCCGCCTTGATATTACCTGTTTTACTATGCCATGCTTGCATGATACATTGTATCATTGATGTGCCGTTTACGATTTTTTATACATTGCTGCATTTTTTCGAATTTTTACGATTAACATACTCCATATACTGAAAGGTGTTTATATACTATATACATACACTAGTCAGAAAAAGTTAACGTACACGATACTTATATGGAGAAAAAACGCAAATATGAAGTGTATATTGGTATTTTATTATGAAAAAATTCATTTTGGTTACATATTACAGTTCAGTCTTTTAGTAAAAAGATAAGTAAATATTATAAACTTAAATTCATTTCAACAACAATAACAAAAATAAAATAAAACCGAAAAGTACTTCAGAAAAAGTTAACGTACATTGCTCGTAAAAGTTAAATTATTGACATTTAAACTATAAATAACTAGTTTAATAGCTTGTAGGGTAACCCTTACGCTTGATGACTTCTGCTAGACGCCTTGGCATGGATTTCACAAGCTTTGATGTTTCTTCTGGCGTTATTTTGCTCCATTCTTCTATAATCACTTCCTTTAACATCGATTTTGACGTTATGTCATGTTGGCGAATCTTACGCTCCAAAGAGTCCCACAAATGCTCAATTGGATTGAGATCTGGTGATTGGGGAGGTGTACGCAGCTGTTTTGGGACGTTATACAGTATCCAGAGCTTCACCATTTCAGCAGTATGTTTGGGATCGTTATCTTGCTGAAACATAAACGTATTTTCCAAACCTAATTTTATGGCGCTCTGCTTCAAATTTGATTTAAGTATGTGCAGATATAAATATTTGTCCATAGTAGATTCAATAAACTCAATATTGCCTACACCATTGCTGCCCATACACCCCCACACCATTACGCCTCCTCCACCGTGCTTTACTGTTGCCGCAAGATTTTGTTTGTCAAGGGCAGTCCCTTGCTTTCGCCATACCAGCTTACGTCCCTTGATTCCGAATATACAGAATTTACTTTCGTCCGAAAAAATTACCTTTTCCCAGAACTCAGGAGGCTTGTTTAAATGTTCCCGGGCGAAAGCGAGGCGTTTCTGTCTGTTCACCAATGATACAAACGGTTTCTTGCGTGCAACTCGGCTGCGATAACCTGTTTTCTTTAAAATCTTGCACACAGTATCACTGCAAATCGTCTTATTAAATATTTTTACGATTTTGGAAGCAGATAGCTTTGGATCTTTTTGCACTTCAGTTACAATGTGTCGCTTTTCCCTTTCAGTTAACTTTTCTGGGCGTCCTGATTTAGGTTTTGATGCAGTAGAACCTGTACATTTATAATTTTTAATAACTCCTTGCACTGTAGAATGAGTTCTGCCCACTACTTTGGCAATTTCACGCAAAGATTTTCCTTCATTCCATAACTTAACCATGAACTTGTTGACTTTCTTTTTGGAGCCATTGTACCAAACTTATAAAAAATCAATTAAAGAACACAGAAATAGTTACAGTAAGCTATAAACGTGTTATTTTTTACTAAATTTTAAAGAGTGATTGCGATACTTGAAAGGGGTAGTCCCGTACGCAATGCTGTACGTTAACTTTTTCTGAAGCAGTGATCGCATATTTTTCACTTAAATATCGATAAATCAAGCGTTGCCACAGTAAGCAACCCAAAACAACATTTGGTTGATATTTTAGGCTGTAGCCCGTGTTACTATAGGAAAATCTTTTTGAAATATCTTGAAAATCCCTGTGTAGGAAAGCAATAGAAAACGTAAGTGCTTCTGTACGCTAACTTTTTATGACTAGTGTATGTGTGCATGTACATATATAAAAACAAAACCCGTAAAAATTGCGAAATCATTTATCCATAAAACATGTTTGTAGTGACCAACATTTGAATGAGGTTTGGTAAGGTCAGACAAGTTGTGAAAAAGGGTACAAGTTCCGGTGCTGACATATTTACATACATACATAGGTATATTTGTTATGTACATACATATGTATGTATTTATTTAATCATACCCTGCAAAAAATCGTGTTAACAGAGTGATCCGTGATTAATCAGTTTAGAATACAGTTGGCTATAATTCAATATACATACATAAGTGAATTTTTATTTGTGTAGCATACTCAGAGGGGTGTACTCAATTTTAGTTTTTGTAGCATACCTATAGGAGTTAAAAGTACCCGTTTGAACAGTTCAACCCATACAAAGTGATCAGAACTTGCATCTTCCTTTGCGACTCATCCCGGACGCATCCTAGACTAATCGCGTTTTTTGCAAGGTACATACCAACAAGCTACAAGACGACAAGTTTCAGATAATCTTCAATAGCTAAAGGCGTTATGGTTCTGGTGAAGTTCAAAGTCGAAAGTTGGTTGGGGTTGAATATAATGGCTTTTTATACTCCTAAGTAAGTTCCATAATGGACAGTCTAGTAACTTTACCGAAGTTATGGGGCTCAACCGTAAGCATAAAATGAAATATATATTATTGCTGAACGCTTATTAAAACAAAAAACTTTCTTTAAAGTGTTCAGCAATTATTACACCAGCCGGAAAAGCCAATAAATTAAGTCAAAATGTCTTTTTTACAATTTTACACCTCTCACAAGCCACTCCTAATTATTTCATGCAAGGCTGCTAAGAAAATAAAAATTAATAAAAATATCTCGAAATCAAGTTAAGTCTTATTAAAGCTTCGAAATCTAATTACAACACCACCAAGGATACACACCCGACCATATATACCGAGTGTATTGGAAAATATAAGTGAAAGGAAGAAAAAAACTGAAAGGTGTTAAAAGAAAGCCACAAGCAGTCAATGTGAAATGGAAGTAATTACAAAGAACTACGCGTTGAGGTCGATCGCTTTAATGCACTCACACAGCAAGTGACTGCCAACAACATAGTACCGACACCTCAACACCAAGATCCTAGCATAGCTCAACCTTTAACAGCTACAAATCAATTTTCAAAGTTCAAAGTGTAGGAGCCTCCAGTCTCAGCGTAGCAAGTCACTGTTACGCCCAGCTACTGACACCAGCGTACACCACCCCCATCTGTAGTGGCAAAGTTTT
This sequence comes from Merzomyia westermanni, assembly GCA_949987695.1. Classification (NCBI taxonomy): domain Eukaryota; kingdom Metazoa; phylum Arthropoda; class Insecta; order Diptera; family Tephritidae; genus Merzomyia; species Merzomyia westermanni. Next base: position 199,335,892 of record OX465289.1, on the reverse strand, counting down.
TCACTTCCTTTCTTCGCCTTTTCAACAATAACTCGCACACATGCAGGCGTATATGTAGCCCGAAGGAAAGGCGGGGTAGGGCAATATGTTGCCACCGATGGCTTTTCAACCAGCAGACAAACCAAATAAACTAACACATTCCCCGAGACTATGCCAAGAACAGGGAGTGGTATCGTTAAGTAAATAGTGTTGTTGTAGCTGTTGTAGTGTATTATAACGTTTACATTGTAAATATAGTACGTATCCCAACTGCATGTACTATGTAGGTATATCTATAGCCAACTGTCGATGAGGAAGTGAGTGAGCGGAAGTTATCCACAAGCGATACAAGCGCGCGCCCCCACCTTACCGCCTACTTGTTTTGCTGTTAAGGCAACAACAAACGCTCGGTTCTAACTAAACTAATTACACAATGGAGCAACTAAATTAAAACTATAAGTAACTGTAAATGGTGAATAGCAAATTTAAAAGGGCACAACGGCATAACCCCGCTCTCTGTGGAATACCAAAGACATACATATATACAAATGTATTTTTCATATTGTTGCATATTGAAAGCTTTTATAGGGTGATTGAGTTGGAGCAGCAGCAGCTCTTCTTTTTGGTAAACTTGACAACGAAAGGCACAAATGATCACCGCGATCAAGTCAAGCCGATACCGAATGCCAAGGGAGTGAGTTCTGATGATGGGAGAGTAGAAAATTTATTTCAACACAACACAAGTAGAATCCCAACAAGCATGTCTAAATGTTTTTAAAAATAATTTAAAGTAAACTTTTTATAAATTTCAAGAATGTACTTTTATAAATCATTTCTTTTTAAAAGTGAAATGCAAATGTGTACAAAAAATTCAGAAAAAAACTATTTGTCATATTTTTTTCCAACCTCAAATATTTCAAATTCTTTTTAACATGTAACGGCGACTAAGAGACGCAAAAATCATGGCTGCATCTTAACCACTTTCTCAATCTGATCACAATTGATTAAAGTTGCAGCATTTAAGGTATGATCCAAATTAGGGCTCTTACAAAAAGTCAACTTAGTCGAATATTCGGTTAATCGACTATTCGGTTGTAAGCGTTTCCACGGTAATTAGTCGGTTTGTGGTATTTGAATAGTCGCTTAGCAACGACTACTCGACTATTTGCTTCGCTTCGACTATTCGACTTTTGTTAAAAATCGAATACTATTAACCGAATTTTCAACGAATGTTGCGTCAAAAAAAAATAAAATTTAGCTTGTCATATTGAAATATGAATATTATTACAAATTTCAACATGAGTCGTAGAAGAAGTTTGATGTGGCAATTTTTCGAAAAATCGATATCTAGGCAGTCGTTTCTTCTTTTTGCCAACTAGCGCCAATTTGAAACACCACGTGATGGTAAATCGGTGTCCACTTGGTCCTTCCATTGGAGTGATGGTCTCACTCTTTCTATGTTACAACCGACAGGTTCCGATAAGAACACCTTCTGTGCCGGAACATCTTCGTTCATTCGCACAACATGGCCTAGCCAACGAAGTCGCTGGGTTTTAATTTGTTGGAGTATATCGGTGTCTGCAAATATGTAGCTCATACACCTCGTCGTTAAATCTTCGATACTCGCCGTCGCCAAAGCGTAAGAAGGGTCTGTAAATCTTTCCAAGAACCTTTCTGCCCCAGAGCCACCTCATCAGATCCTGTCAGTTTCTGCACCATAAACCAGGACGGGTACGATAAGTGTCTTATAGTGTTATTTTAGTTCTTAGAGAAAGGACTTCACTTCTCAATTGTCTACTCAGTCCGAAGTATCGCTTGTTTCAAGAGGATTTCTAACATTGTTGCTGGTGTTAATGCTGGTTCCCAGGTAAATGAAGTCCTTTATTATTTCGAAATTATTGCTGCCAACAGTGGCGTGGTTGCCGAGGTGCGAATCAGTCAGCGCTCTTTGCATTATGACAGAAGGTACTTCGTTTTAACCTCGTTCACCACCAAACCAACTTTCCGCCTCTTTTCTTAGTTTGGAGTACGCCGTGTTTAAGGCCAACGATATCAATGTCGTCGGCATACGCTAACAATTGCACGCTTTTATAAAATATTGTTCCAACGTGGTTATGTTCTGCAAAGCGGCTATGTTCTTCAGCATCAAATTAAAGATATCGCACGATAGGGGATCACCCTATCTGAAACCTCGTTTAGTTTTGAACGGCTCGGAAAGATCCTTCCCAACTAAAAACAATTTTCGGTTAATCGAATAGTCGGAAGTAGAGGATTAGTCGAGTAACCGTCATCAGTAGACTATTCGAATAGTGCTAGTCGACTTTTGTAGTCGACTAATGATGTATCCGAACAACTCGGTTAATCGACTAACCGAATAGTAAGAGCCCTATTACAAATAAGAACTTATTTATTTTATTGCAAAAAGTAAATAATATAAAAAATATCCTTTTAATAAAGTTCAACGAAGGGCTGCTTTCTTGACTTCCCGTTAAAGGCAGGATTAGCCAAACGGCGGATAAATTTGTCGGCGAGATAAATTCTCAACCTTCTGTGAAATATTTACTTATGTATATAAGAGTTTTGAAAAGATGGCAGCACTGCGAACGGAAAGAAAAAAGAATGCCAAGAACAGCTGTAAAAATATAAATATGAAACAAAGTTTAGCCAATTTTTTGCCCAACATGATGTGTTCAAATTCGTGTTTGTATTCCTTAAGGTAATGCAAGCGGTTGCGAAAAGTCGTCTTGGCTATACTTCGCTCACTCGTTTCCTCAAATGCCTGGTTAATTTGTCGACGGAAAACCCATAAACGAGCACTACAGAAAACAAAATGTTGTTTAAAGAAGAGATAAATTTGAGCACGCAGTCGAGAAAACGGCCTAAAGTTAGTGGAAAAACCAGTTGTTACCAGAGAGAGAGAGGGATGTAAGCGAACAGTAAGTAGTTGATGACAGTCGAAGTGAAAATTTATAAAAAATATGCGGATATGTGAAGCATCACCGGCATACAAAAGTAGCGGGGGGAAACTACATTCATGTACATTCAGTTGAAAGTAGAAAAATCCAATAAATACTGGCAGCAATTCACTTCAGCTTCCCCTTTTATCGCCGGTATTAAATCAAGTAGTACAACTCTTTTGATTGTTCAAGTTTTTAGTAGAATTGAGTAGCGAGTGTTAACTTGATTAATTTCATGCTCCTTGTATTTTAAAAAAGCTTTTAAACTCAACTTCCAAATAAACTTAAGAAAGCCATGCCTAGAGCGCCCGTTTAGCAATTTTTTAGCTGCCTCATCGAAATTGCTACTAAGTTTAATGAATACGACGTTGACAGTTAAATTAATAATGTTGAGCATGGCAACGCCAACGCACAGGATACGTGACTTGTAAGAAGTGTCACAAAAAATTAATAAACTAATGTTTTGACAATAGAAAATGGAAAAAATGCCATCAGGCGGTAAGAAAAGCCAATATATTTGTAAGTAGATATTTCTTTGAGCAGGTTTTGCGGGCGGGATTAAGAAGTACAAAGAGATATTTTGTTGAGCCTACAAGTTTATATATAAATAAGCTAAAAAAATACCCAGTTACACGCTACATTTACAAATAAACCTGAAACTATGCCTGTTAAAATTAAATAAAATACTGATAGTTTTTGCAAAAAAAAAAATTTTAAAATGAGGCCTTTCAAAAAAGTTCTTCATTGGAACGTCCTTTAAAAATATTATGAATAGAGTATTTTTGAACCTGCAGCCAAAATAGGAAGATCTCCCATTCAGCCGCCGACATACCAAAATTTCTTGCCTATATTTAGGCTACCGAAATTTTGATGTCTCTCTCCCTATGGCGGGATATACAACAGGTATATCATCATAAACCTCCTAAGAGATTTTTGCGCCAAGCTTCTCTTCCAATTTGTGGTGTGCCGATTTTGAATTTTCCCTACAAATTGGTGGGACCTACAGTTTTTTGCCGACTCCGAACGGCATCTACAAAGGAGACGAATTTTTGCTGAGAAGCCTGTCATGGCAGAAATACACTCGGAGAGTTTGCCAAACCACTGCCGAGGGGCGACCCCGTTTTGAAAAACTTTTTTCAAATCACTTTTGATGTTACCTGTACCAGGGCTCGAACCATGGACCTTCGGTGTGGTAGGCCGGTAACACTACCTTCACACTACGGCGGCCGCCATCGAAATTTTGATGTACTCCTACACAAATATTTATAATCGAAAACTGCATTAATTTCCGTTAAAATCCAATTCTTAGCACAAAATCGTGTTCACTTCTCTTGAGGTGCCTCCCAAATTTGTGGGATTATAGCGCAATATTCCAACAGCCAATCTTGCTTCGACACTATCCATGATTCTATCCGTATGTAGGGACAGGTAAGATAAGAGACTTATACATAGTTATGTTTCTACATCGACAGACGACTTGCGAAGTATCTGCAGTTGCCTAGTCAGTCCAAGGTAGTTTTATATATTAATGGTTACTCCATGACAGTTGATGCTTAAATGGAGAAGTGTCAAAAGAACGCATACCGTTTCTGCAGTTGTTGTTGCAGTCTGTTTCTCGCACTGGAATGCATCAGCATTCTTCATATACAAACATATTTATGCAACTGTACAGTAAATCAAAACAACAAATTAAAATAAAGCAAAATATAGGAGAAATACGGAAAAGTAAGCGCCATAAAATAGGCAACAGTATTGTTGTTGTTATTATTGTGATTCAAGATTCAATGGTAAAACAAAAATAAAACTAAATACAAAAAACAAACAAAAACGATGGAAGTGCAGAGAGAAAACACTAACTTGTATGTAGTATTGGTAGGGATGGGCAAAAAGTAAATAAATGCATGTTAAAAGAGAGGGACTTATGAAGGAGAGAAAGGGCGAGAGCGAGAGAGAAAGAGAACAACATCATGGACACATCAACAGCACAAATCTCATCAACATCGTATGTTGCCGGCTGCATATCGAAGAGGGCAGATGCAACATTGCTCCCCCTTGAGCACAACGATTTAACAAAAATAAAATGGCACACAAAGCTGCTGCATTGTTTTTGTTGAGTCTCATCATCGCCTATACTATATACATCTATATGTATGTGCATAGCATAGCATGGCAGATGCCAACAGTTACTGTTGACTACTTTTTTGTTTTTGTATGCTTTTGTACTTGGCTGCTCAGTTTGTTGACGCTGTCGGTGAATGTTATTGGATTTGACCTGCCCGCTTGCTGATGATAGCTGCATTAGCTGGGAGTGCAGCATGTTTTCAAAGTTAAAAACAACATGATTTTACGTACAGTACCCAACACAAAAATAAAGCAACCGAATGAGCAAAGCAAAACAAAAACTGAATACAGAGCAGTTGTTCAGGGGTGCGCGCTGCTGGTAATTTAAAGAATGTACGGATGTATGGAATACGACGTTGCAGCAACGAGTTGAATGCATCACTTTTATGGGGAAAAGAATATTATGTTTTCGTGATGAAAACGTATACAAAAAGGACCATTGCTTTTGGATATTCATGGCTATCTTCTTCTTTACTACATTTATAAATAATGTAGACGGCAATTGAAAGGAGCCCCTTACGCTTTCTTTCGAAACTTCGCATGAACAACACGTGCTATGGCATGCCATTAAATCGGCAGATGCACGAAAATAATGCCTGATAGATTGAAGTCCAACCCCGAAAATGCATCAGCCAAAAACAAAAAAAACTCTGCCTAATTTAGGGAATTAAAAAGAAAGTAAAACTTGTACTATTAATTGTAGCTGAAAAAGAAATAAGTGTTGTGCAAATAAAATTTTATGTATAGAAGAAAACGGTTCGTGAGCTCGCGACATATTTCCACCCAAATGCCACTAAAGATTTGAAGTGAGAGTAAAACAAGCCGGTCGACTTGAGACGATTTGTCGGTAAATGTGAAAGGAAGCAAAACAAAAATACAATTCAAATGCCTACGCCCTTACTTAGGTAGTGGAATTGAAATGATACGAGGGCAATAACAAACTTTCGCTTCATGTTTAACAGCAGTTTTAAATAATCGAAAATATGGAATGCTTTGATATTCTGTTACAACACTTCAGAAGAATCGAATCAAATCGGTACAACTAAACGGAAAAGAGCTAACGACGGAGCTATACCACCGACATCAATTCACTAAGGAACTCTTTGTGGTTTGAGGCGTAGAGGTACTTCAAATATTTAATGAATACTAAGTTGTATAGGCTATTCGAAGTGGAGGCTCCGGAAATTTAGCACGTATACAGGCAATTAGAATCGGGCTGCACATTTTTCCTTTTAACTTCTTGGTATTAGTTTTATTTTTTTCATTTTTGCTTTATCGTCTTTATACATTTTTAATTTAGTTTTCCTTTACTTTTTTCAATTTATTTATTTTTTTAATAAATGCTTATATATATATATATATATACAAGGTGGCGCAAAAGTAATCCTCCTATCAGAAAATGCTATAAATTTTGCGATTGGCCCCTAAAGTCGGTTCTGTTTTGACATTTGTGTAGTAAACACATGCGAAATACACGTTAATAAACAATGTTACGCTACACTGCTCCAGAACGCGGAATATTGCTGACTATTTATTTGACCAATAATCGGTCGGGGCCAAACGGTTACGAGTTCTTTTTGCCGCAACTTGAGGAATTGGGATTGGAAAACATGTGGTTCCAACAAGACGGTGCAACAGCACACACTGCACGTGCCACAACCGATATGCTGAACATCGGAAGCTTACTTTTGCGCCACCTTGTATATATGTAAATTAAAACACCACAATGAATAGTTTAATATATATATATGTTTGTCGATTTATATTGTCGACCAGGTGCGCTCAAGAGTTCCTGAAGATGACCTGAAGTCGAAATATCGACAATATAAATCGACAAACATATATATATATTAAACTATTCATTGTGGTGTTTTATTTGTTTATATAAGGCCTAAGCTCAAAAAAAAATATCAATAATATTTTTTTTAATTAATTTAATTAAAATTTTTTTTAATTACTTTTCTTTTAATCTTTTTTTAACCTCTTCAATCCCGCACCGAAAATACGCTCGAAAAAATAATTGTTTATGACTTATTTTTAATAACTGGTGTCTGAAGAGTTTATTTCAAACAAAATTTTTTTTGTAATTTGTTTTTTTTTATACTAAAAAGCAGTTTTTCGAAATTTTTAATTTTTAGTATAACTGCAAAATAAAACAAAATATTCTTATGGAATAAAAAGAAAAAGCTATTTTAATGTTTTTCTATTAAAAATAAATAAATATATATTAAAAAAAGTAAAAGTGTTTATGTGTACACAAAAAAAATATTGACTCACTTGTGACAAAATATGATCCAATCTTGCATATTTCAGTCCATTTGAAAATATCGTATGAAATGAACGCGACAGAAGAAGTAAAGAGAGAAACTAAAAATGTAGAAAAGCGAGCGAATATGTTCCCAATAAATTGTTATATTGTTTGAGAAAAATAATGAAATATTGACAGTTATTTTACAAAGAAAACTTTTGTCCACATATGTGGACATTATACCCGAAGAGGTTAATTATTGTTTTTTAATTAATATTTTTTAGATTTATTTATATTTTGTTTAAGTTAAGATTATACCTAGGCAACACTTTGCGATATAATTGATAAAATGGGCTTTCGCTTTTTGAACATATTTTTAAATTTTCTTCAACTTTAATTTAAGGGCAGGCATAATATTTAATTTCATACAAAACTGTTGGTGCAATGCATGTAAGCACGGTTGTTTGTATGTATCTATCAGATGATGATATTCATGTGACACCTGTCAAAACATCTGTCTTTCCAAAAATTTTCATTTTTTGTCTGCATGAAAAATATGCATTTCTACGTACATACATACATACATACGTGTATACACAAGTACATTCATTGAAGCATATTCGAGGGATAAGTAATGGGCATACTCGACCAAAAAAATACTTTTATGTACCTTTCATACATGTCTTTTCCTGTATACACCCTATACGAACCGAGCTATCGACCTCAAACCAGCAACATATGCATATACACGCACAAACTTACTCTCCGCTGACACACGCAGAGCAGACATGCGCTACATAAAATAATTTCGCTTTGATGTCGCTCTTATTATCGTCGCTGCTACGAGGACCGTCAACACATATGCATGAGGTGGCCAACAAACAGCGACTGTCAAAAAAAAAGAACAAACTCTCAACGGCAACGAAGGCGTGCTAATTGAAGACACTACTTATTCACAGACACTAAGTAAGAGATCATAATTTAAACGACCCTTCTATAGTGTCCATAAACACTTACATTTATGTTTAAAAACTAAAAAGGTTTATCATATCTAATGGCATGGTATATAGTATGTACGTATATAAAGGTGTCTCGACAAAAAAGTTTCATTGTTTCTATCGGAATTATACAATTTAGTATATTCAACGACCAAAATATTAAGGTAAAAATTTAGCATTTACCTGAGGAAGTGAAACAAATGTTTGCAAATCAAGTGACTTTTTTTTTTTAATTTTTCGATGTCTGACCAATGGATTGGTTTTGACTATCTCGCTTTTTTAATTGTCTTAATTGATAGCATGAATATTTTTTTTTGTGTGAAAACTTCGCACTAGTTGAGTATGTAGTTAATATAATACGCCTCAAAAGTCGATGTTGTTGTTGTTTTTAGCGACAAAAACACTCCCCGAAGGTTTTGGGGAGTGTTATCGGAAATGACAGTGCTTTTGCCGGATATGAACCCAGTTCCCTCCGGTACTCCCTTGCGGTACTGCCCGACTGCCGTGTTAGCGATTTGGTATGACCAGTGGAACCTTCTAGGCCATGTCACCCTGTGTAATGAGAGGTGAGTAGCTTAATGTCCGTAGATCAACCATCGCGTTGCACGTCATTACCTTTGTGCATATTAGTCGCCTCTTACGACCGGTATACCTCCCTAACCCGCAGGTCAAAAACATGTACCCAGTGCCAAAACATGTACTTTTTATTTCTTGAAGCAGTCATTTTCAAATTTGAATACGTATTTGGAGTTATTAATTTTTTGTATTATTAGATCAAAGTTGGTATTTCTAGCTTGCTCTTTCTAAGAGTGCTTGCCACTATTCCGTCGCCTACTAACTTGTATATAATGTAAGCAATGTTAATCAAATAAACACTTTAAGCCACGTAGATTGATTCTATTATTTTTTCTTGCACTGTAGATATATACATACATGTTTCTTTTTCTTCTGTTTAGTTTCTAGACTTTGTATTGCGACGAAGAGACCAGGCCAATCGGTCATAGCTTGGTTTAAAAGGGAGGTCGGCGAACCAATTTCCAAATAAAAACAACAATAAAAGAGTAGTGAACAAAAAAAATAAAAATCGTGTAGTTATACTATCTACTGCACGCTCATTTGTTTCGTTGACGCCTTCATATCTGTCTCCATTGGCGTTGTCGACGTCGTGGCCAACGTAGGCTTTGCCGTCGTTATAGTTTTACTACGGCTTTGTTTCTTCATATATGTAACATTCTTCTGTTAGTATTTCGTTATTCCGAAACTAGTACTGAATGAAATTTGCTACTCGTTCGTTGGCGTATTTCGTATAGTATACCAACAAAATTTTTATGTACATATGTATAACAGTCACGACTAGATACATGTGTACATTGCACCTCATATTTTGCGGCATCAACCTTTTGCATAACATTTACGTGCTCACTCATACTAATGGAAATTAGCAAAAACGTACCACCCTAGGTAAGAAAACAGAGAATGAGAAATGTAAAAAGACCGATACTCCAAAAGGGACTGAACTCAAGAATTAAGATTAAATTTGTGTGGCATAAAACACGCCGTAACCATAACCGTGCTACAGCTATCTCAGCTTTTAATTATATCTTATTTAAGATTTTGCCGGCAAAATTTATTATCTAATTTATAAAGGATGATCCATAGGTTGCTAAACTTTGGACAGCCTGAAATTATGTGACATTTTTAAAGCGCCTATCACCGGATGTTGAACACAAATGTACATATACAGGCACATACATGTGGAATTAAATCCCATTCAAGCTTAGGTGAAAGAAGTAGAACAAGAACTATATTTTAAATTGAAAAAAGGGAGAACCTTTAATAAGTCGCAGGGTGTAAACGCCTACCTTTATTTTACATGTGATATCCCCCAGTGTTTTGCTTTTTCGTAAATGTACCTTATCGGAAATCTTCAACACTTTCGAATTGTAAAATATTTTACAAGTTTTTCGTACTTCCCAAAATTGAGTGTTTAACTTATTTTAAAGCTCCTCAAATTGCAAAATGGGCAACGAATTGAAGTAAATATGAAAATGACAACAGCAACAACAGGGACATCACACAGTACCTATGAGATGATAGTTTACAGGTACCTTTCAAAAAAGACCCCGCTGACAGCGCACAACATTTTGTTGCGATCTCATCTATGTCACACTATCCATACGAAAAAGAATGTTTAAAAATAAATTCTTTAATATCCGAAAGTAATGAAAAAAACGGGCCGTGTATTTTTGTAAAGGGTTGCCCCTAAATATATTATGGGTCCTTCCAACAACTTGGCGAATATTTCATCCAGTCGAGACTGAAAATAATCTAGGGGCTGTAGGTTGGCTAGTTTCACGGCACTTTGAAAGTTAAAATTGTAGTGTGAATCCTTGGATGTATGATACGGTTTCTTGTCCCTACAACCCACAGGTTCCAAGAAACTTCGATTTCAAAAGCACCAAACACATTTTTGGAAGCGATTTCAAAAATGTTTGAAAACCCCGAATAGGTTTAAAAAATCTGTAGAAGAACGTTGAAAAACTTGAATGAATAGGAAAAAGATATTTTTTTTAAACTCAGGAAAATATTAATTGCAAAATGGAGCAGATTTGTAAGTGACCACGCCTACTTTCTAGACATGAAAAGATTTGTTATATAGAGAAACCACGGTTAACCCTAACAGGCTCTTTATTTGAATGATGTCGTTCGACCCTACGAGTTAGCATTTACAATAAAATACCTGGGAGAGTCGTACTCGATAGACCCGATCTGTTAAGCATTCTGAATTAACATCACTAATGTGGATGAAGATAATGCATGAGACTTGGGGAAAAAAAATGACGCAGGAATTATCGCCATTCGGAGAGCAAAGAAATAAAGAAAGTTTGTTAATCAACTTACATTTATTTGCTTGATGTGTGTGGCAAAGACGATTTTCACTTCCATGAGCTCACTGGCAAGGTCGATCGGCACTTTCACTGCTGCTTTAAATATTAAATCTTTTTTCTCGAGTCTATTTTAGCTATCAATTAAGGCAATATGATTAACATATTACAATCAAATGATAGCTTTTGTTCAGTTCGTCAAGTGGTATTGTACAGAGAGCACTTGCTTCATTTTTTCTTGGTAATTTCTATCGGACCAGGGCACTTGTGTATGTACACATAATAAATTGCGTAGCGAATTTCCTTTGTTTTAAGTTTGATTACCTTGGTAGATATTCAGTTTTCACAGCACATTTGGTAGATATTTAGAATGATTTTTTTTTTCATCTTTTCATGCTTTTTAAAACATTCGAAAACTGAAACCTTTAATTCTTCACATATTCTGTATAATTTCGCCAACGTTTCCTTTCTCCTTTAATTAATTTCAATAGTTTTTGGCCAAGTGGTACTCCTTTAATGTTTTTCGTTATTGAATTTTTATTTGGTATACAGTGGCAATAAGCCAATAGCCTCGAGCGCACGTATTACAACAAATGAACTTTTCTTTCTAGCAGCAGACAGCCAGGAATGTTTCCTCTCAACTAATGAAGTCAGTGGCCAAGAGCAGCAGCAACAGCAAACAAGCACGTCTAGCCAAAACGAATGTTCGAATCAAACAACTAGAAACGCCGCTAAAAACTGAACATTGCTGCTAACGGCGACAACAAACAGCGTATGGAGCAGCCAAAGAGCATGTATGAATAAGAGGCGTCAGTTCGCTCATTTGAAAATCGGCAGAATTTTCACTCGTATGTTCGATGCTACTCGATGATTTCTATTAGGGTTTCAGCGAGTCCTCTTTGTGCTTTGTCCTTAATATTTCCAAATTATTTGAGTTAAAGTTTGTACTTTATGAGTGGGAATTGCGTAAACCCAAAAGGTAAACAAACGGAATGAGTTGAATAAACGACTTATTTTAATGCGATGGCCGTGTATGGCATATGTATTTATATGTGAATGTTCATATTGCATGAATGAAGGTGTTATGTGGAATTTCAGCATTTTCGCTATGTCTATGAAAATTCAGAACATTCAACTGAGTTTTCGCGAAATTTAAATGTTTGCACATATATCCTTCGTCCATTCAACGATGCCAGCAGCCTCGGACATACACAAATATCTACATACATATGTATATTATTAGATGGCATAATACGTATTGACGTTTGTACGTACAAAATTATGTGATAATAAACATTTTCTTATCAAATCTGATTATGAATGAATCTTTTTTTGGATAAAACTATTATATTAGTATATTATTATAAAAAATAATAGGTTATGGCTAGGTATTTTTAATTAAAATTCGGAAAAAATATATAGAATTAGCTATCAATTTTTTCAAAAAAATAGGTGAAAAAATAGATAACCTAATTTAAATAAAATTCGAAAATTGTCATTAGAAGTAGGTATGGATTTTTTGAAAACTATGGACTAGTGAATTTTTTTTGGGAAAATTTAATTGAAACTTGGTTGATAATATAAAATTATAAGGTATGAATTTTTTCAAAAAAATAGGTGAAAAAATAGAGTATCTAATTTAAATAAAAAAATATAAAAATTTTAAATTAAATAAATGAAAAGTTATAATAACATTATTGAAATAGTCTGTACATTCAGCTATTTGATATCTATTTCTACTTTTGCACATATATACATATGTATAGCAGAACACTTTGCAATCAAATATTTCATACTTGTAAGCATGCCTTCCATATCTTGAAGCATGCTTTTCATATCTAGTTGAAAATTTTATTTTTTTTTTATTTTCAATCTAAAATGCCTTTTCTAGTTAAAAAAAGGTATCAAATATTAATAAAAAAAAGGGAAAACAAAATTTTTGTTCCTTTTGATGGGACTTGAACCTGGGTCTGGTAAGCCAAGCCACCATATCAAATGGAAGCTTGCATGCATATTTTATGGAAATAAAAATATCTTCAAATATCTATTGGAAAACATTTTCAATTAATAAAATGAAAATATTCCAATATTTTGATATTTGTCATATTTAATATTTTATTTCCATTAAGTTGATCAATTTGCACAAACATAATAGGCAAATATCCTCAACTTCATGAAAACGCAATGTCCGGAAAGACTCAACTTCATCAAAAAGTCAATGAAGTCAGCTACTCAAACTAAAAATTTGCTACTCATTCGATCAGCTGATATTTGGCAAAGTCACTCTAAATAAATTAAGAAAATGCACAAAGGGGAATGCTTGAAACCCTAATAGATATCGGCGAGCAAGTGTGGCGAGTAGCTCTGCTCGAACATACGTGTTGGTGCCTCTTATTCATACATGCTCTTTGGTATTACTCTCTCACTCTCTTCGGTTCGATGTTCGGCAAACAATTTCAGGAAAATGGTAGAAATGCTTTGGAAATGTGAAAACATAACAGCGAGAACAAAATGAATGACGATTGCCCAAAGAGCATGTATGAATAAGAGCCACCAACACGTATGTTCGAGCAGAGCTACTCGCCACACTTGCTCGCCGATATCTATTAGGGTTTCAAGCATTCCCCTTTGTGCATTTTCTTAATTTATTTAGAGTGACTTTGCCAAATATCAGCTGATCGAATGAGTAGCAAATTTTTAGTTTGAGTAGCTGACTTCATTGACTTTTTGATGAAGTTGAGTCTTTCCGGACATTGCGTTTTCATGAAGTTGAGGATATTTGCCTATTATGTTTGTGCAAATTGATCAACTTAATGGAAATAAAATATTAAATATGACAAATATCAAAATATTGGAATATTTTCATTTTATTAATTGAAAATGTTTTCCAATAGATATTTGAAGATATTTTTATTTTTATTTCCATAAAATATGCATGCAAGCTTCCATTTGATATGGTGGCTTGGCTTACCAGACCCAGGTTCAAGTCCCATCAAAAGGAACAAAAATTTTGTTTTCCCTTTTTTTTATTAATATTTGATACCTTTTTTTAACTAGAAAAGGCATTTTAGATTGAAAATAAAAAAAAAATAAAATTTTCAACTAGATATGAAAAGCATGCTTCAAGATATGCAAGGCATGCTTACAAGTATGAAATATTTGATTGCAAAGTGTTCTGCTATACATATGTATATATGTGCAAAAGTAGAAATAGATATCAAATAGCTGAATGTACAGACTATTTCAATAATATTATTATAACTTTTCATTTATTTAATTTAAAATTTTTATATTTTTTTATTTAAATTAGGTAATCTATTTTTTCACCTATTTTTTTGAAAAAATTCATACCTTATAATTTTATATTATCAACCAAGTTTTAATTAAATTTTCCCAAAAAAAATTCACTAGTCCATAGTTTTCAAAAAATCCATACCTACTTCTAATGACAATTTTCGAATTTTATTTAAATTAGGTTATCTATTTTTTCACCTATTTTTTTGAAAAAATTGATAGCTAATTCTATATATTTTTTCCGAATTTTAATTAAAAATACCTAGCCATAACCTATTATTTTTTATAATAATATACTAATATAATAGTTTTATCCAAAAAAAGATTCATTCATAATCAGATTTGATAAGAAAATGTTTATTACCACATAATTTTGTACGTACAAACGTCAATACGTATTATGCCATCTAATAATATACATATGTATGTAGATATTTGTGTATGTCCGAGGCTGCTGGCATCGTTGAATGGATGAAGGATATATGTGCAAACATTTAAATTTCGCGAAAACTCAGTTTAATGTTCTGAATTTTCATAGACATAGCGAAAATTCTGAAATTCCACATAACACCTTCATTCATGCAATATGAACATTCACACATAAATTCATATGCATGTGCGGCAGCCAAGAACAATGTTGCCGTTGCAGCTTCTAGTAAAACGCAAGAAAAAGGGACTAAATAAATTACTAGTGAAAACGCAAAATCCTTACTATTTTCTTGTATTATGTTCTGTAACTTGGCAAGACTATAGCTAGTCGGTTGACTACGCTTTTATTTGACATATCGGAAATGTCAATAGCTTAGAAGTCTCGAAAATATCCAAATTTGCAAAAGGCAGTCACAAAGGAAGCTGGTGCCGAAAGCGTAAAATTGATAATTAGTACAACATTGTCAAGCAAATCAGTCGCTCTGCTACTGCGATCTACTTTTTTAAGGGCTCTCATCACAAAGCTCCAAAATTTAACAATCGACATATACTGCGTACTTTGGCACGTTTAAAATAAAAATGCCAATTTTGTATGAAATATATGAAAAATATATAGAAAACTTTGAATAATAACTTTTTCGTGTTTTAGTATAGATTTATACCAATTGCTGGTCTATATCTGTATTTTTTTGTTTAAATTTTTAGAAAGATTTCCAATATATTGGTATATATAGTAATAATATCAACATATTGCATATATATATCTCGTGTCTTACTTTCAATTTCTTCATGTTACCTGTCCCGGTACCTGTACTTGGGACTTTCTGTATGGTGGGTCAGAATTTTATCCAATATACAATGCTGGTTGCCTAGCAAAGTACCTATGAAGTTCCTAAATTAAAAATTTGTAGCAAATATGCCCAGTTGAATTTAAGTTTACCCCGTCACTGAATACCCCCAATATGAATTGAAGTTGGAAATTAAGATTTTTGTCAGATTTAAATTTTGTCGATCAGGAAATATTTGATTTATGAATGAAATAGTTATTGTTGTATTTATGACGACAGATTTGTAGGACAGATTTCGCTGCTGCGACTGTGCGTAGGAATGGTTTTTGTTTTTGTATGAAGGTAGTTGAGGACAGCACATGCATTAGAGGGGGATGTGAGGACATGTGTAGGTATTTATGTGTGATTGTGCGCATACGTTTGTTTGTTTTTTTGGACATATGTATGTACACAAATATGTGCGTGCGCGGTAGCTTTACGCATGCACACTTTTTGGTGGATGATATGGGAATATGAATGTGTGATTTGCCGACGGCAAAATGCATTCTTCCCATATTAATGGTTTATTGATATAATATTCACATGCATATCTCCTTTTTTCTGCAATTTTATTATCCTGACGTAAAATCCTACTCCCTATATTTATTTTTATATTCAATAATTCAAATTTATTTCAAATGCAATTGCTATGAAACAAATTTTGGTAATTGTTTACTTTAGGAGACAACTGCTAAAACACGTCCGAAGTTATCGGGAAAGGTATCAAAAGACGCGTTTTGACCTCGGTAACAATAATAAGGAGGCGGATTTTCGAGTTTTTGTTTCAGTGAAGAGATATTTGCAATCAAAGTTGAAAATTTTCTATCATTTTCATGTGGTTGTTGTAATCACGTATTAGGGTGTAAAAGGGTGTAGTGGTTAAAAGTGTGTTCTGCGCAGAAATACTGTGGACCGCGTAGCCGGTGTTGGACCGGCTAAGGGTTATTTTTGGGTTTTCTGCGAATAACTTTTCACTGAAACAAAAAATTGAAAATCCGCGGTAATTCTATACGACAGCACGTAACTGCTAATATACGTCCAAAAATCTCGGGAAATGTATCAAACGACGGGGTTTAACCTCCGTATCAATAATCCGAAAGCGGAAGTTCGATATTTTATGTATGTTCAGAGATATTTGTAATCAAAGTTGAAAATTTTCTGTCATTCTCATGTGGTTGTTGTAATCACAGATTAGGGTGTACCGAAAAGTGCAAAAAGTGTGTTCTGCGCAGAAATACCTTGGATCAAGCCCCCTATTTGGGATCGGACCTGGCTCATTTTTGGGTTTTTTGTTAATAACTTTTCACTGAAAGAAATGATTTAATTTCCGCTTTCGGATTATTGATACAGAGGTCAAAACGCGTTGTTTGATACCTCTCCCGATATTTTTGGACGTATTTAGCAGTTGTCTCCTAAAGGAAACATTTACCCTATTGTTTTATGCAATTTTAATTATCCTTACCTGCTTTTTATATTTATTTTCAGGTTTACTATAACATAAATTTATTTAAAATGTAATGCTATGAATTTCATGTTTTAGGTTGAATTCCAAAACGCTCGAAAATTACGAGTTTTTACTATTTCTTTGTAGAAATTTTTATAAGTAGAAATGGTATTGTTTGTTAGGAACCATTAAATAATTTTTTTTTCAAAGATATTCAATGAGCAAAATCAGCTTCGTTTGCGTTTTGCGAAAAAGTTTAAATATTAGATCAGAATTTCTGATAACGATAAAAGGTATTTTAAGTTTTTTTTACCTTTAACCAATTTATTATAAATTGAAAGCAATTGCATACCTCTCTCTCTCTCTATGGCGCGATATACAACAGGTATATCATCATAAACCTCCTAAGAGATTTTTGCGCCGAGCTTCTCTTCCAATTTGTGGTGTGCCGATTTGAATTTTCCCTACAAATTGGTGGGACCTACAGTTTTTTGCCGACTCCGAACGGCATCTACAAAGGAGACGAATTTTTGCTGAGAAGCCTGTCATGGCAGAAATACACTCGTAGAGTTTGCCAAACCACTGCCGAGGGGCGACCCCGTTTTGAAAAACTTTTTTCAAATCACTTTTGATGTTACCTGTACCAGGGCTCGAACCATGGACCTTCGGTGTGGTAGGCCGGCAACACTACCTTCACACCACGGCGGCCGCCTACCTACCTACTAAAAAAATGTATCTAAGACTTTAAACTTAAAATATCCTATTGAAAAAAATTATTAAAATGATTGAACCAAAGGCTTAAGTCATAAAATACTTATTGGAAATAGAAATAATAGAAAGGAAAAATGTTTTAATCAAGGTCGGGAGTCATATACATCCATAGATTTGAGATCGGAAATCTCGAAATAATAGCACAAAGTATTTTTCAGTATTTAATTAAATTTTCGCATCAAAATTATTTTCAAGTAAAATACTTGCATTTTTTGGCAAACGAACGTCAAAATCCACGGCCATCACATTAAAATGAGTCGTTTATTCAACTCATTCCGTTTGTTTACCTTTTGGGTTTACGCGATTCCCACTCATAAAGTACAAACTTTAACTCAAATAATTTGGAAATATTAAGGACAAAGCACAAAGAGGACTCGCTGAAACCCTAATAGAAATCATCGAGTAGCATCGAACATACGAGTGAAAATTCTGCCGATTTTCAAATGAGCGAACTGACGCCTCTTATTCATACATGCTCTTTGGATTGCCAATGTGGGAAGTGTGTGATGATTATGTTTGACACCAAAAAGTTGGAAAGCGTGCAAACGGAAAACTGAGGTTGGAATCAGTAGAATTCTTGGAACAATATCTACGTTGACTATGAGTATACTAGATACTACTACATGCTTGCATGCTCTACTATTATTATTGTTATTGTAGCAGTAGTTCGCCCTGTTTAGTCATCGAATGGGACGTGACGGACCAAATAGGGTTACACTGGTGTTGACAGTCCTTTGCGAGAAATGACTCCGTTACTGGTAGCGATTTCGTTGACCCTAGAAATGGGGCCGATGTGGATTTTGGACAGACTCACTAAAAGATTTGCGACGTGGGTGTATCATTTTCAGGTACTAGCCCAACAAAAGCGAAAGCTGTCCTCTTGAACCTTCAGGTCGACTCAGCGGCATCTAAAATGTGAGAAAACAGAGGATATTTTGTGGGAGTTGAAATGTGTCATATCCGTAGCTGAGCCATATGCACTCATAAATGCGTATTAAACAGGGTTGTACTGAATTAACAAACATCGCTCGGGTAAAAGCAGAGTTCCTCCAGTTCTTAGACAAGCTTGTTGTGGGAATGTCAATTCCCTTTTGGCACCACCAGTAGGTCGTTGGCACATAGTGGTCGGCCTTGTAGAGAAAAGGACTGCTTCCGATTTACAAATACGGACCACTAAATATTATGTCGTCGATTATTTTCGTTTTACAAATTAATTTTTTGCATAGTTCTTCATTTGTATGTCAAATCAAATTCATTCTCTTAAAAAAAAACGATTGTTTTCCATTCCATCCTCTTGTCGGTTCACTGCCCTAATCCCAATTCGAAACTTACACACGCTACAAACACTTCAAACAACATAACGGCAATCAGTTAGTCAGTCAATGAACCGTCACAAAGCCTAATTTCCATTTCATCAATTAAAAACGCTCACCATTTCAATTCTTCATGCAGTGATGCTCTTAGTAACTGCATTCAGTAGCAGGAAGTGGAGCCGACGAACGTTCAAACATCTACATACAAAGGGGAGATGGAACAAAAGTATGGGCGTGCAAAAAATTATATACATCTACAGGGTGTGGGGGACTTGTATGATCTATTTAGCATATAGCCTTGGACAAGCTATCTGATAGACAAGCGACCGAGCGTGCAAACGAAGAAGCAGCAACTACTATGTACATTGCACGGAGAAATGAATGAATTGACTGTATTACATCGTAAATAAACTCGCAATAAAGATGATTGGGGTGGGTGGTTGCTGCAGCAAGTAAAGGAACGCTCGCTCAAGATGCGTTAGCGAGATGCAAAGTTGGAGTATACAATGGTGACGATGCTTGTACATACATTTGTATTGATGTACAGGGTGACATGAAATAGCATCAACTCCTATGACAAATGTGAAACAGAAAATGTATAACCGCGGGAATTTTCTTCATGTGAAAAATCTTTAAGAACGTTGCATCCAAGAGAGCATATATGTATATTTGTGTGCTGCAAAGGATAGTGGCTTGCCACTATTTGGCTTATCTACAGCTATGACGCCATTCACCTGTCGATAAATCTCCTGGTTTCCTTTACTGTTAACTTGTAACATCTTTCGGAAATCCGATAAGCAAGGTGAGACAAGGAATGTTTCACCGGAAGGAATATCAAACAAAGTACTACCAACAGAAGAAAAACGCGGCCTGCCTTAAAGTGTGGCCCACTTTTGGAAACCGCTCATTTGCTGGTGCTAACGGCAGAAATCCAGATGACACTGTGGGCTTAGGCAAGATTGGGTGCTGTAACTGTACTGTAACAACAGTTTTACCAAATTATTTATTGGCACCCTGTATTCATACAAACATATAGTAGCAATTGCAAAACTGAGTTGATCGTACATATGTAATGTAAGCGAATACTAATTGTTCGCTGGAATTCGTAAATACACCGCATTTTTACGCGCAATTGAGGGACGATGTCCTGAGGTAGAGCGAGAGAGGTGGGTTACGGTTACAGAGAGACTGTCTGCAATTTTCACTGATGAACGGAAGTGCCACTTATGGGTCATTCTCCGTTAACACCGCCAACAACATCACTATTATGGTTGACACATATGTATGTACATACATACATATATGCATACAAAAACCATTCCATGTAAAACCGACAAATATGTAAGAAAATGTGGTTTAAATAGGGACCCGTGACGGTACTGCAGGCTTGCCTGAGAATTTTAGTGCACTCGGCGGTCCTCGTGTCACACCTACTTGAATTCGACTGTCGGCAGCAAAGAATGTTGTGTTTGTATTTGTAGGTAATTACAACAGAGATATAACGACTTGGTTTTATTGGCAGTCACGTGGTGTGTAGGGAGTATTGCTGTCCCACTACACCGAAGGTCCCAGGTTCAAGTGACACCACAAATTTGTAGAGAAGCTCAGGCTTAATCTCTTCGGAGGTACGTCGCGCAAAATATTTATTTATTTATTTACTGTAGTACCGAAATCTTGTAGGCGGCCAAATCACCTGTCATGAGAGCCTGACTATATTAGATTGTATATTCTCTATAGGCAACGATGTCTGTAAATATATTTTGATCTCTCATAAGAAAAATAAGTGGATAAAGCAGTTCGTGGATTCTCTGCATTCCTATAACCGCAATTGAATCGCAAGAGCTGTCATTTGTTCTAACTGCGATCCGCTGAATATCTGATGCGGATTCGACATAAATTTTTCAAAATTGTGAATTAAAATAAATTAAGATGTAATTTAATAAGAGGCAAATTATTTATTTTTGATTAAAATTATATGCACTAATTGTATTGTCCACCAGAAGTCGTCCCGAAAACTGGGAACAGTTCGCTTTGTTGGTTGAGCAAATGAAGCTCAACGGGAATATCAGCTCAAAAATGTATCCAAACAGCCGTTAGACGTTGTGGCAGTTTATTGGACAAACCTGAGCACAGATTTGAATGCGTTAGGACAACCAACAAAATCCTTTTGTTGAATGTAGATGAGTATTTTCTCGTAAGGGCTTTGCTATTCTAATGTGTTTACTAAAAAAGCAACTACGAGATTCCATTTGTTCAACGTCATTCATTTTTATATTTATCCATTTGTTACACAATTCACATTCCATTACACCAATAGGCTGTTAAAATACTTTGTTGTTGTTGTGGTAACTACAAAAACACTCCCCGAAGGTTTTGGGGAGTGTTGCCGAATTAACAGTCCTTGGCCGGATTTGAACCCGGTACGCTCCGGTACTGCCCGACTGGCGTGGTAGCGAATTATGACCAGTGAAACCTTCTAGGTCATGTCACCCCTCCTTCCAAGCATGTAATCTTTGCCAACTGTATTTTGGTAACTTCCTTCAGCTAAGACTCGAAGGCATAAATACAGGTTTTGTTGACTGCTCTCGATATAATCACTGGAAGCATTTGACTGCAAATTAGGCCTAAAATGTGCAACTTTGTATTTTTATTTAATCGAAACTGCCTAAGGAACCTTTGGAGTAAAAAATTTGCGAATTTTTGTGTTTTGCTACTTTATTTTTCATTCCACTTGATCGACATAGGCCAGCGCGAATATTTTAGGTTCTCTATCTCCTAGAAGCCGTCTGATACATGCTGCTTCATTTTAGTTGAAATAAATTGTAATTGAGTCCATTTTTCCTTAATTTATTTATTTCAAACATAAATGAAACAGAACTGACAATGCAAAATCAAAAATCTTTTGACACAATCCGCTTCGTCAGTAGGTAAAGCAGGTATTCGACGGTTATGGTAATAGCGTAAACTTCACCAAGCGAGGGGAGTGCGAATTGGATGGCATTCGCGGGAGTGGCATCCGTCGGTTACCGTAATAGGCATGTACATATATGTATAATTTTGGCTAAATCTTTTAAAACCTTTAAAAAAGGGTATTCAAATATTCATTATTTTCCTCCACTCCAATCAATATAAACCAGTTCGAATAAGTCAAACACTTACCAATTACTTCATTTATTCCAATCAAGAAAGTAAGTAACATCTGCATATTTTTATCCGTTTTATAGCAACAACACTGCACTCAAATATTGTTCTAACACAGCTTGTGCCAATACAGCTCCATTCTCTATGGCCAATGCATATGCGGTATCGCCATTCTCATTCGACGCTGTCATATCTGGATCCTTGGCTAATAATTCATTACATGTATGTGGATGATTTCCTGCTGCAGCATACATTAAGGCTGTATTCCCAACAATATCCATATGATTTGGATATGCACCATGTTCTAGCAATAAATGTACAACCTCATTATGACCACCACAAGCTGCCAGCAGCAGTGGTGTTACCATCTCAGGGGCTTCCGCATTTACATTAGCGCCAGCATCTACCAGTAATCGTACCGCCGCCAACTGGCCATAATAAGCAGCCCAATGTAAAGCTGTGAAACCAGTTTCATCTTTAAAATCAATGTTATGAGCATTGCGTTTAATTTCTAGGCGTACTTGTTCATCGGTGATTTCACCTTGACCGGCTCGCTCATGAAAAGGTAATGTAACTTCAATTGTACAAAAGGTTGCTTCGGTATTGCCGCGCTGCAAATTTGTGAGTACAGTAGCAGGCGGACGATATGGAAGAAAGGCACTTTTACGTTTTGGTGCAACACTACTGCTGACACCCGCGCCAACGCCAGCACCACTACCAACATCTGTTTGCTGTGTACCAGCCGATAAGGAATGCAGTGAATTAGGTGTTGATATGGGCGTGGTCCTAGTCGAATTTGGTGAAGGTGTTTCCGCATTAAGTTGCATATGCCATTTTGAACTGTGGAATGAATCAATCAATACAAATGTTTCCAGTCAGATCGTATCTACCACTATATTCCTAATATTTTAAAAAATCCTTTAACGTAAAAAGCTTAGATTTTAATTTAAGAAAATATGACATTTCATTTTTTTAAATAAAGTTTTAATATTATCAAAAACATTAGAGTTTCTCGTAAAACGACCGGGGGTCAATTATGGTTTTAATTAAATTTTCGATTTGAAGTGGATGGAATAAAGCATGGAATAAAGTTAACGCCAATATAAATTTGGTGTTAACGTAAAAATTTCAAACATCGGATTTTTTACCAATGTAAACGTTTTAAGTGATAAAAATTACTTTTATTCTTAAAATTCCTCAATAAACTATCATTTAGCAAGATCAACTTGTTTTGACGCGATTAAAAATGTTCTTCAGCAAATAATTTTCAGCGCCGATATGCCTCCGCGGAGATTAAGGCCGCGCCTCTCAACCAATTTGTGGTGCGCTGCTTTTAACTTTTTTTCTTCTACTATGAGAGTTTGCCAAACCATCGCCGGCCCCATTTAAAAAAAAAACTTGTTCAAACCACTTTTGATGATACCTGTCCCAAGATTCGGTGGGGTAGGCTAACAACACTACCGCCACACCACGAAGACCGCCAGATATGATCTAGTAAACAATGACAAATTGTATACGGGAACAGTGGTAGCTTCATTTCGGATTTAGAATTTTAAATGGCTGAGTCTGATTCTTAGCTGTGAAGCTTTAGGATCTGCTATGCATCAGTCACTGAATTTGAGCTTGCCCTCGATAGGAGTGGCCTGCACTGCTTTGCAAACCTGAAGGACGCATCACATTTGTTCGTTGTTTCAATGTAAACGGTATATTCAAATTGCATTGAAAATGGTCGTCGTTTAAGCTCAAGTTGAACTAAATGAAATATTGGTTTTTTAAGCTGTAAAATATTAAAAATGAAAGCAACAGTTAAAATATATCGAATGCACTACCACAACTGAATGGAACGAAAATGCATTCTTCAAATGACTCTCAAACCGTACTCAAGTTGAAAGCAAGTGATTAAGAATGTTTAGTGATAAATCATTTGAAATAAATTTATATTACAAATTTCGAACCTTTTATGTTTATGGAAAAAAAAAATTTTAAATGACCAATTGGTACACCAAGTTTGAAAAAAAAAGATAAATAAGGCAGAGCCCGCTTACATTTAAAAACCAAACCACCATATTTATGAAGTTTCTAGTTTAAGTAGAACAATAAAATATTTTTCTTTGAAGGGGTTCGACCACCTCTCCCCATTAATTTTCTTTATCTCCTAACTCCAGACCAACTTCTAAAGAAAAATTTGTAATTTACTGAACTATTTTGTAAATTGGTGTTTTCATGTTTTCATTTCTTCAACAAAAAAATTTAAGGAATTCCTGAACATATTTTTCATTTCAAAATTCCTTCAGAATCCCTAAGGCGCTAATGAAAATTAAAGCTAATATCTTTACGTTACTAGTGCAACGTGTAACTTGTTGGAGCATAGTGAAATTGATCTAACTTCCTTCCAGCAGTTAAAGGCATTTAACGGACGGAAGCTGACTTTACCGATTCATGGGTCCGCCGGTGCATTGCACTGTTGTCGCAAAAACGGCAGTGGCTGCTGGACCCGATTCCCAGTTTGTGCATGTGGCTTTTGAGTCTGCAGTGACCTGTAAGTAGTCCCGTTAATATTTTAAAAAAATTAATCTGTCAAAATATTTCGCTGGTATATTTCAAGAGCTCATTCACAATGGAGTAGTGTTTTCACGGTCCAACAATACGTTTCAAGTCGCGTATTGAATAGTCGACTTAATTCGCGAGTGCTTAAAATAGCCGAGTTTTGTTGTTGATTTGAAGGTAATTCCATAAATAAGCGAGTATTCTTTTCACAATCGCTTCGATTAGAATGCGCCTAATAGGTTGCTTTTGGAGATGTTTAGCCAGTGATTGACTATCTCATCCTGCCTGAGCTTATCCCAAGGGCCTTCCTTGCCCTGAACCCACTCCTTGTGCCTCGGTACCCATCACAATTGGTACTCCCTTCCGGCACTGCCCAACTGTCGCGGTAGCGATTTGGTATCACTGATGGGTAATGAGAGGTAAGAGGCATCATCCGTAGATGAACCATCGAGTTGCACGTAATTATATTTGTGCATTTTAGTCGCCTTCTACGACCTGTATGCCTACCTCGGGCATATTCTAAATCCCTAACTTGCAAGTATGTCTGTTGTAAGAATCGACTAAAATCCCCAAAGGGTAATGACGAACAACTTGATGGTTGACCTACGGATATTATGCCTGTGACCTCTCATTACCAACCTTCTTCTTTATGGAAGAATGGGGTGAAATAACCCAAAAGGTTCCACTGGTCACCGCGACAGTCGGGCATGTTCACAGGCCTGTCACTGTGGACAACACTATCACCAAAGCCCGGGATTGTTTTGCTAGCTAAAAATAAGAAAAACAGCTCGGCAAATACGCTAATTGCGAAAACTTCCGCTTATGGAATAGTTCAACGCTGGAACTGTCCCATGTGGCCTTGTCTCCCAACACTATTTTGAATCTTTTCTCGAAAATGATAACTTTGTTCACATCATCCCTAGGAAGCGGTTAGACAGTTACCGAGACATTTAAACACTTGAGGCCACTTTCATAAAAGTTTAAGCCTAATCAGCAGTTAATTATACAGCTAACCTTACAAAATACGTCGATTAAACTCCGGTTATGCGCAAAGCAGAAACGGTAAGTCACAATCGACGTATCCGTCTTACGTTAAAATTTAGAGGAAAATCAATTTTGTCGTATCCGTCGAATCCGTTGTTACATACACAAACTCTCGCAATCTACTCAGCTGTCTCGAACATATCGCCGTATTGTACCTCTTTGCCGTATTAGCGTTGAGCTCAAAACATTTTGAGCTTTAAGCGGCTTTTATGAAAGTAGCCCTTAGGAACGGTTACTCAATGTCTGGTTATGATAAACTTTATCACATGATAACCTAATCATGGCTTGCCTCAGAATGGCATTTTCGTTTACATAAAAGTTTGATTAAGTTATCATGATGAATTTGGTCATTATGGACGTTTTTCGAAAAAAATTCACAAAAGTTCCATTGTGACAGCTGCTCTGTTTTCAATTTTAAACGAACGATTTTGGACAAATTTCGATTGTTATATTTTTTATATGGATATTATTATATTTTTAAACTCTATTGCTTGCAGAGCTTGTTAGCAAAACAATTTATCACAAAATCAGACTTTTGCTTTGTTTTGCTAAGCACATATTCATAGGTCCATCCTTTGATAACTTTTATCAGAAGATAATCAGCGCATCGTCGATAATCAGACATTAAGTAAATGGTTTTTGGACCAACTTCTGATAGTCTTGATTAAGCAGTTAATCAGACATTGAGTAAACGGCCCTTAGATAAGATTCCTAATTTCGTTATTTACTCCGCTATTACACATTTGCCCGAAACTTATTCAAAATTGAAACGAACGTCTCTATTGAAAACGCCCCATGAGTGAGAAAAATTAAGTTTCTCTTTCTGATAAGCTTGGGTAACTCTGAGCTGTGCCGCGCAATTGCGCTAACGAACTCAGAGTTGGCGCTAGCACCAAGTATAGAAAAGCGCCAGTGCCAAGCAGTGCCAAAAACGCAACTGTGCCATAAACACCAATGGATACATCACATCAACCATTAACCCATTGAGCTACCAAAATCCAAAAATGGCACCTCGAAGATAGCGACAACAACCGCTCTGACTTCCGAGGGAGACTAGAGTCATACTAGCACAACTTCGCTCTGGATATTGTAATAGGTTAAACTCTTACTTATGCAGACTGAACCCCAACATACCAAATACATGCCCTGCATGTGGTATGACCCCTCATGATACCATACATCTCTTTTCCTGTTCAGTTGAACCCACTCTTCTAACACCCACATCACTCTGGTCCAACCCTGTGGAAACTGCGCATTTCCTCGGACTTCCGTTAGAAGAGCCTGATGACAATTTAGAGTGATCGAGCCCATTGGGCAGGGCGAAGCACTGTTAACAACAACAACAACAACCGCTCTGACGGTAACCAAGGAAATTCAAATGTCGTATAAGGCTAAATGCAGATTTATTTTGTTGTGTTGATCTTCCGACAGGGTAGTAAGCTGATTTTTGTTGGAACGATTTTCCGTCATCCCTTTTCAAGTTTGGTTTTGTGACAAACCGGTTTCGGCGTTCTGCCATTTTCAATGCCTAGTTTCGTGCACAAAACCAAACCTGACAAGGGATGACGGAAAATCGTTCCAACAAAAATCAGCTACATGCAGACTTGTTTTCAACCGATAGCTGCTGCCCACAGATTAAGTATTTAACTTTGTGTTCTTTATCTTCGGAAAAGTTTATCTATATATCTCTGATTCTTGTAGCCATCTTACTCAAGAAGCTAGCATTTTATACATGTTTGTATAAAATTCTATGCAAAACTTCATAGTTTCAAAATCAGCGGCTCCAAAATAACACAGCGCCAAAAATCAGACAAATATTAGTGCTAACACTATGCGCTATTAGAGTTTTGAGTTAACGCCACAATTGACGCCAGAGCCACAAAAATTGAGTTATTACCCATGCCTACATTCTAGCCTTATTTGAGTATAAAATTTTCCCCTACTTACCGGCTCTGTTCGTCTTCCGAATTTGTAGCTGGAGAATTTGCCGCTGAAGACATATTCGAACTAGTACCTTTTCTTTTGTACTTGATACTTTAATTATGCTTTTAATGTTTTCCTTAATTTAATATATATGTAGTTAAGCGAGTCGCAAAAGACTATTCGCAATTTTGTTTGGCAGTAAACTTCGAAAATTGGTGTGAATGAACTGCAAAGACGTAGAAACAATGAAATGAGAAGACAACCAACTGATGAAAGTGCTACAAAAAGGAAACAACAATAACTTAAGAACGGCAAAATGAACAAAAAAAAACTGCAATGGGATTTGACGATAAACTACGCGCCATTTTTGCTTTTTTAACCCATAATAACCCTTGTTTAAAAATAGCTTGTATTATCATTTTATATGCCTGTTACAACAAAGTTAATTATAATACTAAAACTTGTGCCCTCATTAATATGCATCAAATACCCGGCTTTATAAAAAGATTCATACCACAACGATGATGCCGATGAATTATCCACAGCCGGTATCATCGCAAAAACGCACTGCGATTTCACTTTTCATTCGATTAAATTTTTAAAAGTGCACAAATGTTATGTTCGCTGATATTTACATATTCTTAAATTCTGTAAATCCCTTATTTATTTCACACTCACCAGAATTTTATTGAGAAGCACACATTTTTTAACGATGTGCCCATCAGAGCGCTCGGAAGAGAAAATGTGCAGAGGGAAATTGGAAAAAATGTAAAGTTCACTTTCATTGCCGTCTTGGGTGATGAACCGTGTGGATAATGACGTTTGGATGTTGTGTATTATGGATGGAAGGAAACATGAAAGGTACATTTTTTGTAGGCCGCATTTAGCAAAGACACAGTATTTCGAAATGTACGAAATGCTGCCAGGTGGAAACACAGATAGAGTTGCCAGTACACTTTAAGAAATTTACAAAAAAAAAACAAAAATATGTATGCCTTTCAAACATTGAGAGTTCACAATAGTTTCTACCCTTCCAACATTGGAAGTGCACCCTACCCATTGTAAAGGTCTACAAGTAAGTTATGTATCAGCTGTTCGTCAATAGCTGTGCCCACCTTGTAAAGAGCTTGTCATTCAGGGGCTATTCAAAGCAGAGTTGCACTCATTGGAAGCAAATAAAAAGTAGATGATGGTATAGAGACATATATTGTAAGTTAAGATAATACTATACATCCAGCGTCAACTGTAAAAACTGCACTACAAATGTCGATATTGGCACCCAGAGACGCGTTTCGGTCCCAGGAACCCTAATCCGGTGGGGGAAACCCATTATTTGTAGTAATTTAAAAGTTATGACACAGGTTGGATCCTAAAGGGGGGGCCTTCGGCCGCGCTTCCAACACCGGCTACGCGATCCCAGTATTTCTGCGCAGAACACACTTTTGCACTTTTCAGAACACCCTATATCTTTGTCTACAACAAACATATGAAAATTACAGAAAATTGTTAACTAACCTAAATATTGGGTTTCCCCCACCGAATTAGGGCTCCCCCCACCAAATTAGGGTTCCTGGGACCGAAACGCGTCTCTGGGTACCAATATCGACATTTGTAGTGCAGTTTTTACAGTTGACGTTGGATGTATAGTATTACCTAAGTTAATAAATAAACAAGATAAATTAACACCCTCAAATTATTGTTTATAACTCCTCATACTGATTTAAGTTATCATATTATATCAAATTTATCATAACCAGATATTGAGTAAACGGCCTTTAATATGTACTATACACCAGATATTTTCTAATTGGTTAATCATATAGGGTAATCGCACCAGTTTCCGGACACAACCTTTTCCTCAACTTTGAATTCGACTCATGTTCTCACTTATAATGTTGTTTATAATAGCATAAATACTGCTCTGTATAATTTAAAAAAATACCGTTGTTAATATTATTAAAGTAAAAACTCAAAAAAGTTCGATTTGCTCTAGTTTCCGGACAGTAAAATTTCGTTTCCGGACACTTTGGTTTTAGTTTCCGGACACTCGAAATTTGTATGAAATTTGTATATACACTATATTTTTGTAAAGTATTTCTGAAACATAAAGAAGGACTTTGAATACAATAAAAAGGTCTTAATCATATTCACATCTCTCTGGATGGACATCTCACTGATTTGGACACTGGTCACAAACCAACTTTTCGATCGGTGGTTCGAGGGATCAGTCAACTTACGGCGTACGCAGTTGATGTTTTATTTGTCATAATTGGTAGAGTTTTTCCAACAATTAGCTATATGAAGGTCCGGGAACTTCAGGAGGTCCTTGTCTGGGCATCCGACGTTGGTTTAATCGCAAAATGCGGGTTTACATAGTCTTGGCGGGGTGCACGTGAGTCTTCTCACCCTCTTTCTAATTGGGTATTCACC
Source organism: Merzomyia westermanni (assembly GCA_949987695.1). NCBI lineage: Eukaryota > Metazoa > Arthropoda > Insecta > Diptera > Tephritidae > Merzomyia > Merzomyia westermanni. Next base: position 199,305,541 of record OX465289.1, on the reverse strand, counting down.
GCGATTGTGGAGCTAATAGTCATTATGGAGTCGTCGTTTGGTTACCAGCCACACAAAAAAAAAAAAAGAACTTTTGTTAACAAACTGGAGAGAGTATGCGCATAATCAATAATTAGTATAATGGGAGGCTTGAATGCCACCCCGACAGAATTATTAAATTCCATTCTGTACATCGCACCCGTAGACTTAGTGGGCAAAAGCATATTGTTGACAACTGAAACTAGGTCCTATACCTCGTGGCAGTAACCTGTACCAGCGCCATCAAAAACGGGACCGACAGACTGTATGGTCCCGCCCGCACTTCGAAATGGGTGTTGAAGCTACAATAGATGTTAAGGGTTGGCGTAAGATTCGGTTGATCCATACACATTTACACCGATTGCTCCAAATCTGCTTTTTACTGTGCTTATCCGAAGTTAAACAAATCCTACAAGGAGGTAAATTACAACAAATAAAAGTGTCTTGAAGTGCAACAGGCGCTAGGAAAAATTTACAAGAAGGGAACGTACATCTATACTTGGTCATGGGTCATATGGGCATAGATGGAAGCGAAAGGGATGATATCTTCATCTAGAAGGGGAAGTCTCTCGAAAAGTATACCATAGAACTCCCCATCAGATTGAGAGTATTGAAAAGCAGTCAAGAGCTGTAAACGATCTATCAAGGAAAAACGGTTTAGAAGTAACATGGGATGGCAAAGTCTCCGAGGCCGTGTGCAAGTCTTATGGGTTAACAACCTAGCTCTTGTCCGTAAAACGGCAAGACTGAAATATTATGTTTTATAGGTTGTGCAAGTAATGCTTGAACATATTTTGTGATCCTGTCGCTCGCCAGATTCCACAGCTATCCTAAACTGCTGCTTGTCTGATGCTTGTTTGGTTTGACCTTATAACCTCGAAGGGCTGAGGTAAAAGTCTGAATTCATTCTTTAAATAATAACATCGATAAAAACAACAAAGTTTGTACAAAATGCTAACATTGAAACTTATTTTCTCACTATCCGGACAGCAATATTTGTACTTGAAAAAACTTGTCCGAAGACTGAAAGCATAGAAAACAAATATGCTGGTATCCGGACAGTAATAATTAAGGCTGAAAACTTAACTAAATTTTTTTTATTTATAAAATGAAAGTTTATGATATTTTAAACAAATATTATTAAATTTTATTGTAATATGTTAATAAATACTTGTTTAGGCCCTTACTTTTCTAAAATGCTCCCACCATTTTTTTTTTACAAAACCTACAATTTTGACGCATGCTCAAACTTCTAACACTGAAGTTACGTGTAACTTTTAAAATATGCTTTTGATTCAATTTAAACTTTCCACGTACACTCAGAAAACATGTACATTTCCATTTGTGTTGTTATTTGAGACTATTTGTTAGTTATTTGTCTATAAGTCCCAAAACATTGACATAGTGTCAGGACAAAAGATCGCATCCGACGAATATAACATTAAGAACTCACTAAAACTGAAAGATACTCTAAAAACACTTGTCATTAAAATACAACGGGACAGTTTACCAACAAGTTTACGGCATGCCTATGGGTAATCCATTATCTCCAACGATGGCGAACATTGTACTTGACAAAATTTTTTACGATATCTTAGCTGAATTAAGAACAAAGGACATATGCATTAAATACATAGTCAAATATGTAGATGACGAATTTGCAATCATTAAAACGAAAGACGTGGAAGACATTCTAAAAGTAATGAACTCGCAACACTCGAAAATTAAATTCACAGTGGAAAAAGAGGACAAAAACCGAATAGCCTTCCTAGATATGAAAATATACAAACATCGTAATCTTTCATTTGAGTGGTATGCAAAAGAAGTTGCATCTGGTAGAATAATTAACTACCACTTAAACCACGCTTGGTACCAAAAGAGAAATACAGAGCCCAGTCTTGTAAGGATTATATGGTTAATTGAAAACAACAAAATCAGAATTCAAAATTTACTTTTAAAAAACGGCTACCCAGAACAAATAACTAACACAATAATAAAAGAAACTTAAAAAAAATTACGAAACATGTATAAACTAGTAGTGGGACTATTCTATATTCGAAAAATACTATTCGCATAAACGACTAAAAATATTCGTTTCTAAAAATTCGAATAGTATTTATTCGAATAATTTATCCGTTTGTTCGAATAGTTGTATTGAAATGCGAGATGTCGGAAGCGAAATTCACTGTCTTCATGGCTATGAGCATGCATACGTTTCATACAGGAATCGAAGGCAACGAGCAGGCTGATAGCCTAACTAGACACGCAGCAAGCACAAGTCCCATTGGGCCTGAGCCAATGTTGTTAGTGGGTCCTCAAACGCTTAGAAAATGCTTGAGGAAATACGAAGAAAAGGAACGAGAGGAATGCTAGCCCAATGTACCGGGCTTGCGGCAGTCAAAGCTGCTCTTGGGGGGCTACAATACCTCTCGCTACAGAGCAATAATAAGCCTCTCCAAGCTTTTAACTGCCATTCTTACTGGTCATTGCAGATTCAATAACCACCTACACAAAATGGGTATAAGAGCGAATAACAACTGCCGATTCTGTCACACGGCTTCGGAGACTGCAGATCACATCCTTATGGCATGCGACGCAATAGCCATGAAAAGAGCACAAGTCCTGGGATCACCATGGCCAGAGCATACGGAACTACAAGCCCCCAAGTTGGCTTGGAAGAGGTGTTGTAATGAGATGAGGGCACGATAGACCTCCCGGTCGCAGTGCTATCCTTAAATTATCTATCTATCTATCTATGCATACGTTTTGTATTTTTGCGTGTACAAATGTGTGCATACGCTGTAGTGATATTTATTTAACTATTCGAATACCTATTATTTGAATAGTTATCATGTATTCGAATAAAAGTATTAATTAATCGAATACATTTTTTATTTGGATTTTTTATTCGAGTAATTTTTAGGTATGTATATGGTTGTTGACATAATTTTTTGCTATTGGCTTTAAGAGTATGATTCAAGTCCCTGATAGTTAGATTGACAGGACTGACTCTCATATGTTGTAACAAATGACTGTCAGTGTGCTTGTCAGTGTGTAGTAGCTCAACTTACTCCGAATCTGCACAAACCGCAAGGGTGTGTTGTATGCAATAATAAAACAATCAAATTTAAATACTGCATTAAAAGTGAAGACATTAAACTCCCAAATTATTAAATATAAAGCAGTTATAATACGATTTTTGTTGGAACGATTTTCCGTCATCCCTTGTCAAGTTTGGTTTTGTGACAAACCGGTTTCGGCGTTCTGCCATTTTCAATGCCTAGCTTCGTTCTGGTCTGTGTCTATCCGCTGCGTTGTTTTTATAGTCCGTGGGTGCTGTGGCAGGTAATGTCAATCTATGTTTTCGTGGTAGGTAACGTTAATATGCGTGTGTGTGCGCGGTATTGATACGTCCGAATTGTTATCTGTCCCAAGGGTTGTTTTTGTAGGTATGTAGACATACCGCTTGTTAGCTAAGCGGTAGGTTGATGTAGGTAGAAATCGGTGATTTTTGCAGTTTGGTTCATATTTCGTTTTTGCTTGTTCATTGTTACGTGTTTGGTTGCTGTACCTGCTGGCTTGTGCTGTTTTTTGTAAACTAGTTTTAAGGGTTCAAATATTTCGTCAGAGATAGTGTTGGTTTGTTCGTTTATGATCCTGCCGTCAAATGTTTTTAACTTGTATATCTCCATGTTCTCAAGTACATTGAGCCGCCGGCCTTTTCCTTGTACGTGAAGTATTCGAGCCGTTGTTTTTATGTTAGCTGGGGTGCAGTTGTTCTCAAACATGTGGTTCGCGAAATTAGATTCTGGTATTATGGTGGGTTTTCGTGTTTTTTTGTTGTAGTCCCTGATATGCTCTCGGAATCTTGTGCTTATTTTCCTTCCTGTTTGTCCTATGTAGCTGTATTGACATTCACAAGTAAGCCTATACACTCCGTGTCTGTTGAATGGGTCATCAGAATTAGTGTCGGTTCTTAGTTTTTGTCCGACGTTGTTGGATGTTCTGAATGCTGTGTTGATGTGAGGAACACCATTTTATGTTTATACTTTTTCCTTTATACATCGCGCTACGCCCTAACATATTTTCGTAATAAAAAACCGAACGTCATTATTGAAAATATCTTATTAAATAGAGTTATTATAGGAGAAGCAGTTGTTTTTACAGCGAGATGAACAAATTTTATCTCCCACTTTGAAGCAATCACAAGCTAACTGTTTATTTCACTGCAGAACGTTTTATACTTTTTTCCTTTATACATCGCTACACGCCTTAAGATATTTGCATAGTAATAAATAAAAAAAAAAATCGGAAAGGTTTTAACAAAACTTACAAAGAATGTAAGCAGCCCTGCAAAAATCGAATGACTGAAACTCTAATTGGTATTCATGTCGGTAAAATATTCCGTAATTTTACGTGTTATATACTAGTCAAATGACTAGTAGCTGTGACTAGTAGCAGTACAGCTAGATATTTATCTTAGAAAATGAGAAAGAGCGCGATGTAAAACCGCACACACAGGAACGCGAGGAAATAAACAGTCAAAAAGTCTACCGATGCTCTTAAAAACGTGATGGGAGAAATACGGAAACTTTCGGTATGGCTCCGGGTAAATTGACTAATCATTTTACCCGTATCGTTTTTGCAGGGAACTTAAAATACATATATATTTTCCATAAACAGCTTGAATAAAACATACTGGTATGGGGGACTCTAAAATAATCGAAAAACTTAAGCTTCGTAAAATTACAATGAAGTATGATGAAAAAAATGCAAAACTTTTTTATATGCCTTGTTTAATGGTTTTGTTCCTCGTTTTAAGGTGTTGCTTCTAGTTTACTACCGGTGAAATATTTGTGCTCTTTTCCGAAACATGTGTGTATATTAATAAACATGCACGTACAAAAATATATTCTCTTTAATAAGGCATATTTTATATTTTTAGACTTCTTCTATTTAAAAATTTTTGTTAAGTTTATGTAATGTTACCATATTTATTTACCTAAGAGACCTCATAATATCACCGACTTTTGTTCGGTTTTGGTTGGGGAACTGTTCGACCTCGAAAAAACTAAGAACTTTGATACTTGAGCGTATTCAATCACTCGATATCAAAAAATGGCAAGCGCAGAATGGCGAGAAACATAAAGAACAAGTAAAATATATTTGGAAAAACTCAAAAATAGAATAGTTTTTCTGTGATACTTAATTTATTAGTAATTTTCACCCATATAATAACTATACTATTTCGTAGAGAAGAAATATAATTTTTTTAATTGAAATGAATGTATTAAAACTTAGTTTAGGAGAATTGAAATTTGATTTAGTACAAAAACTAAAAACAAAGTAGGAAATAAACTAAAGAAAATCAATATAAAAATTGTCAAAACATTGAAAAATAGTGGAAAGAAAAAGAATTAAGAAAAAATATCAAACTAAAAAAATTACAAATTTAAACAAGTAAGAAAGTCCAAGGGCCGTTTTCATAACCTTCGGTAAACTCTAACCGGCGTTTAACTAACGTAAATCGTTCAGTTAGCTGCTAAATTAACCGCCGATTAGCGTTAACCGGCACTTAAAAAACCGCCCTAAGTACGGGTAAAACGGAATATTAGGTAGTCAGCTTTAGGCGATTTCGCTCATTTCACTGATGTACTCTTCACAAACGTTATATGTTTTGTAACTAGTTTCGTCGCTCTAAACGGTTCTGAGTTTATTAATAAAGCTTTAAAATTTGGTCACCCATTTTCCAAAATTTTACAAAAAAAATATTACCTAATGAATCCGTCAATATATCTAATTTCACAAATTCTTTTTGTTTTGTTAATCTTCCTACAGGGTGCAAATTTGATGTATGTACTACATATATTGGAACGATTTTCTGCCATCCTTTGTCACACTCGTTTTGGGACAATCCGGTTTCGACGTTCTCACATCTTCACTGTTTATTTAAAGTAACATTGTTCTCATTTTATTTTTCAGAATTTTAGATATCCAATGTAGGGGCGTGGTTGTCATCCGATTTCCACATTTTGAATAGCAACATAGATTGTCTATTTCAAAGATTGTAAGCTTTTACAAAGTTATAACATCCAAATAAAGTTGTAATTAAAACTGCACAACTGGGTATAAAAAATGTGAAAATAAAAATAAATAAAGAAGTATGAAGGTAGTGAAAAATATAGAATACATATATATATGTTCTATAAGGGGCTATACATATACATATATCTATATATATATTTAATGGGGTTGTAACGTTCCAGTTCTTTTCAAAAGCTCATAACCGCTCGATATTTTGAAAACTTAAAAAATCTTGTGAATGGTTAGATGGTGGAATTATAAGCACTGTAAAGTAGTGGATAATGTAAAATCGTATTCTGTGCCAATTATAACTACTGTAAAGATGAGCTCTGCTCTTTGGAAATGTGTTGCTAGTGTGTTTAATTAACCTTGGATTACAACAAAAAATTATAATATGGGAAATGCTGTAGTAAATAATTTTTATTGCAAAATGATCCAGTCGAAAGCATTAAAAAGCGTAAAAAAAAGAATGAGGATTCTATTTTTATGTAGGGATGTCTTAAGGAAGGGCCCTAAGCCACTGCTTGGGCCAAATCAAAATATTTGCGGCACGTAAACGCGACCGTCGTGGGAAAAGCAAATGCGGAGTTTGGCATCACTGATTCCGAGTGGCTGCTTTTCATTCAGAGTTATTAAAATATTCATAAAACTATTTAAATTAAACGAGCGCATAATTTATCGACAGTATGCCAAGAAACGAAAAGTAAAAGTTAATTTAAGTTTGAGCTTGCTTATGTGATTACTACAGCTGCACATACATTTTTTAGGAGTTAGTGAAAGGAGAAATCTCCTGCAAATGGCAGCTCACTAGGAATTGCTGATAGACCTCTAATATTCGTTTATTTCCATATGCCCAAATATACGAAATTTACTATGGCTTTTGAATTTAATTTCTATGTGTGCAGGATCGATTTGCTTTCTTGTTTTAAAAGTTGCAAAATTTTTTGTTTTTGAAAGCTTTAGTTTAAATATGAATTGAGGTTAAAAAAAGCACTAATTCCGAACGTTAAAATACAAAATAAAGAAAAAGGAAAGATTCCGTTTTTTTGTTATAAACAAGTTTATTCAATTTTTTATATTTCTTATTATACATACGAAAAAACAAAAGTTATGTAATGATTTTTTTTTTAATTTTTTATATTTGTTTAACTACATAAGGATTTATTTTAATACTTCGAAAGCTCCAACGATTTCCCCATAACGTGCCCAAAGAATGTGATTTGTATTTTGATTTAAGTACACAAAATGTCTCAAATCCAAGATAATCTAATACAAAAGATCGAGTGCAATTTCGTAACATTTAAAAATAACTAAAACAACATAAAAACCGACCGTACTTATACAGAAAAATTATACTTGCTTTAGAAAATTTAATTAATTTTTACATATAGAGACCCGTTCTACAAATATATGTATTTGATTCGACAAGTCTTGTATTTTGTTCTAATTTTTAGTTCCTTAGATGATACTTAATTCGTTTTTATATTTATTTATATTGACTAATAAATATTAAATAAATAGATTGATGTTTAGGAAAGAAAAGCCGCACTTAAAAAAAACTACGTCAATTTCTCATTTACATTCATATGTACATACATACATATATATATAACGTAGAGCCTAACAATTACACAGTGCAACAATTTGATGGCGGTGGAATGATTCCAACTTTCGCTGAAAGTTAATATGTATACGTACATATAAATAAACCTCAAAATCTTTTCGCATTGCCAGGATTTTTAATGGCCATAGTTTGACACTAGTTGGTTTTTAGAATGACAGCGCTATTCTGCTTTGCAATGAATGAGAATTGTAATAGCTCAATTTTAACTTAGCTATAACAATGGTCAGCACTAACGCTCTAGAATCGGGCTGTAAGTGAGAAAAAAAAAGAAAACATTCACGTAGCCTATGTATTTTTTATGACTTTTAAAACTATCAGCTCATATTTGGAATATCATTGAACATGAGTATTGGCTATACAGCTAAAATGTTTCAGAAAAGTATTTTAGCGGTCTTGTACAAAAAATTTCAAACAATAAATATTTTACAAGTATTTGAAGAACAAACATGTCACCTTTTTTTAACGTTTCTCCTCTCATCATTACTTGAAATCTAAAATCTCATTGTGCATTCTAAAGTCGAAATCTGGTTTCCAGAAATAAAAGACTTAGTTCGAATTTATATATTGTAAAATACTTTTGTAGAACATGTCCAACTGCCTAGTATAAATGTGACAGCAATTTTTTCAAATTTTGATCAAATGCATTTGAGTGGTTGCTTCAGGTGTAAATGTTGTAGACAGTTATTCGGGATAATTCTCACAAAAAACTGTGAACAAATAAGTATTACGTTAAATAAAATATACCATTATCCCTCGCTTTGAAAAATAAAAACGTTTTCAAGCTTTCTCAAAAATTTATCTGATATTTTAAGTATGAGATTTAAGGTAAGTAAGGATATGTTGTCAATCTAAAAAAAGAAAGTGAATATTATATATAAAAATAGAAGCACACATTATTATAATTAAAACTTGTTTTTTAGATCTACTGACATTTTTTATTCTGTGCCAGTTAGTAAAGTCTTGCCAGAATCATGGATTTGTTAAATTTAAAATAGCAAGCCGACGTTTCTGGCAAGAGGGCAACGATATATTAGTAATGAGTAAAACATACTAGCCCCAAAAATATATTTTATTCAAGAAAGTAGTGATAATAGTTACCCTTTCTTGAGTGTGACATTGATCTAAAAGTTCTGTAAAAAAGCTCAAATGTATTTCTAAAAAGTTAAAAATATAAAACGTGGTAGGTTTTTGTGCAATAAATTTGGATTTTTACGAAATACTACCATAATTTTCAACACTTTCTTTTTTCATTTGATTTACAACATACCTTAAACAAAAAAAAAGTTTATAATGGCCATGGAATTCAAAGACATTTGAAATGTTTGGTGTATCCTTTTGAGTCTTTCACCGAGTTGAAAACATGTATCGCCCCAAAATATGCCGTTGCTCTGTAATATGCATGAACTTTTAATTGAAACGTGTGTGATAAGGTCTTCGACATTAGTCTAAATGATATATAAATTTAAACTAAATTTGTATAAACTTGTAGTTATATTATATTAATTAATGTTTAGTATATATATACCTACATATATATAGTATATACATATACATATAATTAAGAGGTCAGATCGATTGATATAACTCGACTTGGCGAAACTAAAGACAGTCGTCGAGCACGTTCACGTTCCGCCAAGTGCACCGCTTGTTTTGTATTGCTCAAATTTGTATTTGTATTTGTTGAGTTGTTTAATGCAGCATTTAATTCAGGATACCACGAATCGGGTGGTAGTGTTGCAGCTACATTATTATTTGATATTTGGTGTTTATTAACTAAAAGACCTGCTGTTGATGCGACGGTGGCGGCGGTGGTACAATTTTGTGCATGATTCTCTTGATTTTGATTTCTAAATGAATTAGCAGCAACAGCAGCTACTATTGGCGTTGGCGCTGTAATTTCATTATTTGTTGTTGTTGTTGGCACTGTTGAGGTCAATGCGTTAGCGGTATAATTTGAAAATATATAAACTGAAGGTTGTAGTGGTTTGGGCAGGTTAGTGCTACTGACATCATGTTCGGATGTGGTGGCTGTAGCGAATATTGCAGTTGCAGTTGGTGCTGCTGTTAAGAGTGCATTTAAATCGAAACTGGAAGATTTACAGCTACTAAAATCATCTGTTAATGCCTTTGCGGTAACGGCGATACCAGATACAGATGCAGTTGGTGAGGAGGAAACATTTATGGATGATGAAATTGTAGTCGTCATTGATGCGGCTGGTGATCTTTTTAATAATGCTGTTGTTGAACTACGGCACTGTAATTTATCTGGTCCTTTGATTGGTCCGTTATTACGTGTAGATTTTCGTATAGGAATTAATGAGATTTCTGACGTATTGAGGCTTATCTTTCTGCTGCCACCAATAATTGCTAATGAGCTCTTATTTGTTGATTTGTGGTTGGTTATGGTGCTATTAGTAGTAGAAAGACTGATACTGCTGCTGCCTATGGATTTGGTGTTGTTACTGTTTAGCGTTGCTATCGCCTTACGTACTAATTCTAGATTAGACCCCGGGTCCGTACGTCTTTGTACAGCATTTTGTGTACTTTTTTTATCGTTATAAGCGGCACGATTATTTGTCGTCTTTTCAGCTTCTTCATCCGATGAACACAAATCAATTGTGTCAACAATGATTTCTGTAGATGGTGATGATATTTTCCAATTCGAACGTCTTGTAGCATCTCTTGTTAGTTTTATATTCAGTTTTGTATTTGGTAAAGATCGTCGATTTTTAACTTCGTTATCTGTGATTTTTTTTAGCCGTACAGAAATTGGACGGCAACGTCTTATTAACGATTTATTCAAAAATAGGAAACTTTCAGTACGCCTTCGTTGTGAAAATTGTCGTCGTGGAAAAACGTAAACATGCGTACTATAATCCTGTGGTTTTTTAAAAGTACAATTTGTATTTGCTACATTTTGTTTTTTCTCAAAATATTTTGGTGGCTTCATATGCGATTTTGAGAGTATAGGTGCAAAACAAAAACGGTCTAAACGATCGAGACGTTCATTTAAATATTCTGGTGTAATGGCAGTTTTTGTTGTTCGCAATAGAAGTTGTCCTGCCGGCGACGACAACGGTATTGTGGGACAACGAGTCAATGATTGTCCGGCACGATTTCTTCTTGGCATACGCTTGTTCCTACCTAAAATCATGAAGCCATTTTTCTCATCTTTACTTGCACCCTCCTTTCCAAACGTACTTGTCGACTCCCCGCCACTCTTATGTGACGATGGAACTTTACCACCGTTTTCACGACATTGCAAATTAAAATTAAGTAGGAATCCATTGCGTAGCTCATTATCTTCAGTATTACGTTTAGCGTCGTTGGTAGGTTGAATATTATTGCTTTCATTAGGTTCAGGTGTATCACATAGAATGACATCATCGTCGTCGTCATCTACGTTGCAAGTCTTTTCATGTTCCTATTGAATGAGAGATATGTATTTATGAATACAAGTTTTTCAAAAGAAAAAATCTTACCAGGATAGCTTCTTTTGAATACAATTCAGCATCGCAATTGTCACATAAATATATATCAAATGGTGCTGGTTCTACCATTATTTGCTCGGCATCTACTCTGCCTTGATTGGCACCACTTTTTGACTTTTGCCTCATCAAACATTTTCGACTTCGTTGCGGTTGATCGTATGACTAAAAATACATACATATATGAATACTATACATGTCCTTGCTAGGCGTTTGGAGTAAAATAAATATCTATCTATATCAACAAATACATAAATACGCCACATGAAAAAATTTTCAGCTCCTTTTTTAGGCGAACCGTTAGACCGATTTTAATGAAGTATGCACTGATCAAAAGCAAATAGAATTATTCAGTGCATAGGGGGTATCTTTAAAAATTCAGAAATCACCCACTTTGTAAACTGGGGCCTTCATCACTTTGACGTATTGAACGCATTTAAGCTAAAGGCAAGAGGTCGTGAGACGAATATAAGAAATGTTGCGATAGGGGCTGGAATCCCTCCTTTAACCACTGCCAACTAAGCATAAAAATTGGACCGATGGAAGGGAAGGCGTAGAACTGACCGTACTAGCTTAAATTATCATCCCGCGTGTCGAAGAAATTATTTTATTGATTACACATCGTACCCTGAAACGGTTATTAATTGGAAATGAAATGCTCAACAGGTAATCCATGCCTATATTTTAGAAATGTGACCTTGAAGTTAGAAACCCGCTAAAACAACCTTCAAAAAGTTTCAAAATTAATTTTTTGTGTTTTCACTAATATTTGCAAGCGTGCCAGAATATTTCAAAATTTTATTTATAGGCTGTAGTGAGAATGAAAATCCTAGACTAAAATTAAATTACATTAATATTTAATAAGAGAAGCGATCTCTAATACTACTTTATATTATATATAAAAAGGTGTCACGCCGAATTTTCTCTTAGCCACCATTTTTTTAACAGTGCTGACCATTGAGATATACCGTTTTACCACTTATCCGTATTATACATTGAATATTTCCGCACATATGCCGTATATGTCATGCACGCCCCCTTTTCTCTTAACAACCTTTGTTGTTGTTCTTAACGACAGAAACACTCCCCGAAAGTGTTAGAGTTTAACGTCATAGCGTATATTAGTTTATGCAGTAAGATAAATCCCATTTGTTATGGGTGGTGCCAAGCGTCTTTTCTCTTACCCACGTTTTTATTGAGATAATAGAGATGACCCTCATCCAACTCTTACCCAATTTTCATCATTGTGCCATGAACACTTCCAGAGATAAGTACTATGAAAAATCACATTGCCAAGCCCCCCTTCTCCCCCATGTCACATTATCCAGTGGTAAGGAATCTAAACCATTATAGGGGCCCACTTGAATACACACAAAAAAGTCATCAAAATCGGTCCAGGCGAGTTCAGTCACATATGGACACATAGAAGATATATATATATATAAAGATATGTTGTTTTATTTTTATTTACCATATTCTCATTTCTAAATGTCACCAACAACTTATTGCTGCGCCTTTCGAAAAGCGACGTTGTCGAATTGTAATTATTTATAAAACGTAAACTCGCATGCTCATAAGCAGCCAAGTCGTTACAAAAGCGTAAAAGAAAAACGCTTCTATGAAATTGATAACATATTATTATTATTTCCTTCATCTTTTGTGCCCAATTCTATAAGAAATAAATAAAACAAATTAAACCATTTATTTTAAATGTATATACAAGCAATTATATTACTTTACCCCATTGAATTTTTTCGGTTTAGTAAATGGTATGGTGAATGGGAAATCTTCTGGCCACCATTCCGGTTCACTACAGTCTGTTTTTTCTTGAAAATTGATATGACCAAGAGAGCAACGCACCATAAATGGAATAAATTTTTCCAATTGCGATTCCGTTATTTTATCCAGTGATGTCGGATAACCGTTTGCGAATAATAATGGCAAGTTAGAAATCATATTTTGTTGGACTTCCTCTTGCTCATCCATGTCGTATTCGAAATCCTGTGGTTTAAACAAATATGTGTAATGTGGTATAGATTTTTCATATAATATAATAATTCAAACTAGTTTTAGGGAATATTGAAACATTGCTATATGATGATTACGAAAGGCGGTGTGGGAGGGTTGGGATAGCCAGTAAATTGGAGGTCATATCAAGTCGGTCATACGACACAGATTCGGAAACAAACGGGATGCCCTTACTTATCTAGACATTCCGCAATGCCGAAAATTTACCCGTCTAGTTGTGTTTCCCTCCGTGATATAAACCATATTATTCACCAAACAACTGCGCACACTTCTAACAACCATTTCACTTGGCCCAACCATATAGAAACTGCTGCTTTCCTAGGATTTCCGTTTGAAGAGATTGATAACAACTCTACGAAGTGCCGGTAAGGCAGAGTGAAATACTGCCTCCACCCACAAAGCGAAATACAAAATAATGCTTTAAGGGGCTTTTAGGGGCCGACCAGGCTCTGTGTCTTTGCCAGAAATGAATCCGGTACAAGCACCTTGTGGAACCAGCCCGACTGCGTGGATTTTAGTCGCCTCTTACGACACGCATAACTACCTCGGGCAAATACTAACCCTTACTTCTATTTATAATATATTATCCAAGCCTATAATCCTGCTATTCAAAAATTGTATTCGGCTTCATGGAGCCGGCTTGTCTTCGCCGTGAATCCTGTGTCTCGTACGCGCAATGGCATTCAATAAAGATGTGCTCTGCAGTCTCGTTTGCTCTGTCATAGAAGAGATAGAGGCTGCTGGAGTAGATGCCTAGTTTACGCAGGAGAGTCTCGATCCTGCATTGTCCTATGTGTAGCTGTATTAGGATCGTAAGGCTGCTCTGGGGAGATTAATCAGGGTCTTGTATCGGTTACTGTCTTTGCTATTCTCAGCCCTTTCGCTTGAAACCAGTGCCGACCTCTCAGGTGTATTGCTATGCCTTCCTAGCTATACTATACGGTTGCTCATTCCTAGATCTAAATTTTGTAAGCGTCTTATGTTGCTTCATCCACTAGTTCTTTTCAAAACAGATGATCTTGTTGATCATCAACAAGCAATATCTAGAAAAATTACTCAGTTCTCGGCCAGTGAATCCCGTTATTGACATCCAATAAACTGAAATAGCAGAAGAGATGGTCCTACAGAGGAAGGCTGGAGTCATATTGGCACAACGAGTATCTTCTAATGCAAAGAGCAGTGGGGTCTGGCTGAGCGTATCCACTAGAGCCTTGTATACCCATGCAAGGTGTTAAGTTCTAGTGGGTTGCCTCAATATTGTGAAGCGAAGCCATTGCAACAGCTCCATATGCTATAATGAGTCTAAATGTAATAGTGTGCGTACATCGTATGATCTCGGTTACAAATTCTATCCATTGATCTCGTTCTTCTAAGGAATCTTCTCTTGGTGAAAGGAATTATGACCGTATTGCTGGTGCACCATTGTTCGACAATAATTGCGGGAGTTCGTTTACGCTCCACAGGACTGGTGATAGGTCTCCACCATATGGGCTGCCCATCTTTGTCGTAAGTTGTCTTTTGCCTTATCCCGGGAAGGTTGCGACTGTCCTTGTTAGAATTAAAGCGTTGGTCCACAAACTGATAGGGCTATATCCAATTAAGCGCACATTACTTCTCCTTCGTTGGACAGTTGGTTTTGGGGAGTATCTGTCGACCTGCCTGATCTATATGCGTGCTGGTGGGATGGCACACACTGCAGATTGTTCAATATGATCTCATTGTCTATAATTTTCTACATTGATTTAAGTCAAAATGTTTTTAGACTGATTTGTCCGTTCTCTATATTTTGGGTACCTAAATGTCGTAGTACAATAGCTCAATAATATTATATTATAGTTTTTTTTAGAAAACCCATTTTCAATTTCTCTTTACAATGACTGATGTTGTTGGTGTTGTTGTTAACAGTGCTTAGCCATGCCCCAGATTGGACAGGGTTACACTGAAATAACAGCCCTTGGCCAGGTGAAAAACCCGGGTCATTCCGGTGCGATAGAACCAGCTGTTGTGGGAATGATCAATGACTGATCATGTTCTATAATTGTGTAAGTTGTTGTTGGTATAATATATCGTAGGAAAGTTCATGCGGTAATACTATACATCCAATATACATTATGGGCAGAACACCTTTCTGCGTAGTTGGCCTTCGGCCGCGCTTTATAAAAAACCCTTAGCCGGTCCAACACCGGCTACACGATCCCCAGAATTCTGCGCTGAACACACTTCTGCAATTTTCGGCACACCCTATATCTCTGCCTACAACAACCACATGAAAATTGCAGAAAATTGTTAACTTTGCTTGCAAATATCTTGCAAACTAGTAAAAGAATTGGTAATACTTTACATCCAAAGTCAACTGTAACTACTGCATTGAAAATGCCGATATTGGTACCCAGAGACGCGTTTCGGTCCCAGGAGCCCTAATCCGATGGGGAAACCCAATGTTTTTCGTAGATTTGCAAGATAATTGCAAGGAAAGTTAACAATTGTCTGTTATTTTCATGTGGTTCTCGTAGACAAAGATATAGGGTGTTCTGAAAAGTGCAAAATTGTGTTCTGGGCAGAAATACTGGGGATCGCGTAGCCGGTATTGGACCGGCTAAGGGTAGTTTTTCTGAAGCGCGGCCGAAGGCCACCTACGCAGAAATGTGTTCTGCACATAAATACCTTGGATCAAGCCCCACATTTTGGGATCGGACCCTAAAACTAATGGGTTCCCCCCACCGGATTAGGGTTTCTGGGACTGAAACGCGTCTTGGGTACCAATATCAACATTTTTAGTGCAGTGTTTACAGTTGACGTTGGATGTAAAGTATTGCCAAAGTATTTTGTTTCCCCCACCGGATTAGGGTTCCTGGGACCGAAACGAGTCTCTGCATACCAATATCCACATTTTTAGTGCAGTTTATCCAGTTGACGTTGGATGTATAGTATTACCGTTCATGCTTCATGCTCTTTTGTAACCATCTGTATTGAAAAATATAGTTATTAGACTCTTTAACTGAAACTGCAAAAATGTATAATATCTCATTACTTTAAATTTAGGGTGCCCGTATCTAATCTTAGTTTTAAATAACTCAAAATACAATATATAAGGATAAATTTTGATGCTAATAAATCCATACGATTCTCGTACAATTTGATCTTCTGTGCTCTATAATTATTTCTACTTACAGGATTTATTATATATTATTTCCAACTATAATCCTCGACTTATTCACCCCAGCCTCATTTTATAAGGCGAGCAACACCATTAATTTTCACTCATACAAATCAATAATTTACTTATATCCTTTTTTCACACAACAAAACAAGTCTGCTTAGCATGCGCAGTTTGTACGACGAAGGATTCTTTGTGGGATCTAATCTCCTGCAAGCGAATATCGCAATCGAACCGTATTCGGGGACCATACAAATATGGCCGCAACACAAAATGCAAACTATTCCCAATTGCTTTGTTCTGTTCCTATTTCTTGATGGGGGAAAGTGTTTGTAATTGGCGAGATTTTCTAGATGCTCTCCAATATGTTTTTGCACTAAATATATTTTATTTTAAGCTCTCATCTGGCTGTTTTCTACATTTTTCACTTGTACATTTTTTTATAACTACAATTTACAAAATCGACAGCCTTTTTTACAGTGCTTTTCAATGTAAAATGAGCACCCAATAATTTATTTGTATTCCAATAATGAACACTGGAAACCGAATGTGAGATATCAAAAAAGGAGTGTGAACAAAGTGCAAATTGAAAATAGCGCACTGAACAAACGTTCAATTATACAGGGTGGTTTCTATAAAAGTATTTTTGGTAGATTTTTTCATTGTTCCTTGGGTTCAGAAATTGACATTGGGTCCAGGCAATAGATATCTTGTTGTGTTTCTTCGTCCGCTTGGCTATGACTTTTACGATTGATGAGAGGGTAATACTTTACATCTAACGTCAACTGTAAACACTGCACTAAAAATGTCGATATTGGTACCCAGAGACGCGTTTCGGTCCCAGGAACCCTAATCCGGGGGAAGCCCAATATTTTTAGTAATTTAAAAGTTATTGGCAACCAAAAAAGGCCCGTTCCATAATATTTATGTGCAGAATACCTTTCTGCGTAGGCAGCCTTAGACCGCGCATCAAGAAATTAACCCTTAGCCGGCCCAACACCGGCTACGCGATCCGCAGTATTTCATGGCAGAACACACTTTTCCACTTTTCAGAACACCCTATATATTTGTCTACAGCAACTGCATGAAAATGACAGAAAATTCTTTACTTTGCTTGCAAATATCTTGCAAACTACTAAAAACATATTTAGTGCAATTTTGCAGTTGACGTTGAATGTAAAGTAATTATACTGAGTTGATTTGATTTTCTGTCTTTCCGAAAACATACACTGAAGATGGCGGATCGCCGAAACCGGTTTGTAACAAAAAAAAAATTGACGATGATGTAGAAAAATCGTTCCAATATACACATAATTATACCATATTAATAGTCGTTGGCAATAAGTTTGGTAATTGTTTCCTTTAGGAGACAACTGCTAAAACACGTCCGAAATTATGGGGAGTCGGGTATCAAAAGACGCGTCTTGACCTCGGTAACAATAGTCCGGAAGCGGATTTTAGAGTTTTTGTTTCAGTGAAGAGATATTTGCAATCAAAGTTGAAAATTTTCTGTCATTTTCATGTGGTTGTTGTAATAACAGATTAGGGTGTACCAAAAAGTGCAAAATTGTGTTCTGCGGAGAATAACTGTGGACCGCGTAGCCGGTGTTGGATCGGCTAAGGGTTATTTTTTTGAAGCGCGGCCGCCTACCCAGAAAGGTGTTCTGCACATAAATACCTTGGATCAAGCCCCCTATTTGGGATCGGACCTCGGTAATTTTTTGGTTTTTTGCGAATAACTTTTCACTGAAACAAAAAATTTAAAATCCGTTTTCGGTTTGTTGATACTCCTCCCGATATTGGACGTGTTTTAGCAGTTGTCTCCTAAAGGAAGCAATTATCAAAATTTTTATTAATATTAAATCTTTACTAAATTTTAGAGGCGTTCAAAGTTTTGCCAATCATAAACAATTTGAAGCAAAAAGTCTCACGAGAAATAAACGCCGTCAATTCCGTTTAAATTAAATTTGGTTTCTGAAAAGCGTAAGGTATTTTGACATAACGATGAAAATATTGTCATGTTGTATGTTTTGAATATTATCAATAAGAAAACCCCTGTGCCCGAAATAGTTAAAATATGCTAGCTTTGGGAAAAGAGTAAAGAGAAAAGAGAGTTACTAGCGCAACAGTCTAGGCTGCCAAACGTCGAATATCTATTCTTCAAATAGCATTAGAATTTTTTTAGAAAACGTTTCGTTCAAATTTTTGAAATGTAATCTGGCGGTAGGCGATATACCACGTATTAGGGGAAATTTTCTATATTTTACGATTTGTATGAGCACAGGTATATGGTTTATGGACTTCCCTAAAGGACAGCCGTTTGATCAGTGACAACTCAACTGATGCTCAAGTTAACAAATGTATGTATGGCAGGTGGTACACGATCAATATTTACTGCCATGATCCATAGATCGCGATATTTACTGAACGTGTGGCATCCAATACAGATGCATCGCGATCCGGATCGCAACATTTCCTGAAATCCTGAAATCTGGATCGCGGATCGCAATACTAGCCGTGTTTTTTTTTATCCCCATCTGCGTTTGCGCTTTGTGGCGCTTTTTGACTGTGAGGCATCTTTTTTCACGATCCATCAGTACGGCTTGGATTTGCCTCAAAACCAAGGCGAATTCAGTACAAGGTGGCATTCTCCAATCAGCTGATAGCTACTTTTTTCAAGAATTTTGACACTACAAATTTCACCGCAGTACGATTTTGACATTAGATCCATTAATTACAAAAACAAAATACATGGAAAATGTGTGTCTGTATGTTTGTAGTTCGCCTTCCTTCCACCTTATATTGAATTCGCCTTGAAATGATAAAAAGATTTGGAAGGATTTTATCCAAACTTTAGAGACTATGCCAGAAATGTGGGATGCGTCCTCAAAAAATTACATCAACAAGAACAAAAAAAGCTGCTGGGTATGAAAACCTATGTTCCAACAAGGTCCAATTACCGCAAGGAGTTAAAAAAAATTTGTGATTATACGCGCTCTGGAGCTGGAGCAGATGTAGTGTATAAACCGAATTCGTGGACGTTTTATGGTCTACAATTTTTAAAAGCAAATGAGAAAATATCTAAATACGCTCCACATATGCAACTATTTGTTTAAATAATAAATAGTTTTTCGATTTGTAAACATTATATTGTTTAACATTGTGATGAAAAATTTTTTACATTGCTCTGTTGTAATAATCCCGAAACTGGAGGGTGGCGAGAAAAGAGAGGAGGGAGAAGACCCATCAAACATATCCTTTTCATCCACGAAAAAGAAAAAAGTGTGCGCCAATTGAAAAACAAAATCAGCTAATTAAGAAGGCGTGCTCATTATTATCTCAAAGACCTGATTCTCCAAGGAGCAAAGTGAGCGTCACCGCATAATATTGGACTGAAAAGTTAGAGAAACTGCATCCTACTCAGCGCTTAATAGCAGAAAAGGCTATGAATGACATATTATTTGAAGCTGAGCTAGGAAACTTGAGTCGTGACTCTGTTAAAAATTAATGTTTCCTCAAATGCTTACAACACCGAGTTGTTGTTGTTTTTAACAGTGCTTCGCCCTGCCCAATGGGCTGGATCACTCTAAATTGTCATCAGGCTCTTCTAACGGAAGTCCGAGGAAACGCGCAGTTTCCACATGGTTGGACCAGAGTGGTGTAGGTGTTAGAAGAGTAGGTTCGACTGAACAGGAGAAGAGATGTTTGGTTTCATGAGGGACATACCACATGCAGGACATATGTTTGGTATGTTGGGGTTCAGTCTGGATAAGTAAGAGTTTAACCTATTACAATATCCAGAGCGAAGTTGTGCTAGCATTACTCTAGTCTCCCTCGGAAGTACACGCTCCTCTTCAGCCAATTCAGGTGGCTGAGTACTGATAACGGGATTCATAGGCCGAGATCTGAGGGATCTGTCTACCGACTCAGTGTGGAGGTCATTTAGAGCCCGCCTATGGTTCCGCAGATCAAACGGCAAAGAGATGTGGTGCCGGATCTTATCGTAGTGCTTCTGAAGATGCCTCCTTATGTCTCTGGGGGGCGGGGCTACATCCAAAAGATGTCGATTTGGATGACTGGGTTTATGACAGTTCAGAAGGAAATGTCTACTCAAGTAGTCATTTGTCACAATATCTGAGAGTCAGTGCTGCCATTCTAACTATCAGGGTTTTGCATCATGTTCTTAAAGAAAATAGCTAAACATGATGTCAACAACCGTGTACGTGTGAGTGCGGTATGTTTCTTTGTTATTGCCCACGTAGCTTCGGCCTGTCCAATTCGTGTTATTTCCCTTGGTTCTTTGGGATGATATTTTATGTGTCAATGCTAATACGAGTACTTTCATACTAGTATGTTTGTTTCCTAGCACACGGGTGTCCGTTGTTGGTAACACCCACAAAGAACCAAGGGAAAGAACACGAATTGGACAGGCCAAAGCTACGTGGGCAATAACAAAGAAACATATCGTACTCACACGTACATACAAGGTTGTTGACATAATTTTTTGGTATTCGCTTTAAGAACATGATGCAAATCCCTGATAGTTAGAATAACAGCACTGAGTCTTAGATGTTGTCACAAATGACTGTCAGTGTGCTTGTAGGGTAGGCACAAATGTTCAATTCAATTTGGAGAACTAAAAGTGACAGTTATAAAAATACAAAAGGAAACAAGAAAAAGATACCGATACAACCGTTTTTGTGTGTGATGAACTACTTTATGCGCCAAGCAGAGCAAATCCAAATCTGGCATACGCCAAATCTTAGAGCAAAATGAACTTTGCGGTATCCGTCGAATCTGTTGTTAGTTTTTTCAACGTATTGCCGTATTTTATGTGCTTCGCGCATTACAAATTACCGGTAACGGCTGGAAACAGGGTGTTAACGGTAGATCATAAAACCAGAAAAATTATAGAACGTTACACAGTACAATTTGGTATAATATCACATTTTGTGAAACGGACATATTTGTGTTGCATTGCTTTTTTTTAATTTCAGAGACAGGATATAATTTTCCATAGCGCATCAAAGAAAGTTAAAAAGTACAACCATGGCTCGTGTATCATGATTATGACTATATAACTGGGATAACCTTTTGTTTCCTGCGCCGCTAGGTGTACTGAATAGTGTTTGAATTTAATTGAAAAGGAAGCAGACTTCGACGTCGCATTGTACTACATTCTTGTATTTTTTTTAATAATGTTTAGATGGATGCGAATGTAAAAGCCAGTAATCGTGTTAACAATGGGCTCTTGTCTGTGTAAAGATAAAAATGAAAGTGACGATGACAATGATACTGGCGTTGGAGGCCATACACAGAGACAAGTTAGAGGATCTTCACACAGAAACTCGCGTTGTGGGAACGGAGACGAGGTGCAAGCAAATGCCACATCGAAAACACTTTCGGATACTGTTGACAAATTAGTACGGGAAACTTTAGACGTGATTAGTACAATAATTGACAAGTATGTAATATATATTCTGTATATAAACGATTATATTCTAATTTTAAACATGTATTTAGTGACCCGGAGCCACCTAGCTCCATATTAATGCTACATATGATAACAGAGAAACCAGCGGGATGGATTGAACTTGTACGTTCACTAATGCGTGTAGTGCCTGTTGAGCATCCAATGGGTCCAAGTGTTATAGCATTATTACTTGATGATAGCCCACTGCCCACAAAAGAATGCGTGTTAAAAGTTGGTGAAATGGTTGATCCAAAATATGGTTTAAAAAATAACTTACGCAACGAGCGGAATTTATGTGTCATACTTGGTTGTTTAGCCGAAAAGTTAGCCGGGCCCAGCAGTATTGCATTACTTAACAATTCCATGCTAAAGTACCTGATTAATAATTTAAATGATGATGTTGAACCCAATATAAAGTTGCTTGCATTGATCGCTCTTGAAAAATTTGCTCAAACTAGTGAGAACAAAGTGACAATCCAGGTATGTAGATAAACATATAATAATCAAATATACGTGCATGCATTAACTTTATTTTATAACATATTCCACCACAAATAGAAATCATTGCAAGAAATGAAGGAAAGCCCTCTATTAACGCTAGAGGAACACTTATTATCAACGAATTTCCTGCTACGCCAAATTGGTTTTTGCGCATGTTGGTGTTTGGACAACTACTGTAAGTATACTTTTTCCCATACCCAATATTACAAGGATACAATATAACAATATCGAACGGTCCAGGTCGATAGCCCTGGGGCAGGTAACATCAAAATCATTAAGAAAAAATTCTTGAAAACGAGGCTACCTCTGAGCAGTGGTTGGCAAAACCATTGAGTGAATTTTTTGCTTCTCAGCCATGATCTGGGTAATAGTAGGAAAAATTAAAAGTAGCACACCAGCCAGTCACATCTCAAGTGAAGCGCAGCCATAATTTCCTTGGAGGTATATCGGTTGAAAGCTAAAAATTAAGATATCTCCCGTACTGTTTAGCTGTGTAGTGTAATGGAATAAACACCATGTTGTACCATGTTTAGACCTTGTTTTCCTCAAAGGCTGAGCGCTCTGTTACCTTCACGCTTACGTAAGAGACCGAAGATTTTGGTTAGCTTTACGGTTGCAGGCAGTTCTTCTCCGGAACTAATCCGTTATGCTCCGCTTCTAGCCAGACTGCCGCGGCAAAGATTTATTTTGACCCCAAAAACCTTTGGGTCGACCAGAAGAATACTAACCGTGCAGTTTCTGCCATATTGTGGCAACCACAACATCCTAGCAGACAATTGTTTGAAGTTCAGCTGCTTCCACGGCACGGCCGGTTGATCCAAAGGCAACTCTTGCAAGCTGAACGGAGCTATACAGGCAATAGTATTTTCACCGTTTAGTTTTTCTACGAATAATAATAACCATATGCATATGTAACTGATTAATTAAAATTTACTAAAGTTCCAGTAAGTGGGCGAAAATATTCCTATGAGACTACTAACGTTTCATACATAAACGCCATGCTCAATACTAAAGATGTTAGTGAATATTTAAAAATATCTCCAGACGGATTAGAGGCGCGTTGTGACGCTTACACATTCGAAAGTGTTCGTTGCACATTCCAGGTAAACGTGTTTGATTGCTCATCATATCTTTATTTATTACTTAAAAAAATTTTTGATATAGATAACAAATGGCTGCTGGTATTATGAAGTTTTATTGATTACACCGGGTGTTATGCAAATTGGTTGGGCTACAAAAGAGTCAAGTTTTTTAAGCGATGATGGTTATGGTATTGGTGATGATAAATACTCCATTGGATTTGATGGCTGTAGACGTTTAATATGGCATAATGCCAAGTCTATACCACACAGTTTGCCAACTTGGAAGTGTGGCTCAATACTTGGGTGTTTGTTGGACATAGAAAAACAAGAAGTAATATTCTCCCTTGATGGAGAATCGACTGATCCCTATAAGCATATATTTAACAGTGTCAAGTATGTCATATAAAGCGTAATTTTATGGAAACAACTATAGTAGTTTGAACAATTGTACATTTGTCTTTAAGGGAAGGATTTTTTGCTGCAGCAAGTTTTATGTCATTTCAACAATGTCGATTTAACTTTGGACTTGAGCCTTTTCGCTATCCACCATCAAGATCATTTACCAATTTCAATGACAGTGGAATACTTACTTCAAGTGATAAGGTAAGCCATTGAAAAAAAACAAGATTTTTTATATATTTTAAATTAAATTTTTCGCGATTGCGGTTTTTAAATTTTCTTTTTAACCAGATTATTTTGCCCCGACATATTTATCTAGAGATATTGCGTAAAGTAAGTGTGCGTGACGATTCCTGTACACTATGCTTCGACAAAAAGGCAACCATGAGATTGGAGCCATGCGGACACAAGTAAGATTCCGAAATTTTTTAAGTTAGTGCAGAAGGGTCATTCAAATCTAAAAGTGATAACAACTAATACCTCACGATTGGTGAAAATTACGGTTGTTTTAAAAAGAAAAAATAGGGAATGGGCAGGTCTGGGGGTTAGAATACGACCGAGGTAGTTGTCTGTCACAAGAGGTGACTAAAATTCACGCTACCATGGCATTGGAGCTGGTGCTGGAAGATATTTGTATCGGAGCGTACAATCTTCATATGTTGTTGTTTTAAATGATAAAAACACTCTCCGAAGGTTTTGGGGAGAGTTGGCGAAAGTGACAGTCCTTTGCCGGTAACTCCCTTGCGTTACATGTTAGCGATTATTTGCCCTGCCTAGTCGTCACTTTCCTTACCTAGCATTGTCATCAAGCCAGAACCTTGCGGCTTCAAAAGGGGCGGACCAAAGTAAAATTGGTGACTAGATGGCTCTTGTCATGGGGAGACACACCGCATGCCGGGCAGACAGGAGGATAGGTAAGAGTTTAATCTGTAACAATATCCAGAACCCTAGTTGAGGCTGAGGGCCTTTCGATGCACCTTTGGATCAAACGGTGAAAATATGTGATGCCGGATCTTATCATAGTGCTTACGGAGTATTTTGTGGAATGCTGCAAGATTGACAATTCTGGGACAGCTATTTAGCACAAGTCGTGTTCTATGCAGCACCGCTGCAATTGGTCCCTTGTTGCTTGTTAAAGATGACTACAAGCTAGACCAGTACAATTTTCCGTAAAGAAGGAGATGTGTGATGAGAGGCATCATATCCATAGGTCAGCCATTGAGTTGCACATTACCTTAATGCATTTTAGTCGCCTCTTACGACGTGCATGCCAACCTCGGGCATATTCTAAACCCGTAACCACAAGGCGAAAATAGAGAAAATCGGCCCGGTGTAAGTTTTTTAAACCATATTAACATTTTCAAAGTACATATTTTTATTTAAGTAATGACCAATTTAACATAGAATAATCCCATATACAATTGCCTATTTTTTTTTTACACAATTCGAAGGGGATTTTGCGTTACATGCACGGAGCAACTAAAATTTTGCCCAATGTGCCGTTCGGATATAAATACAAAATTGCAAGAATGCACTGATAGCCCTGTCAATGTTGAAGTCACCGATATGGACTGCATAACGTCGTTGCCGCAGTTGAAAACATGACAGATTGTTAACTTCAAGTAGTAGTTATGAACATATTCGTAAAGAGAGAAAAAAGGACCACATATACATACATACATACATTTTGCCTATATAAGTTAAATAAGACTTTTTTGTAAATATATGCATCAGTTTTAAGTAATAACCAAATTTTATCGTTAAGATAAAATCAATTCATATTATGTTTAGAGTATTGCGTTTTAAGCGTAAACAAAAACTATTAATAATTATTTTTAATTACATAAAAATGGATACTATTTTTAAATTTGTATGTTTTCATTATGTTTTTATACGTTTGACTGCAGTATTTATCAATTATCTCAAATTCTGAGATAGGGCGTTCTTCGGCGGTTTTTTTTAAAGGAATACTGAGAACGTTGAGGAGCACAAAAGCTCAGAGTTTGTTTCTAACCCAGCCCTACCTCACAATTTGATTTAAATATCCCCTATCTAAGCTACAAATGTTCTAAATTTATATTTTGTTAGGATGATTTGTAATTAATTTTTAGATAGGACTTGCATCGTTCATCCTTTTCCTCAGCCGTTTGTTTATAATGTAACTATATAATAACCGGAAGGTTTTGTTGGATGCTGCAAGATTGACAATTCTGGGCCGGCTGTTTAGCTAAAGTCGTGTTCTATGCAGCACACGCTTGCACAATTGGTTCCTTGTTGGTTGTTAAAGATGACAAGCTACCTTCCCATATTGCAGCGGTATGCGCGATCACCTCTTGCGTTGTTGCACTTTTATGCCGCATGAAATATCCTTGCACTTGTGCAGGGCTCACCTTACGTCCATCAGCTAATACGCATTTAGCAAATTCTTCAGCTGCTCTTTGGGGTAATTTCTCTTGTCGTCCATAGAAACGTAGGAACATTTCAACTAATTGATGTGCATTGCAATGTCCGACATATTCCTTTACATCAACTCGTCCTGGCCTTATTAATGCTGGATCTAAGCGTTCTAAATAATTTGTTGTCATAAATACAATACGCGCCTCAGTCGATGCAACACCATCAAGACAGTTTAATAAACCACTAAATGTAATACGATTAAGTCCTTCGTATGCGGCTGCTTGTTGTTTAACTTCTTCGCGTGATGTAAAAGCAGCATCAACATCCTCTAATAGAATAATCGATTGTTCAGGTGCAACATTTAAAAGATGATTAAGACGATCATCGGTCAAGCCACGCTCTGACAAATTTAACAAGCATATGCCATATTCGAGTTCACCAGCCAAAGCTGTAATAAAACTAGATTTACCACAACCTGGTGGTCCGTGTAGTAAATAACCACGTCGATATGGTATACCACGATCTATATACCATTGAGAATTACCAATAAACTCTTTACAATCATGGACAATACGTTCTGCAACACCCTTCTCCAGTATTACCGATGTAAGTGGCCGCCTGCGTCGGGGATGTCCAAATTGTCGCCATTCAGAACCCATTGCTGTATACATTAGCGTTTTGCCTTCAGTAGCTTCGAGGGCTAATAGGCGCGCTTCTTCTAAAATGTCAAAATACAAACTCTTATTACGTCCAAACGCTGTTAGTGTAACACTCTCCCATGGTACACCCATATGTAAATCTAATGTTTGTTGTTCACGTGTACGTTCCACTTGTATCCAAATACTTTTATAGCGCATTATGTGCTTGCCAATACTAGGTATAAAATCATATTTGGTACTTATTTGTCCAGTTTCTTTTTGTATGAACGATGTTTCCACACTGAGATGTTGCGTTTCCTTTGCTCCCCGCACTGTAATCCATTGCAATAGCCATTGGTATGATTTATCACGACAAGGAACTTCTAGTGTGATCATGAGATGCCGTCTGAATAAAATTAAAGCACCTTGCAGACCTTTACGTAAAATAGCCGCTCCAGCCCCAATACCAAATAGACCAAATCCTGCTCCAAAGTATGGATTCGTTGACAATCCACTAACAATTTCTGATAAAGGCATGTCTTGCTTCTCTTATCTAATACGGTTAATGGTATTTGGTAGCTAAAATTTGCTACAAAATTCGAACAATTTGTGCCAAGGTGAGTTGTTATCGCCGGAAAACAGCTGGCAATCACAGAGTGTAACGAAAATAAAAGAACTAAAATTCACCAACAATCCGTGATAGGAGTAATGTGAGTGAATCCTTCAATGCAGTCCAGTAGGTAGATTTTGTAACTATTTAACTGTTAACTTCGCTTAACACCATTTTTTTTTTTTTTTGGGATTTGGTTGAATGGCTAGGGATTGGTGTATCCCAACGCCAGGTTGTACTCTTCAGATTGTTATATCTTCGGATTGTTGTTTTTCCTCAATTTGCTCCACCAGTACACATAGGTAATACCGCAATGGCCAGAACCATGTGTAGCAGCTTGCTAGAGGTACAATTGTAAATATATTTGCGTTTTCTGTTTATCCTTCGGGTATTATCTTCTTCGTTGCAATATGCACATGTATATTTCAAGTATTTTAAATAAAATATAGTTCATTATTTGTCTTTATTTGTGTTATTTATATTTTATACTTTTTTTTAGTTAGATTCAATGGCAGACGTATCAGATATGGAGGCTATCACCCCATATAATTAATTTTCCGTTTGAAGATTCCCGTTTTTGCTGAGAACCGTTATCTCGGATATAGTTTTGTCGAAATTTTTTGTTAAGTCGAAATTTTATTAAAATATATAGGATTCATTTCCTATGTTGAGTTATTTGATACTTGAGTAGTATAACGAAAATACTTTTTGGAGGTCCAAAAATTTCATCTCAACCAAAAGTACAGTCTGTTTTTTTAATTTGGTTGAGATGCAGGGATATTTTTGCCGACTCTACGCGACGACGTCTAAAAGCGAAGTGTAACACCATTTTTAACGCTTTTCCCTATTCATTAACTTTTAACCACACAAAAAGTGTCGCGATTTATTTTCGAGGTGTTAACAAAAGCGTTAATATATTTGCAAGTGTTTTAGCGTTTGGAAAAAGTAAAAGAAAATTAGTTTTGAGTTGTTGTTGTTGTTGTAACGACAAAAACACTCCCCGAAGGTTTTGGGGGTTGCTGTCGAACTGACAGTCCTTGGCCGGATATGAATCCGGTACGCTCCGGTACTCCCTTGCGGTACTGCCCGACTGTCGTGGTAGCGATTTGGTATGACCAGTGGAACCTTCTAGGTCATGTCACCCCTCCTTCCGTAAGGAAGGAGAGATGGGTAATGAGAGGTGATAGGCATCATATCCGTAGATCAACCATCGAGTTGCACGTCATTACCTTTGTGCATATTAGTCGCCTCTTATGACCGGTATGCCTACCTCGGGCATATTCTAAGCCCCTAACCCGCAGGGGCCAAGTTTTGAGTTTGTTGCATGTAATTTATTGCCATATTTTATCACCATCAAGAGTCAGCTGTTTAGCGGCGTTAAAGGAGAGTTACAGAATCGCACTTTCGTTAAGAACAAACGCCGAAATTTGGCGATAAGCCTAACGCTCGGCGGGTGGTTAAAAGTTACAGAATCGGACTGCTGGTTTTAAAAACCACGAGCCAAAAGTATGAAGGCGCGCGTTTCCTAGCGTGCCGGATCCATATCCGGCAGTTGGATTTTGATCCGATGCACCCTGTGTCAGATTGATGATTAATATTTTTGCAACCCGTATATCAAACCGTGTAGTTTTGGGAAATTGTGATTTTCTCAGTCAATTTAGAAAATTATCTCCCTGAAATATTTTAAATACATTGCATTGAAAGGAATCAAAATATACACAAAAATAATAATATGGCGAATGCTGAAATAGAAGAAACTCGGTCAAATCGTTGGCGTAAGGTGAGTTTACACATTTGCAATAAAATAGAAAAAACAGGGTTGGCTTTTCATTAAAGGGCTACCTTTTTAATGCTAACAATGCAAAGTTAGATAAGGCTCTATGAATGATATTAGAATATAATGTAGTCTGCCCAAAACCGATATTTGATATGGCAATTGTTTCCTTTAGGAGACAACTGCTAAAACACGACCGAAATTATCGGGAAAGGTATCAAAAGACGCGTTTTGGTCTCAATAACAATAATCCGGAAGCGAATTTTCGAGTTTTTGTTTCAGTGAAGAGATATTTGCAATGAAAGTTGAAAATTTTCTGTCATTTTCATGTGGTTGTTGTAATCACAGATTAGGGTGGACCGAAAAGTGTGTTCTGCGCAGAAATACTGTGGACCGCGTAGCCGGTGTTGGACCGGCTAAGGGTTATTTTTTTGAAGCGCGGCCGAAGGCCGCCTACGCAGAAAGGTGTTCTGCACATAAATATCTTGGATCAAGCCCCCTATTTGGGATCGGACCTGGGTCATTTTGGGGTTTTTTGCGAATAACTTTTCACTGAAACAAAAAATTGAAAATCCGCTTCCGGATTGTTGATACCGAAGTCAAAACGCGTTGTTTGATACCTCTCCCGATATTTTTGGACGTGTTTTAGCAGTTGTCTCCTAAAGGAAACAATTACCTTTGATATTAGTGGGCTGCATTTTAGGGTAATTGTTTACAACCGCCACGAGTGCTAATATTCATCCAAAAATTGCGATATGGGTAGCAGAAGAAGCGGGTAATGGTTTCCTTAGGGAAACCATTTTTGCACTTTTCGATCCACCCTAATCTGTGGTTACAACAACCATATGAAAATGACAGAAAATTTTTAACTTTGATTGCAAATATCTCTTCACTGAAACAAAAACTCGAAAATTCGCTTCCGGATTATTGTTACCGAGGTCAAAACGCGTCTATTGATACCTAAAGGAAACAATTACCCGTAACTGCTAATACACGTCCAAAAATATCGGGAAATAATAAAATAATCCGAAAGCGGAAATTCGCGTAGCCGGTGTTGGACCGGCTAAGGGTTATTTTTTTGAAGCGCGGCCGAAGGCCGCCTACGCAGAAAGGTGTTCTGCACATAAATACCTTGGATCAAGCCCACTATTTGGGATCGGACCTGGGACATTTTAGGGTTTGGGCAAAAACCTTTTCACTAAAACAAATTATTTAATTTTCGCTTTTGGCTTATTGATACAGAGATCAAAACGCGCCGTTTGATACCTTCCCGATATCTTTGGACGTATATTAGCAGTTACGTACGGTCGTATAGAATTACCGAATCGTCCTCCGGAGAATAAATATTTGAATTATTTTAAAAAAATATTTGCAATAAACGAAAAATTACCCTACGCCGATCCTGACACTCGGTGGCGGCCGTAAACAATTACCCATTTTAGTAAAGCGGAATACAATTTATTGTGTTCATTTCTACGATTCGTTGCGACCCGCATTTATCCTGCTCTGTCGGCGCATCCAGTACTGAATTGTAAAAGATCTTATAACCCATTTAAATACGAGAATATGCGTGGTTCCACAATAAAATCATCATCACATTCTGTATCTGACCAAAGATAGAGGGCACTTATGAAAATGTATCTTAAGTAGTGTGTAGGGCTATAATCAGTATAAACTGTTGATGATCTAGGTACAAGATCCCTAGTTTGGCCAGTGCAAAGTTAGTCTCCTTTCGCATTTCGCAAGGGGTAAATATTCTTTGAGTATTTATCTCGTTGCATCCCTCAAAAATACACCTGCCGTTTCAAATAATGTAAGTCTTGTCTTTTTTTATTTACTTCAGCTTGTTATTCCACTATGAATACAGTATAACTTTGCCACTTTCGGCGTTTAACATATGTACATTTTTCTACTTTTTAAACACTAAAAGACTGGTTCCAAATAATATAATTTGAAAAATTATACCTACTTTCAGATTTCAGACAATGACTCTTATGCAATAGAAGATTGTGTGTCTCAATATGTACTTGTTCATCTCAAAGACACATCTGCGGATAGGGGAGCACTTTAAGCGTGTATGGAAGATATATTACAAACCGACGAACGTATCTAAATGAAAATATGTGAAAATGTAAATATTTCAGAATAGAAATGCTGCTGCTTAATTTGGAATAAATAATTATATTTAAAATTTTCATTTAATGTCATTGCAATCAATCACAGTTGAGTTTCAATTCATTGACTCATTTATATTGAGTAGAAATATACTAAGCATGATCCAATTACCATAAATAAACCAGGCACTTAACTTACTTAAATGGCTCTTAGCATTCTAAAAGGTTTCCAAAGAAGAATTGTGGTGCACTCTTGTAATTTTGAGTCATTAGGGTACTTATCTATCGTATCGAACCCGTTACCGTTCTCGGGACATCTCCATCGTCAGTTGAGCTATTCTACCACTCCACTACATAATCTCCAAAAGCCGAGCCTACGTTAACTTTAATAAAGAAAGATCAACGATTCGGCTTCGTTTCGCTTTGTTTGTTTGTTGGAGTAGCAACAAAAACATCGCCGATGTGTCTAAGGAGTATTGTCGAAATGATATTCGTTTGAATTCGGTAGACTCAGATACTATCCCGAACACGTTGAAACTTCTAGGTATTGCCTCTTGTAAGAAGATTGATGTCAGAGTTTCGACTGCTCTCCTGTATTCATTCATATTTCTAATAAAATTCACGACGTAGGTGGGGTTAAAATAAATAAAATCCTTGCACACTGTTAACAACAACATGAAATCCTTGCCTTTCTATTGCCTTTGACGATTTGTAGGGCCTAGTCTTTAAAGATGCCTTATATGCAGTTGCAGGTCTTTGGCCAGTTTTATACGTGCCATGTGTCAAAAATACTGCTACTAACTTTAAGGCTAGTTAATCTTAACTATGACGACGACCCATCACTTAGTTTTCTTACGCATGATTGCCCATAAAATCATATGCGACGATTCGACATTCTGGTACTCATAACCGGCTGTCGACACATCGTCTTCATTGCCTTTCCTTTAATTTTTTCCCATTATTTTGCAGGCTATGCTTGGTCCACTTCCAAATGACTTTCTACGTATAAGTAGCGGCGTGGACGCACAGGTAGCAGCAGACTGTCAAGCAGCAGCCGCGGTTTACCAGCAACAAGTATACCCACAATATGTCGTAAGTATGCGTTGTTCTTAAATAATCTAAAATAAATACTATTTACCTACATACGAGTATGTATTCAAAACTCTTTTTTGATTTAAGGCTCCCAACTATGTTGGCCGTTTAAGTATCACGTGTGCACAAGCGAAATTGGCACGAAACTATGGTCTTACCCGCATGGATCCCTATGTACGTATACGTGTCGGCCATTATGTTTATGAGACGCAAACCGATCCGAATGGTGGAAAGCATCCACATTGGAATCGTGTCATACAAAGTCAATTGGCTGTAGGTGTTAATTCAATTTTTGTAGAAATTTATGATGAATGTAGTTTTAAAATGGACGAGTTAATTGCTTGGTGTGAAATCAAAATACCACAAAGTGTAATGCGTGGTGAGACGCATGAAGAGTGGTATCCGTTGAGTGGTAAACAAGGTGAAGGTCTTGAAGGTGCAATTGACATTGTTTTAAGTTTTTCCAATCAACCAATGCAACCGTATATGTACCAAACGATGGCTGGGGGTGCACAAATGTTGATGGTGCCACCGGGTAGACCAATGCCAATTTTTGTCACACCACAACAACCAGCTGTTGGTCAAACAGTAATATCGACGCCAGAACCACCACGACAATTATCTGAAGAGGAATTTAAACAAGTGAGTATATAAATTTTATTACCCACAAAACTTGGGTTCTTTTTTTAAATTTCAAATGTTACAAACCCAGCTGCAAGTCTCAGCACCGCAAATCGGGGGTTTGCCACACATAAAAAAAGTGACAAGGGATGTTGGAAAATCGTTGCAATATATATCAATGGTCCATCAAAAAAGAAACGCAGTGTCGAACTATAGTATTTCCGCGGTGATCCCATTGAAAATCTTTCTTTTGTTGTTGTTGTTTGTAACGACAAAAACACTCTTAGAAGGTTTTGGGGAGTGTTGCCGGATGTGAACCCGATACGCTCCGGTACTCCCTTGCGGTACTGCCCGACTGTCGTGGTAGCGATTTGGTATGACCGGTGCATCCTTAATGTAACCCTCCTTCTGTAAGGAATGTGAAGACGGGTAATGACAGGTGAGAGGTATCATATCCATAGATCAACCATCGAATTGCAAGTCATTTCCTTTGTGCGTATTAGTCACCTCTTACGACCGGTATGCCTACCTCGGGCATATTCTAAACTCCTAACCCGTAGGGGTTAGGTCGCGTTTCCAAAAATAAATAATAAGGATTTATTCACCAGAGGTCGCCCTCGCAATGTGGTTTTAATCGCGGAAATAGTATGCATCGCGTCCTGAAAACCTTTTTATATGGACTAGTTTCCAGACGGTGTGGGATTGACCCATGGTTAAAAAAAGCCCCAACCTTCAATTTTCCCGTATTTTGTTTTTTCTATGTTCTGAATGCAGGCATATAATTTTATGGATTTTGGACGTCGGCTTTTATATTTCTATGTATTGCATCTTACTTAAGTTCTTCCGTCTCTTCGCTTTCGTTTTTATTTCTCCCTATCACATTTGGAAACATTCATTTATGTTGTCTTTCTTGATATACAGTGCAGAGCATTCGTTATACCTGTTGTTGTTGTTGTTGTAACGACAAAAACACTCCCCGAAGGTTTTGGGGGTTGCTGTCGAACTGACAGTCCTTGGCCGGTTATGAATCCGGTACTCCCTTGCGGTACTGCCCGACTGTCGTGGTAGCGATTTGGTATGACCAGTGGAACCTTCTAGGTCATGTCACCCCTCCTTCCGTAAGGAAGGAGAGATGGGTAATGAGAGGTGATAGGCATCATATCCGTAGATCAACCATCGAGTTGCACGTCATTACCTTTGTGCATATTAGTCGCCTCTTATGACCGGTATGCCTACCTCGGGCATATTCTAAACCCCTAACCCGCAGGGGGATTCGTTATACCTCATTAATAGTACTAAAGGGCTTAAAGTCATTCATCATATTGCGCAAAGCTTATATAAAAAACTCGATGAGTTGAGATTCATATCTGAAGGTTCAGCTTTTCTTCATGTCACAAAAATGATTTGGTGCAACTAAATGGATAGCAACTTTTTAGGGCTGATAGACGTGGTCATGGTGGTGGTGTTGCTATATATGCTAAAAGTAGTTTATCTTGTAAATTTTGTTGTAGTGCTAGTCCAAGTGATTCTGTCGAATATGTGTTCGTAGAGGTGTTCTCCGTAAATAATGAAAGGCTTCTTATCGGCTGTGCATACAAACCTAATTGTGGAGTTAACTTCTCTGGCTTTATTGAATTTCTTGAACCTCTTCTTTTCAGCTATGATAATATTATCATTCATCGCTGGGGATTTCAACTCTAACCTTCTCGTCGACTCCACTCTAAAGCTAAGTATGGAGTCTTTTGGACTTTTTCCCACCAATTTAACTTTATCTACACACTTTACTGACTCAAATTCTTCTCTGTTGGATTTATTTTTTGTGAATGATCCCCTGAAATTGCTTCACTATGATCAATTGTCTGCATCTTGCTTTTCAAAACACGATCTGATATTTCTTAGTTACAACTTCCAAAGGTCACACAGCCACAGTTCATTTACGTATCGTGATTTTAGAAGCATCGATTACAGTTCCCTTAATGCAGCGGTGGAGTCGATTGAATCGAGTATGATTCGTACGTTGACATCTGTCGATGATCAAGCATTATTCCTACAAAACCATATTATTAAGCATTTGGACAACCATGTGCCAGTGAAACTCAAAGCAGCTACACACAATAACTCATGGTTTAGTGCCAATCTAAAACACTTACCTCACCAGCGTAACCTTGCTTTCTCACGATGGGAAAGATACAAAACCCCGGAGGCACATAACTGGTTCAAAGCAGCTAGGATCGCTGTAATGTAAATAAAGCCACAAGGTCAGCTAAACAGAAATTTTATAAGAACAAGTTTAGTTCTGCTTTGAGTTTGAAGGAAACTTGAAAGTCGAAGTGGATTAAAGATATTGGGATCGGAAAATCCAAATGTGACATCTCTGCCATCCTTGATGTAGGCGTCAACGAGATAAATATAGTAAATCTGCCAATCTCAAATGATAACATATGTGCTGATAATTATTGTACTCGTACTAATGTCGATGTAGGCGTATGTCTTAACCCTTAGAAGTCGAAATGTATAGTCATTCATAGAGTCACTAGATAAAAGTGGCTTGGAAAATTTAATTTTAGACAACACTATTATAGAATACGTTGACACGGCTAAAAATCTAGGTGTAGTTTTCAACAAAACTTTGACATGAAAGATCACATCTTCCGTACGGTGGGAAAAGTGTATGGGATGCTTCGTACACTCTGGCTAATACAATATTTTACTCCGTTACATATTCGACTACTAATAGCAAGAGCGTACTTAATGCATACGCTCCTTTATGGTTGTGAGATTTACTCTAATTGTGACTGTATGCAAAAGGAAACTTAATGTTGTATATAACAACATTGCTAGATACATTTACGGGTTGAAAAGACTTGACCACGTGTCTCATCATTCTAAAAAGTTGCTAAACATTTCTTTCGATAACCTCATAAAAGTTAAAAGCTCACTACTCTACACAATTTAATATATACGAAGGAACCTGACTATCTATATCGGAGGCTTAATTTTCTACATTCATCTAGATCGGTGCTTCTTACCCACTTCAGATATTGTATGCTAATACCTGATCGCCAGTTCTTCATAACTTCCATATGTCTTTGGAATTCACTTCCTGCTAGACTGAGGCTTATAAGCAATGCACTGCACTTCAATAAAGAAGTAACAA
This sequence comes from Merzomyia westermanni, assembly GCA_949987695.1. Taxonomy (NCBI): domain Eukaryota; kingdom Metazoa; phylum Arthropoda; class Insecta; order Diptera; family Tephritidae; genus Merzomyia; species Merzomyia westermanni. The sequence goes on along the minus strand of OX465289.1, from coordinate 199,269,284 downwards.
GTTCCTATAACAGCCAAGACAATTAAGATGTTCATTTCTGACTAATTAAATGTACTCTAACGCTTTATTTTTTGTTCTCTCTCTACTTTTCTATTGCTGATTTACATATGAGGACCTTCTAACCAAAGCGCAACATGTGTGCACTAACCCAGTGTACACTAGTTGCGTTTTGGCTTGAAGCTCCTCATATTTATCTATCTATCTATTTATGTACTTATATATCTACTCATATCTATTTATTGTTATAAATTTTCAATATTGTAACCTTTTTCTTAGTCATATTCATTAGCATTAAGTATCAAGTTTAAATCGTTCCTATTTTTATGCCTTTACCGACTAGCACTATTAAATAATTTTTGTAAAATTGTTGTGCTAGGAAATAAATACAAATACAAATTTATGTTATACACACCGATAGTACATTTGCCAACAAACAGGATGTATATTAGAATAATGTTAGCAACAACAATAGAAATAATTATGATGTATGATGCTAAACAAAACACCCAATGCTCTTCTGCTATTTACAGATCCACGAAATGTTTCCAAACATCGATAAAGAAGTTGTCAAGTCTGTATTTGAAGCTAATCACGGTAATAAGGATGCAGCTATAAACTCTTTGCTGCAGATGAACGAATAGGAAAATAAAACTTATGGCAGCCAACTATTTTTGATAATGTTAAAAATAATACTAATAAAAAAGATTATACGCCAACGCCCATTCATATATATATATACACATATGTATGTAACTATATCGCTAAATTAATAAATATTTGTATATAGGATCTAAATAATATTTTTGTTAAACTAACCCTTTCCATAAATTTATGAAGGAAACGATATGCTATAATGGTGCAACAATTTACCATAATGGCAATATTTTCAAAACGAAAAGACGTTGAAAGCAAAAGTTCGTGTTGTCGCTTGATTACTTCTGAGAGGAAGGTCACTTTATAAATCAAAGTTTCAAACTTTATGCAAAATTTATTTAAAAAAAATTTCCAATTTTCGGAAAGGTTAAATGGACATTTACCTTTCCCGTTTTGTATAAACATAATAAGCAGAAAGAAATGTACTACAAGACATATACTGAACAGTTCACTTGATATGTGTGGTAAGAATAGAAAGGCCCATCAATAAGTATACCGTAATCATAAGGACGATGAGCTTAGTCGTTTTATCCATGCCCGTTCGACTGCCTGTTTCACCGCAAAATAGGCAATCAGTTTTAAAGATATCTGGTTAAAATTTGGTATAGGACCATCATTTTATCATATATTATTCCAATACAATATATAGCCCTTCCTGGAAATAATAGCCAGGAACGTAAAGTTTTGCACTTATTACATATGTAATAACAGATGGTGAAAATCTGTAAGATGAACCAATATAACAAAAATTAAATAGGTAAAAACCCCAAAATTCCGCACAGTTTCTATATCTTGTAATCGGAGTGTATTTCTGCCATGAAAAAGCTTCTCAAGAAAAACTTGTAGGAAAAATTTGAAAAAACTCACCAGCTCGGCCTTAATTTCTTCGGAGGTATAACGTGAAAACTATTTATATTTGTACTTATTGTGAATAAGGATCGGTAAGTGAAAATTGTGATTCCCCTTCGGGTTAGGGGTTTAGCATATGCCCGAGGTAAGCAACCGGTCGTAAGAGGCGACTAATATGGACCGAGGTAATGACGTGCAACTGTCACCTCTCATTACCAATCTCTCCTTACGGAAGCAGGGGTGATATGACCTAGAAGGTTTCACTGGTCGTACAAAATCGCTACCAAGACAGTGGGGCAGTACCGCAAGGGAGTACCGGAGCGTACCGGATTCATATCCGGCCAAGGACTGTCAGTTCGACAGCGCTCCCCAAAACCTTCGGGGAGTGTTTTTGTCGTTACAACAACAACAATATTCGTGATTCGTATTCATGAAAGATATAAAGCCTTCGACATAGCCGAAGACAGCTCTTTCCTTAAAATAATAAAAAAAATTAATGAACATTTGTCGCTATATACCTCCGGATTTTTAGGCCGAGCTGCTGCATCTGAATTTTCCTACAACATGGTGGGACCTACAGTTTTTTGCAGACTCCGAACAGCATCTGCAAAGCAGGTGAATTATTGCTGAGAAGCCCTCCATAGCAGAAATACACTCGGAGAGTTTGCCAAACCACTGCCGAGGGGCCCCCCGTTTTGAAAAAACTTTTCAAACCACTTTTGATGTTACCTGTCTCAGGACTCGAACCTTGAAGCTTCGTTGCGGTAGGCCAGCAACATTACACACAATGGCGGCCGCCATTTCTTTACTTGTTTAAATTGGAAATGCATACGATTAAATATTTGAAATTTTATATAAAATGAAAATTTTAACGGGAAATAAATTGACTCGTTGACCATATCACGAACTAAACAAGCTTTTCGGTGAATTTCGTTGTATTTCAAACAGTTTCATGCAAAGGAGCTTTAAATTTTGTAATTATTTGAAATAGCAACTTCTTAAATAGGTGTATCTGATTTGATTAGATAAATTAATTTACTTCTAAAAAATTTCCCTGTTTAAAGCTTTTCGTTTTTGGTCTATTATTTTTCATCTCTCATACATTCATACTAACAAAGAATGCTGTGTATCAAGATATTCCAGCAGAATGCGCACTTAATGTATTTAGTTGTTGTTTTCCTGTTTTTCCTTCGTTTAACCTTACGAAATGTAATATACTTTAGCTTTAAATAATCATTAAACATAGTATATACGATACCTATTATTCAGTCTAAAATTATAACTTCCGTATTAGTATTTAAATTAATTTCATTTTGTTGTTGATTGGCCTTTTTACGTTCTGCCAATTTTTGTTGTAAAGTTTTGGTTGGTGTTGTCGGTTGACTTGTAGACATTTGTTGTGGGGAAGTTTGTGGTAGTGGTTGTTGTTGTAAAAAGGTTGCTGCTGCTGTTGTTGTTCCATGTGTTGACAATTGATTTGTTAACGTAGTCGAGCTGACAGTATTTCCGTGTTGTTGTGATATTGCAGCAAAATGTGCGGCGGAAAGTGTGGCGGTACTTACTACATCCATTGTGGGACAATAAAGTGGATGCTTTTCGGTAAGCATTCCTTTTGTTGGTGAACTACTCAATGGCTCTTGCTTGAGTTGGGTTTGTTGGTATTGTAATACATTTGTAGTTGCAGAGGTGGTGGCAGTGTTTGGTAATAATATATTCGTATTTATTGTATTAACTGCGGGCATGCTAGCAGTCTGTTTTGGTTTACGTTTTGGTGCTGCGCGTTGCTTTTGCTGTTGTTGTGGTAGTAATGTGAAGTTTTGTTGTGGTATTTGTAACTGCTGTTGTTGTGCCTGTAAATGTTGTTGTATTTGTTGTTGTTGTACATGTAGCTGTTGTTGTACTTGCAATTGTTGTTGCTGTAGCTCTTGTAGTTTGAATTTATTAGCATCTTGCATTAGATTCATTAACATTTGCATTTGTTGATTATACAAAGCATCACCTGGAAAACCGGCTAATGGATTCGCCATATTTAATTGTTTGCTCATTTCTTTCGAATTTTGTATTGTTTCATCGCCACCACCGCTCATAGACATTGCAAAGCTCGTAGTAGGAATTTGTGGTATTAATGCGGTTGATGACGACAAGCGTGTTGGAGGACATGAATTGAAAAGGAATGGTGAAACATTCATCATATCTTGCATTGGAGCGATGATGCCGCTGCTGCTAGTTAATGTTGTTGGCTTACTAGTACTTGTTTCGTTGCTGCTGCTAGTAATAGTTGACGTTGGCAAATTTATGGACATCGTTGTTGGTATTTTACAAAATGGTGTAATTGTTATATCGTAATTGGCTAATGCTTGTGCAGCGTTCATTTTCGTGAACGTAGCTGAAGTTGTTGGTGTTGTGATAGACGCGTTGGCATTGTTTTTCGATATTGATGGTGTTATTGTTGTTTCCATGGGTAATGATGTAGAAAGAAAAATTGGATTTGTTGGCAAAGCTGTGGTGGATAAGCTGCTCAACGATGAGAACATAGGATTTGTCGATATGGGTATTGTAGGTGGAAGTGGTGTAGATGATGCCACAGCCATTGATGTGCTAGCAGCTATTTGTTCATTTTGTATGGATTGAAATATGGCCTTATATTGTTCTATCATTTCTTTCATGAAAAGTTGCTGGAAAAGAGAGAAGTAAAATAGTATGTATCACAGGGTTGTATACATATTGAAACCGCAGGCTGTTGTTGCAAAACGGCCCAAAAGGGTTGGACAGTCCTTTCCCGGAATGAATCGTACGGTTCAGTACTAGCCCGACTGCCACGAGAACGATTTGTTTCACCAATTGAACCTTTGGGTGGTGGGTTTTAGACGCCTCTTAAGACGAACATACCTTACCGTAGGTATATTCTAAACCCCGTAAAGACTTTGCACTGTTGGGCACGTCTGAGGATTGCTGGTGACTACAACTATGAGTAAACGAAGCCTTGACACGTCCGTTTCTTAATTGTTGTTGTTGTTAACAGTGCTTCACCCTGCCTAATTGGTACCATCATGCATCAAATTATCCGAACGTAAGTCCAAGCAAACCGGCAGTTTCAGGTTGAATCAAAGCGAAATTGGTGTTAGAAGAGTAGGTTATGTAATGTAGGGGCGGCCTCATACATTTTTTTCGAATGGATACCGCCCAGTCTACTGCGTCCAAGTGTTATTAAGAGTACTATAACACAACCATAGGCATGCCATCAATTATAACAGAAACAAGTTTATAATAAATAATGATTGTCTCCATCTCTGGGTTCACTGATAAACATGCGAATGGACACTCTCTGATTAGAATTTATGTAGGCACGCTTAGCATCAAAGGAGTGGAAGAGAGCGGAGAACACTTTCTATGCCTACACAAATAAAAATAATAAGTATTTGGTGCGATATAACCCCCAAAGAGATTAAGGCCAAGATTCTCTTTCAATTTATTAGTGTGCTGCTTCTTATTTGTTTTTCTATAAAAAAGCGAGAACCATGGCAGGAGCTTTTTCATGGCAGAAATACACTGTCTTTATGCCGACGGCGTTTATATTATTTGTAAATATAACCACAATTGAGAAACAAACCTAATTTTTAAAACCATAAAAGAAATCCCAGATTATTCTGACCAGCCGGGGAGGTATTAAAGAACCGTTCGCCCAAAATTGGTACAGAGGGTCGGTTGCTTTTAAACTTTAGAAAGAAAGGATTATCATTGAGGGAAATTTAAAAAATTAATGGGCTGTAGCCGGTTTCTGTATATTTTCGTTATAATAACGAAAATTAGTTATAGTAAGTCTTATATCGATCTCATTATAAAAAGTGTGTCTGCACTAGAAAGAATTCACTTTTCGATATGAGGATGGTTAGTCGTTAAAGTATCGATTTCAGTATACAGTTATTTTAACTAACTAGAGGGCCCGGCAGACTTTCTTCTGTCCAGAAATTTACCTGCTTGTTCTAGAAATATTGCCTATCCCTGTCCCTATCCCAATCCCTATACCTTTCCCATTCCGTATACAACTTTCATATTTATTCACCTTTTAAACCTTCTCTGTACTTCCACAAATAATTCAAGACCAAAATTAGCCGAATCGGTCTAGTATATTTGTATAAAACATTAGTTTTAAGTACTAAAACACCACTTCAAAAACAAAAAAAAAACTTTTTTATTTCGTCATACATTTAATTAATTAAAATACCAGTGTAAACTTAACTTTTAGAGAAGAGCTAATTGCCTATTAAAAAAATGTATTTTAACGTTTATCATTAAAATTGCGCTTTGATAAAAGAAAACTAATTTCCGTCACTACCCTTGAAAATTTACATTATCTTTATGACAGACAAATCGTCTATAAAATACAGGTGAACAGCGATATTGTCTATCATACACGACTGAACTAACTGACCGAAGACCTAATTCAACATGAAGACAATCACAATCATTGCTGGTTTCATCTGCGTTTTCTCTCTATTCACGAGCAGCAGCACATTACCTGTAGATGACGCAACCGCGGGTGTAGCAGATGTCAATAAATTAGCTGTGGAAAACAACAAAACGCCGTGATTGAGTCCCCAAGGGCATTATACGTGCAATGTGTTGAGAAGTCCGGTGGCTTGTGCATTGCATTGTGTTCTTTTATTCAGACCACTAGGCGGCTACTGCAGATCAGGTATCTGCAACTGTCGCAATTGGTGGTAGTGTATGCGACTTTTGCATAAGCTATACTTTTGCTGAAGTTATTGTTGCCTATAAGTTTAGCACATCTATGTATTTGTAAGAAATTAAATAAAGTGATCGATGCATATGTAATATCTCCTTCATACCTTAAAAACTTGCATTCTGAAGTGGTAAATTCAGAGTGGAAAAACTGACTTGAATACTGTTTCTGAGAGAAAAAAAGAGGGTGTTGAACAATTCGTAGAAAGCTTTGAAAAGGTGTTAGGCCCCCCGGCGAGTAAGAGGTTTAGATATGCCCGAGGTAGGCATACCGGTCGTAAGATGCGCCTACCATGAACAACGGTAATGACGCGTACTCTTTTTGGGGTGTTTTTGCCCCTAAAAACAACAACAAACAGTGTTAGGTCACAAAACAACAAAACAAATTATTGGGTACAAATTTCTAAAACGGATCTCTTAAAATTGTGAAAATTTATTTTTGATCAATCAGTTAGTTCCTGTTGACAATACAATCAAATGCCTATGTTTGATTTTTGGCGAAAAAAAAATTTTATCCTGTTTTATAGGCTATTGAAAATGTTGTCCTTATTATTGCAAAATATATTAAAGAAGCAGGGAATGAAATTGTGCAGCTTCAAATATATAAAAGGTAACCCACCAAAAGAGATCTTTTCTAAAACCGATTACGGCCCAGCTAGCCTCGCAGTGGTCGACACAATGGACAAAACTTTGAGACTGCAAACTTTTCCTGACTGGGCATCTGCTTTTACGTATTGGTTAATATATATTCAACACCACTATACACTTATCAATAGTGATCTCACGGCGCCGCAATACCCATTTGACTTCTTGAAAAAGCAAATACAGGACTTCTCTCGCCTACGACTAGGCCACATCCGTAATACCCATGAATATCTCCTGAACGGCGAATCAACCTCAATACGTACACTGTGTGGAGACAGCCTCTCTTTAAATTATCTGACTGCCTTCCCTCATCGGCGTCAACAGCTCAAAAACACATGAATCGACATTCTCAGAACACCCACCACAGTCAATATCAAATGAATATATGTAGATATATACATAAACATAATTCATAATAATAATACAAATAAAACGAAAATTTCAGTAATTAATGGGATGCCTAATACTTTTAGCCAAGGCTGCAGTGCCTAAAAATACTAAAAAAAAAATTATGTAAAAAAACTTTTTACTCACATCATTTTGTCTGCTTTCCACAAAGGGTTTAGATGCATCCCTCATTTGCTGCAAGTCCAATGATGGCTACAAAAAATTATTAGTAAAATTAAATACATAGAATAAATGATGGCGACGATGATGATAAGGTGAAAAGTCCAACATGACCTATTTTGAGTCATTACAAAATTGCAATTACTATAAATAATTTTTCAACTAAAATTCCTTAACCTTAAACAGATCAAAGTATACAGAAAACCAAGAGGCTTACTCTGTATCGCGATGCGAAAGCAAATTAGATAAATTGTTTATTCATTGCGAAAGAAATTTCATTCACATCAGCTTTCGAAACGTATTTGCTTTGGCATCGCGATACAGAGTAGCCATCCATGTTACTGACGTTAATTCTCTCTCTATGGCGCGATATACAACAGGTATATCATCATAAACCTCCTAAGAGATTTTTGCGCCAAGCTTCTCTTCCAAATTACGGTGTGCCGATTTGAATTTTTCCCTACAAATTGGTGGGACCTACAGTTTTTTGCCGACTCCGAACGGCATCTACAAAGGAGACGAATTTTTGCTGAGAAGCCTGTCATGGCAGATATACACTCGGAGAGTTTGCCAAACCACTGCCGAGGGGCGACCCCGTTTTGAAAAACTTTTTTCAAATCACTTTTGATGTTACCTGTACCAGGGCTCGAACCATGGACCTTCGGTGTGGTAGGCCGGCAACACTACCTTCACACCACGGCGGCCGTTAATGACGTTAATGCTTATTTGAAAATTAATATATGATGCAATGTGTCTGTTTTGGGGGTTTCAGTCATAAAGCCATTAAGACATTAAGACCAAACTGTGCTAAACTACACCAAAATGTGTAGCAATAAATTTGAAAGTAAAAAGATGTATTGATAACTGGTGACACTCAATATATTGAATAGCTAGTAATCTTTTATGTAGTCGTGATCTGGTGGGTATTGCTAGACAATTTCTGGAAGATGGCAATCTAAAAAGGGTACAATGTATGGTTCTGGTTCCATTCAGAACATCACTGAAAACGATAGGAATTTCGATTTTGAACGCAATGGGGAACATATTTCCAGATTAACTCAGATTTTAAGTACTCATTATCATTAGCAGATCTTAGCTTCAACTACAAGAACTCTTCAGTAAGTACCTCTTCATGCTACCTGATCATTACACTGTATAGGATGTACATAGCAGCCGTGAAAGTGCAAAAACGCTTAAACGACATCTCATTTGCTGGGTTTTACAACTGTAAATTGTTTTATTTTAATAAAAATAGTTATTTTGTGGGAAAAGAGTCTGTTAACTTCTTTTCTTTGAAAACTTTACCAAACCTAAATATACTTTTCTTAAACATAAACTAAAAGTTTTTTAATGGCAGAAGCCTCGGAAAAAATTTTCAGCCAAATGTTGGTATGCGGTTTGGAGGACTGCTATGGGCACTTTGACCTAAGACATATAAGTACATTGATAGTCACACGACGCTTTATGACTTAGACTCCAGGTTTTACACTTATTTGAACTTCTAGGTTTGTAGCAGCAGGAAATCTTTCGGTGCAGTTTCGGTTTGTATGAAAACGTGGAGTTTCAACGACTATGGAATTTCCTGAAGCACTAATCATTACTACACAATTTGTTTATCCTTGAATTATATTCTTACTTTATTTCTTTTATGAAAATATTATTTTATAAAATCGTATATTAAAAATAAAAACAATAATAATTTTTATAAAAAATTGGCCTTGAGCTCATTTATAGTACTAAATTGAATTCAGTTGAATTGTTGCTATACAAAATAAACAGAACCCATGAGCAAAAATCGGATGGTGTCAAAACTGGACAATACAAAAAAAATCCATCATGGGCAGTGATCAATTCCGCCAGACGGCGGTACATGTGCATTGTTATAGTGAAACCAGGGATAGACTAATGGTTAACAGAACGTGAATGAAAACCAAATTATTATAAATCAAGTAAGGGATTTTCGGGATGAGAAATATGTTGATAAAATTAATTTTGTTGATCGAAACATCTGCTTCACGAATTCAAAATGTTTGGGGAACTATGATTTTTTTGTGATGCGATTTGTTAAGCTTTTCCGATCTAACCTACTGTGGTGCAAATAAAATTAGTTTGTTTCCTTACAGCCGACGTTTCACCAATTTTCCTTGGCTTCTTCAAGGGCGATTCAATTTTTTTAGAAAATCCAATAATTTAAAAGGGAACAATATTATGAATTACAAAAACCAAGAAACATTACTACATATAACAATAACCAAAATATTAAAAAACTTTTTAACTTACATTTAAAAGGTGGTTCGAAACAAAAACTAATTACTGCTTAATTGTAAAATAATTGATACCATCTTATGTGGTTAGCTTGTCAAACTAAATATAAAAAAAGATGAGGAAATCATAAACATAAAAGATAAGCAGCCGCAATACATATATATAATACTAAAGGGTGTTTTTTTAGGGGTATAGAACTTCGAATTGAAATAAAACACAAGAAAATCGTTTTAAGGTCCATCAATTTGGCTTAATTGGAAGGATAATTTTATGCCATTAATGTTTAAATATGATTTCGGGCATGTGGCCGCCGCGGCTGGCTCGAATAAAGCCAATTCTACAGGTCCAATTTTCAACCACTTTTTCGAGCATATGGGGCCGTATGTCGGCAATAACGCCACGAATGTTGGCTTCCAATTCCCCTAACGTTTCTGGTTTGTTGGTGTAGACGAGCGACTTCACATATCCCCAAAGAAAATAATCCAATGGTGTCAAATCACACGACCTTGGTGGCCAATTGACAGGTCCATTCCGCGAAATTATGCGCTCATCGAATGTTTCCTTCAATAAATCGATTGTGACGTGCGCTGTGTGGCATGTAGCGCCGTCTTGTTGGAACCACAACTCATCCACATTCATGCCATCCAATTCGGGAACAAAATAGTCGGTTATCATGGCTCTATACCGGTCTCCATTAACGGTAGCTGCCTCTCCAGCATTATTGCGGAAGAAGTATGGCCCAATGACTCCACCAGCCCATAGAGCACACCAAACAGTCAGTTTTTGTGGATGTAATGGCGTTTCAAGGGTCTCATGTGGATTCTCTTCACTCCAAATGCGGCAATTTTGCTTGTTGACGTAGCCATTCAACCAAAAATGAGCCTCATCACTGAACAAAATTTTGCGATGAAAATCAGCATCGAAATCAATCTCATTTTCGGCCCATACACCAAAATCACGACGCATTGCATGGTCTCGCGGCTTTAATTCTTGCACAAGCTGGATCTTGTAAGGTCGCAAGCCAAGATCTTTGCGCAAAATCTTCCATAAAGTTGATGGACAAAGCTCCAATTGCTGTGCACGGTGGCGAATCGATTCATTCGGGTCCTCTTCAACACTTTGCTCTACAGCGGCAATTGTTTCTTCGGTGCGCACTGTTCGACGTCTCTGCGGATGCGTATTATCACATAGAGTAAACGTAGTGCGAAAACGATCCATGGTTAACCGAATTAATTGCTCTGATGGACGATTATGTCGACCATAAAATGGACGGAGCTCACGGTAAACTTCGCGAACTGAACCATTATTTTCGAAATAAATTTGCACGATTTGCAAGCGTTGTTCTTTTGTCAACCTGTTCATGATGAAATGGCAAACCAAACTGAACATAAATGACATTAGAGTTGCCAGATTTGACCACAAAATGCCAGTTTTATCTCTATTCGAAAAACAAACCTGTAAAAAAAACACCCTGTACTATATGGCGTGTTTCCTATTTTCCCTGTGTGCAAAAGTTATGTCAATCATTATTTGGTGAAACTGTGCAAATGTAATTTCTGCGCATGCGCGGGTTTTGTTTGGGTTAGTGAATTGTAGTATCGTGTGTAAAAAAAGTATTAAAGAGTTTACAGCGGGTCACTATCCCCTTTACCCAACTTCTGCATACGAATTGTTATAAAATCTCAGTTTAGTCGATTAAACAATGAAAAGGCCAACAAATACAATACAAGGCTTGATGTATACGAGTATATTAGTAAAAAAAAAAGGCGAAGAATTCGGTCTCTCTTTTTATCACACAAAAAACACCGCTTCGACATTTTTGATATTAAATTTACTTATAACAGCTGAAAATCTTACGACCGCTAACTAGATTTGTTTTCAATTTATACCATTCGTGGCGCCTACGCATATTTTGTAACTCTTAATTCTGTGCATGAGAAATACGTAGTTGCCAGTTGGCATTATTTGCTTTTTTTTTGTCGCTTTTTGCTCACTAAGGGCCGCTTTCATAAAAGCCGGTAACTGCTAACCGGAGCTTAATTGACGTATTTTGTACGGTTAGCTGTCAAATTAATCGCCGATTAGGCTTAACCGGCCTTTATGAAAGTGGCCCAAAGAGCCCACTCGGCACAAATCGGTAATGCTATTCTGCGGAGTTCTTAAAACAATAAAAATTTTATAATATTAATGGAAAAGAAAAGCTTACTTTTTCATTTGGAGATCGAAATAGCCTAATGTACAATGTTGATAGAAGCAAGACGGCTTGTTGAAATATAAATATATTTAAGCCCCTTTTTTACAAAAATTTAACGACAGCCTTGAGATTTTGTCTCCTTCTCTCGTTGTATATCTGTACTGTAATGTTTGACATACGGCACATATCAGTAGTACTAATTACTAATATAGAAGTATTACATATATGCCGCAATATCATCTGTGCCCTCTTTCTTGTTTATTGTTTTGTCCCTGTTTTGCATGATTCGTAAACTCTAGTGTGTATCTTGTTTTTGTTCGCGCTTCTTTATCTATTATTTTTTCGTTTGCAAAGTCAGCTCTATGATTGTTTGTTATTGCATGTTGGGAGAGTGATGTGCTGTGTTTTTGTTTTCTAATGTCGGCTTCGTGTTCTGCTAGTCGTGTGCCTAAAGCGCGTTTAGTTGTACCTATGTATATTTTGTCACATTTGTAGTTGGATTTATAAGCTAGCATCAAGTTTGGATTTTTGATAATGTCGTGTGCAAGATTTTCTGTTAGCCTGGGAATGTGAGTAATGCTGTGATATTGCTTTGTCTCGTTATTGGTCCTTGTTTGAGTCCGATTATGGTTGCGATTTATTTCATTGAGCTTTTGTTGTAGTAAATCATGTACGATATTATTTGGAAAATTGTTGCTGTGAAGGGTTTTCTAATTTTGTCTATATTGGCGGCATGGAATTTGGGATGGCTTATTGTTAGTGTCTTGTGTATGAGGTTTCGGGCTGTGTTGATTTTATATTTTCGTGGTTGTGAAGATAAAAAATTTATTAGGCGTCCAGATGCAGTCGGTTTCGAGTACCAGTCTAATATTAAGTTCTTGTCGTTTTTGTGTATGCGTGTGTCTAGAAATGGAATGTTGTTGTTTTCTTCCATTTCCATGGTGAACTGTAGTCTGTTATGGTATTTGTTTAGTGTGTCAAGTATAAGTTTTGTGTCATTCTTTTTCACTATGGCGAATATATCGTCCACATACTTCACTAAACACTTGACGCTTTCTTTCCTTTGTTCCGAGTATGTGGCATCGAAGATGTCATCCATAACTATATCTGCTATCGTGGGGGAGAGGGGATTGCCCATTGGCATTCCAAACGTTTGGGTATAGATTTTGTTGTCGTGCACGAAATAGTTGTTGGCTTTAAGGCAGAACTCTAATATATTTAAAAATTTGTTTTTTAGGTATGTTAGTGCTTTCTTGAATTTTATTCCATTTTTCCATTATGATCATTATGGCCAACGTAGTGGGTATGTTCGTAAAGGGGGAAATTGCATCAAAGGATACTAAGATGTCTTCATCACCTAACTTAACATCTTTCAACCTGTCTTTTAACTCATATGCATTTTTATGTGGTTTTTTTGATTTTTCTTTGTTAATAATGATATAACTTTTGGTTTTAATAAAAAACAAACAAAAACCCTAGGATGGCTAAAACCGAAAAAATTCGCATCCCTAATAGATTAAAAAGATGAAATATATTCATACTTACATATTGCGACCTGAGTAAATGTAGCCAAAGAGATTCGCTGGAAGAAGCGGGAATTTGTGGAATGCTGTTCATATTTGTTAAATTTTCGGCGCCACCAAAACCACCATCTGTAGATTTGTTAAGACTTGAACGGCCACGTTGTCGCATCGTTAAGCCAGGTATATGAATCTGTTTTGGCTGGGAAGGATACAAAAAAAATTATGATTAGTGTGGCACTCCATCTTTTAATGAGGGCTGTGCACCTGTAAATAAGAATGATATATCTGAATTGCTAGGGCTCTTGCTTATAATCGATCAATCTGATAATCGATTAGTCGAGTAGCAACTATTGACCTGTTTGAACATCGAACAGCAAATATTCGATTCCGAATGAGTCACTATTCGAATACTGTCAGTTTGATAAATACATTAATCTCAGAACGTAGGAAAAAGAGAAGCAAAATAAAATGAATAAAAGAATAGTCGACTCTGTGAACTAGTTGAATACAAACAACTAGTCTATTAGTAATAATCGATTATTTTTTAAGCAACTATTGTAAATCTATTAATCGACTAATCATTATTAGAAACTCTACGAACTGCATAACTTTACCTCTAGACAAATGTTTTTAATTTATTTATTCGTTTATTGACTTAGATTAGATGTTAATCAAAATTAATGATTCTCATTTATTATTTCGAATTGTTGCAAGGAACATGTAATAATCAAAAATAATAAAAAAAAGTTTTATTAAAAACAAACCATTAAGAGAATTATTATTGTTTTTATTTGAATAGAAAATAAAAGTTTAGAGACAGCCGCCATAGCTTTTCTTATATGTAGATCTACTGTACTGCTGCTAGATTTCTTCATCGATTTTATATTTTTAATAATTTTTTTTTTTTATTAATTATTAAAAGTTTTAATTTGAATAAGAAAGTAAAATGATATCCCGACATTTGTCGGTGCTTTCGCCATGTTGTAAAATGAATAAAAAAGGAGTTTAGCTGACAAAAAACAATCGTTCTGAAAACCCGTCAGAAAAAGAAATGACACACATCACCCCTTTGTTGATTTTAAAGCCGCCTTCGACATCGCGGAAAGGAGATGCCTCTATGCCACTATGTCTGAATTTGTTTTCCTAGCAAAAATTATACGGCTATGCAAAAGGACGTTGAGCAGCAATACCGGAAAGGACCTCTCCGAGCCGTTCGAAACTAAACGAGGTTTCAGACAGGGTGACCCCCTATTGTGCGATTTCTTCAATTCAATGCTAGAGAAAATAATACAAGCCGCAGAACTTCACCGCTCAGGAACCATCTAACACAAGAGTGCAATTACTGGCGTATGCCGATGACATTGACATCATTGGCTCAAATAAACGCGCCGTAAGTTTTGCCTACTCCAAATTGGAGAAAGAAGAGAAAAAAGTGGGTTTGGAGGTGAGCGAGGGTAAAACGAAGTACCTTCTGTTATCATGCAAAGGGTCAGCACATTCGCGCCTTTGGCACCCACGCCACTGTTGGTAGCCATAAGTTGGAAATAGTAAGCGACTTCGTTTACCTAGAAACCAGCATTAACACCAACAATTACCTACCAATAAATGTTACTTTGGACTGAGCAGTCAGTTGAGAAGCAAAGTCATCTCTCGACGCACAAAAACTACGCTCTACAAGTCGCTCAAAATACCCGTCCCACAATATGGAGCAGAACCATGGGCGATAACAGCCGCAGATGAGTCGGCCCTTAGAGTATTCGGGAGAAAGGTTCTTCGAAGGGTTTATGGGACTGTCGCGATGCCGACGGTGTTTACCGAAGAAGATTTATTAATGACGAATTAAAACTCAGCGACTACGTTGGCTTGGCCATGTAATTCGATTGGAAGATGCTCTCCAGCCCGGAAGTTATTCTTGTCGGAAAACTTCTGAAATATATCTATAAGAAAAGCTATGGCGGTTGTCTCTAAATTCTCCTTTTCTATTTAAATAAAAGCTTTCAACAATTAATAAAGAACTAAAATTTTTTGTGATAGCCCACATTTATGAGTTTTGCTGATTTATCGTCCTGTAGTGGAATTCACTTACTTCTATAACGCCATTCGCAATCCACATTTTGTCGTAACGATATCGGTATTCACTAACTATTTTTTTATCGATATTCGTTTATTTGTGATCAGCTGTGTCGCTAAGTAAACAACATACAATTTGGGGTTGTTATCTGTGTCGTTAAATAAACAACACATAATTTCAAGTTTTTATCAATAATTATTATGAAAAAAATGGCACTTAAGTACTTAGGGTACGCTTTATTGCGGGATGAGAAATATTAACCCCATATCGTTATAGCTAAGATAGTGAATAGCACAGCCGATAATGCAGGATACAAAATCGTTAATTAAAATCTCGAAAAATCGCACCGTTATAAGTTAGTGAATTCCACCACTGAATACTTAAAAAATGTACAGGCCGTATACACAGCAATTCAATTGAGTTGTTGATATACAAAATATTCTTATTTATTTTTAAAGATTATAAACATTTTTAACTTCACTCTATTCTTATAAATTTTTAATGGAATTTCGTGCTTGGTTTATCAATTTTTTTCTGTAGATTTTTTATAATTTTTTTCCATTTTTGTTAGGTCTTATATGTACCTGTTTAAGAGTTATTGACTTGAAGCTTATTTTTGTTAACAAAAATATAAAGGCATGTTTTGAAAATGATGCGCTTTTTTCCTAAATAGAAGTTGCTTTGAAAGTTTCAAATTTTTTAACAAATTCGATCTGTGGTATTCTAGATAGTTCAAGTAAGGGCTGGACCAAACTTTTTTATGGTTTTATTATTTTGTGTCTATATCTTCATTCCGTTTGTTTCTATTTCTTCTTCATATTTTTAGTTTTTAAGTTCTCCATTGATTATAAAAATCTTTTTTAAAGCTTGTATATTAACCAGGCAACTTTCTTTTTATTTTTTTTAACCTATTTGCATCAAAATTGCAAACATTTGAGTTGCCGAAATTGAAACGAATTTTCAGAAGATGTTTAGAAACGATTTGACTATGTTCAAAACTACACTAACGATACGATTTACAGAACATGCCCAACAATTTGGTTTTGATACGTCTTGTACTTAGGTGTCCGTTTTCCTTTATTCTGCAACGTGTTTCGATGCCCTGGCAAACGTCTACCGACTGTGCTAGTTAAATATACTCAAATACCCATAACCTAAAAGCATTTACCTTTGCATTGATTGCCTGTGTTGCCTGTGACATCATCGCCTGCATTGTCGCATCGCCTTCACTCATACTAGCTTTCTCTTGATTGCGTCGTACTGCGATTTCGTGTAAACAAAGTTTAATAGCCAAGTCGAGAAAATTTAAGTTCTCCGGAATATTTTCAACTTTATTTTGTATATAGAACTTGTAGACATCAACCATAAGTTCAGTAAAGAGCATTTCTTTTTGATTCATATATTTTAAGCATTTCTTGTGAACTTTGTAAATGTCGATTAAGAGATTTAACGTATCAACATCATTACGATTTTCCATATTTTCTTTTAAAATATCACGCATTAGTTGTGCACAATAATTTAAAGCGCGCTGGGATAGTCTTACCCTTTCACAATCCTTTATATAACGTCTAAAAATAAAAAAATAAGGCTAGGTTAATACGGCGTTCCTGGGGTTATATTATCGGTCGGAGACAACTCTGCCCATTGTGAAGGACCCTAATGAGTGGTGATGAGGGCTGTAGGGGCGTTAGCTCTTGAGCGGATATAAATAACGCATATTCAGGTACAAGCTCTGAGTCCAAGCCCCTGTCCACCAAATATATATGTAGGAAAATTAGGGGTATAGTGAAGGTGACATGCGTCAAATCCCTGGATCATTCATAACGTTGCAGCACTTTGAATGTGCTCTCATTGTTCGGTTAGATATTTTGGTTTAAGATTACTCTCAGGTAGCAGGTGTGAAATGTGAGTGAGCAGACATTCGATTTTTGTTGAGAGAGTACCTTCATGACGCCAAACTTTCCTTCAAATACTGCGAACACACTACTGGTCGCACATATATATGTGCATATCTTCTCTGTCATAAGAGTATGTACCTCGAATATTGATCTCATCTAGAACGCTGGAGTTATATATGTATATCGTGATGAAAGACGTGGTCAAATTCATTCTAAATTTGTAGATCAGAGGACAGACAGTTTATATTTTTTTTTGCTGGAGCCGGAGAAAGTCGGTTGGATTCATCCTATTAATTAGCGGGACGGCGCAGGTTTTTAAAAAAATTTGCATACCATCATTCTACAATGTAGTTCCCAACTATATATTTAGAGCAAGTATTGACCCTAAAAATTTTGTGTTTGTACAATACGAACATTAAAAAAAGTTCGAATAAGGCCTGCAGTAAATGATGAATTACAAGTTTATGCAATCCCTTTTGGATACAACAAAATATCGACCAAAGAGAATAAAAAATGTGTTTGTGCTTTATGGAATTCAAAGGAAAACTGCTAAAAGGAATTGACGTCTAACTTAAAATCTAACTTATCCCTTATTTCGATGCTAGTTTCGGAGATATTGACCAATATGTGGGCCACGATGACCCAGAATGTGTTAATACGATATGGGTATCAAACGAAAGGTGCTAATAAGTGCTGCAATAAGCCATGAAATTAAGTTCCAAATCTTATTTGGTATGGGAGATATAATGATTAAAATCGGAATCAGCCTATTAGAGGCAGAATATAATCAAATATTATATGATCAAAATCGAAAACGCTATAAAAAAAGGTATATTGGTCAAAACCTTTACTAAAAGCCTTATGACGGTTAGTATGCAAAATAAAAACAACTACCATATATGGTAAAGGCTGCGAGGAAAAAAGAAACGCATTTTTGATGTAAGAAAAAGGGAAATTTATAAAATGTTTAATAAAAAATATTTTTTAGTAAAAGGTAGACAAATCGTTTTTTCAAATAATAATTGAAACATCAAAAATACATTTCTTTTTTACTCCCAGCCTTTCATATGTAGTATAAATACTCACTTATCTTGATCGGGTGTTTTGTACAACTGCAACCCCACATCAATAAGCACTTTATGATCCTTATTCTCAAATAATAACTCTATCAAAATTGCTGCACATTTAACTAAATGTGTTGCGAAATTTCCAGGTCTATCGATTTCCGATGATGGTATACGCCAAATACCATTAAATATGTTATTCCATTTTCTGTCATAGAATACGCCATCAATTTGGTTATCTAATTTTGTTTTATATTGACCAAGCAATAATTCTTCGCAGTGTTTAAGATTTTTCAAATTTGGCAAATGTGTATTTTTGTAATGGCAGGCTAAACGATAAATTGATTTATAGTGCTCGGGAAACCGCGTTACGCATTCTTCAAGGTTTTGTATAACAATTTTATAGATATTCTCAACTTTATATGCAGGAAAAGGTGAGTTAAGTTTTTTCGAATCATTGGAAGATCCGTCCGAATCCGAATCTGTTTCAGATGATGATGTACTATCGGTGCCACTGGTAACTGATGTTGTGCTACTTGTTGTTATGGTAGTTGTGGTGACGGTGACCCCACTTTCCTGAAATTCATGAAATACAATTTCGAATGAATACTTTCACTGTCACATAAAAATAAATTCATGTATCAGGACCTCACAACAAAAATTACGAGACATAAATTAGTAAGTAACCTGAATGACAGGTACACTTTTACAAGGCTGAGTAAAATGTACACCGTGCAAAGGCCTCTTTTTAGTTGAAACGAAATCACCATACCTTTGTATCTACGAGGGCATATATAGGCAGCTGAAGGGGAAAATTGGTTTAGAGAAAACAGATTGGAACCGGTTTCTGGGCTTGAAACGTTTCAAAGTAACGGTCCGAGAATATTTGTCTGGTATTATTTGTGTTTTCTGTTACTTTATACCCGAAAAATAAAACATCTTCTTTATTCGGGTTTCAAGAATAAGTACACCTTACCTGTCTATTAAAACTTCAATCATTTCACAGAAACCCGTTTTTCGATATCACGTCACGTGTGCAACCAACAAAACCAAGTACTCAGGTTGAAATTAAATATAAGCTGCCAAACTATCGTATTTACGGTTGATTTAGAGAAAGCGACAAAAGGATATGAGCATTCCTGCTCGGTCAAAATATCTGCGAGATAATTTGTTCGATTGCAATCTCAGTACTAAAACCCAAAATGCCGACATAAAAATCACCGTTTTGGGTATCCCGGGGAACTTTTCTTTTTTTGCCATTCTATTACAGACAAACACACTTGACAATATTTACATTTTATACAAAACTGAAAAAGGAGTACTAACTTTTCCTGTCAATCCATTATTTGCCAAATATAAATGCGCTTCAATAGATTTTTAAAAGGTCCGAAGAAAAATGACGACTAGTTCGTATATGTGGAGCCAAATAATCGGCGCCAGTAAGGTACAGGGTTACCTTTTAGAACTCATAAAATTTCATCATACCAAGTTATTTATTTTGTGATGTGGGTATCTCCGTTCATCTCAATTTTAGCTAAGTCCTATGCTTAAAGTGCCTGAAACCCGTTTCTAGGTTAAGTAACGGTTTTTATTAAAACACGATTTAGGCAACGACTATAATTATGGTCCACTAAATATAAGCATATCGAGTATCGATATTTAAAAAGTCCCTTTGATAAGTCTATCGTAAGAGGCGATTATATTAACATCGACCCCAGTTTGGCGGTCCGAAATCGTTCCAAAGACAGCAGGGCTAGTACTACAAGGTGCTATTACCGGAGCGGATCGGATTCATATTTGACAAAAGACTGCCAATATCAGTATAATCCTGCGCCGACTAAGTAGGGCGAAGTATTGCTACAGCAACAACAACAACCACATAAAGATAATGTCAGCCGAGTAATTCAACCGAAAATCAGTCTTGCTAACAATTACTTCTACTTGCTTCTCTTTCGACGTATAGAGACGACAGTCCATGCGTCTCTTATCATAGTTGTCCTAGTGTACGGCTCGGAACTATTGATAGTGTCGAAAGAAAATGAGGCAACTCTTGTACTAGTCGAGGGAAAATGACTCCGTAAGGTTCCTGCCATACCAATGGCGAGTATCGAAAGAAATGGAAGTGCAGCAAATGAAAACCTAAAGATCACCGAAGTCTAGGTTGTGTTATGCTAATGAATAAAGAAGTTCCGGCCAAAAAGGTTTTAATTTCGACATCCGAATACGGCACAGGTCGAGGATGACTTAGTGGCGAGACTTTGGCACCTAGAGTTGTGATTTTTAATGTACTCGAGAGCAAAAAAATTCAAGTAGGTGCTTCAACTAAAGAAAAAAACGCTAATATCCTGATACACAAACGCAATAGAACTTACGAAAAGTCACATTATATTTTTAAAATTATAATAATAATCCCGTTACTTCAAATTGGCAATACCGTTAAAAGGGAAAACTTCAAGGGATGAAATAAAAACCACACACCCATACATATCGCCATACTAGCGAAGCATGTATGAGGGTGGAATATATTAACACTTGCTTTGTTCGCGCACACACATCTAGCGAATGTATTCGTCCTAAGTTTTTGGTGAATCAAAATTTATTTAATAATTTAAAAGTTAAATAAATAAACAAAAATTGCATTAAAATTAAGTTAATAAAAGTCATTACTTCCAAGGCAATAATAACACTGCCTAAAATAAAATAAAATAATTCTAAAAAAGTAGTAATAAGAAAAAACTCCATATCCTCGCTACAGGAGCAAGCACAAGTTGAAACAACTTTTGTATAATATAGAGAAAATGTTTGCGAAAACCATAATATTTACTTTGTTAATTTCGGTGCTAAATGTTTGTAGTTTCAATGGATATGAAAACGGGTTGGTACAAATGAACAAGAAAAACATACATATGTACAAGTTTTTGTTGAAGAAAATAAAGAAAAATTTAAAACGAAAATGACTTCATTAACTTTGTGGTCTCATGCTCACTCTTACTTTTCTTTTTATTTTCACAGCTATAGTTTTGGTGCGCAAACAGAAATAACAACAAAAATGCACAATGAAGAGGTGAGCGTAATTATGTACACATATAGATAGGGCAAAATTGGAGTAATTAAAGGCGTAAATTAAGAAATGAATGAGAGAATAAAAGAATATATATAACACGACATTTGAGAGTATAATAGAGGCATATGTGAATGCTTGTTGGACATTTAGAGCAAGAGCTTAGTAAAAAGTGGAATTATAATACGTGCGGAACCCTTCACAATAGAAGGAAAACTTAATTTCTTTGTTTTATATTGAAGTATATGTGCGTGAATCTCACATAAAACATATCTGGGTAAAGAAGTTCACAACAAGTTTTGTAAAACGAAGTTGTAATCATTTATATGTATTTCAATAATTTTTTTTCATAGAAATCTAATTAAAGAGTGGTAAAAACCTGTATTCTAAACTTGAATAAAAAAAAGTTTTGACATACCCTCCGGTTTTTTTCGTAAGTACTTAAGCTGTCGTTTCCTCCAAAAGCGGTGCCGCTATACTCACCGCCATGAGCGGCACCGCTTTGCTGTTCAATTCAAATTCTTCTACTTTTTAAATGGTCTAACAAAACTCGATAGTCGTTTCTTCGTCGAACCAACTGGCGCCAATTGGAGACACCGCGGGGTCGCAAATCGGTCTCCACTTGATTTTTCAATCGGAGTGGTGGTCTCCCTCTTTTTCTGCTTCCACCGGCGGGTGCCAACAAGAATACCTTCTGAGCCGGAGTAACTTCATTCAGTCGCGTCTGCGTAGAGCTCATACAGCTTATCCTTAAATCTTCTTCGGTACTCGCCGTAGCCAATGCGTAGAGGTCTACAAATCCTTAGTGTTCACGCTTCTGCACCATACTCACTTATCGCTACTTATAGAGTGTTATTTTAGTTCGCCGAGAGAAGACTTTATTTTTCAATTGCCTACTCAGTCTGAAGTAGCATTTGAACAAAGAAATTTTTTCATACGGTATATAGGGTAAAATAAAGAGGTACTCAAATTGATTAAACTTTACTCTTGCATGTTATAAATAATTTGGGTTTTTTAATTAGGTGGCAAGGCAAGCCTATTCCAAAACTCCTTTTTCTACACTGGAGCTGCCGCAGGGTTGGACAAGCTTATTTTTTACACAGCAATTGTTGTTTGAGACACCATTAAAACCCAAATACTTTATGTACAATAAATTTCGTAAGGCAAGCGGGACATCGACGTCTCCTTTATCCGACTCCAACATTCTCTTAACTGAACCCTAAAAACCCTAAACTGCCGTCCAACTTTAAACCGATTTATAAACAAGTTTATTAATCCAATACTCAGAATGAGTTCTGCTCACAGTCATCTCACAAAGATATGTGAAGATAGCACATGGATTAGTTTATGCTAATAAGTTTGTTCCACATCGGGCATATATTCGAAATAACATTCAATGCCAGAGCAAGAGCTGTATATGAAAGGGTGCATAATACTTGCAATATATCATGCCAGACCAAATAAACCAGTCTTTGCTATATCCTGCACCTTAAGTTTTCCCATGCATACACATTTCATAGTAGCAATGGGGCCCCAGTTAAGCCAAAGATTAGAAGTATTCATTACAAAAGAATACAAAAAATCCCTGATACATTTTGAAATTTAGTAATTTCATTTTATTTCAGATACCAACAGGAATATGTCAAGTGTATAACGGTACTACATGTGAGAAGTTTTTAAAAAATCAAAGCGTCTTCGTACCACCAAATCTCTCACTTAACGAAGTGGAAGAGCGTTTAAAAGCAGCATATGGTGTCATAAAAGAATCAAAGTAAGTATTAGTGCAATAAGTAAATAAATGGAAATTGAAAATAGTAACATTTTTGTCAACTCTTTATGAACCATACTTTTCAGAGACATGAATCCAAATTGTCGCGTTTATGCCCTACCAAGTATATGTTTTAGTTCACTGCCACTCTGCCGTACGCCAGAACGCACAAATCTCTTATATTTCTCCAATCGCGCCACACAAAAGGAGCGCAAATCAAAAAAAAACAATGCTACATATTATGATTTGAGTGCAAATACTGAAAATCACATTATTGGCTATGGCCGTCCACGTCGTTTTCTTGATAAAAATATGAAAGATCGACGACCATTTTTGAAGCGAAAATCATCTATAACTTATGATGATATATTCACGGGTGAGATATCAAGTCATTATCCACCAACAAGAGAAACAGAAAATCTACGTAGAATTTGCCGTGATGAATGTGAATTATTAGAGAATGAGCTGTGTCAGAAAGAGTATGCCATAGCGAAACGACATCCGGTTTTAGGACAAAAACTGGCATTAGAAGAGTGTGATAGTTTGCCGCGTCATGAAGATTGCTCCTCACTGGGCATTACAATTGATGTTAATCCAGAGCAAGATTGTTATTGGGAGAATGGTGCTGGTTATCGTGGCACATTAGCGGTATCTGGTACGGGAAAGCAATGCTTACGTTGGTCATGGTTAATGAAGGAAATATCCGATTATCCAGAGTTGGCAGGACAAAATTATTGCAGGTTGTTTCCCATGTAGAGCTGGGCTCTTACTCTGTAGTTCTATTCAAAAGGCTGTTCTACTCGAAAGCAAAAAGCGATTACAATACACAAAGGCACTCTGTAGTTCGTTCGAATTTACTTTAGAAGATATTACATAATAGTAGGCATCACTGTTTCACAAATTTCAAACGCAAAGCAAAATACAAAAACACGTTGCATGCCGCAGTAGCGCAGGTGATAAGTTCTCCACTACCACACGTGCGGTTGCTTTTCTGCGATAAAAATGATTTCTTGATGAAAAAAACACTAATTATTTTATTGAAATCATAAGAGAATACATTTTTGTGGGTTTCCGTTTGCTAAATTGTTGTCGAATAGAATTTTCTAACTTTCGACCTGGGCATATGTATTTGAAAAAGTCAGTACCAATATTTTTACAATCGAAAGGAGGATAAATCAAATCCGAAGAGAACAGAATGGAACTCGAAGAACTAATGCGTTCTACTAGAAAATTTCTTGCAGAGTACGAATTACGCTCAAAAGCGAACAAATTTTCTTTCGAATAGAACTACAGTGTAAGGACCCCTGGTTTCTCAATGTTCAATTTGAAAACTTACCGAGAGTTATATGGAGGAAAAACTTATGCATGAAAGTATTCGTATTGAACCTCCCTGCACAGCAGGAGAAGGCTGCATGTATACTTGGCTATGCCTCATAGGTTTTTTTTCACACGAATTATAGCCAGGAAGAAAATAGTGGCGCAATTTGTTCGAATCGATCAAAGTTACAATTAAAAAGCTTCAATTAAAAGAAGAATAAGTGCTAAACGAATATTGAGAATTCAGCCGCCAGTGTAAACAATTTAAACACAAATATAAATTTGTCCATCTTTTTCAGAAATCCCGGCAATGTGGAGGAACGCCCATGGTGTTTTGTGGATGATAAATCATTTGAGAAAATTATTGAGTTATGTGATATACCAAAATGTGCGGATAAAATGTGGTTCTACATTTTTGTGACGATTGGCACCTTAGTAGGAATTGTCATATTTTATATGCTTTACGTTTGTTTGAAGAAGCGACGGAACGGTGGCATGACAAATATACAAAATGTGAGTAAAAATGTGATGATTTTTTTGGGAACAGATGTACCATCATATTAAAGAGAAAGAGTTATAGAAATATATGATAGAGAGAAAGGTAAATATAGTTGCATAAGGAAGGGGAGAAAATAGAACAATCAAGTTAGAGGAGAAAGGGAAGAGATAATGGAAAATTATAAAAATAAAGATTCTCATACTTTAAGTAAACGCAATGAACGATACCACAATTTTTAATTTCAGCATTTTGGAGGAAAATGTTAGAATGCCAGAATAAACAGAAAATTAAGGAAAATAAGAATATTATATACCTCATGATTTAAAATATGTACTCATTATGACTAGCGCTGAAACATAATTGTAAAATTGTTGTGCTACGATAAGTTCAACTAAATAAAAAAAGAAGTAATAAAAGAGCTGTCTTCGGCTGTGCCGAAGGCTTTATACCTGTCATGAATACGCATCACGGTTATAAGTGTCCGATCCTTACTGACAATAAGTACAAACTCTGCAAAATGTCCTGGTCTTACCCTGTTAATTTAAAGATATATATCCCAAACCCCGGTTATCGGAAAAATGTGTTACATGAGGGCTATACGATATATTGGTCCAATCTTGATTATTTTCACTACACACATTGCATATGTAATAAGTACGTATAAGGGAGCTATATGTTGTGCATGTTATAGGTCAAAACCCGTTTATCGGAACAATCGATTGTATGGGAGCTACGCGTTGTATCGGTCCGATCTTGTTGGTTCCGACAATTGATTTATATATATCAAAATGGAGGCCCCATACCAAATTTCATCGAAAACTGAGGGACTAGTTTACTTTCAAACAGACAGACAGATGGACAGACGGACATGGGTATATCGACTCAGCTCATCGCACTGATCATTTCGGTATATTTTTGGTGGGTCTATCTCTTCTTCTCCTCATACTTACAAACATCGGACCAAAGTTATGTTCATGTAAGGTATAAAAATATTTGTTTCATTTAGAGACGTCGAGAGTGAATATAATGTATGGCCTTAAAAAACGTTTACACTTAACGTCAATTAAATAGTTAAATAAGAAGAGTACGAAAGATAAGGAGAGCCGTCAAAAAGTAAGAGCAGATAACCGAAGATAAGAAAGGTGAGATAAAAGAGCTAAAAAAATGTGAGTGAATTATAAAATATAATAAGGAAAGTAAGAGAGAAATGAGCAAATAAAATAGTGAGTCAATAGTAGAGTAGAGTTGGAATAAAATGAAGAACGAGATGGCAATATTTTGTATATGTTTGATTTTTCCACGCTCGAAGTGAAGAACTATTCCATCCCTGTTTAATGATTATAAAAGAGTAGAATCTGGGAAACGGAAAAGCGAAACCCTAATATCAAGTAGTGAATACTTTGACGGTGGTGAAATTCAGACAGATTGGATTTCGTTCAAAAGTATCAGTGCTGAGAGAGAAGAAAGATAAAGGCTTAAAGATATGAAATTTAAAGGACAGTAGAAAGGGCTTAAGGTAATGACATTAAAAGGGGAATACGCGAGGAAAGACAAAGCATATAGTTTTTTTTTATCATTCCCAATGCTTTTGTTGTTAATAATTTTATTTTTACTTTAAGATTAACACACCAAATGCTGATAAAAATATTTATGGAAATTCGCAAGTAAACTCATCGCTTGAAATGACACGATTAAATGGCACTACAAACAACGAACAACCATCAATGTTTTCACAAAATCTAGAAAGAAGTTCGCTACTCAGAGTACCACAATATACACTACAAGATATGGAATTTGTTGAGGAACTGGGAGAGGGCGCATTTGGTATGTTAGAATGATATACCTTTTTCCATTTATGTGAGCACATATAATAGATTTGTTTTCACTTTTTTGCAGGCAAAGTGTATAAGGGACAATTGACACAACTGAATGGCGAAAAAATATTTGTGGCCGTCAAAGCTTTAAAAGAAAATGCCTCAATTAAAACACAACAAGATTTCAAACGTGAAATTGAATTAATATCCGATTTGAAACATGACAATATTGTTTGCATTTTGGGTGTCGTTCTCAATAAAGAGCCATATTGTATGCTATTCGAATATATGTCCAATGGCGATCTCCATGAATTTCTGATTGCCAATTCACCAAGCGAAAATCAATCACTTACACAACTAGAATTCCTAAAGATATCATTACAAATAAGCGAAGGCATGGAATATTTGTCTAGTCATCATTATGTACATCGCGATTTAGCGGCGCGAAATTGTTTGGTTGGAGATAAACTCACTGTAAAAATATCAGATTTCGGACTTTCGCGTGATATTTATAGCTCGGATTATTATAGGTAAATTGGGTTAATTAAGTCAAATCGTAAACTTTGCAAACGCAAACAAGATGTGTGTTCCTTTGGCCTTACCAAAATGTTTCATACAAACTAAAAGAGAGTAATGTTATCATCATTAGTATTAGGTCCAATCCCGTACTTTTCTAACTAAATTTCGCTGAGCGCAAGTCAGTGATACTAAAAAGTTAAGGGATTGATTTATAGTCCAAAATGTATTTTCTGTCATATTAATGAGGTTATTTAAAAAGGGTGTGAATTTAAAAATTATTAAGCAATTTCAAGTAAACTGTTCCCCCATCATTTTTAAACGCACACAAAACGGTAGTGGCTTTTTTAAAGATAACATTAAAAAAAGTTTGTTAACAATTTTTTGTAAATTTTAATCAAATATTCAAGAGTTGATCGTCAAGATCTTCACCATTTCCCAATATTGTTGGGTATGGAGGATGATAACCAAAGTTATAATAAAGCCGAGTTCCTTGATATGTAGGTGTAAACTATTGTAAAGATCTGGATATCTAATGCTCCCCCGACCATAGACTTCCTTACTTGTTCTTACTTCCATTACATTTCTTTCAGAGTACAATCCAAATCGCTTTTACCTGTGCGTTGGATGCCTTCCGAATCGATTTTGTATGGTAAATTTACAACCGAAAGCGATGTTTGGTCTTTTGGCGTAGTTTTATGGGAAATCTATAGTTATGGCATGCAGGTTTGTTGGATATTTTAATTGCTCCCATATGTACATGATAATTTTCAATTCTAATTTTACTTTCAGCCATATTATGGTCATAGTAATCAAGAGGTTATAAACTTGGTACGTTCACGACAATTGCTGTCATGTCCAGAAGCATGCCCTACTGCTGTATATTCGCTCATGATTGAATGTTGGCATGAGCAATCGGTCAGAAGGCCTTCATTTTCAGAAATCGCTCATCGTTTAAAGGTGTGGTATCAAGGTCAACTAAAATTAAATTCTACACCGATACTAACAATCAAAGCTTCCCCAAATACTTGAAATTTAATTTTTCAAACAAAGAAAAACAAATATTCCCACTTTTTTTTACTATAAAATACAAAAAATTTATAAGTCTTTGGGTAAAACATATTTGTAAATTTATACGTACTCTTGAATAAGACAAAAACGAAAACGCACATTTCATGCACATCATAAGGTCATTAAAAATTATATCATTCAGTAGATTCATTACTTGAAAAAATATTGAATTGATTTTAAATAAAACAAAAAAATTCTTTATACAAAAGTTCGAATTTATTTTCAAAAGGTTATCGTTAATTTGAAATAGTTCCGAAACAAATCAGAAAGAGCGGCGGTACACTTCAACGAATTAAAACCTAAGCTTCGTCCGCTGGACCATGTTATGAGAGTAAATGAAGCTGCTCTGGCCTTAAAGATAAATAGTCCTAAAAAAATTGCAAAGCGATCCACCACAACCCCGACAATAGTCCTAAGATAGTAATAATACTATAGTTCCCAAAAAAAATACCGAAATATATAATCATAAAATAATTTGTCAATGTGGCAAAAATAATTCCGAAGTATTTCTGTAGTTAATCCCGAAATAAACCAGGTATGATGTTGATCCACAACAATCCCGAGAAAGTCTCAATCCTATGACCATTATTTCTTATAAATAATTACATATAACCCTTGGCTGAGGCTTGTGAAACATATAAAAACAATATTGCTTTACGCCCAGCCAAGCTTATAGCAAGCAGCAGTATGCCTTCACCCTTAGTTCAGAACAGATTTAGAGCTAACTGAGTTCAAAAGTATTCTAATTTGGAAACTTATTCAGGGTATTCGTTTAATTTCTTATATGCCTCGTAAAGCTTGTATACAATGTAAACCTCTGAATAAAAATGTCGGTCGATTTTCGAAAAAATAATTCACGATCAATTTTAACCCTCCACCTACCTCAAAAATGTTTGTATCAGAATTTAACAGAAAATGCAGGAAATGGTGTGAGAATATCTCGAATATTAGTATTCTAGTAAAATGTGCAGTCAAGTAATTTAAGAGAACGAAAAATTACACTGAAGATGGCACAGCGCTTAACCCTGTATATCTGTGAACCCAGCAGGTTAATTGATTAAGGTAAATTTGTCCAAATTAATTTAATTTAAAAATTGTTATCGGCATTATCAAATTGCCCCTCTCCCTTTAAGTTTATGACCGAAAAGCACATTTTGCGCTCGTTCTAAGTAATGTTCGGAATTTTAAAATTTATTGTGTGTTATGTCTCATATCTTTTAGGTACTTACCTCCGATTCACGGCGAGAATGATTGCTCTTAGAAGAAGTGGTGGCTTTATCGGCGTTTAACTCTTGCGCTTGCTGTACAGCTACGTTACACGGTTCAGTTGGATAATCTTTCATCTTTTGTTCCTCTGCATTTTCTTTTGGCGCTTCCGTACGCATACTTGGACTGCAGTTTGCATCATAATTGGGCTTTTTGCATGTCTTAAGCAGTTTGGTTTGGTCGTTTTTGTCAACAATCACTTTGCGTTTTAATGCATTCAAACTATTTCCTATAATTATTTCAAACGAAATATAAGAGAAGAAAGAATTTTGTTGTAATAGAAGGGCCAAGTAATACATACCATCGATTTTAGCCTTGTTAAATGCAAAAGGACTGCTTGCTAAACTCTTTAAAACATTACTCAGATGATTGCCAATATCTCTGGAGATTTCTTTTTCTTGTGCTAAAAACTTTATAATAGCAGCATTGGTGCGGTAAAAAACTTCCAAAGCCTCAACAGATAATGTTGTTGGATTGCTGTGATTAATTTTGATGGGATAGGTGGCATTTGATTCGTAAAGATTATTGGCGGCCTGGAATAGATTTTTTTAAATCAATTAATTTGCTTTTGAATTTTTATTATTAATACATTACCTGCAAATAACAGTTCAAGTATGTTTTCGGATGATCTTTCTGTTTTTCGGCAATTTTTCCCAGCATATAATGGCACAACCATTTCTCTTCGTGTGAGTCTTCATTCTCTTCGCCATCCTCTGTTTCCTCGGAATTTTGCAAGGCGGCAGCTAATGAGAAACAGTTATTGGATATATTGAGAACGCGTCCCTTGCGTGCTTGCAGTAATGATGATCTTCAAACACAAAATAAATATTAATTCGGTTAAAATTATTTTTAACATTTATTAAATTTTGTAGATTACGCATTTAATCTAGGTTTAAGCAATCCAAGAAGATATTCATATCTTAGCTTTGCCGAAGGATACTTAAGTATGAGGCTAACTTGTTAGGCGATGTGTGGAATTCAAAAAAATACTTCGTTACATTTTAAGCTTTTCAGTGCTGCCTGATTGCTTAAAAAATTTATATATTTCCCATCCTTCCTGCTGTTTTTGTAGAAACCAGTGTTCTAAAGACCCCTTTAATCGCTAGTTAAAATATATATTTTACCCTAGATCCTATGAGGAGATTTACTCTCCTACCTTCCTGCTTCGCACAGGGACTATAGAGCTAGAGCTCCAAAGGGCAGTAGTTGTTGGTTTTTAAATGGGCGTCATTTTCGTCAATTTTGTTGACAATCTTTCCAGATTAAGCCCAACGTCTGAGCTTCTCCGCCTTTAGGAAAGAGAAAATGAAAATAATAAAGGAAATAGCAAGAATAAGAAAGAGGGAAAGGAAGAGTGAAAAATGAAAAGAGAGGAAAGAAGACTTGGGGCAGAAATATGTAGAAGAAACATAAAGAAAGCACAGAGGGTTTCTGTCAGCCAAACAAACAAAGATATGCATAGCAAAACAGCAACAGCGAGGCAAGGGGGTTTGAATATCCCCGAGGTATACCTGTCGTAAGATGCGAATAAAATAGCTTCCACGGCAGTCGGGCGGGTGCCCCAAGGTACTTATACCGGAGCGTTCCAAATCCACATATTATGGATTTTTTGGAGCTAGTAAATAGGCGGCCGCCGTGGTGTGGCGGTAATGTTGTTGGCCTACCACACCGAGAACGTTCGAGTCCTGGTACAAGTAACATCAAAAGTGGTTTGAAAAAGTTTTTTCAAACTCTCCGAGTGCATTTTTGCCATGGAAGGCTTCTCAGCAAAAATTAATCTGAGGTTGGAATTGGCAAAAAATTGTAGGCCCCGCCAATTTGTAGGAAAAAGAAATCAGCACAACACAAATTGGTAGAGAAGCTCGGCCGTAATCTCCCCAGGAGGTATATATTATTTATTATTTAAAATATACTCTAAAAATTAACTCACTGTTCAGCTGTTAGATTATCGGCTGGATTTTTTAATTGCCGTGAGCAATATGAATGTAGAGTGTATGTAAACGAGCCATATTCAATCCAAAGTAAAGTCTGTCGTCGATTCAAACATATACACATTTCAAAACAACGTATCGTGTCTTCCGACTCTGCTAGTACATTATTTGGACTGTATAAGTAAATAAAGAGAGATGGAAAATATGTGACTTTCGTATTTTTTCAATTTCAATATTTAGTTTTTACACACTTTATAGGGTTCAAGCAATTAAGACGCGTTTCAATTTTACTTGCTTTAGACAATGCCATGCCTGCCCACGAATCGAAACGTGTAGGACTAATTGTTAAATCTAGAGTATAATATTTGATTGCTTTGGAGAAATCGCGATTTTTAAAATAATAATCAGCAAGCAAATAAAATACACTACGTATTTTATAGGGCAGTGAAGTGTGCGCTGGTTCGAGTGTATTAAAGTCATTCCCTTTTATAAAATCTAATATCTTTGTAGTTTGTGGTGTGGGATCCAACTCTGTTGGCATTATAGCAACGATTTTTAAGAAAAATTGCTCTAAATCTGCTGTTATCGACTCTAGTTTATAAGAGTTAATTTCCGGTAAGCACTCGGGCCTATACAAATCAAATGCCTGTATTGCTTTCGTCCATGTCAGTTCGACATTTGTTGCCTCATGATCCTCTAGGTGGCGAGAGCGTGCTTTCTTTTGTGGATAACCATACAAGCAAAAAGTCACCTAGAAAATTTTTTCGTTATTTCGTTTCTAACGATTTTTTTATTTAACATTTTTTCTTGCACTTACCTGTTCTATATATTCATAGAGAGTATCGCGACATGAATCATAAAGTGGCGCTCTTATTATAGGCACAAGAATATCTAGTATATAATGTAGAAATTCACCATTATTACGAGTACAACATTGATATTTGCCTAAAAACTCATGCGCTGTAAACAGTAGCGAGAATGAGCTAGGTAAAGGATCTTCTTCTTCCTCGGGATTATTTGTGGTTTTGGGTTTCACCACCGTTAATACATTATTCTCATCCCTAAGGAGATAAATACAAAAAGAAGTCAACTTTAAATTTGTTTTCATAATAATAAAATCAACGGGTTTTGGTTTATATGATTTGTATAAAGAACGGCCGAGCATCGATAAGAGTTGGTAAGCTTATTACCCACCACACCACGACGGTCACGAATGATTCACATGGTATGAGGAAACGAACTTTCTAGTTCCTTTTACCTCAATATAATTTGGTGTAATATAACAAAAGGCCGCTTCATATTGAATTCGTGTTCTGCATTATTCGTTTTATCGAGAGTTTGGTTTGAGTCTAAATGAAATGATAGTACAGTAATTGAATTTTGCACAAGACGGGCCAGCATTTCCTCTAGGCAGAATACTAATAAAGAAAAATGTTAGAATAATTGAAAAGGTAAAAATTAAAATTTTCTAACTTACAAATATCAGTCCCTTCGTTAAGTAAAAGCACTTCGATATAAGAATACACGAAATTTAAACCAACAGCCCACAATTCTTGTTGACGTGTCTTATTCGTTTCTTTCATATATTTTAGAACGCAGTAGTGTAAACATTTTTCTGCCCATTTCATGCATTCCTTGTAATAGAGATAAATTGAGTTTGAGGAACTAATATTTATAGTCGGTTCGTTGTAGGGATGCGATTAATCGATTAAAAATTGCTTTTAATTTAAAAATTTACCGATTAATCAAAGCTGTGAGTTTGTTAATCACGAAAATTGTTATCTTTTAATTAATCTGATTAATCAATTTGCGATTACTTTTTTTTGATTTATATATTATAATAAATAAACGTGATTAAGTGCGAAATTAATAATTTTAGTACATAGCTAATGTTTATTCTCTGATAAATTCATTAATCAAGTTTTGGTTGATTGGAATGTACGACACATCCCTAGTGTGAAACGCAATATGAAACTATCTCGGCTGCTGTCTTGGAAACGCCCCATCTCAGAAAATAATTTGTTTAAAAAAACAACTCTATCCTTACTCACTATTGAAGAATTTAGGCCAAAACATATCTGATAGGGCATTCTTGAATGAAATATTGAGAAAGGGAATTTTTCAACCAAATTTAGAAATGCGACGTTTTTGAACCATTTGCAAAAGGATCCTTTGAAAAATACTCTCAGATAGGGCATTCTGGAGCTGTATTCTTAAATAGGTTGTGTCATCCTTTTGGAGATATCGGTTTCAATTAGCACTAGAGATAGTATGAAATCTACACGAACAAACAAGCTATTAAATATATTATAATAATAAAATAAAGATTACTACAAAACTAAATGTTTACCTCTAGAGCTGAAATATTCCATAACGATTCCAATAGTATTTCTACTTGTGTTTTTAAATTTTTCAACCAGTTTTCGCAATCTCCAATTTCAACCTCATTGGCTAAATTATCTGTTACTATTTGTATAACTTCTTGCCACTTTTCTTGCTCAAACAGTTTTGGTATTTTCCCTAGTGCTATACGCCTGAAAGTATACAAGAAATTTAACCAATTTTATTAAACATCCATATATGAAAATACTCTCAAACCTTTTAAAATCACATTGTGCATTTTTTACAACAGTCATCGTAATACATTTTGCTTTTAAATTTGGTAAATGCAATATAAAATCTTTATCTTCGTACAGCGTTGATATAATTTCCTCTATATGAGCCAAGCAATCAATGCATTTTTCAAATTCATTGCGTATGTCAAACCATAGATATTCTAAATTTATAATACGTAATTTATATTTATTGAATTTTCGACCTAGAGCAACCAAAGCTGCGCCGGACCTAAATGCCAATTGATCAAAAACTTGTTTCCATACTGGTGATAAATCACTGAAAAATAATGTTAGTTAATAAAGATATTTATTTGTATATCGTTGGCTGTGTGGAAGAATTTTGTCATCAGTGTAGGTCCTTTTTAAATCAAATTATGAAATAGGACATTCCATCCACTCAGCCATTAATATGTAAATTATTTGAAACATACTCAGTTAAAAGCTTTTTTATAGTGTAGTCTAATTCCAAGAACAATATGGAAATTTTATTAAATGTTTCAATATCTTCAGCGGTTTGTTGATTCCAGGGTGAGCAGTCAAAGTTATCTCTGTCGTATAGAGCGTAGTTTTGGAAAAATATACTCAATGCACTAGAAATTAGAGCAGTACAAATAAACTTACAAATAAATGCAAAAGATTTCCAGATATAAAACACGTATGTCCTCAGGCAACGCATGAGCCCAAAATGTTGAGATACTTTTGAGCCATTCAAATACCAAAAGAGGGGGATCAAGACTTTTAGCCTGCGTAGAGAAATTATATATGTGAAAATAATATATGTAATATTGTACTCACCTCAAGTTTAGCAATTAACTCATTAAAAGTGTCTTGTGAGATATTCTGAAACTCTTCGTTGGACATTATTTTATCACATGCACTGCATTTTTCATCTTTGCTTTTGTTGTTGTCGTTATTGGCAGTACCGAATGGCCACTCCACTTCAAATGTAGCGCTAAATTACAAAAGAAATCATTTAAGTAATAATAAAGCTCTTTTGCGGCACATCTATTTGTCAAAGTATTGGCTATAGGGGATAAGAAAATGGACTTTGCCAACAGTGTCCTCCCATGACACAACCAATCTACTCAACTGATTAGTGAACCTACTTGTCTAACAGTCCCACCCCTTTTGAAACTGTCAGTCGCAAAAAAGTTACTTTAGAATAAAATTCTACTAGATTAGCAAAGTACTCTGGTAGCAGGAGTGTTTGTTTTTATTTTAATGGCTTATTCATTTTTACAATTTTTATGTTTTATAAGCTTTAAAAATAGTTAGTAATAAATTATTAGTTATTATTAGAAGGAAATGGAACAGGGGAAGTGAGAGATATAAACTTCATTTATTTGAACACTATTATTTACTCACCTTGAATATTTGGTGAATATTCTTCCTAAGATACCTTTTATCGAAGTATCCACTTCTGTCCTTTCCGTTGTTGGCTTCTTGCGTGAGCTATAACGCCGACTTTTATGCCAGCCCCATTGCTCAAGAAAATGTAAATCACTGCAACGCCTGCGTGGTTTTTGTGGCTTATTATTTTCGCTATTAACATTTGATTTCTCATAATTTTCCACTTCATCTATGGAATTTTCTGCAGCCTTTTTTACTTGCTCCACATCACTTGTTGTTTGCTGTGTAACAGCAGCGGCGGTAGTAGTGGAGCTTCCTGGTAAATTAGTGTTCGAAATTTGATTTGTTAAATTATTACTACTACATTCAGCTACTTCAATTCCTGTATCCACTTTAACATTCGTTGTGGCGCTATTGCTGTCGTTGCCTACACCGGGAGCGGCTCCGCCTATTTCGGTTTGGTCGCTACTTTCTGGTTGTGCTAACTTGTCTATATCACTGACCGCGTTGCTATCGGCCAATATGTCTTTTATACCCAAAAGTACTATTAAAACTTTATCATTCGCTTGCATATAACGATACAATGCGGTTATATACTGGCCCAACGTAACCCAATTTAATTCCTTAATACAAATTTTCTGCGTAATTTCAATTGGAAGTGTAGTACCTTCATCGCTCGTTTCTACATTATCCCTTCGATATTTGCGAGGAAAAACACTTTCATTCGACCAGGAAGTTAGCGGCTTTAACGTTTTGGGTATTGGACCGTAAATGTTTTCACAAAGTGGTAGTGAATATTTGAATGTATCGGCGATTTCATAAAGCGTTTTAGCTGCGCGTTCGTGGGAAGGATCCCTACTATATAGTTTCAATGCATAGCCATACGCGCCTATAATATTATGGTTTTCACAAAGCGTACGTAGCATTCCATCAGCGGCACTCCAATGTGATGCATTACAACGCAAACAACGCTCAAATGCGAATTCAGCTAACTCTACAGCGTTAAGCTTCAATGCCAATTGACCAAAGCGATGCATCGTATAGACATCTGTATCATCCAATTGCGTGGCCTAAAGGTATTTATAATTTCAAATATACAAATATTTTTTTTGAATTTTTCAGGGATAAAAAATGTTGTTTCTTAAGTGAAGCTGATATATCATTGGTCTTGACTATCGTATTCAAAACTAGGATTTAAATTCAGTTCTACTAAGACGGAGAATCCCTTCATGTTGGGCGCCACGTCACCTCCTCTGACCGCTTGTTATTTTAACAGAAAAACAACTCCGAAATATTTTAAAGTGTTTGCTAAAGTGGCAGTTTGCAATGCCCTGGTACTAGATCCGACTGTATTAGCAACTTCTGACACTATTTTTGATGCAGTTTTAAAAGCATGTATGAGGCCAATCCCATACAATATGCAGAACGGTTTACGGGCGGTCAACTCTTTGTGTGATTATATTAAATATATATCTCAAACTTAAAAAATGTGTTACCATAACATAGTGTTCCAAAGCCAAATCATTTTCATCTCGCTCTTCGTATATGAATGCTATATTTTTGTGACAATTATAGCGAATTGTTCGCAATTTTCCGGTTGTGTCTTCAGCCAGTAACTAAAAGAAATAGTTAATTAATGGTCTAAGTTGCCACCAACAAATAGCGCGCCAAACATTAGAACGAACCTCATTGAGTACTTGTGTTTCCAACAGCTGATTCAATAAAGATAGTGCTGAATTTACACATCCTTTCCATTTAAGATTTATTGCTTTTAAGTATTCTGTCTCTGCAATCGCTTCCTGTAGGAACATTTCTTAATGAATTTATTGTCCTATGTACCAAACACTACATTCACCTGAGCTTCTTTGGTAACCACAATTTGATTTCCTGGCTCCTCATTGCATTCTTCATTTAATGCAACTATTCTTATCATTGTGGCCTTTCTCCTTAAACAATTTTAATTGAATTAAAATGGTAACATATCACAAAACAAATAAAAATTATCCTGAGTAATTTAGAATGGCGATGACATTTTATAGCAGATGGCACCGGCATTAATTTTATATCGATTTCGACATCGATACAAAATCATGGTATACACACTAGAGCTGAAAACAAGTAATTTCGTATAAATTACTCCACACAAAACAAGTGCGTTCATACTTGCGATTTCTAATTTCACTTGACAGCGATCTAGCAACCCTGCATAAAAAATAATTCGACCAACGGAGATCGTAAATGTATGTAAATTTAAAAAAATGAAATATTTCTATTCAAATTACATTTTATTCAATTAAAGATGGGTGAACAAGCTAAAAAACTTTTGGAGCTGGTAATTGTAAGAAGGCAATCGAATGGATAGTCAATCATGGACCATGCAACGTCCAACATACATTTTTTACATAAATTGCAAAGGCGACGTTCCATAATGATAAAAAAGATGATATTGTTGAGAAAACAGTATTGTATGTTGGACAAAAGTGAGTATGATTGCGCACCTATATACTAAGCTAACAACTTTTAGTTTCCAAAGGATCGTTCCCAAACATTTTGGGAAATAGACAGCCAAGGCAACGATGATAACTTCTTTAAAAGTAATTTTCGCATGCAAATGAATACATTTCTTGAGCTCTGTGAATATTTACGAGATTTGGAAAAAGCAGACACACCTTTACGGAAAGCAATATCGTTGCACAAGCCAGATGGTCCGATTTGTTTCTTCTCCTTTCTATATTAATACAATATCGAATAGTTTAAAAATATATATTAGTTCAACAATAAATTATGGAAAACTCACCTATATCTCGACGACAGATTGTGCATCTGCGTTGTAATTTTGTCTGGAGTGCACGAAACTCCATTCTTCTCCAATTCCACCGCCATTGTTTGGATAATGTGGCTATTTTTGCGCGCACCTCGCAATCTATCAATTTTCGAGCTCCAAATATCAATAAGAAGGCGTTCACTTCCTTCTCCCAATGAATTACGTTTTTGTAATTTCTTTTTGCTATTTTTGTCATTTTTATTTTTTGTTTATTTGCGACAATTAGATGACACATCAGTTAAGTGACAACATGCTTTTCGACTACTATCGATAAAATTTAGTGCCGACACTCATTGGAACTTGTTTTCGCTCTTGATTTCGGTTAAATTAAGTGTTTTCATCTTGTTTTCGGTGACAGATTTTACAAGGCGAAATTACTTGTTTTCAATATGATTTGCTTCGAAATTAAGAATGAGCTCGAAATTAATCTAGTGTGTACATAGTATAAGATTTTATATGTCAGTGCTGTTTTTCAGGCCACGTATTTGGTTTTGCAATTCGTAGCCTTACCCTTCATTATGAGCTAAGGCAATCGCGTGTAAAAAAGTCTTGAGGCCGCCGTGGTGTGAAGGTAGTGTTGCCGGCCTACCACACCGAAGGTCCATGGTTCGAGCACTGGTGCAGGTAACATCAAAAGTGATTTGAAAAAAGTTTTTCAAAAGGGGGTCGCCCCTCGGCAGTGGTTTGGCAAACTCTCCGAGTGTATTTCTGCCATGACAGGCTTCTCAGCAAAAATTCGTCTCCTTTGTAGATACCGTTCGGAGTCGGCAAAAAACTGTAGGTCCCACCAATTTGTAGGGAAAATTCAAATCGGCACACCACAAATTGGAAGAGAAGCTTGGCGCAAAAATCTCTTAGGAGGTTTATGATGATATACCTGTTGTATATCGCGCCATAGAGAGAGAGAGAATTGTTAGAATTTGTTTATTTTAAGGCGGGCGCCGTGGTGTGAAGGTAGTGTTGCCGGCCTACCACACCCAAGGTCCATGGTTCGAGCCCTGGTACAGGTAACATCAAAAGTGATTTGAAAAAAGTTTTTCAAAACGGGGTCGCCCCTCGGCAGTGGTTTGGCAAACTCTCCGAGTGTATTTCTGCCATGACAGGCTTCTCAGCAAAAATTCGTCTCCTTTGTAGATACCGTTCGGAGTCGGCAAAAAACTGTAGGTCCCACCAATTTGTAGGGAAAAATCAAATCGGCACACCACAAATTGGAAGAGAAGCTTGGCGCAAAAATCTCTTAGGAGGCTTATGATGATATACCTGTTGTATATCGCGCCATAGAGATAGATAGAGATAGAAAGTACTAATATTGTTTGTTAGTTCTTGTTAACTAGTATGTGTAGAAACTTTGTGCTATTTGGTGCCCACAAAAATATTTACAAAACACGTGCTTTGTATCAGTTGTAGGGTTTCGAGTTCGCATCCTAGTTTTGTCAACTTCTAACTTAAAAATTTTTGTCTTCAATTTGTTTCAACAAAAAAACAAAAACTTCAAAATGTGAAATGGTGAATGGTGAATTTTTGGTGATTTTTTCTTACAGAATACCAAAAATAATTTCAAGTCACAAAAATCGTATCTAATGAAAAATTTCAAATTTGGTGATTTGAAATTAGTCTGACATTCCTATTCTGGCTTGCAGTGAAGTGGAAACAGAGCTATTATAAAGAATATAGCTGTTAGCCGGAGCCCATTGGGAGTTTCAGGAGTTTTAGAATTTTACCTCTATTGTTAGATATGGTGAGACAACCCAAGCCTACCTGATCCAAGAGGCAAAACATCTTATGCCATCAATTCGCGGGTAAGAAATTCTTACAGTTGCATGAAACGTTTTGAGTTTGTTCCATTTTATTCGATGCTCTTTGCATAAACCTTTTTGCTATGTTGTTGTTTTCAACTAAGTTTATAAGGGATCGGGATTGTATTTAGCTACATATGTTTATAGCAATTCAAATTTTAACCTGATCTAAGCGAGGGTAATCCCTTTACAAATCTAAATGTATAGGAATAAGTTCCTTAAGAAAGGCGGGGTTGGGGGCAAGAATACGAACATTCATGAAGGTGCAAGTACCTGGACGTACCGTATTGATATCCGACACAGGACTGTAATTTCGCTAAAGCTTTGGCTTCCTAGAAAAGCGATGCCGCAATATAACGTTCGCTATAAAGCGGCCCTATACTCACCGTCATGAGCGTAGCGGTCAATATTCCCGATTTACTTTTAATTATTTTGCAGACCTTTATGTTGTTTTTTGTTTTTATTTTTTTCTAATATTTATTTTTAAAGCAACGGAAATGTCACAACTGTTGTTTTGTGTAAAAATATTTGAAATATTTGATTGAATTCATACCGTTTTGAATATGACGGTGGAAAAAAACGTTGACGAAAGATTTGCCACCGTCCTGACGGCCCTAATAGTTTATGCTTGCCGCCATATTACGTTACTGTAAACTAAGAAACACGTAATTACTTTTACATTGCAATGTTTTTGACAACCTACTCTACCGCAGGACGGGCATTAGAGATTTAAGATTTGGCAATTAAGCTTTCGGTCAGCGATAAACTGCAAACACAAGGTTTGATATTGTTTTTCGGAAGAGGACTTGGAGGAATGAGATGTTCATTCCTGAGTCCAAAGTAGCACTTGTTGACAAGAGTGATTCCGCATTGAATTTCCCGACTGGCTTCAGGAGGAAGAATAGTATATCATTAGTGACGGGTAGCATTTCTCCTTGCCAAGACGCGTCTGTGGGTATGACGTGCTACAGCGATAGCGTTCCCTCAAGTGTGTCATAGCTCATAAAAGACGGTAAACGTTAATCGGCGGTTAATTTGTCAACTTACCA
The DNA here is from genome assembly GCA_949987695.1 of Merzomyia westermanni. Taxonomy (NCBI): domain Eukaryota; kingdom Metazoa; phylum Arthropoda; class Insecta; order Diptera; family Tephritidae; genus Merzomyia; species Merzomyia westermanni. The sequence goes on along the minus strand of OX465289.1, from coordinate 199,227,934 downwards.
TATAAAGTACACCAACAAAACCCCAGGTAGTGTTATACAAAATAATAATTAAACCATGGTTTAGAGATATGAAAGCTGTCAACGTAATTCTTAACCCTTAGGTGGTGAATCGTTTTTTCATTTTTATAACAAACCGTACCACATTAAAAGTTGGACAACGATTTTTCCACATTGATTGTTGGCTCATACGAATATTTAGTAAAACAAATTACAACATTGTAACCATCCAAAGATTACATAAAAAGTAAAACCTCTCACAAGTATTAAATAAAACTAACGTGCATAGAGCGCATGCGCCATTACCAGGCTCTTGTCTATGTCAAGGAAGTATTATGTGCGTTTTATAGTAAAAAAGTTTCTGTTGTGTGTTAAAAAGTAAAAGTATGTCCTGCTACCTGAAGAAGCTAAAATAATTTCACATTTTTATTATAACAAAGAAATGTTTTGCAACTTAAAAGCAATTTTTGGATTTACAATAGTTTTTATATGTGAGTAATAATATATAATTAATAACAAATATATTATAACTGCGTGAAAAAGCAAGTGCATACTACAAAATTACAGAAAAATCATATATGTAATTTATGGTGCTTAAGAAACCCAATTTTCTAATAAAGAACAAGAACTTTATTCCTATTTTATTTTAAACTCTACTTATTTCCTATTTAGTTTTGCATAAAAAAATCAACTGCCAATATGTGTATATTGATCACAACCAACAAATCAACGGCTCGGAGCTCGGTCAAAAGTCAAAGGGGGCCGAGGAGGCAATCGAATCACAAGGGGAAAACACATATTTGAATGGGAATAGACCGCTTGATAGAGGGCCATATTTTGATACTTCAGCTACAAAAAATGTGACATCGTTGGTTGGTAAAACAGCGCATTTAAATTGTCGCATTAAAAACCTTGGAAACAAAACAGTAAGTATTAATGGTATACCACACAATGTAGTCATCGGATGGGCAACAAGCCAAATCACAGGACTGAAACAATGCATTGATAAAAATTAGTGAATTTGTAAAATATAAAGTGATGACAAAAATTAGTGATAAAGCATGCATACATATTTACATATCATATAATAAAACTGCAGTAAAACCTCGATACAACGAACTTCGAAGGAATGAAAAAGTCAATATGACATTATTTCTGCTAAGCTCTATTCAAATATTTCAGTACTTTCCACGTGTTTAAGAGGGCAGCCGTTATTCAAAGCTATATACGATTTTCTTTTAACTCCTTTTACTAAAGTTACCTTCACACGAGTAGCTTTCCTAGTAGAGTAATTGGACGGGTGGTGATTGTGCTGCCAAAAGAGGTTACCAATTCTGTATGGCCCTCAACAACGGGCCTGCCGAATAAGTGAGGCAGGTTTTCGTAGTAGTACTTGCGGAAATGTATCCTTATGTGTGTTCAACCGGTTGCCTACAAGCAATTCAATATGATCTCTTACGCTGAAAATTTTGGCTGTATAAATGATGTTCTGGCGTCATTAGGAGGCATTCCGTTACAGTTCTAAGTGCTTTGTATTTTTAGATATTTTTATAGATAAATATAGTTCTCCACTGATTTTCGTATGAATTTTCTTTAGATTCATAGTACAAAAGTTATTCGCTACGTAATTAATTTAGCGAGGTTTTTGTGAAGACATCGTGTTAACAATTTTCGGTAACGAAGTTTACTGTTTACAAAATTACCGGTAAAAGCTCGAATAAGTCTGTAAGTTGACTTTTAATCGCTGCCTCCAATACCGACAAGCAGAATTTCGAATTTAAAAAAAATAATTCCATTTTTTTTTTGTTAATTACACAAGAACTGATCGTTTGACAAATTTTTGCAAGAAGTAGTTGGCAAAAAATCTTCGGTAAACAGTAATCAGCAGTGTATTTGACAAATCGGTCGGTTATCTGGTAAAGAAAATTCCAGTTAGCGTAAGGTGGGCATTGGAAAGCGGCCCTAAAACTTGCAACTTCTGACTGAGACAGAACCATATTTGGGGATTCTGCGTTTGTGTCGTTACATAGAAGCTTTGACATATGACGGAATCAGACAAAAAATCAACTTAACAGCTCAACCATATAAAAACGCACAGCGTGAATTTTTTGCCAAACATGTCTCATGCCAATAGAAATTGTATAAGAGCAACCGAAATTGAATTCTGTGCGTTTCAAGCCAATTCAAAACTTTTGTGCGTCAGCAAATGCTGTGCGTTTATACATATATGGTTGAGCTGTAATGCACTTTTAAAAAATTGAATAAATACATTGAAAAATACCTCCAAGACACCGACTATATTACCTGATATCTCGTGTCAAATTCGATTTTTGCTCAAACTAGACGCAGAAGATGGTAAAAACCGGTCAGTCACCGAACTAAATTTGGCAAGGGATGCAACAAAATCGTTTCTATTTACATACATCATACATTTAAATCGTTTTTGCTCTGAGGCCATATTGTATGTATATTAGAGCGTATCACAAAAGTGATGAAGTGTTTTTGAAAAACATTTACAAAAAAAAATTTTGTTTTTCTCAAGAAAGTTCAACTAAAAACAAAATTTGTCTTATTTCGAGTTCTACTGAATTAATTGAAGTACTTTCTTCGCAAAAGATTTACGATTTTTTACGGTCTTTAATTTGCTATTATTAGATCGGTACAGTAGCAACTGAGATATGGTGGGTAGGTACCACAACGGAGCGCCTGAGATCAATGAGCTTTTTGAGGAAAACCCCACTCCTTGAGACAAAAAAATTGGTGTATCGCACTTTAAAATCCGACAATAAATGCCGAAGATATGAAGATAAATGCAGTGGGCGACATCTAGGGTTGCCAGAAAAAAAATGTTTTTAAATGTTTTTCAAAAACACTTCATATGAGGGGAGGTACGGCCGACTTTTTTTTTTTGCCTGTAAGGCGAGACGCTCTAACGTATATATATGTAAGTGTTGTATACGCATAGAAACTGCTAAAGATTTGTGGAAGTGTTTGTCGAACTCCTTCGATTTCGCTGTAACGAGATTTCATTGTGTAATTTCCCCAAGTAAAAATTTTGTACTTTAAACTCATTTTATTTAAGGTATCGTGGATCAGACATAGAGATTTACATCTACTTACTGTGGGCGAAAGTACCTACACATCGGATCAAAGATTCACTTCTATATACAATAAAATAAATGGAGATTGGTCTTTACAGGTATGAAAAAATGTTGTTGGCATAATATCTGTATAACCCACGCATAAAAGAATTCATGAGTGGACATGCCGAATAAGTTTGTGTTTGTGGTTCTTTCCTTAAATGGTCATCTAACCGCTTGGGCGATTTTGACCGGTGGTTAGTAACAACAAAAACACTCCCCGCAGGTTTTGAGGAGTGTTGTGGAAAGTGACAGTCCTCTGCCGGATAGGAACCCGGTACGATCCGGTATTCCCCTGCGGTACATGCCCGACTGTCGAGACCCCGATTTGGCATAACCAGTTCAACCTTCAAGGTCATGTCACCCTCCTTCCGTAAGTAAGGAGGAGCTGGTTTATGAGAGGCATCATTTCCGTAGATCAACCACCGAGTTGCACGTCATTACCTTTATGCCTTTTAGTCGCCTCTTACAACCGGTATGCCTACCTCGATTGATTGATGTTATAAATCGGCAAGTCCATTCATTGTGATCAAGATTTTCTACTGGAAGTTCTTGGAAAGTCACAGCGTTAACAGGGGTGCAACGAAGTGGTCTAAAAAATTATATTGCAGGGGAAACAGAGCTAGATTATATTATGAGACTACTAGAGGGACCGGCAGACTTTGTCCTGCCCAGATATTTACCTGAATGAATCTAGAAATATTGGCATTTCCTATACCTATCATTATCTCTATCCCTATCCCTATATATGTAACTACTTCACACACACAATTCCACTTCACCATCGATCGATCCAAAATTGAGCTTTTCTAACAAAAAAAAAAACTTATAAAAATTCGCACCATACAAAATGTATGGGAAAATAATTTTTTTCCACAAATTTTTCTGAAATTTTATTGGGTATTCTCCTATTCTGGTCAGAGAACAATTTAAATTAGTGTCAATCATCCAAATCGGTTCAAGCGTTCTTGAGTTATGACCGTTGGAACTAACGTTACTTTTATATATATACACTTGCTAGAAAAATTATCCGTACAGAGTATAGAGGAACGTGAAAGTGTGGGAAACACATCAAAGAATGGTTAAAATTTGATTTCTTTGTAGCAGTTTATTTAGTAAACAATATATTATCATTTCTATACATTTTTATTCAAGTATGTAAATTAACAACTCCATTGCAGCAAAAAAAGAAAAATACTCAGAAAAACTTAACAGAAAAAGTATCCATACAATGCAATTTTTGTAACCTTTTGGATAGAAATAAGGCATGTTCAGTAACTTGTAGGGTTTCCCTTCCGCTTTAAGACCTCTGCAAGACGATTTGGTAGAGAATGAACCAACTTGGCTGTATCCTCCGTGGTTATTTTTTGCCATTCCTCTAATATGACTGTCTTAAGCATTTCTTTAGAGTTGATATGGTGCTGACGGATTCTGCGCAGAATTTTGCTAAGCCTCTAAGCTATAAGCTTAAATTATAAATTTTTTTTTTTTCAGTTCTTTAACAGCCGAATTTTGGTTTCGAATCCCTGATTGAAAAATAGTAGCGCTTATATTTTTGGTATTTATTATTAAAAATATTACAAATACCATGCCAAAAAAAGGCCACAAATACCAAATTTAATCCAAGAACTTCCGACCCAAGATTTTCAAACCAAACTTCATTGTTCAATTCAAAATCCAAAGGGGACTTGCACTTGCTATGACGGCCTGAACATTCACATCCGATGTCCCTTTGGTCAAGAGTCACCGCATTATACTATACAACCGCAACGTGCTCACCTCTTTAATAGAAAAATAAAGCTTTCGAATTTTTTTTGTGGTCATTGGGCATGTTCCTTAAAAGACATGCCCCGGACTATGCACTTCCTATACCCTCTAAATTTTTATTCTCATTTTAAATTGCAGATTAAATTCCCTCAAATACGAGACTCTGGCACATATGAGTGTCAGGTTTCCACCACACCTCCTGTCGGTTATACAATGGTGTTCTCGGTTGTCGGTGAGTTACATAAAACAAAAACAAGTACATTGGGTTGCTACGGAAAGTATAATTTTTTTAGAACCCATTACTACAATACCAGGGGGGCCGGAATTATACATCGATATGGGATCCACAGTGAATTTAACATGCATCGTTAAACATCTGCCAGATCCACCTTTAACAGTCCATTGGACACATAACAACGAGGTTTGAAATCACAATATAAACTTTTAGTTTTAGTAATTTAAAAACATTTTTTAAAGGAAATAAATTATGATTCACCGCGTGGTGGAGTTTCTGTCATCACCGAAAAAGGAGACATAACAACGTCATATCTTCTTATACAAAAAGCAAGAATCTCAGATTCGGGTAGATATTCATGCTTACCATCCAATGCGAATTCTAAATCTGTAAATGTGCATGTTCTAAACGGTAAACGTTTTCTTATTTTTGTAAAGGTCAAAAGCTAAATATTTAATATGGTTTTAGGAGAGCATCCAGCTGCTGTACAACGTGCCGGATACTCATTGAAATATTGTAGCAATATGTTTGTTGTGTTAATTGTATGTCGCGTAATTTATATTATTGTACATTAAATTATATGTTTATGTATAATTGCGTTAAAGTAAAATATGTATTTCTTACAATTGTTATAGATTTGAAAATTTTATAGATATTTAAAGGAATATCATTGTAAATTAAGAAGAATACATTTTCTATGTAAATATACTTTATCTGAATTATTAAGACAAAAAGAAACTTATTTAATTTATGATAGATTCTACTGAGTAAAGGATTCCAGCGGTTGTTAAGTGCAATATATAGCCTATCGTCAGCATGTTTCAGCCGCTCCCTACGTGTGTCTAATCCTATTACAAGTATTTATTTGTACACACATGACCAATAAAGCTTGGCATGGTCGGTTCTGCAACAGAAGGTACATTTACCGGAACCATCACCGGATCCCACGCTTTGTTGTATGTATATTTCCGAAACTTGTCTTAGTGCTTAGAGAGATGTCCCTTTATTTGGATGGGAGATGGTTTAGCGCCAAAAAGCGGCCTAATGGAGTGTCCCATCCAGCAGAAACGACCTTTAAGTTCTAATATAGTATTTTTACCTCGCTGTTATTTTCTGGTGGGCGACGCGGAAAAGGATACATTCTACCATATGATATCAAAGTCGTGCTTGCTGACTTCAACGGCAGTGTGGGTAAAGAGGGTGCTTCGGAAAATCGGAAAGTTCAGTCTCCGCTATGAAGCTTCGCCATGGCCATATCCAGCACCAGATTTAAGCACAAAAAGATCGACCAAGCATCGATCGGCTGCCCCCCATGCATGCAACCAGATCGACCACGTTATGATAGAGGGACGATATGCTTCTAGGGTTTTAGATTTTAACACGATTAGAGGAACTAACATCGACTCCGATCACTACCTAGTAGCAGCCAAGGCTCGTACCTCTGAACTACAAAAAAAGGTGCAGCGTAAATCTCAAAACCGCGATTGAGATCGCAAGTCAACTCAGTGCAATGCATGAGCAGTGGGAAATTTTTTAAAAAAGTATCACAAAAAAAGATCCAAAGGAAAAAATGTACCCCAACCAATATTTTCCTTATAAAACCCCATTGATACTATGTTCCGAACATGATACAAACATATTTTAATTGCTTTAAATCAATTGCTTAAGTAATTATATAATATTATACCAGAGAATGTTTGGGTAGCGTGTTAACTGTCAACTGTTAAATTCATAAAACAGTTTAAATTAATAAATTGTTACTCATAGGGAAACACAATTAATAATTAACTAATTATTAATTGCTAGCATTGCAATTGATTAGTTATTAAAAGTAACTTTTTACAATTAAAAATTGTTAATTGTAGAAGTTGCAATTAACAATGAATTAATTATTAATTCTTTTAGCAATTATAATTTGGCCAAAACTGGTATATATTTAGTTTATAACCCGCATATGTTGTAGAAGAAAAGTACGATTTTAGTTTATTCTTACAAATTATTACAAAAATTACAAATTGTTTCACGCCGATTCCGAGCCCCACCCACAGGGCAAATGCATTTTTGCTGAGAATCTTTTCGTGGCAGGAATACCATAGAGCAAGTTTTTTAAACATGATTTTCAGCTACGTTTTAGTTTCTAATGCACATTTTTGGCTACTCTTGACTCACCTCATGAGCCATTAAAATACGTAGAGCTAAAAATCGCGATGGAGAAACATGAAAAGTGTTGCCTCTTTCTTTAAGTTTTAACGAAATACAAATATATATATGTTGATGTATTATTGTACCATTTACACATTTGAAAGCAGTTGTATGGACCCCTTTTTGTAAGTATTTTACTTTACAACCCATATTTTTTTTATATTCATAATATCCCCTAAATATAATAAAAATTACTAAAAAAAAGTGTTTGAAATGGCAACGCTTTTTGAACAACTGACAAATGGTGCGAATGAAAGCCAACACAGTTTACGTTATAGTGGAGATACCTCGGGGGTTAAGGCTTTGGCCCAATGCTTACTTCAGTTACCTTGCTTTTCTTAGGTACCCAACAATCTTAATCTTTTCCATCCGTATTAGTTCCAAAAGGATGAGTGCGAAGTGATTTTTTTCAAAAGAAGTCAATTACCGAAAGGATTTAAATACGTTAGCTCTTGTAAAAACTAAATCGGTGACTAAAATACTAAAATTGTAAAGGGATCACTTATCTGCCCTATTAAACTGCGGGATTAAGCAATAACGCGGAGAAGAGGGCGCACCCGACTCCACAATCGAAGATGATCGAACTGATTTTCCACAACCCGACTAGGACGAGGTGTGGATAGCAATATACCAATTGAAAAACAATAAAGCCCTTGCAGGTCAAAATATCTGATCGGATGTCGAGTTTTGTCTCCTGAATGGCGCCCTGGGGCATGAACAGCAAGGGACCACACAATTTTTGAAGAAACGTTTGGTTGTGTGTGGTGTGATATAGCCCGGAGTAACTTGCCTTTTACCATGAAGCACATTGAATAGAACGTGAACGTTTAACAAAGATCTTCTTCCAGCAAACGCAGCAAATCCCATATCTTGGTCAGGGGTTACGTTTAACGCCAGCCCGGAGCAGGAGAGTATTAAGCAGCTCTGCTGCAAAGAGCTGCTCGGCGGATGGCATAGGTTTACACAGAAAGAATAGGTTTTCTCTGTAGCTGAGCAGTTTTAGATCTCGACGATTAACAAACCAAAGCCTTTCAACGACTCGGCACGAACGAATAATCCGCGCGTTATGCGGATGCGCCCCTCGCGCCGGTCGGGCGGGATATGGTGGGTAATCCGTTGGGAATTATTATTATTATTATTATTATTATTACTTGCTCGGTACGACAAATATCCAGACACATACATTTTCCATGGATTTTGTTTTTATAATTCGTAGATTCCCAACAAGCAAAGTAAACTTAAATTAAATCTTTAACAAAACTTTCCGAAATAAATGTTAAGCTTACTAAATTCCATTTTTTAGATTATAAAACGTTTGAAAATAAGAGTTTTATAATCAAAACGGCACGTTGATTAAAAGTTTATTAATGTAAGTCTATAAAAAACTTTCAAAAAAACCTTTTTATACGTGGTTTTTTCTAAAACTTTATTCAACCTATATTTGTTATATTTAGCTATTGCAATAAATTAAATAAATAAGTTATATTCATGTATTTAATCCTGCAACTTAAACCAGCTATGAGCAGATTGCGAAAGTGGTTAAGATGCAGCCATGGTTTCAGCTTTTTCGTCGACATTCTCTTGTAAAATCTTTTTTTTAAATAATTGGAAATATTTTAAGTTGAAAAAAAACTGACAGACATTTTTTTCTGAATTTGTGTTAACATCTCCATTTCAATTTTAAAGTGAAATGATTTCTAACAGTTTGTTCTTGAAGTTTATAAAAAGTTGACTTTAAACTTTCAAATAAATTCAAACTGAAAAAGCTTACATCTCGCTTATTGTAGCAATTTTACTTTAAATTACTTTTAAAACATTTACAGAAATGCTTGTTGGGTTCATTGTCAAAATCATACTGAAAAATGATTGTATTGTCAAAATTTAATAAAAACGTATCAATCAGCTTGTCTATTGTTTCCAACTCAAAACTGTACCATTGAAAAGGGTACGCCGGGAACACCCTATGTTCGATTTTCGCTATAATCTCATGACATAGCAACTTTTTTCACAACTAAAATTTTTCCTGTCCGCACCTACGTGTCCAAATAAAAAAATGATTACTAGCCGGTATATTATATTATTTGTCCTTATTTTTGCTACAATTTATACAAATCAAGCAAAAGTTGTGAATAAAAATGTGGAACGCTCGCTAGATATATCGAGTCAATTAGTTAAGGAAATCTACAAAATAACAGCAACAAACGACGATGGCAAACCGATTAGCGTGTACACGTTTATTGTGGCTGCAACTGAACGCAAAAATTTGGCCTTTATATCAGTAAAAGCTGAAAATAAGAAAGAATTGAAATTTACAGAAAAATTAGTTGATGGAAATTATCAATTTGTAATTGCATTCTCCCCCTCTACTGCAACCGAAATTTTCACAATTGAAACGGTCTATATTAAAAAGCTGATACCTCATCCCAGCGAAATACCGCAGTCAGGCAAGCAACTTGTGCGTTATGAGGGTAATCTCTACTTGAATTCGCCTTATGAAACGGTCACACAAAAAACAAATGTATTACTGAGTACAGCCAATATACTTTCCCATACACAAGTAAAACCGTTTAATGTGGCAGCTAATAAAATCAAATATGGTCCATATGAAAATATTGCAGGTAAAGTCTATAATTTGTGGTAATAGGTAATATGTACTTAATGTATACAATTTCCATAACATCCCTTTAGCTTTCACCAATCAATCCCTCGTTGTACACTATGAAAACGAACGCCCATTTTTGACCACCACACGTCTTGAGAGAATTATCGAGTTATCACATTGGGGAAATATTGCAGTAATAGAAAATATTTATATGGAGCATACGGGCGCAAAGCTGAAGGGTTCATTCTCACGTTATGATTTTCAAAAAGATGCACGTCATGGCAATGCTATTAAAGCATATAAAACTTTACTGCCTGCAGCGGCTGCTGATGTGTATTATCGCGACACGAATGGCAATATTTCTACATCTAATATGAAAATTTTGCGTGATTTCGTCGAATTGGAATTACGTCCAAGATATCCCCTATTTGGAGGCTGGAAAACTTATTACACTCTGGGCTACAACATTCCCTCTTTTGAATATCTTTTCAACACAGGCGATAAGTATATGTTAAAGATGCGTCTTATTGATCACATATATAATGATATGGTAGTTGATGAGGCTGAGATAAAAATTATTTTGCCTGAAGGCGTTTCGAACATCGAATTACAAACACCATACCCAGTGAAGCGTAAACCTAACGAAGTACATTATACATATTTGGATACAGTAGGTAGGCCCGTAGTAGTATTGTACACTAAAAATCTCGTCGAAAATCATATTGCAAATTTCAATTTGAAATACACATTTTCGAAAGTCACTCTATTGCAGGAACCACTATTGGTTGTTGCCTTTTTTTTCATTATGTTCATTATTGCAATTATATGGTTGCGCCTAGATTTTTCAATACATACTACACATAGTCACAAAGACTAAGCTTAATATGTATTTACTCGTAACGAGAATGAAATGAAAAACTAACTATTATTTAATAAATACATACATAAAACTTTAAATTATTGTTTTTTAAACGCAACAAAGGTTGTTGTTGTTGTTGTAACGATAAAAACACACCCCGAAGGTTTTGGGGTGTCGAATTAACAGTCCTTGGCCGGATTTGAACCCGGTACGCTCCGGTACTCCCTTGCGGTACTGCCCGACTGTCGTGGTAGCGATTTATGACCAGTGGAACCTTCTAGGTCATGCCATCCCCCCTTCTGTAAGGAATAATGCAGTGCTGCATTATTTAGCCTTTCGATTCTTAAGCTTATTTTCACAGCAAGGAATGACATATAATGACCAAAGTTTATGGGCGAGCGTCCCTTTCAATTTTTGGTGTGCTGCTTAGAATTTTTCCTATAAATATATTGGACCTAGATTTTTTATGCATACTCAAAAAGGCATTTTCTAAAGCAGTTGGAATTTTTCTAAGAAGTTTTTTAAAGACGGGTGAAGATAACACCTACTAACTTCGGAAATGCAGTGTTTTCATTTTGTTTGTTTTGTAAAGACAAAAATACTCTCCGAAGGTTTTGGGACACCAACCAGGTACTCCCTTGTGGTACATGCCCGTCTGCCGTGGTAGCGTTTCTAGGTCATGTCACTCCTCTTCCCGTGAGGAAGGAGATGGGTGGTGAGAGGCATCACATACGTAGATCAGAATCGGACATATTGTTATTGTTGTTAACAGTGCTTCGCCCTGCCCAATGGGCTCGATCACTCTAAATTGTCATCAGGCTCCTCTAACGGAAGTCCGAGGAAACGCGCAGTTTCCACAGGGTTGGACCAGAGTGATGTAGGTGTTAGAAGAGTGGGTTCAACTGAACAGGAGAAGAGATGCATGGTATCATGAGGGGTCATACCACATGCAGGACATGTATTTGGTATGTTGGGGTTCAGTCTGGATAAGTAAGAGTTTAACCTATTACAATACCCAGAGCGAAGTTGTGCCAGTATGACTCTAGTCTCCCTCGGAAGTACACGCTCCTCTTCAGCCAATTCAGGTGGTTGAGTATTAATAACGGGATTCACAGGCCGAGATCTGAGAGATCTCGGTGTGGAGGTCATTTAGAGCCCGTCTATGGTTCCGCAGATCAAACGGCAAAGAGATATGATGCCGGATCTCATCGTAATGCTTACGGAGATGTCTCCTTATGTCTCTGGGGGGCGGTGCTACATCCAAAAGATGTCGGTTTGGATGACTAGGTTTATGACAGTTCAGAAGGAACTGTCTACTCAAGAGTTCCGCGTGCTCTTGAACATTGAGCAATTTTGCCTCTTGATGGAGGTGAGACTCAGATGACATAAGCAGGCATCCCGTAGCAGTTCTGATGGCGGTGTTTTGGCAGACTTGCAATTTCCTCCAGTTGGTGTCAGAAAGATTGGACGACCATATAGGCGCAGCATAGTCAATAACCGGCCGGCCAATAGCCTTATATGTAGCAAGCAATGTTTCTTTGTCTTTTCCCCAAGTACTGCCGGCCAGTGACTTGAGGATCTTATTGCGGCTCTGTACCTTTGAGGCTATTGCGGCGGCATGACCAGCGAAGGTGAGGCCGTTGTCAAATGTCAAGATTTTTGGGTGGTTGACAGTAGGTAGAGGTACTCCGTCTACGTGGACATTTAACTCTTGCCCCATCTGCGCATTCCATGTAGTAAGCCCCTAATCCGCAGGTTTAACTCCACATAACAATGCAAAGTATTGTTCATTTATTGATGCTAGATATTAACTGTTATGCATTTAATCAGGTTTCGAAAATGCATATTATACTTTTGATTGTTAGGCATCGTACATCTAAACTAAATATACAAAAAGAAAAACTACTCGGTCCATCTATGAGTACAGTTTTGATTTGTACACACATAATACAATCTCATTTCTTCCTCCGCACGTCGAGTTTGCGCCTGAAAAAATACTGCTTCTCTGTGCGAACATTTTGGACAGGCATGATCTTCGGTACGTGGCAAAGTTGGATCTGAAATAACATCTGGTACTATGTGGGTTAATTCACTGTAAGCAACAAAAAAAAAAAACATTCGTTGTTAGTTTATCCACGTACCCCATATTTAAGTAATTTCAAGACAAATCTTGCATTAACTTACTCAATTTCGTGCATAATTTTGTTAACATAAATGCAATTCGAATCCGCTTCCTGCTTGTAATCACAATTTCGACAAGCATATAACAGTACCTTATTTTCCTTATCCTCCTTTGGATACAGCATATTATTGCTGAAAAATATGAGAAACCACATTTAAATATTGTTCCAGAATGTACAGCAATAACGCATCTATTCACTTACCATTCTTGGCAGAAACGTATACCCACAAAGCCGGGTCCTTCTGAATTTGCATTATCGAATATAGACATTTATCTTCGTATTTTTTCTAACCAAATTATCAAAGACTATGCTCCTTGTTATCTAAATTATAAATCCCACAAAACACAAAAACCACTTACCCGTATTTGTAATAAACTTTGATAGATGTTATAAATGAGATATTGTCGAACGATAGTCGATATTTGTCGATTACTACGTATACGCGGTTCGATAACTTTCTGATTCTTTGTTACTCTCTCTAATATTTTGGACCCTTTAACAAATTTGCTTGTCAAGCAGTGTACATATGTGTGGCTTGCCAGGCAACACACATTCCCTAAGAATAAATCGCCATTTTATTTAAGAATTTATATAGATAGGTGGTAGGCATTTCATGGCGATTATTTGTAAGTTGACAACTGGCATTTTCTGCCTTTTATAATCTGGCGGAGAGCTAGCTTCATCCCCTAGAAGTGTTTCTACGTTTCTGGAATATGTATCAGTATTTACTCTTTACCTCATTCGCTGACACTACAGATATCTCACTTAAGCCGTGGTTTCCTCGAAAGCGGTGCCGCTACAAGAGCCCTCTTAATGGTGACATAGCCGTATCCATATATAACAGCTGATTCAACCAACCTTATGGAAATCAATGCAATCGATTAATGGCGCCATCGCATAACGCTAACGCCATTACCATACCTTAGCCAACCAACTGGTTTTTGGTTTTCTGCCATATCCATAACCTACAAATTGTTCAGGTGCCAATTTGATTGGCTATAAGGAACTTTTGTTTCGTTTTCGATGCATTTAGATTGAGTGAGTTGTTATTTGCGTTAATCATTAAACATTTTTTTCCATTTTCTTACTTATAATAAAATTAGGTTGAGGCACCATTAATTGATGACAATAGATATGGTTAACTATATGGTATTGTTATGACTATGGATTTATGGATAAGGAAGTTTGGCTGTAGCTTAAAGGGGCCGTCATATAGCGGTAGAGTAGGTTGTCAAAACATTGCAATGTAAAAGTTAAACACCTTTTTTCTCACCGTCATATTCAAAACGGTGAGAATTCAATCAAATACTTCAAATATTTTTACACAAAACAACAGTTCTGACATTTCTGTTGTTAAAAAAAAATTAGAAGTAAATAAATTAAAAACGAAACAGGCAGCAAAATTAATTCAAATAAAATCGCCCAAATTGACCGCAATGCTCATCGAACTTTACAGGAAAGCGGTGCCGCTAATGACAGTAAGCACAGCGGCCGCTAAATAGCGAACGTTGCATGGCGGCACCGCTTTTCGAGGAAACCAAAGCTTTACTCATGCATTCTGTATCCATTGCTATGGTCTATTAGTATATATATCCAGGAATAGACGGTAACGGGCCTACTCAGTGTCGCATATAGCGTTTACTTTCTCTTGAAAGATACTCGGGTACACTCCCAGAGCCGTTAAGATCTCATCTCTGGGGCCGAATTCTTGTGTGTTGGCCCAAAGCTTATGATGAGCTCAGAGCAAAAACAAACTAAGTTTTTGAAATCGGTATAGTTCATTTAAAACTGAGGGCAAACTTTCAAAGTCATAACCTTGCCATATTTATTATTATCGATTATAGTTGAAATACCCTAAAAACGGTGTTATTTCATGTAAAGTAGGAAAATGCTAGCGAATTTCAAAACTAATAACTCTCTAAATCAAAATGCAACCAAAACGAAAAATCAATAGGGTATTTATTTAGTCAAAATTCATTCGATTTCTATGGTAATGTTATAACTATGACGTATGATACCATTAATCTGTTACATTCTTGATCTCTTTAGGGACAAACTCCACCTGTTGTCGAAGAAGAACGCGAACTGCTTAGGGAAACAACTGCTTAGAGGAGTCATTCTGGCCCAACTCCGTTCTGAATACTGTAGCAAATTAAACTCTTACCTATCCAAACTGAACCCTGACATGTCAATTGTCTGCCCAGCATGTAGTGTGTCTCCTTATGTCACTAAGCATCTATTTATCTGCTCAACTGAGCTGACTCCTCAAACACAAATTCCAACCCTTTTGCAGACGCAAGGTTTCTGGGACTTTCCTTAAGGAATGTGACGACACGGCGAAGCATCGCTAACACAACAACAACATAATCTTAATTTTAGCCGCAAATAGCTTTAAATTAAATAATTTAGTAATGAAAAATCTGTCAAACGAATTTATGATTTCTTCTCCATTTCTATAAAATATTATTTCTCCGGATCCAAATTAAGATTCTTGGTAACGAAACGCGTCTCCCGATACCTCCCCTAACATATTTCGATGTGTAATAGCAGTCGGCTTAGAATATGCCCGAGGTAGGCATACCGGTCGTAAGAGGCGACTAACATGCGCTAAGGTAATGATGTGCAACTCGATGGTTGATCTATAGATATGATGCCTCTCACCTCTCATTACCCTACTCTCCTTTCTTACGGAATTAGGGGTGACATGACCTAGAAGGTTCCACTGGTCATACCAAATCGCTACCACGATAGGCGAGCAGTACCGGATTTATATCCCGCCAAGGACTGTCAGTTCGACAGCACTCCCCAAAACCATCGGGGAGTTTTTTGTCGTTACAACAACAAAAACAAGCGTAAACGACATGCTGACCGAGCGATGCATACTGGTTATGTAAATTAAAATAATTTAATTTGAATATGTGTTTATTATTGTAATGTGCAAAAAGAGGGTAACTGTTTCCTTTAGGAGACAACTGCTAAAACACGACCGAAATTATCGGGAAAGGTATCAAAAGACGCGATTTGACCTCGGTAACAATAATCTGGAACCGAATTTTCGAGTTTTTGTTTCAGTGAAAAGTTATTCGCAAAAACCCTAAAATGACCCAGGTCCGATCCTAAATAGGGGGATTGATCCAAGGTATTTATGTGCAGAACACATTTCTGCGTAGACGTTGTTTGATACCTCTCCCGATATTTTTGGACGTGTTTTAGCAGTTGTCTCCTAAAGGAAACAATTACCAAAAAGAGATGTAAATCTTACTGTACTAATATTTAGAAATTGACAAAAAAAAAAAAAATTTAAGAAACTAGCGGTTATCGTTAACCGGATATTGTGAAAATGCATGGGTGTACTGCAAAGCAAGTAGAAAGTGGGCGATCCCAAAGCTTATATGTTCAGTAAATTTTTGCGTCAAACCCGAAAGTGACTTTCTGCATGCATGGCGCTTTATATAAGGAGGACCTAAGGCCCAGAACTGCCAGCATAATAATTTATTTCTCCAGAATTATCAACACCCTGCACACCCTGTACGACTTCTATTTATTCATTTACAACTAGCAGCTGACGAATCAGTAAGCAGATTAAAATTAGATAAAACAATGGTAAATTACTATTCATTTACTTTTGATATGTATATTATAGGTGTTTTTTAAACCTTTCCGACCGTATACTTACAATTGGCCGTGTAAAAAATTTTTTTTTTTTTGGTAAAAAAAGTTCGAAAATCCGCTTCCGGATTATTGTTACAGAGGTCAAAACGCGTCTTTTAATACCTTTCCCGATAATTTCGGATGTTTTAGCAGTTGTCTCCTAAAGGAAACAATTACCCTATTTTTTTGAAGCGCGGCCAAAGGCCGCCTACGCAGAAAGGTTTTTTGCACATAAATACCGTGGATCAAGCCCCCTATTTGGAATCGGACCGGGGTAATTTTTGGGAATAACTTTTCACTAAAACAAAAAATTTGAAGTCCGTTTCGGATTGTTGATACCGAAGTCAAAACGCGTTGTTTGATACCTCTCCCGATATTTTTGGTCGTGTTTTAGCAGTTGTCTCCTAAAGGAAACATTTACCTTTTTTAACTTTAAATTCAATGGCAGAGAAACTTAAGTCTCCATACGCCAAATATATTGTTTAAATTATAGTTGAAATCCATAGTATTATAGTTTAAATCTTGATATTTTCGGCAATTAAAACTGACACAATTGTACGAGGTGAAAATAAATGATAAACTGAAAATTTGGTAAAACAAACTTTTTGGCTATTTTCTACACTGGTCAAAGTGATAGGGTCCAAAGATGCAAAGCAATTTATTAGCTTGTTTGTTTGAGCAGCGACAAAAACACTCGCCAAAGGTTTTGAAGTCTTGTCGGAAGTGACAGTCCTTTGCCGGATATGAACCCGGTACTCTCTTGCGGTACATGCTCGGTGGTGATTTGGTATGACCGGTGCAACCCAATCTCATGTGATCCCTCCTTTCGTAAGGAAGTTGGGTAATGAGCGGCATCATACCCGTAGATCAATCGTCGAGTTGCACGTCATTACCTTTGTGCATTTTAGTCGCCTCTTACGACCGGTATGCCTACCTCGGGCATATTCTGAACACCTAGGTTAGGTTGCAAGGGCAGGACAGAGTACCTGGACTCTGCCCGACACTTAGGCCACTAAATAGGCCCATTGTGATACCCTATACGGTCTCTACCCACCTCTATGCCCCAGAGATGCGATCAAGTCATCCTCGACGCCGACAGCAGCTCAGCCGCTTAACAGTCAGCCGATCCAACAACCCTAGAGTATCCGAGTTCAAAGATCTCCCGAAAGCTGAGAAGGACCAGTCGACTCACACGGTTGCGCTACCGTCGACGCCAGGGAAAACCAACTCACACCCTGTTCAAGGCAGGGGATCGAACCACTTCGTGGATTCATTAATTTTAGATAACGCTTTTAATTCTATTTGTGATACCTCAGCGAGGTTATTGAGAAACGGTTGGCCCAAGCTGGGGTCGAAACAGTTAAACCATTTAATACATAACTACTAATATTAGGTAAAGGGGTTGTTGTTGTTTTATTGATGACAAGAACACTGGAGGTTTCATGGAGTGTTGTTGAAGACAGAAGAGGTTGGCAGCAATATTTTTAATTGATATCAGAAGTTTATACAGTTAACAAACAGCCTTGTTTTCTTATTTTAAGATTCCCCTTCCTTTTCATTATTATTTCTCTTCTTGTAGTCTTAAGTTTGCTAGTTTTATGATTACAATGAAACTGAAGCTAATGTACATATTCTATTAATTTTAGGTCACATCAAGATCTCGTCCAGCTCTAATGGACGATATATTAAAACAAGACGAGTTGTGGACAAAGAAACTAGTTACATTCGTACTAAAATATATACCATACAAAAAAATTCACTTATATAGCAAATCTTTGGAAATATCTTGCAACGGCATTGCCTGGTTATCATGCTGGATTGCCTTCATTTGGGTTTTCAATTGGGAATCATACTATGAATTGCAATTAAATGTGCTATTTGGTCTAATACTTGATATAATTATAATTGCAGTATTGAAAGCAATATTCCGACGCAGGCGCCCATCAGTAAATACGGATATGTTTACATTAGGTCCTGACAAATTTAGTTTTCCTTCCGGTCATGCATCAAGGGCAATATTTATCTTAATGTTTTTCGTCGTATTACATCCTGTTCATGTATTGTTACGCATGCCCATAGTGTCATGGGCATTAAGTGTGTGCCTGTCTAGAATTTTACTTAGTCGGCATTATATATTGGATGTTGTTGGTGGGATGACAGTTGGTGTCTTTGAAGCGCTTGTAATAAATTTGTTTTGGTTAAGCCAAAACACGGCTACAAATATTATTAATTATGTTACCAATGATTATCTACCTGATGGAGGAGAGGTATAATTGTTAATTTTCGTTTATGGGTTAAGTCAATTTAATTGTAACTTTTTAATAAAATGCATTCTCAAGACATTTTCAAATTCACCTGTCTGTGCATGTATGCAGACAGGCACTCCGTTTTTGTTATACCAAATTCTAAGGTCTAAAATTTTGTTTTATACTTTAATACTAGCAACTACAGTTAAAAATGTAATAAATTTCAGTTAAGTTTTGCCTTTACAATTTGGTTTTACTTCCGTGAGATAGTTTATGGCCGTCCACAACCACCATACCTATTCAAACGTTCGTTCCTTGACAGTGGAACCTTAGCGCTTGAATTTCCTCGTTTCCTATCCATCCAAGAACATGGGGTTGAATTTACAAAGGCCATAGTTGCAAAAAATGTGAGCTATGTGGAGTAGTGAAGGACAAGACATATGCGCACAACTATTTGAGGTACGGATAAACAACGTGATACGTCCTTAATGGCGCTCGGATGACTCGTACGAGTACAGTTAAATGCTAGCTTCCACTACGTAAGGATGGACAACTAGGGTTCAGAGTAAGCGAATACATCTTGCATTGAATTCCTTTAAATCCCCGTTAAAACAAAGTTTAATAAAAGTTAATTTATACTTAATACTTTAGTTCGAAACAATGAACGGATACATAAACTAACCAATAAAAATACAGAAATTATTTTACATAAAACCTATTATGAACCACAAGACATACATGCATCCTTATTTTCGAGTGAACAAACCATATCTGCTATATTTTGGCTTCGATTGAGCGATTCGTCTGCTGCTTTCACTGGTGATTGATCAACTTTTACATCGCCATTTGTTTCTTTGCGACTTTTGTCAACTGTAAACTGTATAGCATTTGCAGCAGGTTTCGTACGTAAATAATACATCCCAGTTTTAAGGCCAGCCTTCCAGCCATAAAAATGTATGGATGTAAGTTTGCCATAATTTGGTTCAGCTACATGAATATTAAACGACTGACTTTGATCGATGAATGCGCCACGATCGGCGGCCATCTTCATGGTAGTCTTCACCGATATCTCCCAAACTGTTTTGTAAAGATCACGTATTCTTTGTGGTATGGATTCAATACTTTGTATTGAACCACGGCTCGTTATAATTTTTGTTTTCATATCATCATCCCACAAACCCAACTCGGTAAGATCGCGTAACAAATGATGATTAACAACTTGAAATTCGCCTGAAAGTACGCGGCGATTATAAATATTTGAAGTGTAGGGTTCAAAAGATTCATTATTGCCCATAATTTGTGCAGTTGATGCAGTGGGCATCGGAGCCAAAAGCAAGGAGTTACGTACGCCATGTCGTTTTATTTTTTCTTTCAATACAGACCAATCCCAGAGGTCAGTTGGTTTTTTATCCCACATATCATATTGGAGTATGCCTTTGCTGACTGGTGAACCTTCGTAAGTTTCATAAGTACCATATTTTTCAGACAATTCACAACTAGCTTCCAATGCACCATAGTACAAGGTTTCGAATATTTGTTGATTCAATAGTGCAGCCTCCTCGCTCTCGTATGGGTATCGCATAAGGATTAAAGCATCTGCAAAACCTTGTATGCCAATACCAATGGGGCGATGTCTAAAATTAGACTTTTTCGCCTCGGGCAATGGATAATGATTTACATCTATGATTTTATTTAGGTTACGTGTTACGGTCTTGGTTACCTCTTTCAAACGATTAAAGTCATACGTTTTTTCTGGCGTAACAAACATATTAAGTGCAATCGATGCTAAATTACAAACAGCCACTTCATCTGGTGCTGAATACTCAACAATTTCTGTACATAAATTACTACATTTAATGGTGCCAACATTTTGTTGATTACTCTTTCTATTACATGCATCCTTGTACAACATATATGGTGTACCTGTCTCGACTTGCGATTCAATGATAGCAAACCAAAGACTTTGTGCCTTTACTTTCTTGTTAGCACGTCCTTCTTGCTCATATTTAGTATACAGTTTTTCAAATTCATTGCCCCAAACTTCATGCAACCCAGGACATTTGTGAGGACACATTAAAGACCAATCTTCATTAGCTTCAACTCGTTTCATAAAGAGATCAGGTATCCATAAAGCATAAAACAAATCTCTAGCTCTATGCTCCTCTTTGCCGGTATTTTTCTTCAAATCCAAAAATTCAAATATATCTGCATGCCACGGTTCTAAATAGATTGCAAAAGCGCCAGGCCGTTTACCACCGCCTTGATCTACGTAGCGTGCCACGTTATTGAATACCCTTAACATTGGTACCAAACCATTCGATGTGCCATTTGTACCCGCAATTGCTGTACCTTTTGCGCGTATACAATGTACATTTATCCCAATACCACCAGCAGATTTGGATATTAAAGCACATTGATGTGCTGAGGTGAATATGCCATCAATCGAATCGGCAACCATAGTCAAAAGGAAACACGATGATAGCTGGGGTTGCCTAGTAGCGGCAGCGAACAGAGTTGGTGAAGCATGTGTAAAATAACGTTCTGAAAGTAAATTGTATGTTTCGATAGCAGCATCAATATCCTCTCCGTGTATACCAATGGAAACACGCATTAACATATGCTGTGGGCGCTCAACAATTTTTCCATTTAGTTTAAGTAAATAAGAACGTTCAAGCGTTTTAAACCCAAAATAATTATAACCAAAATCACGATCATATATTATAGCTGAATTCAATCGATCAGCATTCTTTTTTACCACTTCATAATGAAAGTCTGAAATTATGGGTGTTGGTAAGCCAGTTTCGTCGCTTACATGATAATACAAGGCACTAATCACATCTGAAGATAAAAAATAAAGAATACACATTTTCCATTAATCAGGCGAGTAGTTTTTTCGCTAAAACAACAAAAGGTTGATGACAACTTCGATAATGGAGTTGGCGATAAGGAAGGGAGAACTATTGCTACTACTTATTCGGAGGGTTAAATCGTACTGTATTCATATCACACAAATTCTATCCATTGTTTTGTGAAGGTTCATCGATACTTACATAAATTACGTTTCTAACTTACCAGAAAATACTTTCTTAGTTTCTTTGTGCAAATTTGATATAGCAATACGTGCAGCTAGCGTTGCATAGTCGGCATGTTGTGTTGTAAGACTTGCTGAAATTTCCGCTGCCAAGTTATCGAGCTCTTGTGTGGTGACACCACAATATAAACCATTTATTACCTTTAATGTAATAGCCACCTATAGTATAAATTTTAAAATAAGAAGATAAACACCTATCAAGTATAAATGCAATTGACTTACCGGATCAACAAAATCCATGTTAAGTCCATAGCAGAGCTTTTGTACGCGTGAAGTAATTTTATCGAAGTGTATATCCTCTTTGCGGCCATCTAAATTTTTAATTAATATATAAAAAAGCAATATATGAAATTTTAATTGATTTGCAAATTTTGTGGTACGACTGCAGTTTAAGGGGCGCACCATAAATTACCAATTTCATTATAGTCTAGTCAAAAGTATTATTTGTGCTAAGACTACCCGTTATGATCAAAATCGTTTAATCATCTTAAACGGGCCCAATAAAATTAATTATATGCCCAAAGCGCAAGTATTCATTGCAAGCAATGCAGTGTAAAAACTCCGCCTATGTTAGAAGTAAAACGCCATGGCTCTGCTTTATAAATTTTATGAACAAATTGATCTGAAAGCTCTCCCAAAGGTGCAGAACTAATTTTTTACTCATTGGAAATGTACCAACTCTGTAAACTTATTTAGTTCCTTGGCTTCCCAAAGCCACTTTTATTTTCCTATTTTTCACGCAAGATTTTCAAGGATCCCACAGTTTAAGTTTTCATCAAGTTCGGTGCTATGGAACTTACCTCTTTTAATTACATATAACTTAGGCGACTTCATTTTTACAATTCTTTAATAAACTAATAAGAAAAACGATGAACGACCAAAATGCGGTAAATTTTCAAGCGGAATGTTGCAAAAGGCGCCAAATTGACAGTAGAAAATTGGTGGAAATTGGCTGAGAAAACAAAACACACAGGGTGTGTCAACTAAGTCCGATTAGCAGTTGTTGGCAGTATCGTGGCAATGCAATGTACTGTGCAGGCAATGCAAATTTCAGTTGTTAGTTCGCGTACGAACTAGTTCCCTTGAACGAATCAGTTCACTGAACGAACGAACTACTTCGTTCAAATGTTTTCACCCACATTCAGTGAATGTAGTATTTCGATTGCTCCTGAGGCAACCAGCAATAACTACAAACTACATCTCCCCCCATTTTGTTTAATTTCTATATTTCGAGACTCCAATCGGTAGACAGATCTCTCAGATCTTGGTCTGTGAATCCCGTTATCAATATCTAATCACCTGAATTGGCTGAA
The DNA here is from genome assembly GCA_949987695.1 of Merzomyia westermanni. Lineage (NCBI taxonomy): Eukaryota > Metazoa > Arthropoda > Insecta > Diptera > Tephritidae > Merzomyia > Merzomyia westermanni. The sequence continues at coordinate 199,204,648 of OX465289.1, read as the reverse complement.
GAGGAGCGTGTACCTCCGAGGGAGACTTGAGTCATGCTAACACAACTTCGTTCTGGATATTGTAATAGGTTAAACTCTTACTTATCCAGACTGAACCCCACCATACCATACACATGCCCTGCATGTGGTATGTCCCCTCATGATACCATACATCTCTTCTCCTGTTCAATAGAACCTACTCTTCTAACACCTACATCACTCTGGTCCAATCCTTTGGAAACTGCGCGTTTCCTCGGACTTCCGTTAGAAGACCCACTTTACTTTACTTTAATTACAATTGTTTAGTTTTAATAAAGAAAAGAGTAATGGGCATAATTTCATGTAGTTTTGCAAAAAGATATTAACACTTGAAAACAGGTTTGGATAAAATTGAGGAGCAGTCCATTAGAATAACGAAAACGTGTTGTAAGAGGCAGTACTCGGAACATATCAGAAGGAATGTATATAGATCCATATTAGATAAAGAGACACTCCACATATATAATATTCCTAGAAACCTTTTAGCAATTAACTGGCGCTCTGTCGTCTAGATGATTTGGTCAGCGGTGTACCAGAGCACATCTGTTACCAAGGGAGTAGTTCAATAATAAATATATGGTTGTCGCAATCGGCCAACAACACAAAATTACCGTTTGACGTCGTTTAATTCTTATGTCAAAATGCACATGTGAGAGGGAACGCGCAAAAACGATTCGCCTATTTTCTAAGCTTTTCACGTATAACACACACATAAATCACACATTTTCTTAAAATTTTATCACAAAGCACACGTTAAATATCAATTCAGCTTTTCCAAGACCTGTAAACGAAGAATGTAAACAAAAAACGAAGATATGATAGTTTGACAAAAGGTGTGGTTGAGAAGAACAAGACGGTATGTCTTCTGCGACGACCATAAATATAAATTATTGGATCTTGACCAAGGGAGGGAACGATTATAAATCCTGAAAATTATAATGTATAACTGAAAAATATTCTCCCATCACAGGGTGTATCGGTTCAATGCAACCAAGAGACAAATCGCGCAATTTGGCCTCCCTGAGTTGGCAGGGTTCTTGTGGAATTTTATTATCACTGGCAATACTGTAGATGAGTGGTGTTGTTCATTGCCTTGTAATCATCATGGTGATTGATTTGGTCTGCCTCAAATAAGTGAAAAACCATAGTTTTCTTTTATTATGTAGTAAAATCAGTGTGATTTAGTGGCTCATAAAAGTTTTTTACCCATCAAAACATTAAAATAAAGGCAATACATATCTGTTAAATATAATAAAAAAAGCTATTATAAATTGATAAGGACACAACGATAAGAGGTGTTGCTTGCTGAAAACACGCAGGAGTTCATAAATGTTGGCAACATCAACATTTGATACGATGCAGATGCGTGAGCGCTCTCAAAATACAAAAAAGCAAAGCGGATATTCTACGATCAACTCCTACAATAAACAGCAAACAAAAGCACATATATATGTACATGCATATATACTAAATGTATTTTATATGTAAAAAGCGAAAGATCTATTGAACTAAATGAGAATGCGATGATTACATACTACATATTTGTGTACATGTATGTGCACGTTTAGATTTTTATCACGACTTTATGTGTTGGTGTTTTTGCATGCAGTTGAATTATTTTCGTGTAACGGAAACTCTGGTGGATTTTCTTTAGTGTTTGTGTGCGTGTGTGTGCCTGGGTATGAGAGAAATGTCTCAAAATATCTTGTTCTTGCTTTTGTGCTGAACATATCTAGTTTAGTATAGCGCCTTCATATTATTAGATTTTAATGTGAATCTTTTTCGGATGCGTTAAAAGGGCGTTTGTTCTCGTTTTTTTTACTTATTAATGATTAATTTATAACTTTGTATATTATTTTAAGAAGATTGTCAAGTGCTTAATTGTGTCAAAAATTAAATTTCATTAAATCCAATAACTATGTGTAATGTACCACCTAAGTTCTTTCAAGTTTGTCGATTATGCCTTACTTTGGTCAAAGAGCATGACGTTGAGGTGCTGCAAATATTTAATTCATCAACATCATCTGCAGCAGCAGACCCAGCTACGACCGCGCCGACGACAACGGCTGTGCCGTTTGTCTGTACTGGAGATAAAGCAAACGATGGAGCTCCTGCAAATACCCCCAGCCAACAATTTCATCATCATCAGCAACAGCAACTACATCATCACCAACTTAATGCTCATACGCATCAATTTGGGAGGCCACAAAATAGCTGCAGCAGCAGTAGTACAAAACATGATTGCAGCTCTGCTGATAACCTATCTCTATCCACCCCTGTATCCATTTTTAAAAGTGAGGAGGAGATGCCAGATAATAACATAAGTACACTTGTGCCTTCTAATATTGCTGTATCTGATAATTCTACATATGGAATCACTCAATTGTTGTCTAAATCATTGGAAAATAGTAAAGTGGGGGTCTTTCCAAACTCTAACCCACAAATACAAGTGAAAAATGCCACACATGTTAAACACAAGATTACAGTATTGCCCTCGTCGTCGTCCAATGATAACGTAGAAGAAGGCAAAAGCAACAATGATGGCAGCAGCACGTCAGTGGAGGAGGAGCTGGAGGAGGTGTGCAAGAAGGCAAGCCATGATGATTCATCACCACATATTACCATTCAAATACTCAGCTGTCTCTCTATAAAGGTACGTACGTAATAAGTAAAGAGATCCGATTACGACACCACTGACAATAATTAAATACAAGCAGGATTGCCAACAAATTTCGTATTCTTTTACGAGATAAGAAATTCACGTTTCTGTTTTTGTTCTTTTAAACAATATACTTTTTACTAAAATTTGGATTTTTGTCGTATTTTTGTTTATTGATTTTCTGCGATGTACGAAAATTCTTCCCCTTCACCTTTGTATAGTATTTGCTTGTGAATTTGTATAGTTTATTGAATGTGTATATCAATCCATGTGGTTATTATCAAATGATATCAACGTGCAACGTTCACCGAATCTCCTTTTGATAGTTTTTGTTGTTGATACGTAAATAACATTACTGCCACAAAGAATAACTGTGCAAATATTACCCAGGTTAAGTGATTTGCTCGAACAGAGTTGCCAAGTTATACAAAGGGTTTTATTTGTTTACGATTAAAAATATTGAGTACACAATTGAAATATTAAGCGACAAAATTAATATATTAATACAATTAGCAATACTGTTTTAACTTAGCATGATTAAGAATAACAAAACTTTTGAATAATAATGTAAAAAAATTGCAAATAATATACTTCAGCAGCAAAATTCAAAAAGGCGAAATGTATTTTAGAAAATACAAATGAAATTCAAAAAATTGCAAATAAAATTGAAAAACTTCCAAATTTATTTTTAACATGTGCAAAGATTAAAAGCATTGATTTTGGATAAGTAGATAGAAAAATTAAAAAAAAAAGAATAAATAAATATAAGCATAAAAACCAAATTTTAACTGAATTTATTTCTAGATTTTACCGGATGATGGCCTGCCGTCTATTGTATGCAATAACTGCAGAACTCAATTGAATGCATTTTGGAACTTTCGATTGATGGCTCAAAAGGCAGATTTTACGCTTAAAGAAATCACAAAAATTTCTAAACAGGTATGCAAGATTGAGATATTGTTTTTGTTAATTCCAAAATTTATATTTGTTTTATTCTCATTTTAACAGAATTCTATAGAAAATGAGACACGGTGTTTACCAAGCATTTCAAAATCACCACCATGCAGCAAGTCATCTTCAGAAAGGATGGCAGCTAAAGCTTTAACCGAGTTAAGTAAATCATCCAAAGGTTTTTTTGGAAATTATAATAAACCAATAAATGTAACTGCCGAACACTTAGTTGAAACGTGTTCAATTGTGGGCTCAGCAGATATTGCTGAAACGCTACAGCAACACAAATCGAATGTAAATGAAGATATTGTTGACGATCATAATGATCAGAATGTTGATATTTACAATACTGCATCTTGTTCGTCGAAAACTCCGCCCATTATGAGGAAGCAACTACGAGCACACTCACCAAAGCTAAAGCATGCTCCACCGCCGCTGCCGCCCCCTAAAATATCAAATGAACTTAATAAATGTTTAGTTACACATAATATTGTACCGCAGCCAACAATAACAACAACAGCAGGATCATCAGCAGATGTATTAGAAAGCCGTATGGATACAACGGTGTACTATGCTCCTAATGATAATTTAATGAATTATGATGGTCTCATATCGCCGAATACGATTGCAAAAAATTTAATAAATATGAAAAATGACAATTTACCCAATATTGAGAAAATAAGAAATTTACAACAAAAGTTAGAAACGGCTGCTGTGCTTATGGATATTAGTAAAAAAGTGATTATATCACCACCATGCTCGAATCGTCAATCTCCAAATTTACCCACAATGCAAATAGCAACAACGGGAGCAGCAAAACTAACAACAGCAACAGATGAAAGTATTAAAAATTCTGTGATAAAAACTGAACGTCCATCAAATAATGAAAATACAACTGTAAGTGCCGGTACGGCTACAGTTACAACAACACCAGCAACACAACAAACAGATGGCAAGGAAATAGACTTATCAATTAAAAAACCCAAATATGAATTCTCAAACACTCAACCACAAACTACTACAACTGTATCTCAATTATTACATTATGCTCATCCTACAATACTCGAGTTACAACAACAAAAACAACAGCAACAGCAACATCAGCAACAACAAACCCATATACAACAACCTGTAAATTTAGATTTAGAAACTACAAGTATTATTAAAGGAGAAATTGAGAGTGAAAGTAGACCTTGCAGTAGCACTACTACTCAATTATCAATAGCAATACCAAATAAAAAGGATACACCAACCGCAGGAGCAGCAGTATACACAGACTCGGATGATAGTTCCGACTCAAATCGTTTAGAAATGGATATGAGTTCGATAATAAATGAGCGAAAAACACCGGATAGTATAACATCGGAAGAACAAGTAACAGATATAGCGACTACGCAATTGTGGCAGGCGCTCGCTAGATCAGCTGGTAACTTTACAAAAAATGTTTGCATTTTAAATTAAACAAAATTTAATTACTATTATATTGCAGCAAATAATGAAAATAATCAGCTACTACGGCATATGATACAACGATCACTTGTATTTCCGCCACCTCCTACAGCAATTGCCTCTGAGAATGTACCTGAGCAACCGATGGCATTGTTAAAGGTAGAAAATAAGGTTGAAATATTAGAGAGTTACCAAGCGCTGATATTTCACAGAAAACCCAATTCAATATTTCCAAAGAAACAATGATTAAATAATGAATACTAATATATTCAATTTAATACACAATTCAAAACATTTATTAATATGAAAAAGAAGGACACGTCAAGTTTTTGTGGCCGAGGCTGGACAGTAAGCCATAGCTCGGTAGCTCTCTAAGGAACGTTTTGACCATCTCTAGTTAGCGCTAACTGACACTTCATCTGAAGGACAGCCACACGACTTCCGTCAATTTAACTGCCAGTTAGCGTTAACTGTGGATGGTGAAAACGGCCTAGGCATTATGTATATATTTTTCTGCACAAAAATATGTATTTCCAATACAGTTGTAATGGCAAAAACGTCACTCAAAGATTTGGGGCACGATTGTTTTGACAGTCCTGACCCCGACTTTCGTATAATGATCAAATACTGTTTTTTTGCTGTTACAACAATAACAGCAGCAACATTAATTATTTTTCATTTGCAGAACGATAATTTAAATAAATTGTGTCGTAGAAAACAAACATGTCCGACGAAAAATGATGTAATAGAACAATTGCCGCCAAGCATAATATCTGTTAATACGCAAAACTTGGAAATAAATGTTAATACACATAATCATGTTGCTGTTGCAGCTGCAGCTGCAGCGGCTGCTGCATCAATGCAAGATAAAAAGGTACAGCATTTCAACTTGTGAAGTAATTTGTTATTCTTTGTGTGCCAGAGGAAATACATCCCAACTGGATATGTAACATATTGTTAAAATACGTAACTCAACGCCCAGAAGTAATAGTCCCCAGTCGGGTATAAATCCGGTGCTCTGCGCTCAGCCACATATGTGATTTTCGACCATCCATATTGTTTTTGTATTAGCGATACGTGCACTGCCTAGTCGTTACTTTCCCTACCTAGCATTGTCACCAAGCTCTTCTAACGGAAGTCCCAGAAACCTCGCGACTTTAGAAGGGTTGGACCAAAGAGAAATTGGTGTTAGAAGAGTCGGCTCAGTTGAGCAAATGAATATACGGTTCGTGTAAGTCTGGAAAGGTAAGAGTTTAACCTGTTACAATATCCAGAAGGAAGTTGGGCCAGCATGAATCTTGCTTCCCTAGGCAGTTCGTGTTCCTCTTTGGCAGGAGCTCGTGGCTGAATGACCTTGCATAACAAACGCCAGTTATTGAAAACACCTATTTTGCTAAGTCATCCCTAACTTGTTTTTTTTTTTCGAATTCAGTGCGGGTCTCCCGCTTACTTTGCTACAATGCCGCATGACATGATATATCCAGAAAAACTCTAATAGCATTTATTCATCAGCTGATTTTACGGCGCGTTGGCTAAGCACAATTTTATAAATATCGTGTATTTCTGTTGCTCTAATTATGTGCTCTAGCATCAAGTTAAATAAATTGAACGAAAAAGTCCGAATACAATGTCTGAAGGATCATCGGGTTAAACTGGCTGTTGGTGTTGTTCACCGCCATTTCGCAATAGTGAAATTCAAACAAAGCAGCTAAGCAGCGTTATCAAAACTGCTCTTAAATTGAGAGATGCTGTGTGTAAAATACCTTATAATTAGCCTTCTTCGTACAATACGCTAGAGAGAATCTAACATATTTCCCAAGTTAGGTAGACTGATTCAGTTATTCGCCGGAAAGTTTCATTTAAGATCTCGTCTCCATCTCATCTAAGATGTGTCTGCAGTTCATACTGACATCAGGACTTTCTTATGATATTCCTCTAGGTTTTTTTTTTCTGAGTTTGAAAAAAAACATGTTACGTTGCCTTTCTTTTTCAAATATTTCTCAAACATATTTTATTTTTTTTTTATTTAGAGTAATAAGAACAACAGCCCAAGTTCAAGCGCCGGTATAATTAACAATCCAAAAGATATGTCCTGCTCGAATTGTGGGACTTTAACTACGACTATTTGGAGGCGTAGCATACGTGGTGAGATGGTATGTAATGCTTGTGGATTATACTTTAAATTACATGGCGTAAATAGACCGCATTCGATGAGACGCGATACTATACATACGAGGCGGAGACGTCCTAAGGAATCTGAAAAATCAAAAAAGAGTAAGAAAAACAAACAAATTTGTAAACAAGTTTGATATGTATTATTAAAAAATGGTCAAACATCAAATCAATTATGCCGTGATTTGAATGGACACTTGATTAAATTCGGATTCGAAGTAAAATTATTTAATTATAACATCTCTTACAAATTTTGTATAAATTCGTAAAAGATTTATGTTCGAAATTCGAAAAAGATTGCTCAAGTTTTTTCCTTACTATTAAACTGCCAAAAACGTGCAAAAAGAATATGTGTGTTGGTCGAAATATTTTTTCGCATTATTAGAACGTTTAATTTTTTCAATTCGAAAACTTTTTTCTATTTTTTTTTTCAATTTGAAAATGATCGTAGTTGCTACATCGTTCGGATTTCCCATAAAATTTAAGTTTTATAAAACTGACAAATTGGGAAAAAATGATGGTGATTCGAGAAGTAGCACTCTTTTATTTTTGCGTTACTATATAATTGTCCGGAACGTTCATTTAATAATTTTCCAAATCATTAGTGGTGGCCAACTTTATATATTTGATAACTATTTTTGTAAGACTTTTTTATTCTTATATTTTTTTTCTAAAAAATTTGTTACAATGATCGGAATTCGAACAAATTTTGTTTTTAACTTTTTACTTTACGTTTTCAAATCATATTTTAAAATATAAGTGAAACTATTAGAAACGATCTATTTTTTAAGTTCGAAAACAATTTTTGTAATTGTGCGTTTTTTTTTTTAATTTGCCTCTTCGGAAAATGCTTTTAGTTGCTACATTGCTCGGAATTCGCACAAAATTTAAGTTCGAAAAGTTGAACAAGAAGGTCTTTTATGTTTTTTAGTAATTGTTTTACTTATATTTTAAAGATTTAGCGAGACTTCGAGACCGACAAATATCAACTTTTTTGTGAAAAAGAAATTTTTTTTAAAAAAAGTAGGACAGTCCAATTTTTAAGTTCGAAAGTAAACTAAACTTTTTAGACAGTAGGCTACATTTTTTTTTAATTAAACCTTATATAGTAGATAATTTAACCTTTAATGTAATTAAATTTATGTACATATCTCAAACAATTTATTTTATTTTATTTAGAAAGCAAACGAGCAAGCTCTCCTTCCGAAGTTTTATGTAAAATGCCGATTTGCGGCTCAAGTGGGACAGGTGTTGAGCTCAAACAAAATGTGTTCTTAGCTGTCGAAAACCCCGAAACATCTGTGTTTTCCTTCGCTGTAAGTCAACTTTAATTTTTAATTCATCTACATACATATGCACAGTGGCGGCATATATGTATTTATTTACGAGTTGTTTATAATTTTCATTTAAAATATAGCGACATCTATAACAGAAAACACATAAATAAAGGCGTCAAAGTTTATAAAAGTTAAAAAACTCAAAACTTTTTGGTCAGAGTTGTTATAAATTTTTTTTAGTACGCAGTTTTGTAGCTCATTTAATAAGTACCTCAAAATTTCCCTGAATTCCCAGAATTTGGTTTGTCGAGGCTGTTGGGTATTTTATTCTATAGACTTTGATCAAAAAAATTTAATTTTGTTCATACGTTGTATGGAAGAAAATACTCAACACCGTCGACAAAAAAATTCTGAAAATTCAGGGAAAATTTTGAACGAGCTACAGAACTGCGTACTTAAAAATTATCTAACAACTATGCCAAAAAAATTTTACATTTTGATGGCAATTTTTCAAACTTTAGTTAACTTTCCTTAACTCTTTGTAAAGTTTGAAACTTTTATTTATGTGGTTTCTGTTATAGATTTCGCTATAGTTTAAATGAAAATTAAATTATTTGTTTTTTCTTTTTCTAAGATGTACATAAAGTTCAGAATACGGGGGGTTACTCTGTATCACGATGCGAAAGCAAAAGCCGTGAAATTACACACTTTTTTTTCAAATGCGAAAGAAATTCGTTCAAAACGCGATATAGAGTAACCCCCCGGATTTATACGACTCTTAAATTAGAATTCTGTGAGAAAAAATATTAAAATTCAACTGATGTATCTAAATGATTAAAATATGTTAATTCGTGCTATAGTGTTGAAACGTTGTATAAGCATTGTTGTAAGCTAGTTATAGATATATAATGCTAACATCAAAATTTTATAAAAAGGGAGCACTTTAGCTGATTCGACAATATTGCGCAACCGTTTTGTATTTTTATGGCAAGCCTCTAGTAAACGTGATTGGCTTAGAGAGTTGTTTATTTATTCATCTATTTTAAAAAGCTTTAAGTTTATTTTTATTTTTTATTCGCCAGTCTAGTATAAACCGGAATATTTGTTTGCGCTTGCACCTAACCTAAAACTTATTTATTCAAATGTTTGTATTCTGACGCATGTACCACAAGTATATTTGTATATTCAAAAATTTATTTGAGTTTGCAAACAGTATACAATGCAAAAAAAACTTTCTATGATAAAGAAATAAGTCAGTTAAAATAACGTTTAAACCACCATAGGAGTAAGTTGTTTAGAGCTAAAATTTGTATGCACTTAAAAAAATGTTGTTCAGATTGTATAGCGGCTTAGATATAAAAAAACTGCTAGAACAACATCCTGTCTAAATTTGTATTAGCAACTTAAACCCTTCCTGAAGGTGTGAAGAAGCGTTACCCATGTTGCAAATAATTTGCGGTATAAGCAATCCTTGCACTAATGTACTAGAACCGTCTAATACTAGGTCGAATATCGCTGGAACGATTTTTATTACCACGTCGAACGTTATCGCGTAATCAGTTTTACACAACAGCGGTACATCAAATTTTATGTGTATTCCCAATGTCTATGGCTCTATACCCCAGTTGTTCAAGGGTTAAAGTCAGATATTGTGTTTGTTTTGCTTTCAGCTGAATATATATTCGTAATCTGAGAACTGCGTCATTTCTAGTGACAAAAAGGAAGCGCCATTTATATTGTTAATAGTCAATTGTAAAAAAGAAAACGCCATTTGAAAATCAAAATAATCAATTGTTTTCGTTTCTCATGAAGAAATATATAAAAAGTATAAAAGCATTGCCAACGTTTCCTCGTCAGAACTATATCTTACTATACAAATATACATTGTGTTGCATTCATTAGATCGAGTCAAATACCAAACGATTTTGTTCGAAAACTGTTAGTTCATGTATATTTCTTAATTGTTTAACTGTAAAATATTTTTGAGTGAGTTTTCGCAAAAAAGAAACTTATATTAAATTTTTTCTTGTTATTATTTTAACTTTAAATATTATACTAATATTTCTAGATGCTTTAATGTTTAGTCGAAATTTGGTACGAAAATTAGAAAACTGTTATTTTTATGTATTTTTTGGTTTTGTATCCATAAAATTGTCTCCAGTGAGTTTTCGAAAAATGTAGTAATAAATTTGTGTGTTCCAAAACTCGAAGTTTTTAATTCGTCGTCATTATATCACTTATAATTTTAAATATCATGCTAATACTTTTAAATAATCTATTTTTAGTCAATTTTCGAACATTCTACACTTTAGGGTAAAAAATTCGGACAAATTCTAATAATATAAATACCGAGTTGAATTTACTCAATCGATTCGAATGTTTAACATTTTGGTTCTTGGTTTCTTGCAATTTGTATTTTTATTTATATGCATCAAATTTTGTTGAGTAAATTTAAAAACAAACAAGTTTATTTAATACAATTTTCCTTTGCCATTATTTTACGTTTAATTTTAAATATTGTACATATATTTTTAAATGCTCTTAACTATTATCTAGGCGATACGTTTCGAATTCGTATATTTTAAGATAAGGAATTCGGACTATAGCATTTTTATTTTACTTAAATTTTTTAATAAAAAGTCTCCAAGCCAATTTTATTTTAGTTATAAATATTTTGTTGTACAAAATATGTAGTTTTATGTAAATTTTCAAAGAAAAGTTGCAATAACAAAATCTTCATATTCTTAACTTCTAAATTTATTATATTTTCGTATTTATTTTTTTTTGTTTTAAAATATAAAGGTTTTAGGCCAACTTTAATTTATTCTTTTCTTTACAATTTCGAATACACACATATTTAACTACGAACATTTGCAAACATTTTTTTTTCTTATTATTATTATTATTATATAATTTAATTATAATTTATTAAATTTATCAATCACTTATTTCTTTCATAATATTTGATAATTATTTAAATCATTATTTTCTCTCTTTTTAATCCTGCAGAAATACAAGCGACACATAGACGAGGAGCAAGCAAAAATCATAAAAGAGGGCTTATTGAAGAAAAGGAAACTGCAGCAAGGTTCGATTAAAAGCGATTTCAACCAGGTGGACGATTTTTTAGTACCTCTAAATCTCGTCTCCAGTGAAAATAATACCAAGTTAACATAAAACGCCAAATCAGCAAAAGCAAATCAAAATAACGAAGTAAAAAACACAAAAAAGTAACAAAATAAAAAAAGAATATTGTATAAACAAACACACAAAAACGCTAACACGAAAATTTTGCAAGTAGACTACAATGAGTGCCGCGCCAGCATAAAGCTAATAACAAAAGATATAATTAAACAAACAAAAAGTAAATGTTACAAAAGCAAATATACATAAGTATGACGAAGAAAGGGGAGGAAAGTGCAGAGGAAACAACAGTAAGAAAAGAAACTAATACCAAAACAGATATAAAAGAATGTTTATATAGAGTGCAAGGTAAAGCGATGATGATGTTTTAACATTAAATAATTAATTATTTACTTTAACCAAGGGCATATATACTTAAAAAACAAAAATCTAGAACAACTTTATAAGTTAATAATTTATTGTAATTAAAATTAAAAAAAAGAAAAAAAAATTATCAAAGCTTCAGTATTTTTTGAACCACAATGACAATTGTTTATTACTCTACCCCATTACTTAAATAATAGGTATGCTTGTTTTACAAATATATATGGAACTAAGAATTGTACATATTTCAATAATAACAAAAATATAAAAAAAATTGAAAAGATTTAAATCTTAACAAGAAATAGATAATACACTCACTCACTTTAAAAATCTCTTGCCTATATGCGAATCATGTGATAATTACTTACATTTAATCTATAATATCGAACTTATTAAAAAACAAAAACAAGAAAGCAATACAAATTTCACATACAGGGTGTTTTTATTCGCATATATTAATGGACAATCACAGAAAGGTCTTATTACTCAAAGTTCAAACCTTTTGTTATTCAAACTTTTTTGTTTTCAAAATAAAAAATCGGCAACCAAACGTAAGAACTCCCTATCGCGCCTGCCGGTTCAAAAACGCAACATTGGTGCTATTGAAACACCTCTACTTTGGATTGTATTTATTTCAAAATGCCCTATCTCAGCTCTGTCAATATATTAAACTAATATATTTACGATCTCGAATCTCAAATATTGTATCTTCGAAAATTTGTTAAGTCTTGCTTTAGTAATTATTTAAATTTTATTTTTCAACACGACTATTTCCGTGAAACTATGAAAATTCGAATTTTAAACAAAAAGTTTTATAATTTCGAAAATTCCAAATTGAATTCTATTGAGAATTATTCGTTTTTAACCTTGTAATAGCAGTATTGAATTAGAGTTTAAATGTATATTGAGATATGAAATGATATGATACGATTTTCGAACCCAAGAAAGGGCGGAGGTACGGAATAAGAATTGAGCAAAGCGCTATCTCAAAGTTTTTATTTTTTGCAAAAAATACATATAGTATACAGAGTTTAATTTTTCACATTTTTCACAGGGTTTCTTTGAAACAAATTGTGGGGCAATATTGCTTCTTCGAACCGGTAGACGCTATTTGGCTACATCCTACTCAGCCGAAAAAATACAAACGAGAGAAAAGAAATTTAATATGACAGTAATGTTTAACATTAGAAAAGAAAACAAAAAATTAAAAACATATTAAATATGCATACATACTTACGTACATACATAAATTGACATATATATAAGCTTGTAATCGTCCCTATTTATTGCATATTTACTTATACATAACTACTTACTTTTCACGGTAGTACGTCAAAAAAAAAATTAAAAATTTAAAAGGAGATAAGAAAAAAATTAGCATAAACCAAGAAAAATATGGTATTTGCACCACTTAAATCGTTAATTAACAAATATTTACGTTTGCGCTGTTTTATCAGTATTAGAGCAGATACATGCATATGTATTTACAACAAATTATAATTTTTTTTAAGTAACATTTAACTAACGCTTTCAGTATAAATATATGCTTAGGTTTTCTGTTTTATAAAAGCTTACTATTTTTATCTCACTATCTGAAGCGGTATTCGTAGGTTGCAAATATGTTTGTACATACATACATTTGTACGATGTTTCGCTTTTACGCGCTTATTTACTTATAAATTCTCGTGTGAGAATAAGCTCATATTATAGCGAATTTATTGTGAAGATTTTATAACTTAAATCGTTGAACGATAGCTATTCCCTTCTTGTTAATGTTTTTACTTTATTTAATTTTTTATTCTACAGTTTCTTTTATAAGTTTTTGTAAATTTTTTATTTAAAGAATTTTTTAATTTCAATTCAAACTATTTTTTTAATTTAAATTTGATTTTCATATTTGTGGTATTCAGAGCAGCTTAGTTGTAGTTTTTTTTATTGTTGTGTAAAATATCTACAATATACGAAGAAGATTAGGTATTTTAAAATAAATGGAACATCTAAATCCGAGCCGAGTCGAAACCAGAGTGGATGCAGCGTCTCTTATAGATAGAAGAAAAAAAAAAAAATAATAATTATATCGCAAACTCGTATTATACTTTTAGTCATAGCGACCTATGAACAAATACACACACACGATGGTGGAGCGCAATTAAATTTTTTTTTTCTTTTGAGAGTGGAATGCGTAGCTTATATAAAATAATTAGTAAATTTTCAAACTCAAGAAATTAAAAAAATAAAAATACTTGACTAAAAATACTTTGTCCTAAATACCGAGCTAACCATTTTTGAAAGTGCTTTTAAACTTTTACCTCTTTTATGTCAATTAAAAGTTGTGAATACAAAAATATAAATACTTTTTTTTGGACATTATGTTAAAGAAGAAGAATGAAAATATTATCCAGCTTAAAGTTGTTTTAAAATTTTCAAACTCTAAAATTTGGACCAAAGTTATTTTGAAACAGGAATATGTTAATTTTCTCGAAGTGTAACGATATTTATCAAAACAAAAAAATTAAAATGAAGGTTTGGTAGTGATCCAAAAAATTTAGGTGGCTGTCACGAAAAACGCACTCTCATCTTTCACGAAATTAAAAAACGTTCAATTGCTAAAAATAAAATCATTGCAAAAAAAAAAAAGCTTAATTAAAAATTAGATTTTAATTAAAGAAACAAAAAAATTAAGATACATATTTTTTTGTTTAAAAAAAATAATGGTTTTATAGATCTTTAAAAAACTCTTGCTGTTAATGATATCTTTCTCAAATACATACTTTAAAGTATAACAAAATAAAAACAATTTTAAAATTAAAAGAAAAATGTAATGAGCAAAAAGACTAATAATAATTTTGTTTTTATTAATTTTATTACATGCTCAAGCTAAGTAAACCCTTTTTTGAAAAATATTTTGAGCTGTTTTTGACATTTTCATATTTATTTGCATTTTTGTTAGCTTAAAATTCCTTCTCAACGCTGAAAAAATTTTGATTTCGCTTCACCACAAAGCCTCAATACATACATACTTAACAAGTAACAAAATATCCGCTCAAATAACTTGTTAAATGAGTAATGTATGCAAAATAAATAGTTATCTTTC
Source organism: Merzomyia westermanni (assembly GCA_949987695.1). Lineage (NCBI taxonomy): Eukaryota > Metazoa > Arthropoda > Insecta > Diptera > Tephritidae > Merzomyia > Merzomyia westermanni. Next base: position 199,189,521 of record OX465289.1, on the reverse strand, counting down.
TGTAAAACAGAACCAAAAAGTTTGATCCATTTAGATTTCACTCGGCACTCATCGATAGTTCACAAGCTATGCTATGTTGTTAAGTATGAGTAATTGAGGCTTAACGTATATACGACATTGTTACAATTTTTTTTAGCTTTCATAACAAAATATTTATTTTGCATTTGAACGGATTTTTCAGATTTTTTGAAATTATCTTATCATTTTTTAAATTGATTTATTTCAAATAAACGTGACTAACATTTTTTATTGGAAAATAATATATTATAACACGAAAGAATGTAAAGTTTTTAACACCTAAAATACTAATTAAACTAAAAATTCACAAAAAAAAAAAAAAAAATCGAGAAACTAAATTTCGAATTTTAACGTTTTTAGTAAAAATTTCAAATTTGAAATTTGAAATTTCTTTATATTACATACTAGTTATAAGGCATTTAAAATTGCATTCTCAAGACACAAAAAAAAAAGAAATCTAAGAAAACCAACTAAATACAATAGCAACATAAAAAGAAAAGAACAAAAAAAAACAGCAAACGAACAAAATTTTACTCGTAAACTTTGTAAAAAATTATTTTCTTAAAGAGTTGGGAAGTGATCCACGTTTTATGCAAATGCATTAAAATTGAAAATTTTTTAAATTAAAAATTATATTTTGCATTGGATACTGCATAAACCAAACTAAAAAATTAGTAGTAGGCAAGAAGACTTCGACTTGACATAGGCATGTATGGAGTCTTTAAAAGCAAAAAAAAAATTTGATAATCAAAAAACACGAAAATTAAGTATTCGCAATTGCAAGAACAAATTAGGCAGTTTTTCTCACTTTAAGTATGTATAGCATTAAAAAATTAAATATTCGAAAGTAAAAAAAAAAAAAAAAATATTTTAAAAAAAGAAAATGTGAAGCCCGCGCGAGGCCGAGTGACAATTTTTGAGCACTTACAATTTGAGATTAATTAATTTTAAAGCACAGATAAACATAAATATATATTAACTACATATACTCTGCGTCGTACTGCGCTCTCTTTTCGTAGCTTCAAAGCCACGAAACAGCTTTAGGCCTTTCTGAGATGTACCATATAATGTATATCACTGCATCCTGCTTGAGTAATTATTTTATATATATTTTATAAACAATAAAAAAGTTACATTAATTTTAATGAAAATAAAGCGTTGAAAAAATTGTAAATTATACTGTAAGTGTGTACATCGATTTTTTACACATATATATACATGCATACATATATATATAAATAAAAAAAAAAAAATATATATATACAAATTACAGATTCGAGAAACTACTTAAGTAGATTTTGTTTAATTTTTATTACTTAATATATATATAGATATGTATATTGAAAAATTACGTCTTAAAATTGATCTGAACAAAAATGCATTACTCAAAAGAGTTTGTTTGTTTTTTTCTACTAATAACTATAATATAAATAAAAAAACACAAAAAATCATTACGTCGCGAAGCAAATAAATATTATTATGTTCTAATGACACAAAATCAACACACAGAAAAGAATAAAAATATTTTAAAACTAAAAAAACACATCAACTAAAAAAACGCACGATTGATGAAGTTTTATTTTTTTCTGGTGGGTTAGTTTTTTAAGAAAACCAGATTGATTGATTGTGAAAGCTGCAAAATTTACTCGGCAAGTAACACAAGTTTATTAAACTCAAAATACGTTCTGAGTTAAAAAAGAACGGTAAAAATGGGAACAACAAAAATATTAAATTATGAAATATCCTAACATTATGGTACTAGTAAATTCGCTATTTGCTGGCCTACAGTACTGATGGTCCCTGGTTGAAATTCCGGCACAAGTAACATCAAATATATCTTTTTTTTTCTGTCTGGGAAGATGCCGTTCAGAGTCGGACTGAGTTGACAAAATGTGTTATAACTGACGTCAATTTGAAACAGAAAGGAAGGCAAAGTCATCTTCTACCTGTTTTCCCCATATCAGCGGGCACCCTCAAATGTTTCTGCTACCAAAATCGGGTGCCGATAGGAATAATTTTTGATCCGCCACGTCTTTGTTAATTTCATAACCTAGCCAGAAACAGTGCCAGTTTCACAACAATTTCCATCTTTAGTTCTCTTTGCTTCTTCACGTCTATCCAGTCCAGGTAAAGCAAAACTCGCACTCGTTAAGTCATTCATGCCTGTTACGGTATCCGTCGGATGCTTTCCGAAGCGAGTGCGAATCGAATCGCGACAAAATACTTGCGGATATAATCTTTAAAACTAAAAAATGGATTTCTGTTGTTTACTAGACTACTAAATTTAAAAGAAATCGATAAAATTGACCTTTCTTATTTTTCAAACTCAAATCTGCAACTGTTCACGAATCGATCCGCATTCCCCGCAAATGGCATCCGTTGGATATCGGAATAGGCATGATTGATATTAATGCCATTAGCATATTGTAAGCTCTGTTGCTGAAATTATATAATCCAGTATCAGGTTAAGGACTGGATCGGAGAGATCCTTCTAAATGCCGGCGAAGCTGTTTGCACAACCGTATACGTTTCGCAGGCAAGTCAAAATCAGACACAGCATCATATAAGTAGGCACCTCCTTCTAGTCCGTATCGATTTTTATACCTTTCATGAACATGAAATGGTATTATAACTTTGGTCCGATGTTTGTAAGTATGAGAAGAAGAGATAGACCCACCAATAAGTATACCGAAATGATCAGGGCGATGAGCTGAGTCGATTTAGCCATGCCCGTCTGTCTGTTTGTACGCAAACTAGTCCCTCAGTTTTTGAGATGTAACGTTAAATTTTTGCAGGTTTGGTACTTATTATGTATGTAATGTGTGGAGTGAAAATCAGCCAGATCGGACCTACATAACATATAGCTCCTATACAATCGATTGTTCCGATAAATGGGGTTTGGGCTATGTATCTTTAAATTATCAATTTTGCAGAGTTTGTACTAATTGTGAGTAAGGATCGGACACCTAAAACCATGATGCGTATTCATGAAAGGTATAAAGTCTTCGGCACAGTCGAAGACAGCCCTTTCCTTACTTGTTTTATTTTGGGTCTGCTCCATGATTTGACGTATTGTTGATGAGATCCAATTAGCTTGACGAAGATGGGCTTCAGTCTTTCATACAAAACGTTCGGTCTAACAACTGCCTGATATCTTGCCAAAAACGTGCCGTCCAGGCGGAAACTAATTGTAGTTCAGCCTTTTTCGTTGATGTGAAAATTAAAAGTTCTGGATTTGAAGGGAGTTTCAATATTTAACAGTTAAATAAAACCTTTGTTAGAACATACCTCCGTGACGCTCGTCATTTAACTCTAGCGCTGCTTACTTTCGAAAGCTTACCGTTTTCGTCGCGAGCCAATTCCTCGGCCTTTCAGTTTGCTGCGCTCAACGAGAGTAGCTCGTATTTGGGAAATACTATTATATTAGAGGCTGGACAAATAAGATATTAACAACATACATAAATTCTTCTCTATCTCCGTCTTAATTTACATTTCAATAGGCTAAGCAGCTATCCCAACGGATATTTCAAACTTGATGACTTTATTCGCATTGAACGTTTTTAAATAAACGAGTTATTTACTTTGCGAATTAAATTATAAATAAACAAATGACACATCAATTTGCTAAAAATTTTGCAAAACTTTAAGTAATTTATATTATTTTTATTCATAGTTTCGTTAACCGGGTTAATTTAAATTTTTTACTCAATAAAATATATTCATAATTTGAAATAGAAGTGTTACGAATGTTCACATTCGCATTCGCAAACATAAAAACGAATGTTGCTATTAGAGATTCGTTGTTGGGTGAATTTTCGATTTACATCCATACCAAACAAGTTCTTGATCTTTGGGAGAATGTTGAGAAAATATGAAAAATAATACATTTTAGGACAAACCTCGGCCTTTTTCCAGCCGAAGTCAATTATTTCGAAACATTTTTCTGTCACACCTCGTAATTTTTGGGATTGCGACAAATAATTCAGTTGCTTACCCCGTCGGAAACAAAACTAAAAAAAAAATAGGTTCGTAGTTTGGTTAGAGTGGTTACGATTTTGGTTTGGACAATACGAAATATTTGCTGTCATAAAAATTTGAATCTGAACACCGAATATGATGACGGCTGAGAAAGCAGAACTTTACCAACAAGTGCAACTTTTGACCGATTAGGCGACTGATAAGTGAAGTGCCCTCTCGATGACCAAAGATCAAGCTCTATAAGTCTCTGTCCTAATACCATATCAGAATCCCTGACAGTATCGAAAAAGATGAGATGACCGTCGGAGTATTCGATAGAAAATTTCTCCCGAACGCAGAACCGGCGACAGCTTTTGTGTGGCCCTCTTGATGGACGCACCATTTTCCTATAGATCTATGGATCAACTTCGTTAGTCAATATGTGAGATTGTGACCTAATTCGCGTTTCATTGAATGCCTTCAAAACGGAAATAAATATGTATCTAAAATTAGTTTTTTGGTGTGATAAGGATCTCTAGATTCTCGTTTTCGTTGATGCGCTGAAAATTAAATTCTGAATATTTAAAATATCCGACAATTACTATCACCCTTTTGTTGAAATACTTCAGAAGCTGTAGAGTCTTGAATATGTTAAGTGAGGGTTTTCATTCTATGTGCTGAGTGGGCCCCAATAAATATATGTCTTCCATCCAACAAATAACCCGTCTTACATTTCTTCCGCGTAGAAATCTTATAGTCTGTATTGAAGACAGTAGGTTGGAGTAGTTCTTTTTTATTTTAATTCGCTTTGAAAAGATCGAAACGCCTTTCGCATGTTACATATAACCTTCTGTGCCTCCATATGCAACGGTATAGTTTTCGTGAATAGCGCCAGATCCGTTTCGGTTTCCTTTAACTACGGAACGTATCCCTAGTGTAGTGACATGCCCATGTGAGACTGCGACTAAAGCTACTACCGATCATCATTGTTCGCCACGATCACTGCATACTGATAGCAAGTCTTTTTAAAATATCTCCTCTCATCGATGAAAAAATAATACGCTTGAACGAAATCAGCTTGAGTGTTTACGAAACGAATGTTTTCATTTTTGAAAACCGTACCCAATGCAACGCAGATTTTTAACTGATCGTGCATTTATTTCTTGGTACGAGTTTGTATGCAGCCAAATTTGCCGACGCATACGAGAATGATAAAGCAAAAATATACAGATGGCTGAGTTGGCATTAGAGATGGACTAAATATTTAATACCGTAGCAATCCATTAAACTCTTAAAAAATTTATGCGAGCTGTGTCTTAGAATGGCCGTGTTTTGGTAATACGAAGGAGTTAATGCTAGCGAACTGCAAATTGATAGATTGGGAGGTGGGATACCTCTTATAATAACCTATGGGCTCATAAGCGGATTCCCACAAATGAAAGCTAGGTGGAAATTATACATGGGGAGAATGATTTCAACTTGAGCTTAACCCTAAATTTTCTTTCGCCACGTATGACCAACTTGACTTTTCCTAAGAGAAAGACAATCCGAACAAGCGGAAATGCAAGAAACGAGATAAACGAGATACAGAGCGGAAATGAGGGTTTCACCACCATGCAGGCAGTGCGACTCGTTTCTTTAGACAACGGAAAACAAACATAGCGGCACTTTGCTCTGATCGGAAGCCATAGCTTTTCGAATATAATGCTTAACGGTAGGACTAGAATAGCATCTGTTCGTGTGAAAGTCCTACAGATTCCAAGAAATTCAGTGCGTTCGCATAAAAGATCTTCACGCGAAATTTTAGGAAGTTTTTCTAACATTTCGATAGCTGGATATTTTTTCCGTGGTGTTGAGAAAGAACTTCCGACAAGTCCAGCCCAAACATCTTTAAAGACGTTCCGTAGTGGTCCCGATACCTGGCGTCCACCTCTAGTTGGTAATAGTGTTCAAATAAAATATACATAGGCAGTATTGATAGCCGCAAACCGAAAATAAATTCATTCCGCGAAACAACTGACTCATGCATGCTGGAGCAACTACAAACTCAAAACAACTACGTCAGCCATAATCGAGTACGTATGCACCAAATAATGCGATGCAAACACTTGAACTCACCCGCACACTTCACGACCAACCGATTGTGCTGCCCACAAAGATTACAGAATTGCTTGAAGCGGGGAATGTGTGAAGGCGTATTAGAGATTGCCGCCGTCGAACGCGATTAGCGGATCGAATCATAAATTGAAATTGCTATGAAGTGCCTAGCACTATGGCGGTAGCGGCGGCCATTGGAGACTTCACGTCGCTCCATTACGTAGCGTAAATCAGCATATATTTCGCTTGCTTTGCTCTCCGATCTTGCCGCCCTCAATATGTACATACTTATCCACATTACATATCCAAATTCTTCTATCAACATTATTTTGCCGAGTCATTGGCAAGTAACTACGATCAAAAAGGTTTTGCCGCCAAAAACAAAAAAAAAATTGTGAGAAGGAAATCTCGAATGCTCAAACGTTCACAAAGTTCAAAGTAATCAAAATGAACGAATCGACGTACATACATACATCAATCGGACGAGAAGCACCAAACTGTCTAACAGTGTCGGAAAGCAAGGTAATCAAGGTAATACTAGTGGTTGTAATGCGCTGGGTGTAAGTACAAGGTGTAGCAACGAGGTACTTGGTTTGCAGGTCGGAAAGAGTGGAGTCTTCTTAGGAAAGTATGTTGCCGGCAAAACTTTATAGGCTGAACATAGCTAGTCTCTGTGCCGAGCAACTATACTGCTTTCTTCTTCATCTACATAAAGGCCCGAAACTCATTCTTGTGCCTCATAACAAGGCGATGCGTTGGGGACAATGAAAACCAAACAAGCAATAATGATGAGCTTAGGATGAAGATGCTATGTCCTATTCTTATTGGCACCAGCGCTGAAAAAACTGCCATAACAGTCGGGCTGATGCCGCACGGTGCTTGTACCGGAGCGAATTCATATGCGAAAAAAGAAGTATAACCCTGACTGGTCTGTCACGTCCCATTCTATGAATGTATGCGCCGACTAGGCAAGGCAAAGTACCGTTAAAATAATAATAATTATCAGTATGTTCCTTTGTCAGCTACCGTCCGGTGAATGCCGTTATACAAGCTAAAGCACCAGTGATGGCTGCATATGAACACGTCGACATGCCCTCCAAAAATAGCATTTTCCGAGTATTGTCTTCTCTTTCAATATTGTAGACGCTGGTACGCCATTAAAAGGGAACTCATTTAAAAGCTAACCTAAAAAAAATTATTTAAGAAAGTTAACTTTGCTTGAGCTACTCGAACAGCAAGCTTATCGTATGAAGTATGTAAGTTTCCGGAAGCTACAACATACATCCCCATGTACCTATCGATCTCTGTGTTTGGTGAATTTGGTACGTGCCACACGAGCTTAAGCTGTGAGTTGACTAGACCCACATTACAATCAAAAGCTAATCCAATTAATCAACATTAAGATTTTAACATAAAAAAACTGTCAAGTAGTTGTCACTCAATGAAGTAGACCCAGTTTCAAACGCGGACCACACTGTTCAATTATTGATGCTGGATAACAACTATAAGAGCTCAAATGTGCACCACAACATAGCTTTAGGTTGCTATTGATAGCAATTTTTTCCGCTTAAATGTCGCTTAATTGAACAACTGTCAAAGGACAACTTTGACAAGACTGAGGCCACCAAAACGCTAGAGAACTCGCCTATTAATACAGTCACAAATAGCCACACTTAAAATGTTATTGCTAAGGTGGTCAGAATGCGTCACAGAAATTTGTGTTAAAATTGTTGTTGTACCGAAAAAAAACGTCAAATAACTGATTGATCATGAAAATAATTTCATTTGAGTGACGAATAGGCAAGAGTTTATAGCTACGAAATCGGGACGCAAAAAAAGGTTTTGAAAAAAGCCCAAAGTAAAAAAAAAAAAAACGTCTAGCGTAGATCAGTTCGAAGGTGGGCCCTGTCAAAAGTGCTTATCTACAATCGCAAGTGCATTGGTAATTATTTTAAAATTTATTTATGGAAATTGGTTTTGACAGCCAGCAGAGTTCGTCAAAGCTCTCGCGCCTAATTGATATGGAAAGTGTTATTTTGGCACTTTATCTTGTTTGCGTTTGTAAGTTGGGTAAGTTTATTTTATTCTCGGGCACGGTGGCCGAAGTGGTATAGTGGGTAGTGAGTTTGCCTACCATACCAAAGGTTTCAGGTTCAAGTCCCTGGGCAGGTTACATCAACAAGCCGGCATGCTTAAATAAAACTACATACATATATGACAATAACATATAAAATGAATCACAAAAGTTCCTTGGTTACTATGACACCAATGTGTCTGTTGACGCAGAATAGCTGAACTTGAAGCGTCCGGTTCATACTATGTGCTTAAATCAATATGGTAACCTTGATCTCTTCAGCACAAACATGCTCTCTGAGTGAAATTGTCGATAGTGGCGCAACAACTTCGGCATTATAGTAACGCTTATAAAACTTTCGACCCAAAATATTTTTTTTACAAGACGCGGTATCAGTCTCATAACCTGAGAAACCAATGAGAGTTTTGCATTCACTTGAATTGACTGAAGATAGATTTTTGTTAGCCATTGATATCGGTTAACGTCGCAAACTCAGAGACTCAATTTTTCTTGTTGTAAAAGCTTCTCGACATGTGTCTAGAAAATCTCAAGTTCTAGGCTTTCAAGTATAATTTATTTAAAATTTTATTACCTAGTATAGGCTCTCCTGTATTCACGGCATCTTATTTGATGAAGAGGTACGCGAACTTCAGAGGGAGGGAATAGTCACCTGCCCGAACTTCGACCCGGATACTATAACATATTAAGCTCTCACCTATCCAGACTGAAGCCCGACATAACGAATGTTCGTCTCCCCATGGCGCGAACCATCTATTTACCTGCTTGACGGAGCAGACTCTTCTACCCCCAACTTCACTCTCGCCAAACCCGCCACAGAAGGATAGTAAAGCCCTAAATGGAAACTGAATTCAAGGCAAATATTCGTTAACCTCCTAAATTTTTCTGTACCCCACCACGAATAAAAAGTTCAAAGCTCGCATTAAACAAAATCGGAACAAACTAATAGACTCATTTAGATGGCTTTGAAGATGTACAAGCATCACTCGTTAAGTAGATTTTGCTGCATGTGGGATCATCATATTCTGGATTTTCCTTCTGCGCGGTATTTGTTTATCTTTTTGAGCTTCGATACACGTTTAAAACAGAAACGGAACATGCGGAACATGCGGAACTTAAGGTACTAAGTTCAGAATGGTCAAAAAAAAAAAATCGTAACTGACGAAACTGCCAAAACGTTCTGTAAAGTTAGTAATGTTTTGTATTATAATGAGGCCAATCAATTAGCATCGGGATTTAGGGAACCTGCGGTACAAGTTTTAAGAAGCTAAAGAATGAACGACGGTGTGTGGCGGAATCGGGATTGTACTTTAAAGTAGTCTCGTCCCATCTTTCGTGCTTATGATATGACAGTGAAGTTGTTGCGTGGGTGGTAGTGGTGTATTGTTAATAATTATCTTTATGATGATGAAGTTACAATTCTAAGCAGATTTACGTTTAATTGCGATACATTACAATACCAAAAACAAATTTATTATAACAACAAAATCTCGAAAAAGAGGTACAAAAAGAAATAATGAAAATCAGACACGAACATTTAATATGTTTGGGAAGTTGGTACCCTTAAACGAGCAAGTGTGATCGGATAGACTTAAAACGAAATGAAGTGAAACATAGAGAAAAAGACCTAAGAAAAAACAGAAAATACTGATAAATGGCTGGAGTAAATGTGAAAATAATGGCTGAGGTAAAAAATAACAACGAAAAACACAAATAAATAGATGTAAGTACACAAACGGTCATAGAAATAGAGACGATTGGAATTTTTGGTAGAAAAACTAGCTTTGGGAATAAATTTTTCGTTTAGAACTAGGTGCCGGGCATAATTGGACCTAAGCGCTAAAAATATATTGAAGTTTGGAAAATAAAGACTTATCTCTTATTCAGGTGTCTGTCATACAAATAGGCGTTAAAGCACACGACAAATATGGTGGTCTCGTCAGTTGGCTCTTGGATCGAACTATTCAAAGACTTATCAGTATACAGTATTTGAGAAGCTATGACACTGCCGAACGCATTACGGTAGGTTAGCCAAAAAAAAAACAAGAAAACAAAAGAGATCGCTTGAAAAGTGGTGCCAAAAGTTCTTGGCTGACAAAGAAGCTTATGCTGAGTCCGGTGAAAGATAATGTCTATAGCATTGTACGAATTACAGAAACTGAGCTCAATTGATTACCGCTTGGTGTCCAACATCCAGCTGAATGATCAAGAAGGAGATCACTGAAAGACTGAAAACATTTCCATATTTAAAGGTTCGCCCTAAGCAATCTTAGACACTTTATCCGCATTGTGCAAATTAGAAGCGACAGATATCTACCAGAGAATGTTTATATACTCGTATGTACAAGTTCTCTGTATCTACCTAACTAAAAGAAACTGGGGTGGGATGACTCTGACTCTTTGACCCATAGAGGTAAGAGCTTGCACAGGAAAACCTGCTTCAGATGGCAGAGGTAGAATCGACTGTTACAAAAGGATACCTTCAATACCAAAGTCGAGTTTATATCCATTATGATCCTATTTATTTGACCCTCGTTGTTCGTGCATGTTTTTATTTATTACTCCTTACACCCGCTCAGCTTCTCACCATCTTAATTTGTTTATATGTTGTGGTTGGCATGACTGTGGCCTTCGAGGAAAATAGATTATGTTCTATGATTTAAAGACTTTTCAAATGTGCCGCAACGTCAGCGCGTCGGTGTCAGTGTTGGACTGATTGATGAACTGTCATTAGCATGCAATGCGCGATGATGCGAGCAATCACTTCATCTACGATGCCGATACGAGGCCAAACTCTAACGACACACACACACGCCCAACTAAGCTGTGCGGGGTATGTGAAAATAATGAAGATTTAAAAAATAAATTCATCAAAATATCTAAATGTATTTACATCCTGACTTTTTTTAGTGGCAATGATGATGTCTCACTGCCTCTTTAGTTTTGTATGGAGGTACTAGACTCCTCAGCCCGATGTAACTCTTTCGAGCATCCAATATGAATGGTCTCGTCATGCATGCTGCAGCTTCACGCCACAACACTTAATTGAATGCATGCAACATAGTTGATGCCGGAATGTCTACATTGCTTCGAAGTGAGACAGTGAGATGATGACGAGATATTAAACTAATCATAAGTCAACCCGCGCATTCTATAACGCTTGGCTGCCAACTTGAAACTTTTATTGCATTTGTATTCAACGGTTGAGTTTACAAATGTGGTAGTGGGCGTACGACTGAATACATACAAGTGAGTCGAGTAAAGATATTGACCTGGTCTGATGGAAAAGTATGTAGACATTTTCAAAAAGGTCAATGAGGAATAACAGAAAATCCACTTGGCATACTCACTGGTTGAGTTGGATACTTCAGTGCGAGAAGATGGGACCAACTAAAATTTTTCGTTGATAAGATGCTTCCGACAGTGTTGCGGATCTATAAGATGGGAGTGTTTGCGAAAGATCAAGGACTAGCAATATGAAGCTTGCGAAGTCCATAGTGCCCGCTCTTTTGTTGAATTGCCAAAGGGTCTCAGAGCACTTTCGATTTAAGCTATTCGAATTGCAAATACCACATAGAGACAATATATGCTCTTTGGGGTTGAGCGTTGGAGGTATGCCATTAGAGCAACTTCACAAGAAATTTACAGCTATCCAAGCAGACACTTCTCGGGTAGAAAATAATTTATGAAAATATATACTTAACCTTTCCCAGGCTATGCCTTGATGCGGGCATAGTTTTTTCTCGCTTGCATCTGCTCAGTTTTCCTATCTTATGCCGGCCTTGTTTTTCCACGATTATAACATTCAATTCAAGTTTATCATTTGCCGAAAAGATTTCATTGATTGTAAGAGACGAATGTTATGTGGAGGTGCCTGGCTTCGATACTGCCTCAGAGGCTATGCATTTTTTTTAAACTGGCATTACCTGGCTGGGCCTGCGAATGCTTTCCTTGAAAGGCAAATTATTTTAAAATCTAGCAAATCCCTAGCCAAAATTTATCACATTTTTTACCCGAGTAAGTTGTTTATAGTGACTCACATATTCCGTACACTCCAATATGGATGTCGTCAAACCATGAAATAACCGACAATGAAATGGTGGACGAAATACTTATGGTGGCTAAGCACTTAATCGCATTATGTGGCCAACAAAAGTTGTTTGGCTTTTTTTATTTATAACTCCCAACGGGTTACCCACTATTCCGGCCAACCGAAAGGAGTGGCACTTGGCTCAGCTTTTGATAGGAAATATGTAAAAGAGGTTCTTGTGAGGTATCACTTATGCAGATATGGCCGTTATCTCAGACAGTGAAGCAAAAGTTTCTTCTCGTAAAGGCATTCCGGCAAGGGCTATCCATATCCGTAAAGCTTCCCAAACCTTCGAGGAGTGTTTTTCGGCTACAACAACAACAAAACAGTGAGTTAAATTTGCCCGTTGCTTTCAGGCGTCAGACAAAGGGGACATTGCTATCAATTTCATGTGGCTTAAAACTAGCTGCTTTTAATGCGGGCGGGGTCTTTGTCACCTTCAATTTGTATGGGAGAAGTTGGATGGACTTCTGCAAATTAATGTTTGTCTGCCCTATGCACTGGACTGATTCATGAGACCCATTTGTACTTGGTCTTGAACGACAGTCAAACATGCTGCCATGAAGTGAAGATTTATCTTTGTTACGGTGAGACCAACATTCCAACTGGAAGAAAACACATTAACACCTGAGTGTGCTACGCGACTTGTTGTATATTTTTTTAAAAATCATGCTGAATAATTAAATTTCCCTAGTATCCGCCGATATAGCAGTTGCATCTGGAACGGTTTGAATCATATTTTAGTACATTTACATGATGCTCCACATGCGGAGAGATGCCCTCATCCAACCCTTGCATGGGCGTTTATTGGTAAATTGATGCACTGCCGGTCGCATCAAATATATATTGGTTTGAAGTGGGTTGATTGCGGCAGCGGTGCATTCATATTTTATAATTTGATTTTAATTTCATGTCACCTCTACCTGTGGTGCGTAAAGCCATAAGTGCCGTTTGGATGGGCCTTGCAGTGAAGTGATCCGATACTCACATTGCCAAGCGCCATAACCGTCAAGCCAGCTCGTAATTGCTAGTACCGCTACAGAGCTCATAGGCTGCATTATCATTCTTAGGCGTTACATACTTATCTTTGGATGAAGTCAATCTCCAAGAGGTTACAGAGAGGCGGTTGCTAGTAAGAGAAAGGGAGGAAAAAAAATTAAAAAAATCTGTTTGAAAAAGTATTGAAATATAATGAAAGTGTCGGCAATTAACTCAAGTGATGTGCACTTTTATGATGCGTCGATGCCAATCCAAGCTCTTCTTCCTCATCTCTATTCTAGGTGCACGTGTTAATTTTCCTTACCAACTCAGACGTTCATGTCGCGTTAGTGAGTGTGTTACAAGTGGAACTCTATCGAAGGTGTTTAAGTTGATGTGCGGATAAAAGTTGTCTAGGTGGCTTGACCTCTTCCCCTTCATAGTTACCGCCCCAAATAAGGCTGTCAGTTGTATTATTTTTCTTCTTTGAAGAGTCCCAATGAAATTTCTTGTTGACAAACTTAAATGACGACTTAAGATTTATTGTCTCCCAAATCCTCTATTAATTTTTCAAAGAAGGTTTACTGGCTGGGGCCAACAGAGCGTGCCAAATGTTTTTTCCACTCTGCAAACCGAAGCTAATTGGAAACAGTACGGTATCTCAAATCGGTCTCCACTTTTTTTTCCATCGTGGTCTCCTATTTCTCTGCTTTTACCGGTTGGTGTCGATAAAATACCTTCTGATCCTAAGCATCTTCATTCTAAGCCTAGCCATCGGAGCTGATGGCAGCATACAGCTCATCATTAAAGCGCCTTCTTTATTTGCCGTCGCTGGATTCTTTTTCTCGAATATTCCCGAGGTCGCCTTATCAGATATTGTCAGCATCCAAGCTTATGTTCAAGTAGAAGTAGTCAGGAAGTATTCATTACATTTACCATAAGTCTTCAAGATGTACCCAAAATAGTTGTCTCTGCTAAAAAGCCTAACCAATGGGTTATTGCACTGTAAGAACTTCAACCAACCTCAAAAACTGGTCTTTATAGTATCATTTCTTTGCCTAAGAGTACATGTCTTCTGGGCTCCATTTTAAAAACGGATAATCAATTTTGGGAGCAGGAATAAATAAATTTTGATGCAGAGATTCAGTAGCGTCTCTGGAGGAAACCCAGGCTGATGAGCTGGTTAACGACACCACAACAAGCCAGAAAGTTTTGGGAGCATGTTACTGTTGTTGGCAATCCTTTATAGGAAATCGTTCTGGTTTGACAGTGGATGTCAAAGCTGAAATGTAGGATAAGAAGTCAACAAAAATTCCGCCTAATAAAACCCAGCATTTATACTAAGTAGGAGAACTCATCAGAAAACCCAGCACCACCGCAGAAAAGTTGGAGTTGGAGGTGTTTTAAAAATGTTTGACAATTGAATGAACGGATTAGCCCAAGGCTGTATACCAAGTCATCTATAATACTGGGAAGTGGTGCATCGACTGCTAGCATTGCTAAATAGAGCTGGGGTATAAACTCAATCATCCAATCGTTGAAATGATGGGATATAAAACACTTCCACTAGAAGACAATTAGGTCCATTGTGAATGCTTCCAGTGCATGCTGGGGCGATGTCACATTCGTCATTCGTCGTGTCATTTCACACTTACTCGTTTTTTTGAGGAAAATATTTTCTGCAGTTGCAGTTCCTGAAACAATGGTCGGTACTACTTTAAAGAGTCTTGCAGTTTTCAGCTATTAACCCAAATAATAACAGTGACCGTTGAAAGCTCCCAATCACATACGAGATCGATCGCCACTACCCACTCCATTCGGAAAACTCCTTCAAAGCCCTCTTAATTTGAAAATTTGCGTGTACTTAGGGGAAAATCATACTGAAGCTTTGCGCAAGGCTTTTCATTGTACAGAACCTACTCCTGGCTAATCTGCACACATTGAAGCATCGAATAAACATTGATGATAATATTTGGCACGATATACCGCCAAGGTGATTAAGGTCGATCTTCTCTACCAATTTGTGGTGTGCTGCTTCTAATTTTTCCTACAAATTGACAGTTTTTTGCCGACTTCGAACGGCATCTGTAAAACAGATGAATATTTGCTGAGAAGCCTTCCATTGAAAAAATACACTCGGAGAGTTTGCCAAACCACAGCCGAGGGGCAACTCCGTTTTGAAAAAATGTTTGAAACCACTTTTGATGTTAGCTTCCCACGATTTGAACCTTGGACCTTTGGTGTGGTAGGCCAGCAACACTACCGCCACACCAAGGCGGCCACTGGCTATTTTGGGTTGGTTCTCTCTTCTCTTTATGGTTCACCTCAGGAAAAAATTCCCAGATTCGCGATTGGTCAGCTTAAGGGCTTTATTTGGGCCATAATGCGGCCTTCTTAGTAATTTTTGAGAGCTCCCCTCTTGTCTTATTATAGCTGACTTTTTTTTTGTAGTACTTCAAGCCGAGCTCTTGAACCTAAGCTTACAGATTATGTTATTATGGTTGCCCCTCAGCTAAGCAGAAAAGCACACATACAAGTCTGGCCCAGTGCGGGGCATGTCCAACACTTTCTATCTCCTTCTAGTATTAGTATTCTAATAAATGGGCATAGGGATTAATTATGAACCCTGTACGGTTCTTATACGGAATACATTTTGCTTGGACACCTCACACGTGCGTTCCAGTGACTTTCGGAGCAGATTAATAGGTAGTAGCCAGTCTCCTTCATTGCACTACATATTGCCTGTAGTTTAGCGTACTGGCTTTAAGCTCCATCTCTTACATATATAGCCCTGATCATAACATCTTCAGCTATGCTTATGACTTTTGCGTCACCCTGTATGGCTGTGTGTTAGCGTAGGTGTTTATTGCTTCTTTATTAGTTGTCGTTGCTGCTGTTTCTAGCTATAGAATGCTTTTGCTAATACCATGGTAGACTCATACCTGACCAGAAACAACTTGTCTTAGTCGTGTAAAATTAGCTTAATCAATACGCTTCGAATGCGCGGTTAGTGGTAGGAAGCACGCAGCCATTACGTTCTACTTTTATTGCATTCGCTCACAGTTCAATGAAGCAGCTTCGGATGAACTAACAAACAGCTAGCTGTTCGATGATCTTTGAGTTAGCACATGTAAACCGACAACGTTCAATTCAATTCATTATACAAACAATTTGTGGTTTTGCAATTTGCGCAGAGCGAGGCTGCAAGCTATGGCCTGTGTGGACGTGCCACCATTCAAGATGTGGCAGGCTGCATTGGATCAGCGAGCGCAAGTGGTACGTTAAAGTGTTTTCTGCGGTTGACAGTAGCTGCCACTGGCATTACTGTTTAGCCTGGCTATGCGGGCATCGAAAGCTAGCAGCGCTGCTGGGGAAATGGATGTAGAACCATGGTTATTGATTTGTACTTGTTGTTGTTTTCCGTTCCGTTGTATGCAATTATGCGGTGATGCCAGCCAACCTAAAACGGCATAGGTATTGCAACGGAATTGTAGGCCCTTCTATATATGGTTCAACCGAATTTCAAACCCCAACGAGCTCTTGCAAAACAATAAAACACTCAAGCCAATCATTTGAACTGACTTGCCAACTGCTGCGCCACATTTTATTGCTCCGTCACCGCAAAGTCTGTTACAAAAATGCAAATCTCGATTTCTGGTATTTGAATGCCTTTTTGCCACAAGCTTCGATTTGACAGAAGCTCACAAATGAATGTCAATGAAATGAGCGGTTTCTTCTTCTGTCAGGTGGTAATTAAATGGTTTCAAAATCTTCCTCTCGCAGTTTTACACTGAAAGAAAAAGACCGCGATCATTTAAAATCTTTTTGGTGCATTGAAGCTAAATCTATTAAAAATTCTTGAAACAAAATTACAGTTTGTGACGCATCCTAAGTGTTGTAAAATACTTTGAATGGGTATTGGACGCTGTTCTTGTTATATCTCTACATATAATAAAGTTGTAAAGGGTCGATGGCTGTACATTGCAGATATTTAAGAAAAATTGATAGGAGAGATCATTATTAAGCCAATCAACAGTTTACAACAAATCAACAGTTTTTAGAATTTTTGTCTGTCTGTCTGTACGTTTGGTCGCGCATCAATCAAAAACTACTGAATGGAGTTGCACTATACCGTTGCAATACTAGACGTCTAACTTAAAATTTAAGATATACATACCTTATTTCGATAACCCGAACAGTTTCGGATATGTCGAATAATACGTGGACCCAAGTGGCTTAAAATGTGTTAGTACAATGTGGGTATCAAACGAAAAGTGCTAATGAGTGCTGCAATAACCGTTGTGAATAAGTTCCATGTCTCAACGGGTTTTAGAGATACGATGATTAATATCGGACTCAGTCTATTATAAGTTCTGCGACGCAGTAAAGCGTGGCCGGGTCTTCTAGCTCTAAATGTGTTTAGTCTCAGCGACCTTTCTTGCATGACGAGGAATTGTAAAAAGTCGATATCGCTTAGAGTCCTATGCAAAGCGTTTCGAAAATCTCCGAATGAATTTCTCACATGTAACAAACAGCTTTGGAATCAGACAAAAGCTTGTTATATTCTGTCTAAGATACTTTTACCTCAAGTTCGCCTTTTTCGAGCTCATTCCTCATAGGTAGTGTATTTCCACGTCGTATTTGATAGCTTTCCATAAGGAACCAATATTTCTCTCAGTGCAAAAAATCTTTAAATTCCAATTATCTTCTACAATGTCTCTGATTTTTTGGCATAATATAATGACGCCAAATTTGTGGTCGATAGTGTGTTCTTTTCATCAGCCCCATTACGATGAAAATGAATTTTAATAAATATTTGTGTACGAAAATTCGCAAATTCATAACCGCAAAGTGTAACACAATCAAGAAAAATAATAGCTACCAAATAATAAAAAAAAGAATTTGGCATAAGCGGGGTGAGTTGAAGAGCTTTGGTCCTATGAATAACGGTATATGCTCGTATTACAGCTAAAAAAACAGTAAAGGTACTTGTCGAATTATAAATACTACTTGTACTCGAAAGTTGTGGTGGCAGTAGCTCTTCACCGACCACAAAACCGAACTTCAGACACAGCAGTTAAATTACGATGACGATGAGGGCTATAAGGACGACGGAACTACAACCCCTATGACCAACTTACAGAATTTGAATCGACCAGCTGTGCTTGTGGTGTGCGGCGTATGTAAGTGGTAATAGCAATGTAAGGGAGTGAAGTGCGGTACGGGGTGAAGGACTTGCTGTGTTTATTGCTTGCTTTTGGTTGTGTTACATTTGCTGAGATTTTCTAGCATTAAGAATCATAAATAAAATTAAGCGTCCGTGGAGAATTTTATTTGATTGTTGATTACAGCGTTGAGTGACTTAGTTAACTTCAATCGAACAATATTTTCTTCCATGCGCTTCAATAGGTAGGTAACCCCTTTCCGGGCTAAAGTTTGAAATGTGCACTAATATGTTAGTACAGGGTGTTCTTTGTAGCTCAGCCCTATTGAGAACATAATTCCCGATTACCATAGGTTTTCCTCGAACTCTGTACACTAATAGTTTTAGAAATCTAAAGTTAAGTGTGCCCACTCATCCAGAGATTTGCAGCTGTTCTTGACTTCGATGCAGCCATAGCTGCAACTTTTACCAAACCTATAACCGTAGCCTTAGGCTTATGCCCGGTGTAAAAGTTTCGGTTACACTGACGGCTGCAACCATCACGTTTTAAGATTACATCTGCTGGGACTACAGTTGAAAATTATGGTTCTGTATTCTGTAACGTTTACTGCTTATGCTAAGTTAACGCTAACGTTATAGTAAAGTGACCGGAAAGTAATGTTGAGGGGCGCAGTCACGCTTGTGGTCAGGATTATGATTTTTCTTACGATAATAGTTATTTTAAATAGTTGACTACGGTTTTCGTTTTCGTTCAAAAAGTCCACAGCATCGTTAACCGATATTGTGATTCCCCTTATCTACTCGTCATTAAAGGTTAAAGTTAAGACTTTGCAGAGTGCTCATCTTTCCAAAGACCCCTTCAAGGGGTAACGTTGCTGTACACATTTTTCGTGCTGCCATAGCTGGAGAGAAAGTTTTGAAGCTATTGCGTCAGAGCATATTATGCCCTAATTTTGATGGGTAAAAATGCAGAGCTCTTTGGAAACCTGGACGCTCCACACAAGCACTAATAGTCTATTTCAACAAGTACGCGGTACAAAAGTATATGATTCCATGAGCTGATTGAGCAAATGCTTGAGGTTATTTTTTAAGCATTTTACTAGGGACACAATATTCGGACGATAGCAGCTCCGCAGTGGTCTGTCTAGTTTATGCCAGTCATTGCTGAGACGGCTACGGTTAGGGCTTAGAATATGGCCGAGGAGGGCAGTGTTGCGAAACCCTCCCAAAAGGTTAAGAGGAGTATTACGGATACCGGCAGTCGTTTGACGGAATACTTTACTGTCCGGTCCTGCCCGACTGCGGGCAACGACTTACCCTGCCGAACTCTACGACTTACGACGGGCATAAAATATCGGGGGCATATTCTTAGCCCATAACCTGCGCGAGACATAATGATTTTCCAATACTTATCATTGCTTTACTGGAATGACTTTCATAGCAGAAGTATTGCATATTAGTGGGGTTCCAACCCACTTAACAATCTGTAATGCAACGAGGTTTTCCTTTTCCTTTCGTAGGTCTATCCTTTTCATTATTATTATATGTGAACTCAAACACTGATGCACCCTGTTTCCTTATAGTGAGTTACCACATATACGCAACAGTGCGCGATTGCTTCTTCGGGCTTTGGCTGCCTCGCCTACCTGTATTGAAACAACTGTCAAATCAAGCCATAACTACTCGTAAAAGTCCAAGTCGTTACATAAAATACTGAAACGGATTTTTAGTGCTTTTTTTGTACAAACATGTGCTAACACCAACAACAATTATGAAGTTACGTAGAATGTGACAACCCCCTCATTTACAAGTACTTCTAGGGGTGGCTACAACTTGGAATTGAGCAGTAAAATTAAAGTAGAAGAAAGAAAACAAGTTGTGGAAAAACAATTGACAGTAGTGGGATTTTGGGAAAACGCACAAACCCACATACACTTTTACAAGGACTTCTGCGCTTTTTTCGTATTTTAAATTTATGCACCCTTTTTTCCTAGCTAAGCTCATCGTGTTGTCGTCGCGTTGGTCTTTGTCATGCCCACGCGTAATGGAGACATTTAGCAGCATTTGGCACCATGTTGCACGACAACAACGAATGGTCCGGCCCTCCTGATTTCGGGGTCATGCTCATAAATCAGGCATTCCAACAACAATTGCCATAATCAATTTAGCGCATAAGCTTTGCGGTGTAGAATTCCGCCAGTAAACCCAGGACGACAAAAAATGAATAAATAAATAAGACTTTAGTATGCGTATTGTAAAACCAATCAAAATAGGCGTGACCCAGAGGGCTGAAGACTTACTACTCCCCCCCTCATATTGAGTGCTCTGCATTTCTTTCTATCGACATTTATTTTTATTGTCGGATTTACAGTGAACGCTGACTTGGATTTTTATTTGCTTATAGCATTGTTGTTGTTTCTTTTGTTGCTTTTGTTTTAGTTTTCCATATGCCTTTTGGTTTTTCGCAACATTTGCTAGGCCCATAAAAAATGACTAAGCTGTTAAGCTGCATTAAGCGGTCATTAAGTCGAGCAAATGGTGTCACCTGACATGTTTGCCAAAAGGCGTCCTGATACGCGCGATATCAATCGAGGAGTTTAGTGGGTGGATTTTTAGTGTGGTGTGGAAGGGGAACAAAGTGAACATATGCGTTATAGAGTAATCCTCTGATGCTTGGGTTATGCAGAGCATTTAATGGCAGTGACTTGCCTTTCTCCATAGTGGGCATGGTAGGAATGCTTGACATAGTCGTGCTTGCAGTCCGAATATAATTAGAGTTCCAGCATCGCACGGTCCACGAATACTGGTCGTGGATTTCTGATTGAAAGTCTACGAAAAGAAGAGCATACCGAGTTCACACACAGCAGATTTCGAACCGTGTGATGAAATTGACAGAAGCAGCTGTAATGTATGTAATATTAGTAATAATTTTGCGCGATATATTGGCGGGACCTACATGAGGGGGCACTTTGTTTTGAAAAAACTGTTTCAACCCATTTCTCCCGGTATTTGAATAAGGGGCCCTTTGGTATAGTAGGTTAGCAATTTACCTCTATACCACGCGCGAATCTTTCACGCCTCCAGATTCGAGCTCTTCTTTGGGACTAGGGTTCCTGCTGGGTATATCGAAGGACTTATCATGCCATGGACAAGAAGTGGATACAGGGTAGAGAAAGCCCTTTCGAAACAAATATTTACTCCCGGCATAATACAAAAGATATGATCCTAAAGTTAGTAGAGGACCTTCGGGAGCGATAAATTTTGGCTGAAGAAATAAGAGTTGCTTGTGTCACATAACATACTACCTTGGAACTTCATGGCTTATCTATGAAATTTGCCACTTTCCTTGTGTTACTTGACGTTCGGGGGCACTATTAACTCCAAACATCTTTTGGTGTTAGTACTTCAGCGAACTGAACTCATGTCCGACAAATGAAACGTCACTTCGGCAGCACTCCAACGATTTGTGTAGATTCTTAGACTTTCCTGGAAACAGATCCGTCGAGTTTTGTTTTAACTGCTAAACTATTTCCTATAGCTTATAAAAGCGGGTCGTTTCGGTAAGCCGATGCGAATGTTTTCGGAACGAAGTCGCTACATCTTATCTACCTTAACCGAACTACCGCCGTTAAGTTATGAGCGGAATTTTGCATAACGTGTGAGCCCTATGGATCAAGCTAAATGAGGTCACTATAGAAACAAGAACTCATCTGATGCCTGTGAAATGCAAGAGCCCGTTCATGAATAAGTCAATTTTGTTGTTAACTACATCTTCATCAGATGGTATGCTGCAATGTCTTCAGAACATGTGCTACGGACCTAGGTGGAAATGAAGTCATATCTTCCGCAAGTGATATATTGGACCTTAAATAAATACTCTAAGAGACTGGGCCAAGACAATTGAGCCAAGAAAACTTATCAATGTTTTCTTTTGTAGATTATTTTTTCTCGAGCTTGTGTCTTTAGGGTATGTTTTGAAACTCGTTATTTACTTGAGAAAATATAATAATGACTATTGAAAATAATTGGATTCAACATTTTCAGAACGTCCAGAAGTAATGTGAACCTATGAGGAACCCATTCTCAGAGACTTTACAGCAGCGGTTTGCTGGAATTTTAAATTATATTCCATTTGAAATATTATTATCTCATTATCACGTTCACTTAGCACCATCAATATTGATCTCAACACTTTCTAGCAAAGACAATTTGAAACCTAAGCTCCCTTTAGACACCACACACGCGTTTTTGTCGTAGTCCAATCAAGCATCACAGTTGCATTCGGCTTTGGTTTCAGCTAACGAAATAATACTTAAGCAGTGATTAATGATCTTAACGAATGAAGACCGTTAAATGAACCTTTTCACTCATTTTTCAAACTTAGGAATTTCCAAGGCTTAATGTTTTTTTTGATGCAGGTGGCAACATCATAAGTAGATAAATAATTTTTAACAGATTTAGTAGAAGAAAAATTAAAATTACACTGTGCTACAGCGAAAGAATGATATGAATGTAGTACAAGTTTTCGAAGGTTCATGTGCATAGAAACGAATGTCATAGGAATGAAAGTGTAATACTTCTAGAACACTGCTTGCTTAACACTTTTTTTCCTGAATATCAATTACTTTCTTCACTAGACTGGTTTGGTCTAAAGTTATCCCAAAATTTAACTTATAATATTTCAAAATACCATTGAGGCACTGTTTATTCTTAATTTATTTAAAAGGTCATACTTAAATTTAATAATGATTATTTTTATAGAATATTTTAACCCAACAAGTGCCATGCTTGTTAGTTTGATCTATGTTTTCAAAAATCTGAAAAATTTTCTTAAATTAAAATTAAACTGTTGGTGTCGGTGAGCATTTGAAATATTCAACAAGTGGGGTATGTTTTTGTCAAACATTTTAACCCTCACGTCCATACTCTTTTATCAAAAAAAAGTTTTTGCTTTTAGACTTTTCAAAATATGTGAAAATAATCTAACGGGTAAAAATAGAAAATACATTTGTATATGAAATTTTTGCTAAATCACCCGTAACTCGAAACAGTTTACACCGCCATACCTAAAACTCTTAAAGAGGAGGTCAATCTCGTAAAAAGTGTTATATACGAGACTTGCCGAATGATTGGAAACACCTTTAGACAAATTTAAGCAAACATGACAGTTGGAAGCATATTTCAGAGTATTTATATCTCTTAAAGATAAACTCGATTATGCCGATAGGCTTTTCAAGTCATTGTGACAAAATGAAGGCAATATTAAAAGAAAGGCAGTACACTGCAAAAACTAATGTGACGATAAAGAGTAAATGTCAATGACAAATGATGCGACTTATCAAATCGTTGCGCCCAACTTGAAACAAAAATAAAGAGAACTTCATTATACTGGAAAAAAAATGTGTCGATAAGAGTATAGATGACGGTTGTAACTTTTCTTTAGAGTGCTCGGACCTCTCATGATGAACGCAGTCGTATATGAGACTTCTTAAAATGATGTGACCATCAAACAAAATTGTGACCGAAGATAAAAGAAGTTGACTAAAGTGTATTTACACACATTAAAAGCACAACAAAACCTTTTTAATTATTGTGGCAAAGTTGAAAAAAAAAAAGATTAAAAGAACTTCAGCACAATGAAAAAACAAATGCGCCGATAAAGAGCTGAAATCATGTTCCAGAATACTCAGATCTCTTGAAGACAAAGTCAAAACTTGTTTTATTAACTTGAGACGAAAACTAGGCGAGCTTCAGGACACTTGAGAAAATTTGTATGACTATAAGGGAGTAAAGGACGGTAGTAATTTCTCTCCAGATTACTTGAACCTCTTCAAGACAAGGTCAATGATGAATACAGTCCTTTAGGAGATTTTTACAAACATTATGAGTACCTTGAGACAAAATTAAATGATCGCCACGTGACAGTAAAAAAGGGACTAAATAATGGTCTGAATGGCCTTTGGAAGATTGATATCGTATATGTTGATCTCTTGAAAACAAAATCAATGGCACAACAAAACTCTTGGTAACCAGCTTGAAACAAAACGAATAGTTAGTATCGGAACTTCTGTACACTGAAAGAAAAAAAAACTAATACAAATTAACTAAAGGACAAAGCAACTTGTGGACCAATTTGCCTCTTTGCTCTCATTTTCATAGTTCTTAAAACATGTGCTTGCCTTCTTTATTAGCTCCACTTTGTTGCATAGTGCTATTATTACGTATTTTCTTAATTTTTCTTTTATATATTTGTCACAGTATCTGAATGTCAATGATATTAAATTTTGCGCGTCTTTGTCAACTCGTAGACGCATACGAGCACAATTAGGCACAAGCCACAGCAATCCAACAACTTCAGTCAACTTGCAGTTTATTGGCCGATCAGCCTTTTGTTGGCGTTGAAAAATTACGCCCATTCAAAATTTGATGAATTTGAATTTTCGGTAGTTAAACATAAAAGCAACGCAGTTGGAGAACTGCATAATATTGTTTAGTATAATATATTTCCCCATATAAAATAAACATTGATTGATTGACAACATTTTGCAGATTAAGCGTCGTAAGCTGAGCTTTAACAGCTTCATCGTTAGCGCATTAACCTGACGCGCATGCGCGCCTGTAGTGTCATTTTAAGTGGAACTCCTAGTTGTGGATTTTATTGTTTGTTTATTACAAGTGACAACAAATTAATTTTTTATTTTTTTTTAACATATTGAAAAGCTCTAATTAACTTAAGCACATTTACAGTCGTCAAACATTTTTTTGTTATTTTCAGTTAATTATAATAAAAATTTGGCAACTCTGGCAAGTTCTACTCGATCTTTGCCAATTTGTGACTTTACATTTTAATTTCAAACTTTACGAATTTAAATTGTTATGACGCGATCAAGCTAGGCAAGCTTCTGTTGAGACTATTTTCAGTAGAAAAAGTCTAGGTACGACACTTGGTTTGGGAATTTCAAAGTAATAAGCCAAAAGGCTTTTCCTCTTCTTAACGAAATCTAACAAGTTAACACTAGTCTTGGAGATATTGAAACTGAAAGTAGAGGAATAGAAAAGAATTAGGCTTCTGTACCTTTAGATCTTCTATTATTGTTGTTTTCGGCACTGGAACTGCAATGTAGTGAGCCAAAGACTTTTTCCTCTCCTTAACAAGAATGCTTTACTGCACCAAAAATCGTCTATTATCAGAGTTAGAGACATTCGAACTAAGAGTTATATTTTTGTGTGAAATAAGGAAAAATAGGGCCTCTCTATCTCTAGAGCTCCTATCATTTTATGAGTTACTTACATTTTCTCTGTAGTCCTTATGGTCCCAAAGTAACCTTCGGAAAAATTTTCCAAAATAGCGGTGCTCTGATCTACCTTCTCTAGAGTCAATCCCCTTAGAAGGAAGAACAGTGAAATATTCTAAAAAATCTCCCATCTTTTAAGAGCAGAATTCACTTCGGGTCTCTATAATCGGAGACGCTACTGTCCTTCGAAGGCTACCTAGATGAGTACCAGGATTTGGTAAGATCCTTCCTCGCTACAAGATCTACATTACTCACGCTGTTAATAAATTCTAAAAACAATTCTCGGGAAGTTAATTTTTTCGTTTTAGCTCTTTCAGAGTTCCACTCCCAGTAAAACTCATAGAATTGGTTAATGAACACCGTTTCTAGCTCATCCTAAGCGACTTAAGGATTTTACGTTGAGCAACCTTAGGCAAAATTATTTTCTTAGTCCCAATACTCAGCTCTGGTTCAAATATTTCAAAATATTTACTGATACCTTCAGCACTTTTGGGTTTGTTGTTTGTAACGACAAAAAACTCCCCGAAAGTTTTGGGGACTGTTCTCGAAAGTGACAGACCTTTGACGGATATGAACCCGGCGCGCTCCGGTAATCCCTTGGGGTACACGCCCGACTGTCCCTGGTGCGATTTGGCATGACCAGTGCAACCTTTTAGGTCAAGTTGGGTTATGATAGGTGCGATCGTAGATCAACCATCGAGTTGCACGACATTACCTTTGTGTATTTTAGTCGCCTCCTACGACCGGTATGTCCACCTCGGGCATATTCTGAACCTCTAATCCGCAGGGTTTTGGGTCAGGCTTTGTGGTGTTTATTGCATACAATGGTGACTAACTTTCGCTTATCCTGGCAAATATGCTTCAGTGTGGTAAGCTGAGCTATTCTCTAATGCTGTCCACAGTAAGCAGGTGGAGAGGCGGGGGGCGTTGGCTAACCCTCTATCTACTTCAAAACTGTATCGGCAAAGCTAAATATAAAGCGCTTCTTCTAATCTGAGCACGAGTAAAAATGGAGTTCCTGAAAATTAGTCGTCTGAACAGTGCGCCAGGGTTAGCCTTGAACTGGAATTTCGGGGTCGGGAACCAGTTCCAGCACTCTCCTTGGGCAATCGAAGTCCGGGTCAAAAATCTTGCAAATATTTACAGATACATGCCAAATCAGTCCGTCCTTTCTGCATGAGAATACCTCTGCATCTTATCACGGATCTCCAACTGTTCGCTTTAAAATTTCCGTCCTCTTTTTTATTTCCAATAATTTGTTAGGTTGATAATTTATTTGACTTTGACAACTGACAATTTCCGCCTATTTCGTACAGTAAGTGGTCTTCATAAGCCGCACTGCTCCGTGCGCTCAGTGTGATATCGAAAATCTCGAAATTATCAGATTAAATTTCCAACACTTTGACTGAAGATACTCGATCAAAGCTTAGTTAGTAGCCCCAAGCCGATTTGGTGTACATGTTTGTGAGCTCCAACAAAGCAGCTGGATATAAAATGGGAAATTTATGAAGATAAACTATTTCTTCTTCTACGAGTATTTTGACAGCACGCCAACTGACATATTTCATCGATTAATTATGAGGATTAAGTTATGGCTCAGCTGTGAGTATTAAATATGCAGTTAGTTATTGCTGATAATGACAATATTTGTAGGCTTAACACAAATACAAAGCTCGGTGTGAGCATTGTTGCTACGAAGAATTAAAAAATTTGAATTTTTGATTAAATTTCGAATACTAAATAAAAATATTAAAGAATTCGATTTGGCTGCTTATGATAATTTGATGTGTTGATGATGTCTTTCGTTACGGTTGAAGAAAGGTAAACAGATTTTTCAAAGCTCCTTAGTAGTATTAGAGCTCGAGGCAAAGTTGTGAAACTATTGGTAACAGAATAGACCGATGTGCAATTTTAGTAGTTTTCACAATCCATACTCGATTCAGTTTCTCTTAGAGTGAGTGAAAGGGTCGGCAGGACCGTATATGAATATTCTAAAGAGTTATGCTCAATACGACACTTTGTTAGAATTCAGATGCTGAGAATATATTGAAAAAAGACTTATGAACTTTGTAAGCAAACAGAATGACCTTTTTTCTATCTGACTCACTGCCTAATAAAACTACAAAAAGACTGACGTCCATCGGTAAGATATTGGATTTGATCGCACTGATCATCAAACTCAAAAAGAGACATGTTAAGAGCTTCCATATTCAAAGTACAGTAAGAAGGCCCAGCAGCTCAGTGAGCTTTACGTAATGCTCTTTGGGAAGATTTGTGATCTGATCGATAAGAATGGAAGTTTTTCTCATATATACAAAAGATAAAAAAGCCCATTGCGTCTGCGACCTCAAAGAACACTTTATAGGAAGATTAATTATTTGCCTTCACTGACCATCAATCTCAATAAGATACATTTCAGAGCTTCAGCCTTTACCCCTACTGGTTCTACTCTTTATTGGATCTGGCAACTGATCTTAAAACCCAACAAGCACTATAGAAGATTGTTACAAAGTTTCATATTCATAAGACAATTCGAAAAGGACCATGGGCTCTGTCTGTCTGTATGGTGTTATGTGATAAGATCTTGGATTGGGTGTACCACTAACCAACGAGGTCAATAGGAGCTTCAATCATTACCAGACAACCAACAAGTTAACAAGCTATTTATAAAGCATTAGGTTGGCCTCATAGGCCGAGATTCAAAGTTCAAACGAATCGTGCCCGCGACAATTAGGCTAGCACCTGAGCGTACCGACTGAGACTAAAATAACCAGCTAAATTAATTTGTGAGGCGGCAGACATGCTCTTCTGTTGGAGCTAGAATCTGTCCTCGTACTTTGGAAGCTGTCTCCTTGTTCCAATTTGTTTTAGTTGTTTTGTTTTACAAAAACTTTACAAAGGCTGTACGTCCCTAAAATATGATTCCACCTATGGGTAGTTTCTGTTAGGGAGTCTACACAAAGGTCCATTTGGAGTGTCTATAGGGAGTTTCTTGGAGCTGGAAATCTCAGTTGGGAGACTTTATTTGGAGGCATTATTTGGAAATCCTCTTATGGAAGCCTCTATTTCGAACCTCTATGCGAAGTATCTGTTGCAGTTTCGTTGCACGTCTTTTTAGCAAAACTCTATGTGGAGACTTTCTTGGAAGGTCCTTTTGGCAGCTTTTGGGAATTTCAGTTCTAAGTTTCTATTGGAACACCTATATGGGAGTTATAGCTGACTACTACTTTTGTCTGATCTGCTGACGATTTTCAGACCCTATTTGCTTTTAGGACAGATGGGTATTAGTAAAGCAACGACTCAGAATCATTTCAGTCTAACTTATGTATGTATGTTGTATTTTTGCTGTTACAACAACTTTTAAATATCTGTGCGCCGGAAAAACTGTGAAGATGGAAGAGTTTTGGGCTTGGAGTATAGCATAAATCGGAAGTCCTTAATTGATCAAATAAAATGAAGTGTACTTCTGTAGGACTGGGAGTCTGGTAGAAATAAAAAAGTGCTCGATATCTTTTAAAACGAGGAGCACGACCAGCTCATGCTAAACTCAAATCGACCTTATGGAGTGATCCAACAGTTCAACTATAGAGATATAGAAGGTACTTCGAATGTGATCTGTGAGCTTAGGTAAGTACGAATTCAAGCAAAGAAATCCCTATCATGAGTATAAGAGATTGATACAGTTTTATGGGACATACTCTGCTTCCGCCGTTAAAGATTTAATAACTAATTTAAATCTCCACTTACTCAATTTAAACTGTACAAACACACTGCGCACGCCAAAGCTTAATAAACCTACTTCATCGGCTTTCTAAAATCCATTACAGCTAAGCTTACTTATTACTTTTAACGGTGCAACCTCAAACCAAGCTCAACTCTAGAGCTCACAATCTCATAGATTCCATTACCACAAATGACGCTGCAAAATGGCGTCTGCTGCATAAAAAAAATTACCAACCATACAACTGGCAAACCCACAAGCTGGCGGCATACGAGTACACCAGCCAGCTGGGCAAGTCAATAGACAAGTATAAAGTAACAACCTGCCCCAACAGCAAGTTTCCGCATAGACCGTCTTAGAAATGGCGCGGCACAGTTGATTGGCAAAATATTATTGTCTGCGAGCGCTAAGACGACGGTGACTCCTCCTGCCTGGCCTACAGCAAAGTCACTGAAATACTAATGCACAGCCAACGACGATTCATGATGGCGATGTCAGTCAAGAGTGACCGCGAATATTAAAAGACGAGTGAGAAGAAAATTATATTTATGTTCGTAAATGGCTGTGGATGTGAGGCTTAAAGGGACTGCCTTTTGATGCATTACAGCTGATTTCACACTTGCGCTGACATCTGTACAGTAATGACTGTCAGAAGTAATTAAAGACGTACTTCACACCACACAGCTGGTACTTACATACAAGACGGTAAATATGGGGACCGTACAATTGCCGCCGCTGCTCGAAGACGGATTCACTGTTGCGGTTCAAGATTAGATCTTAAGATCGCTGTATGCTCATGTGTGTGAGACATCAGACGTTGATAGCTTGCCATTTGAAGTTCTTCGTTATAAATGGCGACCACTGATCGCGCACGATCGCGCTGACGATCATGACCTGCAAATGAAGCACGCGAACTCGTGAGCTAGTATGGCTGTGTAGAGCTTCTACTGCATAGAGTTGTCTGATGTGGTTTGTGGCTACTGAAAACCTATAATTATGCGTTGAAAATTTAATAAATGAGTATGCGTGCATTCAAGCGATCGACGCGCCCTTTTTTTCAATCAGATGCACCTATCAAACTCCAAACGTAGGCCAGTAATTTTACGTTTACATAGAATTCTTTATTAAAATGTGGTAACTGACGGTAGGTAATGATGATTGCAAGTCAAATGCAGTTAGAACATTATTTTTTTCTTGAGCGACCGGCTTTAGTCAGCGGTTCGGGGGTATTTCGCAGGTATTCGGTCGAAACTCAAGAGTCTTTTTCAGCGGATTAGTGTCTGCTTAGGGGTGTTAATTGGAAGAAATTCCATGTCTCTTTCGAAGTTTTTCTTGGAATTTCTAGTAGTTATCTCGGCTAGGAATTCCTAATGGCATTGTCTATTTGCAGTTTTTGTCAGTAGTCTCCATTGATGATTTCAATTCGGAGTCTTTACTAAAACTCGTAATAAGGTACTCTCCATTGATACCTAATACACCTTAGGAATATACTGAGAAAGCGAATTGCTAACAAGCAATTTGTAAATGAGTCCCTTTTTTAATTAGATGTTACTATTGGAAGTCTCTTTTGCGAGTCCCTATTAGACTAATCTGTTCTCGTATATGGAGATTGGGTATCTATTGGAAGTCACCATTGGAAGTGTTAAGTGTACAAAATGGGCTACTCTATTAGTAGTATACTGAGAGTCTGATGGAAGTTGATATAGGAAGTCTCAATTGAGAATATATGTTGGGAGCCTTGGTTAGGAATACCTATTGGTAGTATCTGTTTGAAGCCTGCTCTAGCAGGTTAGGGAGCTTTGAGTATACCTGCCTTAGGGAATGACTGTTGTAAGAGGCTGCTAAAATCCACTAGCTGAAAGTTCGACGGGCTCGAGCAAAATAATGCTGTGGCAGTTGAGCTAGTACTCGACTAATTCTGGCAAGAAACTGTCCATATTAGTAAAACTTTTCTTAACCTTCGAGGAGTGTTTCTGCGAATGCAATAACAACAACATTTGAAGTCACTATTGACAATTTCAGTTAGCTAAAAAAGGGACTAGCCATGTAGTTCAGGCTTAATTCATATTGGGAAAGTCGATTAAGATTTTATATTTATTCTGATTCACACGTTTCTCTGATGAATAATGTGGATTGGCAGATCATTTTAAACATTCATTGCAATATTTTTTTTTGTTCAGGCTCCGTGGAAAGTGATCTTCAGAAAATTAAGTCAGTGAAAACTGACTATTAGAGCTCAGTATTAGTGCGAATCGGGTTCAAATCTGACTTTCGCGGGAAGTCAAGAGATCAGTAATGCCGAAACCAAAAAAGCTGCATAAAAAACAAAAAGGAGAGTCTGTGAAAAGAGTTCGGGAGCGGTGGAAGTCTGGATTTCGGTATAACTTAAGAAATGAGTGATCTTCAAAGATACCCAGTCGGCTAAAATCACATTACTGCTACACATCAAATAATCATCAGCGTCATCGAATGTGGCCAAGTAGTCAGTACGTCGCCGATCTTTATGTTCGACGGCAGTGTTGCTCACACCACGCCATCCATGGTCATCAACTCTCAAGGAAAAAACAAACAAAAAAGATCAACGTAAAACGAATTACACCAAAAACAACATCGCCAACAACTCAATTTGTGATTGCGCACAATTATTAAGCTTTTGGTACGTCAGCCGTTCAACGTCGGCATTGCTTTGGTTAATGCAACCACCACCATCATCAACATCACCATCAAGCCGCCAACAATTTCAACAATCGATCATTTGATGACTTGCAGCGGCGCGCAGCACTTGAACTGCTGCTCAATCGATTAAGACTGCGGTTATCGGCCCATTGACTCAGCACAACCACACGTCTGATGCGTTTTCGAGCAGCACGGTTTGACCCATGCGCGCAGTTAGCACTTAACGTAATTAAATTACAACAACTTCGTATGAGCTCGTGCATTGCACATTTTTACGGGTTAATTAAAATGTGTGGAAACTTTAGTGATTCGATGTGGAAACTAAAAAAAGGCGCATAAATAACTCTTCAGCGGTGGCAAATCGATTTATTAAGAAAAACTTCGTCAAGATCATGCGAGGCTTACAACTTTGGGCGTGTAGTGTGATCGCGTGAAGCATTCTGCGTCAATTGGTTGGACACTTTTTACGCTTTGGCTCTGTGCGAATCGTACTAGATTGGGCTGCTTAGTTTACTTTGACTTAACACGATCAGAGTATCTAAAGCCTTAACAAGTTAAAGGAATAGGTATGTATATCCAATCGGCATCTGAACTAAGCTGTTCGGTTGATCTTACATAGCCCAGAAGGATTTTATTAAGAAGGAATTAAAGGTCGGGGTATGCTTGGTCGTATGAGCGATCGAGTTGGTCCTATGAAATCGGACACCTGATATTCGTGTTTGTACTTGAAGTTTTTTACAGCAACAACAACATGAAATATTGGCGGATGAGGTTCCCTCAGGTGTTCTACGGATCTACGTATGGGTATCACATATGAGAAGCAGGCTGCCATGGCAGAAAGGACATAATCTCAAGCCAAGAGAAATAATTATTACCCCTAAATGACCAGACCACCTTCTTCGGGTTATGCGGGCATCGGTTTCATTCATAAAAAAATAACCCTTAGCCAAATACTGAGCAATTAATCTTCTAAGAGGCCACTCTCTTCACAACATGGAGTGCGCAGGTCAACAAAATTTTAGACATCCACCTCGATGATCAGAGGTCACTCTGCAACAAACTTACATAGTCCAATGATGATGAAACTGTCAGGGAGACCACCACTCCGGAAAAAAGACAAAGTGGAGACCGCTTTGCGATCTCGCGGTGTCTCCAAGTGGCGCCAGTTGGCGCAGCGAAGATATGTTTGACGGTCAAAACCGCCCAAGTGTTTAGATAAACATTTAAAGTAGAAGAAGAAATTAAATTAAGACCTCCCGTTTCCTAGCAGTTCCATTAGAAGATTTTTGGCGCTAACCCCACTTTAGACGACTGGCACGTGGGATTTTAACTGCAGTTTCCACTGCTTTGTCGGAACTCACAATTCATGGATGCAGATTAAAGAGGGTTAATCATAATTTGGTGCAATAGACCTCCGAAAAGATTAAGGCCGAGCTTCTCTTCCAATTTGTGTGCCATTCCGGCACTTATATTCGATAGTCGTGGCAATAACGGCCTTCCTAAGTTTCTGGACTTCTTTTCATACCGTATAAATGATCTTGGCTAGTCTGTTGTGGAAAACCAGATAATCACCTCAACTGGCATATTTACCTTGACGTGTATGATAACGCTAAAAGCTTGATGAGCTAAGCCTAGGTCTGCTCGTCAAACTAGCTTTCGAATTCCGATATCTTTAGAGCTATGCTTAAGACTACTACCAATTCGATACTCTTAACTACCGCGCCTTCCTAAGAGTTTTTGACTCACATGCCAGAGAAATCAGCTTAGCTTACTTTTTGCTAAATTATTGTCTGATAGACTTTGGCACTTTTGGCCTCAAACAAGGTGAAGTATGGTTCGCGCATGCATAGTTGGCACACATTTGGTGCTAGAATTGCTCGAAAGATGCGCTATTGTTATTGAGTTGCTTCTGTCTAACTGTACCCACTTCGGCTTTTCCTTCATTTCTATTCAACCCAAATTCAAAAGAACAATCAGCTTCGAGTCTCTGAGTTATAGTGACCTACTAGTAAAAAACTTCAAAAGTGAAGATAAAGGGAGTAGCTAATATTTAGTTTAAAATAGTTTGTTTCTTTTGTAAGCAGCTTAATTGGCCAGTTCAAGGTCAATTTGCGTTTAATATGACCAATTAAATTTCTTTGTCAAAAAATATTTAACCAAAAATGGAAAGAAATTATTTTAGACGCTTTGAATGACGAGTAATTTTACGCTTCGTTGAGGGAGCGCGTGCGCACGACACGAAAGCTGGTGCAGATAGAAGGGAGCAGCATAGTAAAAAGGTTTTATGACACATACAAATAGCGCACAGGTGTCCCCTTTGGATATTGTCGTTTGTGGCACTAGGGAGTTAAAGGTATGATTTACATGTGTATGTATGTATGGTCTGTAATAAAAAAAAAAATTGTGTACCATGTCAGACAGTGTTTCTTAATCGGGGTCTGCGGGCCAATTGTGATACCAAGAAACAATTCAAGGGGTACGAGAAGATATGGTCCGGTTGCAGTATATTGTAACTATATCTCTTGTCCTGACTCTTCATTTCAACCACTTAAGGCCACACTGCCCTAGAGGTAGACGTTGAGAAAGGGGAAAATTGAGACGGGAAAGTTGTGGAAGAGGATGTACAGTAGGAGACGGAAATATTCGTACAATATTATTGTAGGTAAGATGACGTATTGTTGTTTCTGTTGTATGAGATTACTGTAAGTGTACCCCTGAGGCATGTACGAATTGCTTTTGTGCTGTTAACACAGGTCAACTTCTTTCGTTAGAAGAAAAAAAGCTTGCGAGGTAGACAAGAGTGACTCACGAAGAAATCACGTATCCAGACGTAGCCCGGAAATGTTTGCCCAGCATGTGGTGTGACAACCCTTTGAGTTTCACCAAGATATTTTTCCAGGCTTAACTAGTATTTGAAAATACCAATATGACAAGGCGGCGGGGTATTGCTGTATTCATAATTGCGTAGAGCTCGTTTATGTCATTAGGCCTGATTACATCTGTCATATTATTTTTACACACGTTCTTATGTAATGCGTTATTTTAAGCGCGTCGTAGCTACATGGCTACTAACCCACAATGCCGCTGTCACCAGATTAAATATATTTCTATTTTTACTAGCGACAGATCGTGGCGTTGTTTTCTTCATGTCAATAAAAACGAAAGGAAGAGTGAATAACTTATAATATAAGTTTCATTTATTAAGGTATATGTATCTTTCACACAATTTGTACTTTTTCAACAATTCTTTGCTACTTTTTAAGATAATTCACACCTGTCGCTGCTGCTTTCATTGTAATCAAGTAGCCAATGCTTGACTACTGTTGTCGAATAGATTTGTTTTATTGTAGCTTTGGTTTGTAGCCACCGTATTCAATGTGTTCAGCCCTATTGTCACATTTTTTCTTCGGGAGAACTTTTGTCTGGAAAACTCAAAGGCTCATATCATCTTTCGACACTGTTTGGTATGATGGGAGGCTTATAGAGAGTGATATTTATTCCTTGAGAGAGGTCTTTACTTTCCAGTTGCTTACTTAATTCAAAGTAGCACTCATTGAAATGGAAAGAACGACATTTTATCAAGTGCGCTCTCATTCCTAAATCATTGAGAACCACTGCTCTAAGTGAATTATAATTAAATATCACAAATAATAACATATTCCCTACAACGCATACAAAATATCCATAAAAGTAGATAGCTAGGTATGTTTGTATGTTTATTTGGGAATATAAACCCCGATGATAGCTTGGTTGTGTCATTACCATGCCACATGGCTACGTGCCGCAACGGCCACCTGCGTCACCGGCACACAGTGACTTTGATTAATTTTGGACACTAATTATGCGTTGGCTGTCTGTCAACTGATTAATCTGTTCCGTCTTTCAATCAACGTAAGCAAATTTGTTGTTGAGCGTTCCTGCGTGCACACACTGACATTTAAAGATACCGATACACATGTGGGTTTCCCTGGCGGATTACAGATCAGTGATTTTAGCACGCGACAAGCGCGACAACATGCAACCTACACAAGCGTTAAGCGACGCTAAAGCACGCAAGGAAGGAGGTAAAGTAAACTTTACTAAGCCGCCTAAGTCGGTATTGTCATACTTACATATATACATACGATTATAAGCTCCACTCAATTCCTTACCTTCCATTTACTCGGCTGGCATGTGAGGGGATTTGTTTCAATATTTTAGAGCTCAAGCGTTACTACTCGCAATCCATTGACTCAAAAACCTAAGGTGACCATCAAATTAGAATGACCTCCCATCTTTTGATGTTTCTGTTTTATAAAAGTACCGCATCCTGCTTAGTCAGCTCGTTAGCCCATGAAAATGTCATCAAGGCTTTCTAAGAAGAAAAGTCGAGTCAACTTGCAGTTTCCACATAATTGGAGGATGTTTGTGCAACGCATTCTTCTATAGCTGGGTGTGGGTGGGAGTTGATGAAATAATTTACCGCCATTTTATAGCCTTCTTTGTTCTCCTCGGAGATGGGTCTGCGTCGAGCACTTATCTGCTGGGGTGTCCTTACTAATTGTGCTCACTGTATTTTCTGGCATCGTCTAAAGGCATCCTTCAAGCGTCCTAAGTGCAGCATTCTGTCACTTCTGAAGTTTCCTGCATTTGGACCCACACCTCACTGTCGCCTACGCAATCTCAGAGAAAGGAATGGGGCGAGAGACTCATTTTAGGCAGTGGATCCAGTTCACGGATTCACATACAAGTTGGAAGAGCTGATTAGTGGGAGTGTTTTCTGTCTAGGACTTCAGTTCAAGTTTAAGCTGCCTGAGATTGGCGTTATCTTCCAAGCGGAAGTCGACGCTACCCAGTTTGAAAACGCTTGGGTCAGTAATTATTTGAATAGTCAAGCAGCTATGAATGTTCCGGGTTCAGAGGTGCTTCGGTTAAGGGCAACGTGGGAATACTTGAACTGTATCTCTCGATTGCCTCGAAATATTTCGGACTAAGCACCATCTGAATGTCGGGACATAGCAATATCCATTCGAAATGTTACTCAAGTTTTTTCCCACGCTTGGATACTTGTGAAACGGACGTAACTTGCTGTAGAGAATTGGTGTTTCCGTTGCCCACTTGCAGTTTGCTCTTAAAAGGATGTACACGAGTTAGCTGGGCAAACACTGCGTGATATCCTTCTACCTCAAAATGCATTCCAGGCGATCTACGGCGCTCATTATGTTGAATAAGTTTCATTTATCCCTTGGTGATAGGTGTTCTGATCGGGAACTGGTCAATTGGAAAACCCTTCTGATGTTTATGCATTTGGGATGACGAGAGGGAGTCATTTGGGCACTTTATGCTTGGTTGTCTGTTGTCAAAACTAGGCGGAGGTAATTTGGCGCACTCTGGGTTGTGATAAGGGTTATTCTTAAAGTTACAAAAGATGTCACCGTTTCGTTATGCTAACTCCCTCCAACTGGGAATACTACAGGATCTCAAAGCGGACTTAGCATGGTCCTTCCATCAGAGTGGTGGTTTATTCATCCTATATGGTTTATTCTATTACTTTTTTGGTGATGTCTGCATACAGCTCTTCGTAGAGGATTATAGATCTTTATTTTCTCTCTAATGCTCCCTGGAGGCATGAACTCGGCCCACTATATTCTGCATAAGAGCATTGCATCAACGCTTTTAAGCAACTATTCGCCTGCGTGTTTAAGCAGCGCGGCCATCCTTTCCAAGCACTTTATTATTTTTGGGACGTGATATTGCCATCCTCACGTCATCACAGTCGGCTGGTGGGATGTTCTTTTCATCGTCAGGGATTTGAGTATCGGGTTGTGGGAAAAGTGTTTCCTCCATAAATTAAGCACGTTCTGTACGTCGGTGACCATGTCGCAACTACTGTCCCTACAGAAATTTGTCACGATGGATCTTTTGGTAGAATTATCGGGCATTATTCCCCTCAGCTAACATCTCAAGCTCCTCACACTCACGCCTTTCGGTCTCATGAGGATCAAGATAAGCTAAACTTAACTCGTTTTAAGTCGAAAGTGAGCTTCTAGTTCTTATCACTTTTAACTTTTCAACTTGCGCCTACTTATGGATTTCGAAATGCCATACCATCCATTGCTTGGCATCAAATTAAAATGTATCAAAACAAATCTTGTAACTGTCTTCACCGATTTGGCTAACAATTCAGTCTCACAAAGCCTCGTACCCACCTACCCACATCAAGCGTAAATGTAAATGAGGATTAATGGAAATTGCCGCACCAGCAGCGCATGCGTGCGCTCGTCTAGTCACATATCTACTACACATCCGAGTAAATGAATATATGCATTTAGCTCAGATGTGTTAACATTCAACATAAGTTGATCAGCTCGTCGTCGCCAATAGCAGTGGGCTCGCGCACCGCTAAGAAGGTGGCATTTTCTATTAGCGTACGGGCTCGCAACTCAACTACAAACCATCAACGGACGACCAGTTAGTTGGTCTCACCTTTCATTTGATTTATTGCAATGTCATTAGTGCACGAATGAGCTGAATCGTAAGCGGCTCACACCACAACACAACTCATTACAACGCACCGCGCACACAAAGTGTGAAAGAACGTGCGTTGCGCTGTGGATTTTGAAGCGCGCTGGTGTATGGGCCGTTGTTGATGAAGATGCGACAGCGTAAATGGGATGGGTTTGGGTTGTGCTCATGTGTGTAAAATAATGGATTTGTTAAACGACTACATATGTTTGTGTATATTTCATCGTTGTTGGCTAGTATTCCGTTGTTAACTGCATTCTCTGTTCTTTTTTGTTGTGCTCAACTCGCCACAAAAGTCAATTCCGAATGAAGTTCATTGCAGGTGATGCTGCCGCTTTTGTTGATCTTGTTGTTTTTGTTGCTGTCGGAAACTATTTCAAATTAGTTTTTATGTGAGTTTGATAATAAATTTTGGCGTTCTAGTTTTTTTTTATTTTTCTCGTGGCAGCTAAATTGCTTTTAACCGTAATTTTTTGGAGCTGTAACAGGTTGCATCTATTTTTGGGTTTGGCTTATCAGGTGCGTCTCTCGAGCCCAATAACTTATTTGAATGTGACACGCGCTTGGCGAAAGCTAAATAAACTTCGCTTATGCGAGGGGCGCTACATTAGGTTCCTTAACTGGGACACAATTGGGCCAGCGAGAGACCGATGTGAAGGTCCTCCCGCTTCTTGTTGTTGTTGTTAGTATTAGCCCTGTCTAATGGTCATGATCACTCTGAAAATCGTTATAAAACTCCTCTAACGGAAGTTGGAGAAAGTAGCAGCTTCAAAAGGGTTGGACCAAAAATAAATTGTGGCGACATACTTCTCGTAGGTGGGATTTGGTCTGCGTAAGAGTTTAACATATTACAGTATCCACATTCAAGTTGAGCCAGAGGGACTCTATTCTCATTGGGAAGTATACTCTCTTCAGCAGCTAGTTCGGGTTGGATGTTAATAACTGGGTTCAATCAGTGCGGATGACGTTGAGAGAGCACGCCTATGATTTCGCATATAAGACGGCTGAGTAAGGTGGTACCGGATCTCATAATAGTGCTTACGGAGATGTTCCGTTATATGCTTGGGTGACGGATGGGCTTAAATCAATTGGCCGCTGGGATGTGCTGGTTTAAGATAGTTCAGCTGGAATTGCCTGTTTCGCACGTCCGTGGCTTATCCTCCTAGATCACAATCTAATGGTATGTTATAATAGTACTAAAACTCCACCGAAACTGACTATGACTAAATATATTTTTCCCCCAAGCTTACATCCCAGTTTCTTCAAATCTCAGGCTTTTATGATTGAAAGTTCTTAACAGAATCCTTCCATCGAGCTTAGACCGATTGGTGCAGTTGCTTGCAGGTGGAGAGTTCAAAATCTGGAGTTCGGGGCCACAAACCCCATTTCCATAGCTGAAGCATATATTGGCCTCAATCCCGAAGTCTGTAAGAGCGGCTGTTCGATAGCCTTCCTTTTTCACCTGACGATCCACCATTCATTGATCTCAAAACTTATGCAGCAGCCCTCGTCTTACCCAAATATCGAATAGAAGTGATATGTAGCATTAGAAAAGTGAAGAAGTGATAACAACCTGCAACGGCTGCTACAGCTCAGGTGTTTGACTAACTGTTTCACTTGTAGTTGTGGTTGTTTTTTTAAGTTTAATTTATTGTCGCTTCCAGTTAGGTTCTAGCACTTACCTTTTTTCTGATTTCTCATGAATTTTTGTTGGTGTTTATTTCTATTGATTTTGACCGTTTCTTCTCGATTTCCTTTACCATCTACAACAAATCTTTGATTTATTTCGGTTTTGAGCATAAAATTGAGTTGTCGCCTTGTCGTGTTCGTGTCAAAGTTTTAGCTGCCTAAACCGCTGCATACCAAGCTTAACTTGTTGGCTCTTTCTATACCCAACGCTTAGTTTTACTCGTGCCTCCCGAAACCAGTATAACACTCTTAAGACAAAAGTATTTCGCTCGAGTCTCACTTGACTTAGAAAATTCTGAAACGTTTAAATTGCCTCGAATTCAAGTAAGTGTCAAAGGCAATTTCTGATTCAGCATCTCGAAGATTCCTTGGCTGCTACTGTAAGATGTATAGGTCGACTAGAATACTCTTCGAATTAAATGACAAACAATTCTTAAATCTCCTACCCAACCCTCACTTTCTATTATATAAAGCCTTCTTGCCAGTCTCAGAAACGTATCATTGGAAATTGTGGTACAAACAACCGTTGGGTATACAAAAAACTCGTCTGCTAAAGTTTCAAAACTTTTGTCTCAACATCTATCCATATTGGTTAATAATTTGTAGTTGTTGTTTTATTTTTAGTTTTTTAAAATTAGCCAATGATTAAGTCGTTTGGAATTGTTAGCGACGTTGTCGAACTGTCACGACATTAAGATATGTTAATACATACTCGTAGAATGAATATTAGGGTCGCTCTTATTATACCTTTCATGAACATGAAATTGTATTATAACTTTGGTCCGATGTTTGTAAGTATTAGAAGAAGAAGAGATAGACAATAAGTATACCGAAATGATCAGCGCGATGAGCTGAGTTGATTTAGTCATGCCCGTCCGACTGTCTGTTTGAACGCAAATTAGTCCCTCAGTTTTAGAGATATCTCGATGAAATTTGGTAACAGGCAGCCATTTTGTAAAGCATTAATCATTTGTCGGAACCAGCATAATCGGACCAATACAACGCATAGCTCCCATATAATCGATATTTTCGATAAATGGGTTTTGGGCTATAAATTTTGAAATTAAAAAGCTAGGAACGTAAAGTTTTGCGGGTTTTGTACTTTTTAGATATGTAATGTGTCTACTGAAAATCACCCAGATCGGACCAATATAACATATAGCTCCCATACAATCGATTGTTCCGATAAATGGGGGTTGGGCTATGTATCTTTAAATTAACAGTTTTGCAGAGTTTGTACTAATTGTGAGTAAGGATCGGACTCTTAAAACCGTGATGCGTATTCAGGAAAGGTATAAAGTCTTCAGCACAGTCGAATACAGCTTTTCCTTGCTTGTTTTTCAAGTAAGTTAATTTTCCACTCTTTGCTATATTGCTGTACGTCTATCATGTCAAGATAAGACCAACTTATGGACCAAGACCGGGTAGAATTCCTGCCATGGACAATAATGGTGAGCTGGTAATCGGTGCTCTTCTCAATACCAAATAGCATGTAAGATAAAGAACTCGATGCCACAATGGCTGGCGGAAGTTGATCGCGATCGGTTCTTCAAAATAACAATTATCTCCGCCGACTGAGGAAACGATTATATGATTATAGTTAAATAGAGCTAATGTAGGAAATAAATTTGATTATATCGTAATCCATCGTAATGGATCTGCGTGCTTTATAATGTCCCAATATCGACTCTGATCATCATCGCTAAGATACCCCTAGGCAATTGTCTAGCAAAGAAAGTTTGAAGTCGGGAAGCTGAGCACTATCCAGACAGCTGATAGTTTATCCACTCGGCTCTCGTACCTGTTGTCTACAAGCAATCGTTGACCTAACGATGTAACTGGGCAGCCTGAGCGGATTTCTTACTCAATACATATCGTCGCTGAGGACACTATATGGTTTCAGCCAGGAAGTACAACTGGGACGAATTGTCGATGAGCTGATTGGACGTTGTCACTGCAGCTTTAGACCTAGCGAGTCAACATAGACTAGATCTTCATGACACGAAAAACTTGTAGAAGGCCGATTCTAAGGGAATCGATACAGACCATCTCTATTCATTTTAAAGCAGTCTTTGACCATGCAAAAGCTAGCTGTGTTCAGGCTGATTTGTTCGAATTTCAATTCCCTGCAAAACTTGTACGGCTATGTCAAATGAAGTTGAGGAATACCAATAGCTCCGTTGGGAAAGTTGAAGTATGACTTGACCCCATTTGATGTGTCCAATTGGTGTTAGTTATCGCAATCAAACATTGCAAAATAAGGGCCACCTTAATGTACTATATCCAATGTAAAAATAAATTTGATATTTACACATCTTGCAGCTCATTTGTTACGCATGTTGTTGTTGTTCTCATCATGTTTTCAGATTTGTCTACGATTCGTTCATAGTGATCGTGTCATCCACATGCCATTTGGACGGCTTAGCTTTTTAACATATTGTTTTGACTCTTTTGGATATCGAATCCCATTTACTTTATTTATGACCACAGTAGAGATCGGTAAAGCGATGTTTGTAGACAAATGTCGATTGTTTAATAAAATTTTTATGTTAAAAAGCGTTTACGAACAGTTAGATAGATACTTGTAGCATGTTTGAAGATTTCCATTTGATAAGTGTTTGAAA
Source organism: Merzomyia westermanni (assembly GCA_949987695.1). Classification (NCBI taxonomy): domain Eukaryota; kingdom Metazoa; phylum Arthropoda; class Insecta; order Diptera; family Tephritidae; genus Merzomyia; species Merzomyia westermanni. The sequence goes on along the minus strand of OX465289.1, from coordinate 199,146,616 downwards.
TTCATATCGACTATTAAGCATTCTTGGAAGCTCTTTCTCCGTGGAAGCTCTGCATGTTGCGGCCATACATCAAATATGTTAGATAGCTAAGTTCGTAGAATTGGAGAGTTATGCACTTCATCAGTAGGAATATAGTATTGGACCTCCACTGACTTTCTTCTATGCGGCGAAGTATGAAAAGTAAGATGGGACAAAGTTCGCTAGATTTCGTTTGATTCGCCGATTATTTTGCAATTCTTAGCAGCCTTATCTAACCTGAATAAAAAATAAATACCAACTTATTCAATTGTATCCGTACAACTTAGCACGCTAGACGTTTTTTCGCGCTGCCAACTTGCGCCAATTGAAAACACCACGGCCTCGCAAATCGGTCTCCACTTGGTCCTTGCATCGGAGTGGTGGTATCTGGTTTAATCTCCTTCCACCGGCAGGTACCGACAAGAATTTCTTTTTAATGGTAGAACTTAGTCGATGTCTGCATACAGCCCATAATTAATTCTAGAACGCGTAGAGGTCCATAAATATTTCAAACTCGAAAACTCCCAGAGCTTACTCATGAAAAGTTGTCAGCGTTTAAGCATTGCACCATATAATAGCACGGTACCTTAAGTGACTTATGGCCAATGCCCGATATAAAGCGGTACCATTTTTGTACTCAGGCCTGAATGTCGTGTGTGGAATCTTCATCTTTTTCGTTGAGGCGTGTTGTGAAAGACGCGCCTTAATAGCCAAACTAAGCAACTAGTCGATTTTTACCCAAAAAAACAACTTCGGAGGTACTCGTCCGTTCAATTGCGCTTGGCTCCGCAGAAATATAAGTTTTCTTAACATTTTAGAATTAACAATTGGCACAGATACCAATCACACATCCCTACATCTTTTCTTATTTCTTTCCTTTCCTTTCCAAACCTTTCTTCGTTGTTGTTATTTGTTCTGGTGGCGCATTCCATTAAGCAAATTGTAAATCATGGACGAATTATTTTTTGAGTAAGACTACCCTACTAGACAGGTACCAGTTAAATGGTTGGTCAGATAACCCCTCGGCCTGACTTGCGTTTGCGTTATTTTTGCTTATTTTTCTCAATTAGTTTCTGAAGAGCAGTGTGCCAAATCTAACCATGTGTTTGCTGTCCGTGTGCACACGTACAGTATACGGCATCCCTTTCTTGCGCATGTAAAACCACATCTGTCTGCACTCTTCACTCTCATTATCCGTAATGAAAAGTTGGGTTAGCGCTAACAGTCAGGTATAATGCAAACGCACGCAATCGCTAATGGTTATGAGTACGGCAAACATGCGCCAGGCCTAATGGTTATAAATAATGGAAACTTCATATACAGCTAACAATGAAAATACAATTGGGTTTATTATTAGATTTGGTATTTAATGTTTAATATAATTTAAAATTACACAATTTTCACGTTCACAACAGTCAATTAGATCTATAAATACATATATACCACTAAACATTTACAAAATATAATTTCACTCCATTTGCCGCAAGTTGAAAATTCCTTTGCTCGTCCACCTAAAAATACGAAAATTTTTGTGCATAAAAATATAAACCAGGACTTTACTTGTTTAATAACAATAATAAGCACTATATACTTGCCTTATCTAGGCGTATTAGTTGCAATTTCTTTGCAAAACTCCTTATTAAATATTTTATAAATTTTTTTACGACGCACTAACATTTCGCTCACAATACCAAAGAAGAAGATACACAAAGAAAAAAAAAACTTCACAGAAGGCTTTGTGTGTGTTAGTAATTTACAATTTTCGCTTGCATGTATTAGTGAGTGTGGTTAGGTCCGTCTAGTAGGGGATACACAAAGAAAAAAAAAACTTCACAGAAGGCTTTGTGTGTGTTAGTAATTTACAATTTTCGCTTGCATGTATTAGTGAGTGTGGTTAGGTCCGTCTAGTAGGGTAGTTATTGCTGATGCCGTAATGTCGCAGCGCAAATAAACAATAACAACAACAAAGCGCACAAACAAATATTTCAGGGAATGTCATTTGTGCCGTGAAGGTGATCCACATTCATACCGACTCACCTGCCGCGCCTCGAGAATACAACAGAACCCGATTTCACAATTTTTTTTGTGGCTCACTAATTTGTTGTTGTTGCTATTGCAGCAGCTCGCACTTATGTAATGATATCGTTTAGCATACTGGGTGTTGGGTATTTGTTTGGCACGGATGCTCTGTTGCTCTATATTTTCCTGTTTGTTGTGTTATTATGACGAAGCTTTATGGAGAGGGGAAGGGAAATGGAGGGGGGGGGGGAGCGCTGACGCTGTAGCATTGCTGTCATTATTATTTCGATATGCTATTTTTGTTGGCTTGCGCACAGGAAATTTCATTTTGTTCCCCAATACTTTTGCCTGTCTCCATCCATACGCCATGCTCCCCCCTTAACCCGTAATGATGCACAAACGTGGCACACAATACGCTGGGATTATTCCTTTTTATGCTTCTAATTTTTTAACATTTCTTATTTTGACTTCATTTTTTTTCAAGATTTAAAAAAAAATAATTTTCTTTCAACGTGTTTGCTGTTGTTGCGTTGTCTTTTCTACTTTTTCCTGTCAATTTCACCCAACGGCTGTTAGGCAAGGCGTATGCCACGGGCTATTGGGTGATTGGTTGGTTGCTAGCAAGTCATTCGCATGTGTGCCTTGTTGATATACCCAGTTGTGCTATTTAGTACACATACACTGGTTTTATGTGCCTTCCCGTGTCGTCTTTTTACATAGCTTCCAATTGAGGGACAAAGTTTATATGTCAGTGAGTCCTGATGGGATGCATCACATTATCATTTACATTCGGAGAGCATACGAAGATTTTCTAGAATTCCACAAATGGAACTCTTAGACGTTTCAAAATTTCTAGGACTGGCAGCTCAATCGGTTAAAAAAACGCTACCAACAGGATTGCGTTCCTAGCGAGTGCTGCATTTTTTTTATCTGATCATTGGAAATGTCATCAGATGTTGAAGTCGCGTATGAATTTGAGACTCTTACGCTATTCTCACTTGCCTAACCTACAACACTGGGTATAAGATGCTCGGTATCAATCAAACTTAGAGTTCCTTATTGGTTTCTCGTTGTTGCCGTGTTTAACAACGGAACTGTGTATTAGTTTGGTGTTTGCCTCGAGGAGATTGCCCATAAAAATTCCATAAAGATAACGATTTAAAGCGAATATTTGCGTTGATACGCTCGTGCAAGAACAACAACAACACCCAAAACCGCGAGTGTTGACGACGTCAATAACGGCAATCCTGCTAATGGCCACAAAACAACGCGCGCTAAATAAATTTCTGCCTACCAAAAGCTGCTATTTCTGTTACCAATCCAATACTTTTACCGCTGATGAGTTTCACTTTGGCGGATGCGCAGATGTGTCGTGTAGGTGAGTGGATATCTACATAATACGTTTGGGATGAAGGATGATGAGACAACTACTTATTCCTTTTTAGCTTTTGTTACGCCAGTTGATAATGGCGTTGGCGTTGATGAGGCGATTGAATGTCGTCGTCGTTGCCATTCGAAAGGGTTTCAAATGTCTACCCAAGCACTTGTGGCGGTGGGAGGGCTAAAAGGTTCTAGCATTGGCTGTCAGGTATTGAATGCTGTGCGTTGAAATGACATTGCATAACCCATTGAAACGATTTATAATACATAAAAAGTGGTTTGAGAGACTTGTAATGTGCATTGGAAAGAAAGTTCAGGCACACACTTAGCCCCTGCGCTGAGCTTATCAATTTAGGAAATGATTTGCAGGTGTTATTAATCAAATTAATGTTTGAATTGATAAGAAATAACGTCACCTCATCGCAGTACGGGGTGGATTTTATAGGTTAAGTGCTTGGCTGTTTGGGAGGTGGAGTGGCACGGCTGGGTTTTCATATTCACATTCATATATTATTCAATCAAAATTTAAGGGGTTGAGTGGAGTACTGAGCGAAAAATAAAAAAAGGTGAGAAGATGGTTGACACCATTAAAGATTTGTTGAAAGATGCTCTTAAACCGATTATGTTCAGTTCAACATTTAATGGGTTTGAAAATTACACAAGAATTAGGGGTTTTCCAAGCATCTAGAAAGATCTCACTGGATTGATAAGCTTGGAGTACGCACAGCAGCATGAACTACACCAACTCCTGCTATTTTTGTTGTAGTAACCGAAAAACACTACCCGAAGGTTACAGATATTGGCAAAACTTTGATGCTATGAATTCGGCACTCATCTGTATTAGCACCGTCGACTACAGCCGGAACGATTTTGTCGCTCCACATACGTCGGGTGGTGGATTTTAGTCGGCTCTTACGGCAGCTATACCTGATGAAGTAAGTCTGATACACATAGAAGGTCACACTACTGCACAATAGCTGGTATCGACAAAACCTCTCTCCGAAGGTCCTGGAGAGTGTTGCTGATAAGTTCCGGTACTAGTACTTTGCGATACTAGCCCGACTGTCGCGGGAGCGATTTAGTATGACCAGTGCAACCTTCTAGATCATGCCACCCCCTCCTTCCGTAAGGAAGGAAAATATGGGTAATGAGAGGTGAGAGGCATCAGATCCGTAGATCGATTATCAAGTTAAACGATATTTGGATACATGCGCCCTTTAATCAAGTTACATATGATTTAAAAAAATTGGCGGGACACTCCCATATATTTTTGTCCTTTATACACTTCCAAAACTCCTCACCGATCTTTACACAATTTTGATATTAGCTTCATTTGAACACTGAGACAAATATATAACTCAAACCATGCTCGTGTTAAACTTACCATGCTTGCAAAAGGCTTATACATGCAAGCTAATTTTTTTTAGTTTGATTTGCATAACGATTTTCTAGTAACTTAATGTAGTAGGCCTGAGTGCAAACCGAACGTCGTTACCTTCCAAGGTGAACGGACGCGAAATCCTCTATTCACGGCTACTGCAGGTGTACAAGAAGCTGCGTCAATCATTTTTGAAAATATTCACTGAGCTTTGTAATTGACAAATAATCTTCTTTTCTCTTAGTGATGCTCATTATTAATCATTATTGATCAATTAATTAGTCAATTAATCTCACGTTAATGTATTTAAATGTCACTGACTGACGGTAATAATAATTCAAAAAGCAATAATTTCACGTACTCACAATGGCTTGTTGTTCAATAAATATTTTTTGATTTGAAACAAAAAAAAACCTTCGACGCCGTGTTAAATTTCACTTTTCACTAATTATGAAGCAGCCAGTACTTACTTGAAATATAAATCATTTTGCTTATTACGCCTGATGATATGATCACTCGCTGGGTTTTTGTTGCTGGAGCGTAGCGAAATTGTAATTAATTAATCTTGATTTAAGTATGTACGTCATAGTTACGGTGACCATTAGTCTGTTTTTGGCGGGACCGTTTTGTTGTTTTAGGCGTCTGGTCAGTATATTATTTTTATCCCGCATAAATCTTCCGGAGAATTTTTTTGTCGAATACCTCAAGCTTTTTTCGACTCCGTACATCATTTCCGCCCATACATCAAGACAGGTATAGAGACGTAAGGCACGTACTCTTTGTTTGCAGAGAGATAAATTTACTTCTAAGTTGCCTATTTAGTCCAATGTAGTAAAGTAATGAAACGGGGTAATCTCCAGCGACCTTGAGTACGTAGCAACTATTTCCCCTGCAGGAGTTTATATTATATTATTGCTGACAGCCAGCCTCCCAAGCTCCCTACATTCAAGCCTTTTTCTAAAAATTAGTATGGATAGCTAAGAGTTTAAGATACTCGTAAGTCATCATCTTCCTTAATTGGCGCTTAACGGCCCCAACGATTTTGGCCGTTGCATATCAAAGAAAGTCGGTCATCCCTTGGTAGCGATCGTTGTACTCCTGTAAACACCAAAGAAGGCTAAGTCATTCTTCAAAATGTTTGGGTGTCGATAGAAACACTTTGTGCTACGGAGCTTCTTTAGTTCTTCGCATAATATCACCAAGCCAGAGGAGCCAATAATTTTTCTCTTCAAGGGCCATCTCATCTTTTTGCGACAATGCCCATTATTTCGAGCGGTACTTTAGAACAGATCCAATGACGCCTTCGAGAGTTTCGTTAGTGTTACGGATATGGACATTCCATTGCCAGGACGAATCCGGTATTAGCACCTTAGGTCGCCTCTTCAAGTCCCCTCTTACTACAGGTAAACCCAAGTATCTATTGCTGTGTGCAGGTGCGCCGATTCTTTATTTGATTTCAAAGGCAGTCTCTATAGTCTCCTACGCTGACGACTATACAATTACGGTTTCGGCAAGGGCCACTCCATTGATGTGCAATGATCAATTGTTATCTCCAACACCTTTTCAGCTTCTTCACCGAGCAACGTCTACGTAGATGGAGTAACTCTACCTTGTATTAATCAACCTAAAATATTGGGCCCAACCAACGGCCTCACCTTCGCTAGTCATGCCACCGTAATAGCCGCAAAGGTACAGAGCAGCATCCAGATCCTCAAGTCACTTGGCGGCAGCACTTGGGGGGAAAGATAAGTAATCTTTGTTTATTACATATAAGAACTGCCACGGGATGTCTTCTTATGTCATCTAAGTCTCACCTTCATCAAGAGACCAAAATGCTCAATGTCTCAGAGCACGCAGCACTGTTGAGCAGACAGTTTTTACTGAAGTGCCATAAACCAGTCATAGAAACGGACAACTATTGGATGAAGTTCCTCCTCCTAGAGACATAAAGAAACATTTTCGAAAGCACTAGGAAGAGATCCGTCACCAGATTACCCCAACGTTTGATCTGCGTAACCATAGTCGGGCTCTAAACGACTCTTCTAAAACACCAATGTCACTCTGGTTCAACCCTGCTAAAACTGCGCATTTCTTGGACTTCTCTTAGAAGGGTTTGATGACGATTCTCAGACTGATCGTGCCCATTAGGCAGGGCGAAACGCTGTTAACAACAACAACAGCGAATAGATTTTGGTTATTTATAGTACTGCAAAGACATAAACTAAATTCCTCTATCCAATGAGATTTTTACAGATCTAAACAAGTAGACGACTCCTTTAAAAACCCTCCATAAAATATTAATAAATTATGCCCAAAAATACAAATTTAATAATAAACACGCCTCTAATTTATATGCATTTCAGCGACCGTCCCTCTTAAAATATTTCCTACGCAGCGAGCTCTCTTCCACTTTCGGTCGCTGTGCCTACACTTGACGTCTTATTAATATTTCACACCTTTTCACTTTTGGAATTTATTGATAAAAATTTATTAAAATTAGTTTGTTCAAACAAAAAACAGTAGATTTTGAATTTACCATGTACAACTAGGCGCATGAGAGGTGGACGGACTCATGTTGAGCACTCAGTGGAAATAAAATATTCAAATTGCTTTTTTATACCAACAACTTTTGTTGAGAAAAAGAAATCAAGGAAAAATCAGACAGACAGACAACTTGTGTGTTGAATCAACTTTGCATGGAGGGCAGCGGAAGAACAACACCGACAACTGGTCCCTAAAACTAATTTGTATTTAAAATTATGTACTGTTTTGGGTAGGAAAGGCGCTGTGAGTTTGATTTTGAATGTTTATTAGTTGTTGTTGTTATTTGTGTTTGTTTTATGTCATTAATTATATTTTAATGAGGTAATTAATGTGTTTTGATTACTGTGTGTATTGAAGCCCGACCGAAATCTTGGTTTCGGCTTCGGTTTGCAGATTAATCGGCACGCTTATCGTGCTCGCGTGAACAAATGAACGGTCTCGAAAAATAAACTGCCGAAGTTATTGCCGCAGCCGAAGGTTTTTGCAAATGAAACCAATTTATTGTGATGGTGGTCGTATGCAAGCAATGAGGCAAATCTCCGCCCCCATGAATTCTTATAGAAAATTATAAATTGAGACTATTATCAAATTTTTGAAACCATACAAATCATTGGAACGGCAAGTACACCGTATTTAAGGGAAACCTATACGAAAATCTTGTATCGTGAAAGTTAAATTTTCAGAGGAGGCAGTGCTTGTGAATCACCGCATTCCAGTCACCAATTGTACTACACTTCTCAAACCAGGTCAAAAGAGCTTACAGTGGTGGTGCCTAACCTACATCAAAACTCACTTTTATGATCTAACCAACGGGGTGAAAAGACTTACGAAAGACCCTAGTAAATATGTCCTACCCTACACCAATCAACAGGTCCTACCATTGTCAGATGCACCAATAGAAGGCAGCACTCCAGTGTAAGCTGATTTGGCAGGACATAACTTAATAGCTACATTATATTAATGTGGTTGAAAGACCTGTGACGATCACAGGTATGTTCGCTGAGCGACATTTAACGAAGATTCGTCCAGTATGTATATGAACGTGAAGAGTTAATCAATAATTAAGGACCACCATTTTCGGTTGTGCGAAGGAATTTATTTCTTTCAACCTAACCTTGGGAGCAGATCTTCAAGTAGTATGAGAGGACATCTACTTGAACTGCAAGAAAAGCGAGAGGGCGTTAGCTGCGGAAACTGAGACTAATAGAAAGTCTAGACCATAGCAACAGGACTGAATGCATTAACGGATATCAAGTTCATATACGATATTTAACCTATATTTTAACTTACTTAGGTGCGCCATAAACAAGTTCGAACAATAAATGCTCGCTCGGCAGACCTGGTACCAGATTTTGGTTGTACCGTAGAGTACCGGATCCATGTCGAAAAGTGGAGTGTGCATATGCGTAACAAGCCACTAAACTTTGGTGGACAATTTTGAGGTTACAAACAACAACAACAAAGACGAAACAGGTTCTACGCCGACGTCCGATTGATGTGAAAAATGGTGCCCCTTTGTAAATTAGTTTAATAAAATTCCATTCCACCGCCCGATTCTCTATCTCTATGGCGCGATATACAACAGGTATATCATCATAAACCTCCTAAGAGATTTTTTGCGCCAAGCTTCTCTTTCAATTTGTGGTGTGCCGATTTAAATTTTCCCTACAAATTGGTGGGACCTACAGTTTTTTGCCGACTCCGAACGGCATCTACAAAGGAGACGAATTTTTGCTGAGAAGCCTGTCATGGCAGAAATACACTCGGAGAGTTTGCCAAACCACTGCCGAGGGGCGACCCCGTTTTGAAAAACTTTTTTCAAATCACTTTTGATGTTACCTGTACCATGGCTCGAACCATGGACCTTCGGTGTGGTAGGCCGGCAACACTACCTTCACACCACGGCGGCCGCCGCCCGATTAATCTTCGTTTAATCCCCCTGTCTATAGAAAAGCTCAAGGATTTGGCTTCAATAAGCATCTTTTGATGGACTAAGCTTCAGCTTTTGGTAAAGCTTCATGGCTCAAACTAGAATCAGCTGGTGTTAGTGATATAGGTATTGGTATTGGTAATACAATTACTATTGGTATTTGTTCTGGTTTTTGCATTGTTCATGCGATTTGTGTTGTATCTAGTAATGATATTGTAATTGGTATTGGATCAGTATTTATATGTAATGAAACTGACTTTCACATTGGAATTGGTACTGGTGTTCATATTTGTTTCTTTAGAACTATTGGTTTCCGGTTGGATATTGTTAATGAAATCTGCTTTGTATCTAGTAATGGTAATGGCATTGGTATATGTATTAGTATTTCTGTTAGTTTTGGCTCTGTAAGTGTAATTTATGTTGCACCTAGTAATGAAATTGGTACAATAATCAATATTGCTATTGGAAGTGGTATTGGTACTAAGATTCCTATTGATGTTGGTACTGATATTTGTATTGTAGAGATTTTGGCGCTAGTTATGGTCTTATTAATGTAATTTGTGATGCATCTAGTAACGGTTTTGGCATTGCAACGGTATTGTTATTAGAAGTGATATTGGTATTGCTAAAGGGAATGATACTGGTACTGGAATTGCAATTAGTATTGTTATTAAAACTGGTACTTATATTAGTATTTATGTTTAATTTGCTATAAGCTGAGCATTGGTAATGGTAATGGTATTGGTACTGATATTTGTATTGGTCCTTACAGGGATGTTGGTGTTGTTAATAGTATTGGAATGATTACCGGGTTGTGTCTTGTACCGAGTAATGATGCTGATATAGGTATTGGTATTGCAATTTCAAATAGTATTGGTATTGGTACTGATGTTAGTATTGATATTTATATTGCCATTGGTAATATCATTACTCTCGATGGTGTTGATATTTGTATAGCTACTAATCTGTTCCATAGAAACATCTCTTATGTATGAATCACGATCGTCCACATAAGTGTTCGAGGAAAAAATCATTTGAGTTCAAGGCTTAATTTGCATATTTTCGTACAACGCATTTCATCAATGTCATTTGCACCAACAAAAAATGGCATTATCATATTTCAATATTTGCTGCGCATGCTTAGTACTTGCGAAACCATAATTGTGTGGGCGATGAGTGTTTTTGGAGTTGTCAATCAATCGCTTAATGCCGCAGTAGATATACAGCGCATTTTTGGCATAACGACCACAGAGAAATCGATCACCTAAAATCAACAGTTATGAGCTAACAAATCAACGAAACAAGCGATCAACAAACAGGTTATCGATTTTACAAGAGGTTGGACTGAAAAGGAATAAATGACTCAATCAAATAATGAGAGAACAGCAGAGAGGATGAAGGGCGGTGCGAAGTCGCAAGTACGAGTATGATCCACGGTTTCTGTGGATATGGAAGCGACAGCGAAGCGGTTGAGGACATAACTAATTTTGCGCAAGACGGTACGAACAAGAGGTGTTGGTGAGCGCGGCGCGGTGTGCAATTGCCTTCACATACCTTTTTTACTTATTTAATTAATAGTGGCGATTTGTAAATGTCTGCGCCCCCGCCGTTTGCTGAAAATAAAGCAAAGGACATAAAAATATGTGAAAAGCAAAGAGTGCGCCTTGAAATTCAGCATGACGCGACGCGATGTAAGATGGCTGTGACACTGCGCGCGCGTTAAAATTAAATATCGAGCTCGTAAATAGCATAGCAGTTGATTGACTTTTCGAAACTGCAACAGACAGATCAATAAATAAATAAAATGTATTCTTTGTTTTCGTTTTCGCACTTCAGCCAATTTTGCAGCCACTTAATAAGTAAGTTTGCTTAAGCGACGCGCCGCTCTTTAAGGCGTTGATTGATCCTCAAGCCGTAAATGTGGCAAGTGAGCGGCATACATAATGTTGCGCGCTGTATTCGCGCTCATATTTGTTGCTGCTGTTACAATTTTTGTTTACATCAATGAGTTGAATACGTAACAATAAGCCAAAATATTTAATTAAAGAATTTTTACCTTGAACGCGCAGGTTTTTTTATCTACCGATAGGCGACACTACAGTTTCAAGCGCTGCGACTGCATGCGCGTCCAAGGCAATACCAATGCACTTGATTGAAGATGACGATTGCGATTTATGTGAGTTGAATATTTAATAGCGCAAAGGTATGCTTAAGTGCCAGTGCGTTGAGCGTGCACAGTAGATACTTAAGAAGCAAAAAAAATAATGGGAGTTAGCCAAAAAGAATCGACAAAAGCGCGTCAAGTAACTGCCACTAAATGTCCAACTTTGAGTATACATATAATGTTTGACTTTTATCGACACATAGCACTCTTAATGCCAACTGGTTAAGACACATTTATCGATTGACATTTGAAATATGATGACAAGGCGCGCGTATATCATCGGAGATCAGCTGCATAGCATGCGCGCTCAGTTAAATGACGCGTTGCTTAAAGTTAATAACTTACTTACATAGCGCGCTTTGTAGGCGTTTTAGCGGTGACGCGCATTAAACGCAAAGAATTATTTATCAACCACTGCCGCAGCTACCGACGCACAGCATGTCATCTATCGTAGAACCCAACAAGTAAGCGCACAAATGCCAATTGATCGTGTGCGATTACCTGCCTCATAAATGTTGGCTGCTGTCTGGCGTTCAGTCGACTACCTGAACTGAATTGTTGAAGAAATATGCCGCTACTAATAAGTGTCATAATTTTTGTGTATGCGATGCTGGCAAAGAATCAACGCGCTACACCCCACTATCGCTAAGGATCGATTCGCGGAAATCAAAACCAGGCTGCTTGATGGGCTCAGACCACATGTGGCGCGTTGTAGGCTGACCAAGTAAATTTCTTTTTTTGTTCGTTATAAAACAAGCCAACACATCTGGATTATCCGCCACTGTTGAGTGCAGGCAGCATTTCATACAAAAGAGGCAGTCGAAATCATATCGTGTTGTTGTTGTTGTAGTGATCGCAGTTTTGATCAAGGAAAAGCGATCGTGACACAGTGACAGTGGTAGAGGCAGCTGCATGCGACAAGCTGTGCCTCTACCACTACACAGATCGTGCAATCTGCTCGGCTCGCATGGTAGGACATTTTTTTGGTGAAAATGTTAGTACAGTAATGCCCGTTAAGATAAATCAGCCCTCTTTAAGGTGAACGAGTTCAACTGTTTGCCTGGAGATCTCACATAAAATGCTTCCACAACGTTACCAGTAACTACTGAAGGCCTCAGGAAGTATAATTAGAACGCGGAAACTGGAACGCAAACTCAGCAGTATAGTTGTACGCCAGAACCAGAAGCGAGTACCTGACTTATGCCAGCAAAGGACTGCCCATATCTATACAACTCGTCAAAACTTCGGGGTATTTTGAGATTTTAATAACAACACCAACAACCGATATGTTACGAACCTCGATTTGAAGTAGACCTTAGAGCGACACTGGTACTTGGTAAAGTTGTCTCACTCCAACCAATGAAAGGGCTTTGTTAGTAGACTTAAAGTTTATGGTATTTCAAGACTCCGAGACTAGTCGATCTATCGTATTTCAAAGAAGTGAAACTGACTCTTTCAGCAATCTAAATTACATCGACGCCTTTTTAATAAATGATCTGGAATGCGCTCAAGCATTGGTCCTTAGTTGGCTTACAAGACGAGTGGAAGAGTTTATTACAGCTCTCGTGTACGGTTAGACGAAGTCAGTCACTGCTTTCACAACTGCCACTTAGTTTCAACTCAGAGCACCTTCTCCAAATGAAACCACACAACGACTATCTGCTTGGAATGGAGCGCCTTTTGCGGTAAGAGCCACCCTCACCAGCAAAGCAGAACTATCCAGTTGTCCACTGTTACACCCACGTGTTATTACTGAGATTACCAAGAGTACAACAATTCTGTTTTTTCAACTCTATTGGGCGACCTACTCCAGTCCGTCCCTATTTCAAAGCACATCACTGCATAAATCTGAGTCCAATCCGCGCCTAACTATCTTCCTTGGCGAGATCAACAAACAAGATCACAATTAATTTACACGGATAAATCTTAAAGTGCTAACTACCTGACAACAACAAAGTGTTTGCCATTTCGTTGAAGATCAAATAAACAGCCTTGGTTGTTCGTTGTTGCTCCTCTGGCTGAGCTCATACTCAGCGCAGGCAAATAGTTTGTATGCTTGCTAAAATATGAGATCAGCCGTACGCGCTCGCACTGATTGCTTACAAGCCGCAACTTATTAATGAAACAAGCAGCTTAAAAATCTTAAGAACAACAACAAATGAAGTGCTAAATTCACAACAACTTTTTGAACCTACATACCATAGCCTCCATCCTTCGTCTTAGCGAACTGTGAGCTGAGCATTGGATTGTAAGTTTTGCAGCTCATCCGCGCAATCATCTTCACACTTAACCAAAACGTTAAGGCGTACCGTTCGCAACCGTCCAAACGGATTCCTTACTTGGTTCGCTTCCTTCGCCGTTCGTTTAATTTCAATTTGTTGGCATAAAATTTATGGCGGTTATTAGCAAAAGACATGCGGTAAATGTAATTCTTCACGCAACTGTTGCGCGTTCGACCAACTCACCAACGAACCAACCCGCACAACGGCCAAACTAAGCTTTCGCGCCCAATTGCTACTGTTAGCTGAGCTCGCTGCAATGCGTCTCGTTTCGAATTTGATTTGCTTTTGCAGTGCCAATTGCGCCTGTGTGGTTGCCACTGTTTGGTTGTTGGTTTTGTTGTCATGTGTAATTTGTAATTTGTTGCATTGCTGCTGTGCGTTGCTCAGACAAATTTCTGTGTAACTTGAGTAACTTGGAAGCTGGTAATTGCACTTGAGTGAGTATGAGACTGCGACTCCTGCTGGGCGTCCTTACTGCGAATTACATTCATTGGCCACTTAGTATGTTTGTATGCAGTTGTAAGTACCTAGAATTGGGGGTGGCTGCTGGCTGATAGTCATCGGTGGTATGATGCTTAGATCTAGTGGTATGACGTTGTTGCTATTGTAATACTTTTTAGTTGTTGTATATTTGTCTTTCTGGAATATTTTTGTGATTCTTTCCTGGAATAAAATATAAATTACGCTTCTTGTCGCCAGAATATTTTTTCGGAAGAAGCCTCAAGCATATTAATTTTCTGATTCAGTTCATATTATCCAAAATACAAATATTTAGATCCTGAACGAGAGTGCTTTTTGTAGCAAAAGCAGGAAGAAAGTTCAACTAAGTAGTAAGTCGATTAGCAAAATCGAAGCCAATTAGTAAATTATGGCTAGGGTCAAGAATTTCGATAGTTTTGGTGTATCGGTTTTGAGCAAAAAGGCTACAAGATCGTTTCTATGATTCTAAAGAATATATATACCTGCTGATTCTGCTGATTCTTTTCACAATTCGAATAATTAGAGCCCGATGGAAGGTGCATTTTAGAGTCGGAACAGAACAAAAAGTTCGGCTTTGATTAACTAATCAGTCGATTACCGAATACAAATTCAATGCAAAAAGATGAAAAAGTTTTTATTAGGACACATACATATATTCATATATTTTTTATAGTTAAAGAGATCGGCAGAATATAAATTTCGCTTTGTACCGGTAGATTCAGAAGAAGCTTTAAGCTTATCAATTTTCTGCCACAGCCGATCGTTTTTAAATCTGAGTAATTATAGCTCGACTGAAGATGCATTTCTAAGCCGAAGCAGACTTGCCAGTATTGGCGACTTTTTACAAACTTTGGCGACAACGGCGGCTTCTTTGGCGTTAAAAATTTCCAAAGGGGATGGAACTGCCCTTGAGAACATAGCTTTTGAATATATTAATACCCTTTGCAAATAAATTGATAAACGATTTGGTTGCCAACAATTTTGAAAAATTTAAAGAAAATTCAGATTTTTTCTCCAAAAATTTGTTCGACTCAAAATCGACTTGAATCCAAAGATTTATCATCATATCATTAAATACGATAGTTCTATACGACGGTACGTAACTGCTAAAACACCTCGAAAAACATCGGGAAAGGTATCAAAAGACGCGTTTTGACCTCGGTATCAATAACCCGGAAGCGGAAAAGAAATATTTTTTTTCAGTGAAAAGTTATTGCCAAAACCAAAAACTTGATCCCAAAGGAGGGGCCTGATCCATGTTATGTATGTTCAGAACACCTTTTAAATACATATAAGCGTTGAAAAATATTGTCGGTAAGTTTTATAGCTTTCGTTTTGCTTGAAATTTTGTTGGCGACTTATTTGGCGACATGTAAGTAAAATGTGGCGATTTTGGCGACTTTTAGGGGAGAATCTGGCGACATGTTTTAAAAAAATACTGGCAACCCTGAGCCGAAGCCGAACAATGAGTTTGGCACTGATACAACAATCAGCCGAGTACCGAATCGAAATTCGATGAGAAAATGTATAATTGAGTCACGAAGTCCGATATCACATCGCAACTTTTGGCACTCGATACAAACAACTTTATACTTGTTGTTGTTGTTGTTAACAGTGCTTCGCCCTGCCCAATGGGCTCGATCACTCTAAATTGTCATCAGGCTCTTCTAACGGAAGTCCGAGGAAATGCGCAGTTTCCACAGGGTTGGACCAGAGTGATGTAGGTGTTAAAAGAGTGGGTTCAACTGAACAGGAGAAGAGATGCATGGTATCATGAGGGGTCATACCACATGCAGGACATGTATTTGGTATGTTGGGGTTCAGTCTGGATAAGTAAGAGTTTAACCTATTACAATACCCAGAGCGAAGTTGTGCCAGTATGACTCTAGTCTCCCTCGAAAGTACACGCTCCTCTTCAGCCAATTCAGGTGGTTGAGTATTAATAACGGGATTCACAGGCCGAGATCTGAGAGATCTCGGTGTGGAGGTCATTTAGAGCCCGTCTATGGTTCCGCAGATCAAACGGCAAAGAGATATGATGCCGGATCTCATCCTAATGCTTACGGAGATGTCTCCTTATGTCTCTAGGGGGCGGTGCTACATCCAAAAGATGTCGGTTTGGATGACTAGGTTTATGACAGTTCAGAAGGAACTGTCTACTCAAGAGCTCCGCGTGCTCTTGAACATTGAGCAATTTTGCCTCTTGATGGAGGTGAGACTCAGATGACATAAGCAGGCATCCCGTAGCGGTTCTGATGGCGGTGTTTTGGCAGACTTGCAATTTCCTCCAATTGGTGTCAGAAAGGTTGGGCGACCATATAGGCGCAGCATAGTCAATAACCGGCCGGCCAATAGCCTTATATGTAGCAAGCAATGTTTCTTTGTCTTTTCCCCAAGTACTGCCGGCCAGTGACTTGAGGATCTTATTGCGGCTCTGCACCTTTGAGGCTATTGCGGTGGCATGACCAGCGAAGGTGAGGCCGTTGTCAAATGTCACGCCCAAGATTTTTGGGTGGTTGACAGTAGGTAGAGGTACTCCATCTACGTGGACATTTAACTCTTGCCCCATCTGCGCATTCCATGTAGTAAACAGGGTCGCCGTAGATTTAGTCGGAGACAGGGTCAGATTACGCTCGGTGAAGAAGCTGGAAAGGTCATGGAGGTACCTGTTGATTCTTATACAGAGTTCATCAATGGAGGGACCCTTGCCCGAGGCCATTATCGTGCAGTCGTCAGCGTAGGAAACAATGGAGACTCCCTTTTGGTGGGGGGGGAAGTCTCGAAATATAGAAATTAAACAAGAGGGGAGAGAGAACACCACCTTGCGGCACCCCTTGTTTTATTCTTCGTGGTAACAACTTTATACACAATTCTGTTAATTGTGTTCGAGATATTTAGTTATAGACTTATTTTACATCGAAGTGTTAAAAAGGAAAAATGAAATTGCTTAAGCTATGCTCGGTCATTGTAAACATGTCAATTTGACTCCAAAGTATTGTCATTTATTCGACATGTTCCTTTGTACATTTTCGGTCACCAGCGCTCGCCCAAATTACTAATTTTCTGTTATTTTCCACAGTGAACACAACACTTTGGGACACTACCAAGGACCTCGAGCAGTCCAAAGCATAGTATATATATCTTACAAAAATTTTCGGTTTTGACAGAAACGGTTTTTTGGTCATTGTCTATTAATCGACGAACTGAAGTTCAAGTTGAATATTCGGTCGGGGTCTAAAAATAATATTGCAAATGATATATGGATAAATACAATACTCAAACTCAAAAACTGAATACTACCCACGAATCGCCGTCTTAAATTTTTGAGTACTTCCAAAGTAAATTGATCTTAGAAACTGTATATATATTTTACTAAATACGCTAGAACTCTCGGATTCTGGACAATAGCTAGTTTTCTCAGACTTCAGCGAGGTTACCACTCTTGCTTGACTCGATATTTCAGTGAACTGAGACATGCGTTAGGTAGGTAACGCGGAGATGTTTTAGCATCATGGTTATCCCAATGAGGCGTTCGATATTTTGTGGTTGTGTTTTGTCAGTTTGAAAAGGGTTCTCCAGGTTGACCATAACTTACACACCCCAGTAGAGAGGTTGCAGGATCTTAGGTGCTGTTGTTGTTGTTATTTGTAAGTACAGAAAAACTCCCCAAAGTTTTAGGGAAGTGTTACCTATAAAGACGGGAATGTATCCCCCTTGATATCTTGCTTATCTATTCTACAAAAGTGGCACCTAAAGTGAAGGAGAGCAGGAGATGGTATTCGAGGTTAAAAGACGTCATATTTTTAGACAAGCCATCAGGTTGTACGTCACTACCCTTTTGCCAGTACAATCTTAGTTGCCGCTTTATTTTGTAACGTTTCTATTGATCAACCTTCCGCCTGATTTCCTATTTGAGATTTCTTATTTAAACATCGCCATGGTAAAAATGGCGCAATTGATCACGTCTCTGGTTAGGAAGTAGCTTGGGAAAGGAAATTCGTGTTAAATTGTCGCCTACCGGTATCATGCAATCTGAGCCCGAATCGATGATCTTGACGAACTCTCTTGTCATGTATTAGATGGAGTGGTGAATGAGCTGACAGTTTCATCTTGACTTGAGTGGAGGGTCTCCACTGATTGTGTTGAACGCCGTGCCATCTAGGTGTATTTCTAGTTCCTGTTCCGCTCGTTCCCTATTACTTTGGAATGTGGGAAAGAGAACGTTGAAGTTACGGCGAATTGACCGATTTGTTTTCCTGAGTAGCGCGTGAGTGTTGGTGAGATAACCTCTTCGGCAACAGGTAATAATTCCGAGATCAAACTTTCAGTCGATCCCTCGATTTTACTTTTCTTGGAAATGCTCCAACACGATTTTTAGGCCAACACGATTTTTAAATAAATAAAAAATTTTACGTTGAAATTATTATTTATCTCAAATCGATGAGCACCTCAAAATTGTGAGGACATTTTTTTTTAAATTTATTTTTTGTAAAGTAGATACAAATTCCACCCCCCTCCCCTGCTGAGTGATTTATTTTGTTTCAACCAACCCTAGGGCCTGGGTCGAAAAGTTCTTTGAACCCTTTTCAATAGCCCACAGTTCCGCTTTACGCCGACTGCTATCTCTGACAGGAACCCATCACTAACGAGTTCATTCACACTTAGCTTGATTATAATTTTTTGAGGAACCAAAACACCGACGGACGAAATATGAACGAATCGTCTAAATTTTTGTGAATGAAATACAAAAAGCTAAATGCAATACAGAAAATTAACACACAATTATTAAATAATGGACGCGGTGTGAATGCTCAAATCAATAAAAATAATCATTAAATGGCAGTAGCTCAAAGCAGTTAAAAGAATTGACAATGGAATAATAACAACGACTGTGAAAGAATGTTGAAAACTGGTATAAGACACAACGAAATGAAAA
The DNA here is from genome assembly GCA_949987695.1 of Merzomyia westermanni. Lineage (NCBI taxonomy): Eukaryota > Metazoa > Arthropoda > Insecta > Diptera > Tephritidae > Merzomyia > Merzomyia westermanni. Next base: position 199,127,485 of record OX465289.1, on the reverse strand, counting down.
CGAAACCGAATTTGCCACAGAGACGACTTTGTTTTCAATGAATTCTTAAGACATTACAAACAGAATTCAAACACCCACTAGCGATCACTAACAACAAAGGAAATTGCAAGAAAATACGAAAAAGGAACAACAAAAAATGTATTTAAATAATAATAAATAACAATAGGAACAAAAACAATACATGAACAACAGAAACTAGGTAGGCGCGTACTACCAACTTAAGTTAAAATAGCAGACGCGTCTAGACTTTTAAAACGCGCGCGCGCTCAAACTTATAATTTAGTGGCGCGCGTTCGAATGCAATCGCAGAAAATATTGGCGCGCGGCACAGCAATATGACCGCGTAGTATTTTAAAATAAGTAAATGCGTAGTGACAGCCAGTCAGCGCGACGCCCGAAGTCGTATTACAGGACTAGGAGGAACAACAGGCTAAAACGCTTTCGCTAGAAAACGCAATAAATTACAAGCGCGCTCGTTGCGGTACGCATGCTTGACGCTCATCAATGTTCTAGTCACGTCTAAAAAATTGACCATAAATAGCTATATTAATTCTATGCGAGTAGCGCGCAGTAGGCGCTTCTACCCAAAAAAAGACTTGAAAGAAACATAAAAAATAATCGAAAACTGCTTAACGCTTGCTATCGCACAGCTGTTTTACGCGCACACTTGTATAAGCGCACAAATCAGCTGCAAAAGTAGTTTAAAAAAAATGTTACGAATGTTAATTACAATTTCCACCTAAGAACGTGCGCGCACACTAAAGTGACAGATAAGGTCGACGCCACACTTGCAGGCACGCACAAAACGCAAGCGTCTCCAAGAGCATGGGGCTTGAACGCGCGCTTACACACATAAACGCCGAAGCATACTATTTACTATCGCTGCTACTATTTCTACTATACTACTTAGCAGCAGCAAAAAAGGGAGCGTAGCTAATGGGCAACCTTTCGACAGCAGTAAGAGCTTCCGCGGCGTTGTTGTGCGCGCTGTGCTCGCTTACTAGAAATCAACTTATGTTTGACGATCACTTGAGTGAGTCCTTTGCGCGCGTAGGAGTTTATGACAAACTCACTGAACGGTTGTAGTTATGCGCTGCGTGCTTCTGAATTCTTTACTCCTCAATGTATGCACATAGGTGATGCGGTGCCCATTGCGCTCTTCACAGCGCATTACCCTGACTGTCGTTCGTAGCATCAGCTGTGGTTTCGCATGCACTATTCTACTAATTGAATGCCGCAACGCGCATATATTAAGTTGTTAAACATATGCGCCAACGCAAACAGCGCATAAAGTGGAGTTTTTTTTTACCCACAAATTTCTGTTCAACTTTACTATGTAGGAAATATCCGCTCACGTGTGTGGGTATCCAGCTTTGTCCTGTTTCAGCGGTTGAAGGCCGGCTCTGTTGAAATGTTTTTTTTTCGCCATGCGTTAGCTGAGCATAATCAGTATTCGGAGAATTTGGACACGATCACCAAGAGTGACCGATTTAAGTGTCTACAAAGCGCATCACTGTCCTCTGTATTCATTCAGCTCCTATTCTAGGTGAGACCAAGTTCGGACAACGCAGCATCTGCCGGGCATGGTTAGAAGACATATTATACAACATCAAAAAGAAGGAAGGGCTCCCGCTCTAAGCAGTGCTACCGTAAAGTACCAGGGGGGAGGGTAAGTGAGTCGGTCTGCTACGCCGGTCAACTACGATAACGTTACCTATCCTAGAAAGCTTCGCTCACGACTTTGGGTTTGCTTTGTGCCTCCACTTAAATGAAGGTAAATCGTTACACATCGTCTTTAGTCTCATAATCTGGAATCGCACACATACAAAAGTCATTGTTCAGTGAGTAAGCCAAAGAAGTCTTCTAAATACAGAGAGAGTATAAAAAAAGCAGGGCGACGGACCAGTTCGAGCTTTGCTCTACAAAGAATACCAGACAAACTTTCATGGTAATACTCTTCTTTCTATCAACATTCTTGTTGTTCGCTATCAAATTTTTCTAGTGGAAGTCAGAGAAAACTCAAAGGTTTCAGGCATTCAGCTACTTTTAGACTAAATGGAAGATGCGGCAATTATACTTAAGAAGTCTTAGTAAACCGGTATGGGCTACAAAATACTAGCATATCCCACTTAAAAAATTTAACGATGCCTTTCTCTTCAGCAAGTCGTTTAATTTAAAGGTGAAATCGAAACTGCCAGTTTTTGAGTAAGAACAGATTTTGCGGAAGAACAACTTGTGCACAGCTAAGTTGTCGCCTGTGCAGAAGTCTAAGTACATCGTACGCTAGTGAAACCATGTACTGTTCCTGCCGACTGCTCCTTTGTCCAAAAGCGCACGTCTGGCAAAGAATAAAAAATTATAAGAAAACTTTACATTTTAAAGAAATATTTTAGTTTGTTATTTTATTCATAAGATGCTAAGTGCTTACCAAAAAAAACGGCAAATAACTCAGGATATTTTTGAAGAACGTGCTTTCTCAAAATTAGGTTACAGGGTAAAGAGCTAGTTGGTTAACTACTTCGGCTTGGTGTTCATACCACTTTTGTAGTAGTTTACAACTAGTAGGTTTGTCGAAGGGTGCTCATACCCGTCAGTGAACAAATATTTTCTCAGTTACCACTTATTAGCTTTGCTACCAGGAATTCTATAAATATTTAAGTATTGATATAATAACTTATCAATATTTTCGTGTTAAATTTCCTAAAATATTAGCCGTCGGCACGTGGCGCATTAGTGGGTGGGTGAGCAAGTAACTCTATTAAATGTCATGTTCCATTTATTTTAAGTTCATAAATACCTACATGAGCTCAAGCGCGAGTTAAAGCATAACGCCGTGCCTACAAACATAAATGACCAAGAATTACCCACAGTTGCTAAGTTCAACGAAAATACATAAACGCTGAGGTTAAGTAAGGTGCAGGACCTAACAAAATAATTTGATGGTAATAAAAGTTTGTTTCATTGGGGGATGGGCTGACTCGATGGCTGTTATGCTATGAACCGTGTGACACATGTAGGCTGGTACGAGTGCTACTATGTGGGTACATTAATAATTATTGAATCCTTTTACACATGTGTGTTTTTGTTTCGGACTTTTTTCTTTGTTTCCCAACCATTTTCGTGCCGCTCACTTAGCGTCCGTTAATGGCTACGTAAAAACCTTTTAGTCAACGCGTGTCGCCTAATTTGTTCAATCGAATATACAGGATTTAATGATTTTGTTATAGTTAATATTTAGTAGTAATTTTATAAAATGTTAGTGAACGCGGTGATACGAGGCTTCGCCACGTACCCAAATACAAAATGGGTGGGTGGACAAAAAGTGTTTTTTTTTTTTTTTACTTTTTTACCCTAACATAGCCTTTTTTTCTTAACCCACCGTAGGATACAGAAACAAAGTCAAAATATTTCCTATATCTCAAAATAGGCCACCATAAAAATATTGGCAAAAAAAGCATTTAATTCCCTGCAGCGGGTTTTGAGTGATGGACGTACAAACATACAGACAAACAGACAGAAATTTTGAAAATTGTTGTTTTTGCTTTCATTAGTGAAAATATGACTCCCAGGGATGCACATTAAATTAAGTTCTTAAATGTAGAGACATCGGTCAGCCAACATTTTAATATACATATGTATAGTAATTGGATTTCTTTTTGAGCGATATTAAGATCCTAGGAAAATATTAAGATCCTGCTAATGCAGTTGGGAATAAACACAATTCATTAAGAGACCACGTTGTAGGGGATAAGTGCAAGGAGATATTGATACGTTCGTTTTTATGCCCATAATAGTTGAGAAAGAAATCAATTTGGACAGAGAATTGGAAATAGCAAGCGGTCTCCGTACACCTGCAGGGGCCTCGTGAGTAACACCCTGTGGACTTAATCTGCTTCACACAGTCGCATGCTCCTTTCAGCTCATCATACATTTATCAAAGGCTAATAACATGTTTTTAGAGGTATTACTTGTAGACAACTTTCATTTACACTCCGTAGACAACCCTCACTGCTTCACCTTTTGTATGCTGGATGCAATGCGCTGCTCAGTTGTAGGCGGACAACCGCCAGTTCAAATTGAAAATCAGAATTATTTGCAGTGATGCGACACAAAATTAGGCACACAGTCTGGTGTAAAATATTGGCACTGAAAGAATTCGGCGATATTTCTTTCCGGTGAGTTTAACCTGACTCCGAAAACATTTTTAATCAGTCAAACGCAGCGGTCTATATTGAACTAACGATACATTGACTTTCAAAAGCGTGCCTGAGTTGGCAGAGGGCCTACGGAGAGACTTCTGGTCCGTCCAAAATGGTTTCTATGACGTTATCGGCTGTGATTTGGTCGACACTTTGTTTGGGCACTTGTCGGCCCTGGTTCCATCTTAAGCTTTTGCTTTCATCTGTCTCGGGGGTTCACTTTCGTAGCGCTCTTGCCACATTCTAAAAGTTTCCTCGCTGGTTTCTTATCGAGCTCTTTATCCTTATGCCTTCTTTGGCTGTGGCTTTAGAAGCCTTTAAATCAGTTTTCCTGCCGTATCGAGCATGCATTATAGCCGGTGCCCAGATGGCGCGTTTGGGGATCTTTGCTTATTAGTCCTAATTGCTGCGTCCTCAAGCATGTTGATCTGATCTTCACTACCTTCCCTCATGGCCTAAGAGGGGAAAACTGAGTTCACTATGTTGGCTTTCGGGCCCAAATCCTTTTCAATACTATACTTTAGACCAGGCACACTGTCTGGTATTCGTTAGGTTGTGATCTCGGAGCGAGTATTTACCGAATTCAGCATAACTGGTTCATACTTTAGTTTCAATACGTTCCATCTTCGGGTGTTTTTGCTTCGGTTCTCTATGACTCTGTCTATTAATGTAAGCTCTGTTTCTATGGAAATGTTTTTTGGATTTTTCACACTACTGTAGTAATATACCGTGCTTGGAGTTTGCATGCCGACCACTTTACTACTCCAGCGGTTTTCGTTGCTCGATCAGGTACGGTTAGAATGTGCAGGGGCGGGTGGCAATTCCGTTGCTCATTTGAGAGTCAGTGTGGCACTTGATATACCTACATTTTTTATATTCTTTGTTTTTATAAATTCTCATACCATTTCTGCTTAGCTTTTTGTTGTTGTTCATTGCTTTTGACCCCTTATTACTCACACTATGAGGCTTTTACTGTTGTTACTACAGTTGCTCGTGTTGTTGTAGCAAAAAACGTGCACAGCTGTAAATATCATTACCTTTTGTACACCTATTTAGTATTGTTGTTGTAGTTATTACTGTTGTTGTTGTTGCGCTTTTGTTACCGGCACACAGCACCAATTCCCCATATGTAGACTTCGACAAAATAATTACATTTACGAGTGTGAAGATAAAATTTACGATAAGCAACAACAAAAAAAATGTTAAACAAAAAATAAAAGTAAAACAAGCAAAAAAAAAATGTACAACAAGAAAAGCATGCAAAAGCCTGGTGTGTCATTGCATATTCATTCGCTTAATTGGTGAATTTATGTGAGAAACTGTAGACAGTCATTAGTTAAACCAACCTGATTTGCGCCAAAATAAGAATTTGGAAAAAGTTGCTGGTCAAAATCAAAATAAATTAATCACATGAATTAGTAACTTTTTTTTCAGTAAATCCTGTAGATGCTTAAAGATGATTGTGTCGCTTGTGTTAGGAATGTTACGGCAGTGAGCTTACTGGAACCGAATGTTTCAAATTTGATTTATCGAAACCGAAATCAAAGCTTTATCCACAGTGGAAGCCGGAACAAAGTACTAAAAATACATATACATACATATATCTAATATATTCGTTTTAAAATCAGGTATTAAGATTTTGGTGTCACTGCCACTTTAGCCATTTAATCAAACTTATATTGTAAAGATATAAATTGTCGCACAGTGGTCGCAAACGGGCATATTTGGTTCAAAATCACCTAGAGGCCACAAAACTTAACCGATTTTTAAAATTTAAACGGGGTATTGCTCAGGAGCTAAAAAGCAAGAGATTGTCGACGCGTTTTTTTAAAATTGTTTGTCTAAAAAAGCATACAATAACTGCATACTCAAAATTTTTATAGGTGGTTTTGAACTTTAAAGGGGTCTTTTGCCCCTAATTCCAGATTTGGGGGGGGGGGGGGTAGTGGAAATTTTGAGTATGTAGTTATTGTATGCTTTATATGGTCTAGAATCTGTAGAACAGTCGAAAAAAATTTAAAAAAATTTGTAATTTTGTTGCACAGTGCTGCTGAGCAATACCCCGTTTAAATTTTAAAAATCGGTTAAGTTTTGTGCCCTCTAGGTGGTTTTGAACCTCACGAGACGACTGTTTGTCGGCTTCCAACGCTAAACGATTACATACAATCAAATCTTATTTTCAAATTAAATTTTTATTGCTCGCTATAACTACTATTTGAAAAAATTTTATTACATTTCAAAATTAAAAAGAAAATTCAAAAATGAACTTTGTCATCAAAATCTCCTATATTTTTATAACACATTTCCGTAGTATATTCAGTTTGATGGGTTGGAATTCACCGTTAGTGTTACCAATTTTTGAATAGTTGGTATATACATGAAATGAAATGAATGGGATTGAAATAATGGTTGTGCCATAGAAAGTGTTCCATGTTTCAAAAGGAACTGTCGATAGTATTATCGAATTTCCATACCACACGAGGAACATAAAATTATTTTCAAATCATTTAGTATTCGAAAATTTGATCCGACGTGGTATCAATTTTGATCGGATTTTAGAACATCCCTGATTAATTACATTGAAATGTATTTAAAAATTTGAAAAATACACAACAAAAGCATTACAAAACAAAATTTTGAAAACAACAAAGTTCATAATATATCTCTTTTTTTTAGGAAATTTTTTATAAAAAATTTTTTGCCACATTCATTTCGATTGCAGTGACTAAAAATCATTGAAAGTTTGCAAAACGGAAAACTATCGATAATGCTCTCGATCTAATACATGCATATATACAGAGGAGTACATACACTCGACGGAAGAACTCTAGTTCTGTAGCCCGTTTCTGTAACTCTATTCGATTGACCGCCTCGACTGCCTTTCGACGTCAGACGCACTTTTTTTGCTTCTGTAAGAAATTAAATTTTCCCTATTTTTTTCTCACTTACTTTGTGGTCACAACAAAATTTTCTTTTTCAAATTTGAATCCAGTCGGCCACATAATATTTAATGATTAGATACGAAAATTGCCATAATTGTTTTTGTTAAAGGACACTTCAAGAAGGATCATTCGTTTCAAATACAAATCAATTTGCTCTACGGTGGTTACTTAACTTCTGGGCTTGACTTAATCTATTTACCAACTAACTAGTACCTATTTGGCGCTTGTAGTATTAGTATAGTAGTTCGGAACCAGATTACTTAGTAGGTTTGACGTGGTCGGATAAATTTTCACAGGACAATCGGAATAGCACCTTAAGGCCGTAGAACCAGAGTGTACCTGTATAACATCCGGAAAGTGACTCACGATTTCAGCGACACTACCCAAAAGTTTCGCGGAGTATTTTGTTGTTAAAACAACAACAAGAACCTGACGTGTAGCCACTTTCTTGGATACTGCGTTAATCTTTAAATAGTTGGATAAACGACCCATAAGTGGGGCAGCTACAACCAAAACCAAACTAACCACCAACGCCTGTATGTCTCGAATACAAATCATATTGAAAAAAAATTAGCGGAACAAATATTTTTTCTGATACAAAAATCAAAATAAAATAAACCAAATGCGCTGGCACGTGATACGGAAAACTTTTAAAGTGAAACAAGTGGTGTGGATTTTTATGATTTCCTTATGCCAACCGCGCAGTCACCGCAATCGTGCGTTGACCCATAGCAATGATGGTAAAGATTGTGAACTCAAGTGGAGAAGGCATGGTAGAAGCATGAGGCGAGGCATGTGAAGTAGCGTAAATATATTTAGAAGTCGGGAGAGGAACGGCGCCTAAAACTAAAACCTTACGCTTGTGAAGGTGACCATAGCACAGCAGGTGGGCTGCAGCGCACCATGGTAATGACGTGAGCTCGCTTGCTCGCTTGTCTTGACTGTCAAATGAACAACGTTGCACTTTAGTAGACCAACTTAAATCAAAAGCAGGCATCCCCCACTTGAGCCTACTCACCAAATGTAATTAAGTACATGCATAGATATTTATGGCGGTATATTTATGAAGTATATATGTATTAGGGATGTCAAACCCGGGATATTGTGACTTTTTAGATGCTGAAAATTTAAGTCGTAAAGACACCTGAGCCTTTATAGCAACTATCAAGACCCTGTGGGTATACCAAGAAAAGTTGGGTACCTACACCTCAAGTTAAAAAAAAAATCCACGAGCAAGTAAAGGTAACGACACCCACGCTACGTAACTCGACGTAACAGAATTGTAGCCTATTTGTTGAACATTGTTGTATCGTGACGCGCCTTGTAGTATCCCTAGGTGTGTATTGATCCATAAGAAAACATGTAAAGAGCATTTTGACGTGTCGTGTCGGGTCGCGTCCCATTGCGTGATGTCGCTAGGTGTATCCTTACCTTAATAGTTTTAGCAGAGAAGCAGAAAATTGACATAGTCGCATACAAGCAACAAAACAGAAAACGCCTGGGGAGTAAATAGCTGTGAATCCTACGACGTAAGAAGATTCTAGACCAAATATACCGAAATGATCAGTTTGGTCCTTCACACGGAAAGCAAATTCCCACGAAGACCACTGATCGTGATCTCGATCGATTTAAAACTTCACCAGAAATTGCACGATTGAGAAACGAGTAATATTTCTCTTATTGCAAATCTTCAGCTCAGATTCGGGGTGCGTGTTAAAAGGCAGACCGATTTAGTCACAAATATTGTGAAATTATTGAAGGGGCAATAGAAAGCCATAGAGCCATATTAGTACTCCAATTATTTGTAATACATTTTAAGGTAAAATAGTTCCTCAAACAATATCTCACTTCAAAGAATAAACTGTTGGATCATAACGATTACCCGCTATCTCGGTCAAATCAGATCTCGAAAATCCCGGGATTGTTAAGATCCAAAAAATTAGCATCCCAAATATGTATATATGTGTCTATATATAAGTTTGTAGCATAACGCGCTGGCGTTGACATAACAGTTGAGTTGCTTTGCATGTCGTGAGCTCCTCTAACCGTAACGAAGGCTTTGGTGCGCTACATTGCGTACCGGGTTACATGGTGCTTTACAACAACAAAAGCAACGCATACTAACGGCAAGTGCGCAATTTATGAGTCTTGTTTTTTCTATTAGTTCTAGAGTGGGGAGCTGTCGACGAGCCACCACATAACTGTCCACATACACGTGATTTAGATACACAGTTTAGTTTACTTGTTCTCATTTGGCCTCGGACGCTGGACTGGCCGTTTGGGCGCTTGCTTTGCTAGCAGGCAGACGTCAGCAGCCAGCTAGCTTGTGACTACGACGCAAACGGGCGCGCTATTTGAGCAGTTAGCGCAGATAATACATCCGGTTCCGGTTAAGCCCATATTTTTGTGTCATTTACTGCCGGAACGAACCGACGACAACAAGTTGCTGTGTGGCGTGGCTTTACATTCTGTGATGTGTGGTAGCTTTAGCAGCGAAGGGGAATTTCAAGAGCACGGGAGTTTGGCGGTAAGCTGGCTTTGACATGTCAGCGACATTATTTGTGTGCCACTGCTGTTGTTGTTTGAAGCTATGATTGTGTTTGTGTGTCGTCGTCTAGATTTAATAGTTGTTGCGTGTTCTCCGACAGTTAAATTTTTTTTTTCAAACCTCACATCTGGATATTAATATGCATGAATGTAAATGTTGATCTCGGACCCCTTTTAGCCAACCAGCAGCTGCGTTTCGATTTCAGCAACAGCACCAGAAAACGTCATTTACATGCGCTTGAGAGATTGGCGTCAGCAGCAACAGTTGTCGTGCTCTATGGGTGGGTTCATAGTTAAGTGAACTTTTGATTTTTGTTGCCATAAATTTTTTTGGTTGTAATATAAATTTGTGACTCTCTGAAGATTCTCTTTAACGATTTTGTGTGATATGGAGCTCAATCAATCGGCTTGCAAATTACAATTTTACTCAATAACACTCTCCAATTCCACTCCCCTCACTACTGAAGCAGTGTCAACCACGAGCCTAAAAGCTCTCCAGATATGCTGCTAAAGCAGAAATAGTGTCTTCGTTGTTGCCCACTTCCTCGTTTGAAATTAGAGATCCGAACTCAAGGAATAATAGAGAAGTGAGGGTTTCAAAGAGAAATCGAATGGAAGAAAAGCAGAAGATACAAAAGAAAATACGAGCAAAAGAGAGAAGGGGAAAAAGAGAGATATCGAAGTAAATAGTTAGAAAATGAGAAAAAAATCAAAAGAAAAGGAAACACAGAAGAGAGATATTAAGAGAGATAGCGTCCAAAAAAGGAGTGGGAAGTTAGAGAGAGAAAAGAGAACGGAGGAGTGGGTGGAAAGCTGGAAGAAGTGATAAGAAAGGAAATTAATAAGAAGGAGGCTGAGAGATAGAGATAGAGCGATTCTATTAAAACGGGAAGCGATGTAAAAACTAAAGTGTGACAGCTAAAATAAATAATAAGGACGGAAATAGAACGAACAAAAGGTGAGGAGATATATGAGGAGAGGGATTTTGGGAGATGAAGAGAGGAAGAGATTGAAACTGACAATTATCTGCAGAGTTCAAAATAGAAACCACACTCTCAGCTAAATAGCCTGGCTCAACCTTCAATCTCTTAGAAAACTTATTTTAACAATTCTTTTAAGAGTCCTACGGTTCGGTCTGTTAAGACATTATATTATTTGTTACAAACAATTACTTTTGAACATTTTGGGTAGATGTCCTAATATCCTTGTAAAGACAGTAGAAATTTTCCTATCCATTAGGTTTCGATTAAACAAACTTATGTTTTTGTTGTCGTTTGTAACGACAACAACACTCCTTATTTTAAGTTCGTGATATTGGCTTGTTTTCCACTATCAAAAACAGGAAGGTGCATTTGTACTTCATATCTTTAAAGGTGCGCTTACCAAAACCTTGTTCTCAAAATAGAAGGTCCTTTAACCCTAGGCACGTAGCCTTCGTCGATTCGACGAATACGCTATTGAAAATTTTCTGTCCCATTTTAAGACTGCCTTTCTAAAAGACTTAAAAAAATATATCAGAACTGTTCCAAAATAATAAAAAATGGTTGATTTCAAGGATTAAGAACTGGTACACATATGCGTACAAAAAATTAAACCAAAAATTAAATAACTATATTAGAAATAAGTATTTTAAAGAATGTTCGTCGAATGGTTAGGTTTTATATGGAGTGAGCGAAGGTTAGCTTTCTAGGGCTAAAAATCTTTATTCGAATGAGTCACGCAGGCTTATGCACATTTAGGGAAACTGTGAAAACCTTCATGGTTGGACGTTCCTTGTGGAAATTGCTGATCGTCTCCCGGTTAACTGGTGTTAAGCTTACGGTCATAGAAGTTTACTGGGATTCAACTAAACTGGGAAGATGTGAAAGTAACTCAAAGCAAGTATTATTATTTATTGCCAATTTTCCTTCTTTGTTTGCAGTTGTCGTTGTTTTTGTTTAGGTACTGAAAGTGGGCGCCGCCACGCCTACTGCCAGAAAATCCAAAAAAATTTTTTGCGATCAACTTTTGCTCATTAAAAATTTCACTACTTGTGCCAAATCATATTGATACAACTTTCACAGCTACCTCGTTTTAAATTTTACAAACAAATTGTTCAGAAGTATATTAAAAAAGAAGGCGTGCCCTCCATCGATTTCGCCCATGTTCACTTTAAGGACTTGACGTCATAAACTCAATATTTGCAACAAATGAAGTTACGACAGCTGAATTTTTGTTCGAGTTATGGCACTAAAAGTTTTGTGGAAGATTTCACTATATAAGGGGCAGGGCCACTCCCATTTTCTAATATTTATATTTCTTTTATTTTTTCTTACAAAAAGACTTTGGAACTGAAATAGTATTGCTATTAAGTTATTTTTCCCAGAAATATATTTGTTTACGATCCTTTTTATAAAAAAAACTTTTATTTACAATTGGGCGTGGGTCTTTAGCCGATTTCGTCTATTTTTCCCCAAAACCTATCTATGATGAATAATATTTGTAGAATTAACTTAACAGAAAGTAGGCGATGCCTTGCCCGTTTTAAAAATTTCTAAATTGGTTGCCTTCATTTTAATATACATATGTATCAAATTTAGTCCTTATAGGTGTTTTTAAGTATTTTCCAAAATATTCGATTTATAAAAAGTGGGCGTATGCCTATCATCAAGTTATCGTGTCCACAGACGGGCAGAAGACGGACGGTTGGATGGGTGGACATGACTTAAACAATTTTCTTTTTCCTTCTGAACACGTTGATATATATATATAGGTTTCTCGATCTCACGGTTTGTTTACTGCGACCTAGTATGCTCAGCTGAGTATAAATACAGCAACAACGCAAATAGAACCCTCGCTGCCAATATAAACAACACTTCCGCATATTCCTTCATTTTCAGAATTAATTCATTTGAAATGTTAGTAAACATGAAATGGAAAAAATTTGTTATACTTTTGCATCAAGCGATTAGCAAATATCAACATACATAGATACACAGCATGTCGTTGCATGCACCATATAAGCAACGTTTTTTCTAAATTTTTTGTGTTTTTTTACGAGTAAAACTGACTGAAGCTCTGCGAATTGACCAAGAGTTGGTCACTTTTGCGTTGTGCACTAAATCAGCGCACGGCAATTAATTATATCAACCGTAACAACAACAACCATCCTAAATGCAAAAGAGCAATGACAAGCTGGACCGACCGGAGTTTTATGCCGACAACAACAAAGCAAATTTAATTTAGCAACAGCAATCGAAGTACACAACTCATTGCCCTCAGAACTCCATTGACACTCGAGTTCTGCGCGCCATTTGCCGCTCTAATTGACAGTGGTTGGGTGCGCGTTAGCCATTCGCAGTTGTGGCCATTGCTACTATATACAACAACAAGTGGACTGTTGTTCCGCAATCGTTGATGGCATCTAATATTGTAGAATGTATCCGCAACCGACTTATACGCCAACCAAGTCACATTAGCGGGCAACGAACTAATGTCGAATTAGAAATTTGCACGCTGAGGCAATTAGTAAAGCAGAGCAATAACAACAACAACAAAACCATAACAAGAATTATAACACAACAAAACATTAAACTAAAGAAGGGCTAAGCTTGTCAGCGATGTGGATGTTGATGAGACGTATGAACGGAGTCTGTGCCACAGTAATTATCGCAAATTTAATGGCCGTCGGTCGTGATGCAAGTAGCGGCGTACAAGAGGGCTTTCAGTGAGGCTCACTCGTGACGACTCACAAACGACCGGATATGCCCGTTACAGGCGAATGAGTAGGAACATTCGTAATACCTTCTCATCTCGTCATTGGTTCGTTGCTGTGGGCGCATGTCCTGCGTCCACTGACAATCCATGTTGCTGCACGAGCGTCATAGTCCTTACTGCATCTCTTTCGCCGTCTCGCCACACAAATACAGTTAGGCAGGATAATTGACGCTACTAAGCGGAAATGCGCTGAAAGCACACAAGCGTGTAAAATAACGTAGGAAGCGTAGAAGGCAAGAGTGGAAGGGCAATGATGTAACTGCTAGCCAAGCAAAAAGGAAAATCTGAAAATCGATAAATAAAACAGGGCCGAGGTAATAGCAAGGCTGCTGAAGAAACTAAAATCTTATGAAAAGCTTAACGGTGGCTGATCAAAATTTTACGACTGTGCTGAGTTTAGATTAGTTAGTTGTACCTCACAAGCAATTTACGTAACGGTTTCGGCTCAGTTTTAGGGACGGCTTTTAGGCAGCTCCTTTCTGATTAGGTTGCAAATAAGTTTTCGGTTAAGGTTTCTGGTTGCTTTGTTTCTGGCATCTAGTTTTGGTTTAACTTTCAGTTACGGGGAAAAATTCGATGCCGGTTTTTGACTTGAAATTATGTTTCGTTTTCTCTTAGATTCTCAGTAATGGTTTCCAGTTTCTGATAAGTTTCCGCATCCAAGGCAGGTTTCGATCTTGTTTTTTGGTTTGCATTTTGGTTAAGCTTCCAGGACAAAGAAAATTTCATTTCCGGGTTTGGTTTCAAGTTATAGTCTGCCCAGGAAAGGTTGCGGTTCTGGCTTCGGTTTCAAATTAGGTTTAGGTTTTGGGTCCGGTTAATGGTTTGGGCTCTTTTTGGTTCTGGATCGCTTCGGTTAGCCTCTTGGGTTTGATTGAAATTATATGTCCGGTTTATGTCCGGTTTCGGTTTCTGATTATGTTTCGGTTTTGGGTCTGGTTTCGATCAGAAATTATCTTTTTTTTGGGTCCTATTTTGGTTTCAAAATATGCTTCAGTTTTGATTCGAAGTTTTTGTTTTGGCCCCCGGTCATTAGCATAACATGGACTTCGCCAGCTTAGCACTGAACTTTTATAATGTGAACGAAGTCTATGGCTTTGTAAAGCTTGTTAAACACGTAATAAAGTTTCGGGTCTATTCTCCTCTCGTGGTCTTTTCCCAGAATCTGGTCGTTGGCGGACTTACAAAGTCTGCAGCGAGAGTTGATTGTGTTCCTACTTTTTATTTTTTTCGCCCTACGTTTCCTTTTTCGCGTCACTTTAGCCTTAAATACCACTGCACGCTTCGCTCAAAAACAACATGGTTTTGCAGGCAGAGTTTTTTTCTTCCGAAGCGACACTGCGTTGTACTTCCGAGACCACTGGAACCCTATGGTGTGCTCAACAGTGGCATGCAGTCATTGAGAAATATGCTGTTGTTGTTTGTGTTATGCTACAATCTACGTGGCGTTATAGGGAACACTTTAATAGCACAATTCTACATCTCGAGTATTTGAAAACTTTTCGACTAACCAAACTTCATTTTATTTTGCGGAGGGTTTTTAGAAATCGAAACACTCCTCCGTTGTAAACTCCCTAAACATTCCCAACAAAGAATTTCAAACTGATCTCCCAATTTTGATTATGGCATACCATATTTCTTCCTCATGAAAACAACCAAAAAAATGTTTCTTTTTAAACAAAAGCTTCTTTGTTTCGTTAAATGAAAGCGTATTTCCATACATTATGCAACACTTAAACACCGCGAGGTTATAAAGGGTTAAAGGCAAACGGCCAATCAGCCATCGCACTTGCAGCAGTCAGTCGTTTAAATATTTACTTAGTACAATACACCGAATTTTCCAATAATTGTTTAAATTATTTAAATAATTATTGTAAATAAATAAATATGTACTTCCTTTGTTCTTGTTTTTTTTTTGTTGTTTTCCGCATTGCACATTTAAAACAATATTTGAACAGCTTGGAAACGAAATGAGCTTACGGGCAAAGTGTTGCAGTAAGGAAATGACTGTTTGTTGGGCATGGGACGAGGTGTAGGTGGAGTTGTTAAGGAGCTTCTGCTAGATTTATTATTGTTTTTTGCTGTAGGGAGGGCAAGTGTTTTCGGTTCCACGTGTCGAAAGTTAATGAGTTTCTTATGTAATTGTGTTGGAGGGCGAAGACAATGAGAATGGGTTTCTATTATTTTGATTGAAAATCCTCAATTTAGCAGGTTCCTTAACTCCAATATTTTCATCTTTTACTTTTGGCTGTGTGGATAGTTTCACCGGACTCCACCTACGCTGCCAAAGAACCACATAAAGTAGCGCGTTTTCCTGATTTAAAGCATGCTTTCTCCCCGAAGGCTTGTATGGGATACTTGGTATCATCTAATCAGAAGAATTACGGGCTGACTAACTCTGTAAGACGCAAGTAAAATTAACGACCCGCGATTCCACAGCAAACGAATCATTCCCGCAGCAGTCGGGCTAGTACCAGAAGGTCCTAGTTGTGAATCGCAACGGATTTATTCCGGCGAAGGACTGCGGGGTCGGAGCTTCTTTATTCGTTAGTGTAACACGACCTACCCCGAAGTCTATGAGATTAAATCTGCCTTTAAGACATACCAGCATACAGGCAGCTTCTTTTGGCCTTGTTGGAATCGACCAAGAGATGGTGTGTTCTTCAGGATTATCGTGATAAGCCCACTTGGAAGCGTCATTGTCATACTCAAGATTTGGCAGGGTGTCTAAGTCGTAGCGGTACAAGCAACAAAATTATGCATTGGATCTGATCTTAAAAGATGAAATTGGTGTTTAATGTCGACATCGACGTAGGGATTTCGAGATTGGAACCATTGATGTGTTAATTCTGAACCGCCGAAAATTTGTTTATTCAATTGGAATTCTTCAACAATTTGTTGCTATCATAGCTATCGTGGGGCCTTCTTCCCAGGGAAGAAGGGAAAGTTTCAGAAGTGAGTACATTGACCCCATTTCTGTTGATTTAACGCTTAATTTTTGGGATTTTACTTCTTCATTGCTGAAATTCGCGAGATTCTTTATGCGTATTCAAAACGGGCATGGTGTTAATCAAATACAACAACAACACGAATAAACAATGAAAAACTTTGTAACAAAATGTGGCTTTGAAAGTCGATTTCCTTGCAGGTGGGAGTAATATATACATATCACAGGGCAGCACACATAGTAGATCCTAGATCTAAACAGAGCTCCGGGATAAATCCCTACAAATTAAAGAGTTTTCAAAGCAACTGTTTCGAAGGAGAGATAAAGTAAGCACATAGATGTTAACCTCAAGAAGACGGATCTGCTACTCTTCACAAGGAAGTAGAAACCACCTTTTTTTAGACTGCCAACATATAACCCTATAAGCTAGCACAAATAACCTATGACTAATACATAGTTCATAGAAAACTTAAATGTATGAATGCATGAAGAGGAAGGTGCGGACAGTCTGCATTGCTCTCGACGCTTTTAAAGCGATATGCGGTAAAAACTGGCGTCTCAAGCCAAACCTTGTCAGTCCAAACTAGCACAAATGTTCGGCCTTGAAGTATGTAATCAGTGTTAGGATTGCAAAGAACTAGTGGTAGGTTACGGTTACAACTTAAATATTTTTGATCAACAAAAATTAGCCGTTTCCTTTGCCATAAAAAAAATTTATTAGAAGCAGTCTTGGATTACGGCACACTTGAGTCCAATGCTTAATGAACCATACTCCTTTTCAAATCAGGCCAAAAGGAAGTTTATTACCTCTTTTACTTCAGATTTGCCAACTTTCCTTGAATTGTCTAAGAACTGCTCATCAAAATAAGTTACTTAGATGCCTCTTCGACCAGGGCATCTGCTCTGGATTCCTAACCATCATACGAGTACATTTGCAGCTTCTTAAATTTCTTCAACAGAGCGTCGGTAGGCTTTTTTCGGGTTGACCCACAAGGAAGTCTTCTTTAAGTATTTAAATAATGTTGTAAGAGCATATCCGATCATATTTCACTGCATGTGTGAAAGTTGTAAAGGTAACAGTTTGCATTACGAGAAATGTTTTGACCTTTCCTTGCCTCGCGTCCCAGCGGCGTTTCCCTCGAGCTCCCTACGTACCTGGATCCACATTAAGTTCAAGCTATTCTGTTAGGCCATTTCTTGTAAAGTCACCGCAGTTCAGAGCAAGTTTATTTACGGATATCAATTTTAAGAAGATATACCAATTGAGTGGTGAAAGTCCCAGCTTTGAGAACCATGTGCTGGCAAAGAGTGACTCTGCGTTGAATTTCTCGGTGGGACAACAACAGTTATTGAGGGGACTAAATAAATCTCAAATTCTGTGAGGCAGCTTTTTTCCTGATTCCTTTTAGTGAAAAATGTATATTTTCTTATGATGTGAATTTCTCTGTGAGAAACCGTTATATTGTTTTGAATAACTGTTATTTTGGAGTCCTAATAAACAATAACGCACCCGTTCTCATATCTGCAACAGCATGAGGCGGCATTTCCCCATTTACTCCTTTCTACCCCTCTCAGAGATTCCTTGATCTCTTCTTTCTTCTTATTCCTTCTCTTCTTTTTCTGCTTCTTCGTTTCAGTGCCACCTACACATTTCCCGCTATCATTTCTATTCTTAATTTTTATTGTTGTAACTTTCTATTTGTTGTTATTGTTAGAAAGAGTTGATTTTTGCTATATTTTCCTCTTCTTATTTTCATTGCTTGACAATTTGTTGTTTGCTATTGTTGTTGCTTTGTTTTGTGTTAAATATGGAATATCGACGCAACGCAACTCGGTGCTTCTTCCATCAAAATTATTTGTTTTTGGTTTTTATGGATGGCAATGTACGCAGCGACGACAACAAGTTGCTGCACTGCGACAATGGTTTTGTTGCTTTTTATGATTTATTGATTCGAAAACAAATGCGGAACGGGGTGCACAGAGTGGGCGAATGGTGAGTTTTGTTTACAGCAAATAGGATTTCCCCATTGAGACTGTGAGTAAGCAGCAGGTGTTGACTGTGCAGTGAGGTGTTAAATGAGACCTGGATAGAGGAGGCGTACAATCAATTACTTACAAGAGTTTAGGCATATTTTTGAAACAATAAAAAGTCATTCCATTCAACCAACAAAGCTGTTTATGAAGTTAGTAAATGATAATAAGTGACCATTTCAGATCTTTGGTGTGCAGGCTACGGATGGATGCCATGGTGTTTGGTACTAACTTTGAATTATTTAAAGAACATCTGTTTTTCGTACAAAGTTCAGATCATCTTAGTCATTTTAGAATTGTGAAGGCGGCGTATTTTCGACTGGTCGGTCATACTTGAACACTAAAGAACTAATAGAAAGGAGGCAGCTTGGAACTTCTTCGTTCTTGGGAAGGTGATAAACATAATCCCACAAACGTAGATGATGATGAAGCTTGGAACTTCTTCGTTCTTGGGAAGGTGATAAACATAATCCCACAAACGTAGATGATGATAAAGCTTGGAACTTCTTCGTTCTTGGGAAGGTGATAAACAAAATCCCACAAACGTAGATGATGATGAAGTTAATAACAACCTAGCAAAACACAACCAGCTACAAATGGCAATATATCTTTAAAACAAAGATTTTAAAGTAAGGAAGTACGTAAGCCTCAGGCGCAAGAAACGTTCTCGACAGCGTGAGCCCCTTAAAAAATTTAAAAAACATATAGATACACTCTGAAGCAATGTGGAAAAGGTCACTAGTCCAAGATTGGGAAAGGCTTTTAGTTCACGAGTGCACCAGCCAGACGACAGTATCAACTAAGTTGTGTTAAACACTTTTTCAGCCCCACCCCAGAAATAAAAATTCCAATAACGAAAATCACACCCTTTCATTTATTGTTTCCGTCTTGGTCTATGGCGTAAATGCCTGGACTTTGACAATATCATCGACTATAGGACAGAAAGGAACTTAGAAACATTTTTAGATGAATATTATTTAATGAAGTTGTTGTTGTTGCAACCACAAACCACTCCAGCACTCATTTTCCACAATGAATCCGAAACGCTCAGGTGCTAGCACCTTCCTGTACCAGCACGACTGGCGCGGCAACGATTTGATTGACTAGACCAAGTTATGCCAATGAATCAATATGTTCCGGTCGAGACGATGTTCTTATCAACACACAGCTTTGTAGGCAGAGCTTGTGTAAGGCCCCCACTCGTACGAAAGACCTATTGAAAGGCGACTATAGATCTTTCCTTTTGCTCGATTTTGCAAAACGATTAAACGAAGTTCAAACAATTGAGGGAAAATTAAGTAAGGTATCTCTCTCTGTTATTCTAGGTGTACAAAGTATGGTAAAATTTTATATGGAAGATCACTATGTTGTTGTTGATTTTAAGTACAGTATCCAGACCGAAGTTAAGTCAGAGTGAATCGCATTTCGCAACCATCGTGGCGGCTCAGTTGCAACTTGTCTGAGCCCTGTAGGCTCACCACGTAAGTGATGTTTCGGGGCCATGCCAGGCCTGCAAATACAATAAGTTTCCATTGTGTTCTTCTAATTCAGTACAACTTAGGCAAACTCGAACTAGTTCTCACGTGATTTTAAGCCGTTTTTCTAATTATTCCATAGTTTATTAGACCTCTCACCAGTGAGGAGTATAATTACTCGTTCTACCTTCGTTAGGCCTTATTTTTATAGTTAGTGTTGTTTTTGTCAATATTTACCTTTTTTTATTAAGATGACAAGTTGATATTTAAACTAATTGACATTTTATTATAAAGCACTAATTAAGAACTTGTAAAAGCAAATATACTCCTTTATTTCGCCATTTTTTATTTGTTTTGCCATTTATTTAATTACATGTTTTTATAATTTTTTAACTCAACTAACTGTTTTATCAGAAGCACTTGGGGATAGCGCTAATGGCGTTTGCTTTCTAATTTGTTTTTTCGTAAATATATAAGTATAAATATATTTAGACATAGTACATATGTACTTACGTATCTAAACCTGCTGTGTAAATTTGCAGCAAAGCAAATAGATTATCGATGCAAGTAAATACGATTAAATAAAATTTATTCCAACAAATTACTGAAACATTAACATGACAATGAATTAAATAAAAAAAAAAAAATAACGGTTGGGGCGATTAAATTGCTTAAAACGTTTTGTAAGTACAACAATTTTTTTACGAATTCGATGATTTCTCGTTTTTTAAAACTTATTTATATCAAGTAATTTATCATTGGTTGAAAAAAATGTCATGGGAAAGATTTAGAACTGAGTTTTCGAGAACATTTGGAGCACTTTACTTTCTGGTTTAAGTGGTTGTCGTCAAACTTGTTCTGTTGCTTTCGATCCTCTAGCGGTCTTAAATCTTACTGCTGTTATTGATATTGTGGTTATTGGCATTGGTCTTGTAAGTTGAGTCGTCAGGTCACATAATTTCCAGAAGGCTGGAGAATGGTTTTAATAGTCTGAACACTTTACACTATATTTTTGTTATAACACTACTATTAGTTAAATTAAACTACAAAAGAAAAGTTCTTCTGAGGATTCATGGTGTTGTTGTTGCTGTAACGATATTTTACTCTGAGTGATCCACACGTTCGTATCGTCAACAATCACTTCTCCAGGAAACTGGCAATAGGCTTGGACCAAAGTGCAATTAGTGTTAAAAGATTTTGCTCCGTCGAGCAATTGAATGCTTAATTCCGCTGGGGAAACACCTTGTAACTTTGTTGCAAGAGCCAAGTGAACGACAATTTGAGACCCTCTAGTTATTTTAGTTGTCAAAACTGCAGCGATTTGTTGCCAAAAAATTTAGGAAACCACGGGATAGACCAAGGCATCCTCGAATTAGGATGTCAGCAAATCTGCCCTAAAAGAGTGAGTAGACGCCGTTGTGATGAACTTGCAGTCTATGGTCTGCAAAAACCTAAGTCGTTCCGCTACCTAGACCGGACAATAGCAAACAAATAGATTACTAGTCACATAGTGCTCCTTTGGGTGTACCTGATTTCTTCCAGATCCCACAAGCGTTTGACTGAAAATACAACCAACATCTATCAAATTTACCCCCACCCATTTGCTTTCGTTTATTCGCCTGCTTGAGATATGCCAAGTATGAGTATTATTGCTCAGTCAACCAGTCAGTTAGTCAGTCATTTAAGTTGGATGATATTTCTAAGCTGCCAGGTGCGCGCTCTGATATATGAATGACTAGTTAAACATGCACATATATCACTTGTAAACATAACCTATATGTACCACAAAACTCATCAACACGAGCTTCATACGACATTGAGGCTCCCCTCTTTTCTAGAAGCGAACCTGACAAGCGAAACTCACTGCGTATTTTAGTTACACTTCAGCACACAACTTGTACGTCGACAGATATGCCGACAGTTAACACGTCAGTTAGTTTGACTGTGAGCTTGCCGAATAGCGTGCGCAATGCGTCGTCAGGTTTTGTTGAGCAAAACAGTAGCTCCCCAGCGGAAGGATGATCACTGGAGCGTAAGTTGATGAAGCGGCGAAGCGGTGATGCGCTGATGGGTTGATGAGGCATGCGGCACGCTATGACAGCGAGTTGTTAGATATGGTTTGGGAATGGAAACTAGAACGTACATTTATCAATGCGGGGTTACATACATATTTACATATACAAGGTGTCGCAAGAGTTAGCCTTTAATGTTTAAAATTGTTCCAAGTAGTGGAGTCAGTTCTGGACGGATGCAACATTTCTTGGTTGTTCGGCAACAACTATTCAATAACACGACATTTGCCACACCTTCTGCTTTGTCTGGCACCAGAAAGCTTTAGTGAAATCGATTTATACATTTCCGTTGTAAAATTCTATAGACCTACTGCGGACTGCACTGCATTTTAGGAGACACATTGGACACTGGCATAACTCAGTTCGAGAAACTATGTTGACAGGCAGGTATTGAGACCAGTACTTGTTCACCAAGACAGAAGTACAAACATTTCTAAGCCAGCAAGAACCAAGTCCTACACTGTCGTTCATTGGACGCATTGGGTGAAGCTAGGAAGCATATGATTCCATCCTCGGCAAGCAACTGCGCAACCTTCACAGTCCATAGTCCACAGCACGTAAACAAAAGTTCATACCTTTTGTGGTATCTTGTATGGTGTACCAATATATATGTATGTATTCAAAAAATTATATGACAACTTTATGCCCATCGACTTTGCTGCAATTCCACCCTTGTGTAATTAAGTTCACATGACTTGTTGCTGCTACTTTCCCCGATATCCACACACTTCTCTCACGCACTTTCGGCTTTCTTGAGTCTCTACTGACATCCGATTGTTTTAAGCGCTTGCCACGCATTGCAAACTTCCTAAGATATGTTTACTATTGCTTCGCGCTGAGTCGAGTTCTACAAACTTTTCACCGAACCTCCCTGATTAGACGGTAACAATCTTGCCACTTGAGCAGGGATTCCACCGTGTGAATTTGATCGGCGTTTTCACAACTTACACATCCCCAGCATTATCCGTCGTAAACAAGGAGCTCATGCGGGGTATTGTTCTATGCTGGCTGCGTCTTTTACTTGTTTTGTTTGTTGTGACGCATTTGCTGCGCTTGAGTGACGTTTAAAAGCCTGAATAATATTGAATGGCTGAATGTCTTTAAACGTTTGAATATCGCGAATGGCTGAATATGGCTAAATGAAGTTTATATTTAATACTATGAGGAGGGCATAACTAGATGGTTGAAGAAGACGAGGTTTAATGTCTAAGGAGGATCCGTTGGAATTTCAATCTGCTCAACAAAACACTAAAGGTACTTAATAGCGTCTGCTCAAATAAAAACAAGCAAAGAAGTTTGAGATCGTAGGGAATCAGGAATAATATACCCTGTAGTAAGTTTTAGCAATCTAAAGGACCTTTGACAAAGGCAGGCCAAAGAAAATGCCTTCCATTTGTTTTATCGAAAAGAGAAGACTCGCTCGAGTGCATGCAGTTCGTGCTGGTCACCTGTGTTTCGAAGTACATTCCTTTGGTTGAATTGTGCGTCAGTCAGAGGAGGTAAAGGACCGGGATCTCGGGTCAAAAAGCTTACAAGTGCTAGTGTTTGCTGACGAGGTGGAAGTCCTCTCGACATTCTGCGACGTAATTCTGTAAGGAGGCCACTGGCACCTACTAGCGGCTCTTAAAGGTTTGACACAGAAAATAGTCCGGCTAGCAAATGTTTAACGTCGCGCCGAATTAAAACGAACTTCTGTTTTAGAAATAAAATCATCTGGGTACCAGGACATAACTCCGAGTCGGGTAATTGTCTCGCAGATGGTTTGGCTTCAATAAATACAAACCCATCCGAAATGGCTTGTAATAGTGAAAGGACAGGTAGGCCCCGGCCCAGTTAGGCAAACGGAATGACCTCTTGCTATGTGATGAAATCCTTTTAGACAGCTTGTGACAGCCAGTGGTTACCAGAACTACTAAGGTTCAGTAAGGTTTTCCTATTCCTTAAGCTTTGCGATTTAACAGAAGGAATCTTCTAGTCTTTTCAACCTGTGCTATTCAGCCGGTTAAGATTGACATGACTTATTGCATTTGAACTAGTTCTTGGTGGATTGAATGGTGTAATAGTACTTGTTGGAATAAGTTCGGTAAGATCAGGTACTAGCACTTTCTGGTGCCACGAACGATTTGTGTAACACCTCGAACCTCGTGGAGTTTAGTTGCCTCTTACGACAGCAACCCATACCCTGGGCATATGCTAAGCCTATAACACGCTATGGAATGGACTGAAGGACGGTTGTAAATATTAACGGAAGAAACTCAACCATGTGAACAGCGGAATCAATGTATGATGGGATGAATGTGTGGCGGAAGCGCGGACGGAGGGAAGAACAATTGACTAACCTGTAGTTAGACTAGTGGGATTGAAGAAGCCATAATTGCCCGTTATGGGGAAAACATTTTCGTGCCAGCTCTGCGGGGTATAAAAACATGCTCAGACCCCAAGAAACTATACTACGCCCAAATAATAAGCCGTTAACATGTCTATTCTTGAGCTCAAACAGTAGGATTTCAACACAACAAAAACCTCTTTCGATCTCATTGTCCAGCGCTGACAATAGCCTGTAACATTTTCATTGGCTCCGATTGTTGAGCGTTCAGTTGTCGGTGTGTGTGATCGCACAAATGCAAATTTGTGATCAGAATTGCATGATCCGTTGCGCTTATCAAATTGTTGGTGAGTTCATTGCATATTCTTTGTTCACCCTTCCCTCGTGTTGTAAGGTTGCAATGTAGCTAGGAAAAGTTGCGATCGGAGATAGCGATCACACAGCCAACAGCTGCACTTACGACGCTCAACAAGAACAACAAACACTCACGGTATTAGAACAAACAATCAAACAAGAGCCATTGAAGCCTTCGTCTTACTTTCACTACACACATCATATCTTAGGTTGTTGTGTTGTTGTCATTTCTATTCTGCATTCTTGCATTGTCTGTCCATTATGAGTACATGAGTGACTTTTCAACTGTAACGAGTTGATTTGCATATTTTTTCGATCTCTTTCCAAATTTTTTTTTCCTTTCCACACATTTTCATATTTTCACATTTCCACATTTGGACGTGGTGCTGGTGGTGGTGTACCAATGAAGCTATTAACTCGTTAAGTGGCCATGAAGTGGATGGTTTGTTGGTTGGTTTGCTTGTTAGAATGCTCGGACGAGTAAATAGTCAATCGTCTTCGGCCACCATTAGCACTCATTGCTCTATTCTTCAACACTTAACGACGTTGCCAATGGCTAACGCCCGATTTGTGGGTTAACTGGAAAGGTAATCATCAGTTGCGCTCATAATTTATGATTAGTTGTCATCGCTACCAAAAAGAAAATTGAAGGGGGATGTACTGCCGGCTTGAGTTGTTACGAACAAAAAAATATTTTTTAATTAGGTGAGAAATTGTTTAATACAAAATCTAGGGAGGGAGAGCTACATAGAGACAGAAGAAATGGTTCCATACTAATATTTGTGTTGCAGCAAAATAGAAAATCTACTAGGTCGGTATCTTTAATTTAAATTTCAAAATAACAGATTTTTGTCATAGAAGGATAAAGAGGTATTTTAAAATATGTGAAGATGGTTTAGGAGAGGGAGGGCGATAGGGACAGGCACAGGCAGGGCTGAAGGCAAACAATGCTTCGACGGTAGACCGAAGCAGGGGGATAGAAAGAAGAGATGAAACGGAGAAATAATAAAATATTTTGGACAGGGAAACATATCCCGGATCTGATCAGGATCCTCCTACGAGTATGGATGCGTTGCCGATGTGTTTCAAAGAACTTAGCCCAGCAGCTTCTGCAGATTGCATAAAAGGGTGGATCTGTAGGTTCCAAGCTGGAAGTTTATCTTGATGTTAAAGAAGATTGTTTAGTTTTTTTCCATTTACCCAATTAAGTTTCATAGACCTCTTGATACCCTATACGCATGAAAGGGTTATTTATATACACCGGTAGGTACTCGTATACCCATGGCCTCTTTTAAACTTTTGTGCTAGCATGAGCGTTACAAATGACTAAGAAAGTAGTCAGTCTTCGCTATCATCACAAATTATTTGTACTCCTATGTCGGTTGTGAAAAGGACAGTTCCACAGCTTGCCCAAGCTTCGGTTAGACATTATAATACTAGGAAGGTCGATTGAGCCCACTCAGATGGGAGACGTTGTGCCTTATACTTTTTTACTGTCTTCCAAGCGGTATCAGCAATCAATTATTCTGGTAATAGGATGCTCTGCCATGCAAATGACGGGTTCCTCTGGTCACCTGTGGTCTGTTTTTAAATAGAAGGATCACGGGTCACTTAAGCAAGCACTGAGGGCTGATGTTACCTCTGCAGCGTAATGCGATTTGGATTACTCAGTTCTTTGGGGGAGTTATAAGGTGGAGGTAATCATATCATTGCATGCATCGATTCTGAAAGTAATCAAAGACATCAAAGTGATTCCATGTTGCATTACTTAGGACCTTAACATTGTTCATGTGAGCCTCTTCAATAACGGTGCTACCTAACCGAACCTAACCACCAAGTAAAAGCTAGAGTATTCCAGAAAGCTCATTCACGTTCTATAGCACTGCGCTTAGAAGAACAAGAAAATATTAATATTTCAAATAAATTTGAGTTTTAAATCCTTTTCTTCTGTATAAGTACAAAAATGTATGTATGTGAAATCAATTTCCATACTTTGTATTGTTTTCTTTGTCTTTCATCTAAGAATCCGGTTCTGTAACAAGAAATGCCAAAACAATACCAAAAAAATATAAATTAAATTTTATTGAGGCCAAAAAAAAAAAAACGAAAAATATGCGGACAAATGACCACCAATTGTTACAGCCAGTTATGACGAATTGTCAAAAATTACAAAATTTTGTAAAAATGAGTTTTGAATTCTCAACAATCAAACTGGTTTTCGAACTCAGCCCAAGCTTCTCGCTGCTTATGCGCCTGCGCAGTGTTGTAACATGAAACCGAAATAGAAATTTTCGCAGCGTTCAACATTTTAATGGTTGAATTATGGTTTTCGGTGTCGCCAAACGATTTTAATTGTGTCCAAGTGCTCTGCATTAAATTTTTTTCCTTTTGAGGAAAAGTCAGCAAAGCAAAGAAAAGGAAATTAATCGAGAAAAACATGTTTTAGCTACCGATATTAACTGCGCAAAGTTCAGCAAAGCAGCCAAATGTCAGCGGCAAGGACCCCAGCTTGCATTGCGGAATATTTTCTCACGACATGCATGGACGTTAGTTGTGTGTGTGTGTGTGTGTGCTGGTCCGGTTATGGGGTCAGAGGGCGTACTGTGTGTGACTCAGCGCTGCTACGTCTTATCGCAAATGACAAGGGAAAATGCTAACGGCATTTACAACTTCCGTTAATGCAAATGCCAACACAGCACCGCGATAGCAATGCGCGCTCTCTGTGCTTATGATTTCCTGCATATTTCACGAGAAAAAAAATATGATTTGTTGCATACCTTTGATGGCGCGAACTTGCGCTCGCTTTTTTGGGGTGAAAACACACGAAAAATGCAGCGAACAAATATCTTGAGCTGCAACCGGTTTTCTGTGATACTTTTCAGATATTTTCAGGCAGTGGCGTAGCGAGGGTTTTTGCAAGGGTGGGGGAAGAGTTTATGTACAGAATGTATTGTTTGATAAACGCTCTTTTCTTCCATTATAGGACTCGTAAAAAGGTACTTTGTGGTAGCAGCTACTTTGTGGTAAGAAACTGGGATCCTAACGAAATATTATAACTTGAAGTGACAGTTGGACCAGATCAAAGAAGTAATTTCCGTAACAGTGGGCCCAGTACAAAAAGGTGTTAGAACTGGGGTAAGCCGGACCAAATTCGGAAAAGGTCGGTCGACGTTGGTAAAATAGCCCTAAAACTTCGTGTAGCTATTTTAGCTCCCATAAGGGTCATAACTTTGGGCTATAAAATACTGCAGTTGTCTCCATGCCAACTCCACCTTCAATCCCTATCCCACCTACTTCCGAACTCGCCCTCGGCCAAGTCCACCTTTGATTGGCTCGGGACTAACAGAGAAAATATGAAGTTTCCTGACCAATTAGTCTTTGTATATTTATCAAGCAAAACAAGAACTGTTAATGGAAGAAGGCGTCTATTTAGAGCAATCGGGGAATAGCCGAAAGTTGTAGTTAATGGGGAGTTCTTTTTTATAAAACTTTTACCCCCTTTTCCATCAGTTTCGATATATGCGTTTAGAGATACATAGTTTTCATAACGCAATCGAAATCGTTGGGTATGCTAGGGAGTTTGTATGCCGGTTGTTGAGCGTTTTTCTAGAATCTGTGTCAATCAAAAACTATCTTATATTTCCCCATAAGAAGGACAAGCTCTGGCCGTCTTGAATCTACACCCAGTCTCCATGCCTTCAATCAGGTGGTTACACAGAGCTCAGGCTTCCCTCCCCTACCGGTATACGCCCATGTATGTCAACAATTATCTACTCCTTCTTGGCCGCCGCTACCATCCACCAACACCGCCAGCTTTTCCACCCTTGTTGCTGCAAATTAATGGAAATTAAAACGTTAGCGAAGGCGAGCCGCATTAAAAATGATTGTTGTTCCAGTTTTTTCCTTCAACTACAATGCTTTTATTGCTATTTTCGTTGTTGTTGTTGTAAGCGATCTATTCATTTTAATTATGCCACATGCGTTGGCTGGCCTTTCTTTGCATATGCGACAAGTTTGAGCGTTTTTGGTTTAATTTCCCACGATTTTGATTTCAAAATGCTTTTTTCGATTCTTTCCACGCTCACCCGCTTTTATCTTAAATTTCCTCAACATTCAATCTAATTTTAACTTCGTTGGGTCAAAGCTGTAGTTAGGTAGCAAATGCCGCTCGTAAGATTTAAGGGAAATCCGGTTGCATTGCGATGGTGTTGATCGTGTTGGTGGTGTCGGCTCCTGTGTTGTGATGCTGCTGTTGTTGGCTTGAGTCTGTTTATTCGCACGCTGGCCGCCGACTATTCGCGCCTTTGCAACGTATTGCTTACGCTACAGAAGGGTTCGACCATACATTCACCGCGACTCAATCTCTCGATGTAATGTGCACTGTGGGCTCTTCTAAACCAAAGAATCTAAACAATTACTTTACCATGTAATGAATAAAAATTAAATGCCGAAAGGCCAAACCACTTTCGAGATTCAGTCTTAGTATATAATAAAACTTCAGATATATAGCCGATTTAAAGCTAGTCGAGGCCTCAACGAAATGAAAAATAATGTAGAAAGGGTTCTCCCCTGTATTTCTCACATAGTGTCAAAAAAGTATACCAGAAGACCCAGGACCAAAACGTCTTTACCCAGTCGGAGCTATTCCTATAAGTGTCTTAACCTCGTCCATTCATCATTTTAGGTGAAGGTGTGTCCTTTGAATAACCTCAGCCGAGGTACTCAAATCTCGTTTAATGCCTTATGCGGCACAGAGAGTCTGTTTTTACTTACCTAGTAATTGGCCCTTTACCATTTAAACGGCTTTGGCAGTACATCAAAGCTAGCCCGTCTATTCTTAGGCGTGCTAACTGGTTTCGATAGGAAATAGATATTGATTTAAAGTCGTTTTGGTCAATACAACATGCTCTGCTTAGATGAGCTGCTGTCTTTTAATCAATAGGTAATAATAATAATGCCAATTTTTAGAGTTAACCTCCGAGGAGATTAAGGCTGAGCTGATTTTCCAACTTTGTAGTGTGCTGCTTCTATGCCGAATCCAAACTGCATCTGGTAAGACACTTAAAGTTTTGTTGAGAAGCTTTGCATTGTCGAAATGCACTCGGAGGGTTGCCGATAACTGCAGAAGGGTGTCCCCGTAATAAAAAATTTGTTCTGAACATGTTGGTCTTCGCTATACCGGCATTCGAACCTGGGACCTTCGATGTGGTAGACCAGCAGACAACGACCATGCCACGGAGGCCGATCCTGTAAGATACTCGTTTGTTAAAAATTCCGGCTTCAATACCTTCAGGAGTTATGGAGCGTTTCGTCCTATTTGGTTGGAATCTCAAAACATTGAACCAATGGTGGACCCAATGCTATTTGAACCTCTTATCAAATCCCTTGATCTCAGCGTTATCGTATTGGAAGTTTGCAGCTGTAGCGTTCACTTTTAGCTTTCACGATATGCTACGCCTGCTCGATGTGAAGGGGACAGTTCCTGGGCTCACCATGACTAGAACATATGCACATACGAACCTTCAAGACAGAGGTTCCTACGGAAAGTCGATCATCCCTACGACAAACAGATCTCCGTATAGGTATTACACAAGTTTTACCCGATTAAGGGCTGTTATCTCTACAGATAGTAATAAAATTGTGAAAGGTCGATGTTGTACATTCAGATATTCAGGAAAAATTACAGGAGGGCTCATCATTGAGCCAATAAAATCCAAAGCAAGAGTTTTTAAAATTTTAGTTTGTCTGTCTGTAAGTTTGGACGCGTATCACTCAAAAACTGCTCAATAGCATTCAATGCAACTTTCACCGTTACATTACTTGATGATTAACTTAAAGTTCTCAAATATCAATTATTACGATAACTCGATCGGTTTCGGAGTTGCCGAGCAATATGTGGACCAGGGTGACCCAAAATATGTTAGTTCAATATGGGCTTCAAACTAAATGTGCTAGAATGCTGCAATAAGCGATGTGAATAAGTTCCATATCTCAACTTTTTTCGACGATAGAATGATTAACATCGGACTCAGTATTTTATGAGTTCTGAGGCGTAGCGAATCGGGACAGGGGTTTCAAGTTTCAGCAGTAGTTGCATCTCCGGTTTTCCCAATGATTTAACAGCCCACTGACCACTGTGCATCACAAGGAAAATGAGAAATTCCCAGCATTTGCATACCTTTGCATCATTCTAGTTCGATTATACCAGCTTTGCTCAATTTCAAGTGGGCTGTGTGCAGCTTTTAGATCACAGACACTCATCTCATTAAATCAAATTTGTGTATTGGGTGCATTAACGTCCAGCTGCTCCTCTCACCATAGACATATTTAATGGAAGAATATATAAATTTTATCTCAAGCAAAGCACTCAACTTTTTGATTAAAAATACAGAAGACCGTTGCAAAGTAGGCAAGGAATTGCATTAGTCTGCATTACCACCAGCACATCCTTCGCTCGCTCTACAAAACACTTTCGCTATGCAAATATGTACCATACGTTTGAACAAACAAATAACCGTACAATTTTAATCCAACACAAGCACCACTTCTTATTTGTCTTGGCATAATTCCACACAGCCATGGCGGTGCACACTGGGGCCGTATGGCCGATTTGGTGCAACAGCGGTCAGAGGATATAAAACTTAAGCTTTTCTATAAATTTTAACGGGATTATCTTGTAGGATTAAATGAAAGGGGGGTTTTTAGTTAAGTAATACATACTCAAAAAATTACACAGTGTAACCAAGTAAAAAAAATTAAAATTACTTTCTATAGGCTTACATACGTTATAGGCCTTACTGAGCGTACCAAAACTGCATACTCAGAATTTGTAATGCCCATCCAAAAACCCTATTTAAATCCGTTGGTTAAAACTCACATAGACGACACAAAACTCAACCTTTTCAAAAATACAAGCGGAATGTTGTTTGCGAAGGGAAGCGTTTGCCAAAGAGTTGTTTTTAATTATGCGCGGAATAGCTCCTCAAAAGCTTCGATTAGGGACCAAAAACTGCTTTTCGTAGGTTGTGTTTTGTGTTGTCAACCTATGAAAACGGGGCTATTGACCCCAACTCCTTCTTTTGAGGGCATATTAAAAATTCTGAGTATGCAGTTTTCGTATGCCTAAGAAGTCCCACAACACACAGTTGAAAGCCCCGGAATAAAATTTTTTTTTAATTTGTTACACAGTGTAATTTGTTAAGAAAAATAATTAAAAAACGCTCTTCGATAAAGTCTTGCATTTAATTAAGCTAAGTAAATCCCGCTGAAAGTTTTGGAGAAATATTTGAGTTCTTTGTCGTGTAGGTAATTTTGTAGCTTCCGGCCCCAGCGTGCCGCGATCTGCTTTCGTTCGGCGTTCTACTTAGGCAAGGCGGTGCTCTTTAGCACTGCAGGCAGCCTGCTGCGGCTCGTCATCTTGATTTAATATATTACCTACTCATGTTCTTGTGCCTTCTTAAAATTGCCTATTTGTTGTTATTGTTGTGATATAGATATTTTTTTTTTGCTCTTCTTCTTCTACTTATAAAATTAATATCACTTACTGATCTCGTTAAACTTGTGCGCTCAACAACATACATCCAGCCTTACCTCGATAAAGGTATAGTTATTTATTCAGTTGCTCAATGGCCAGCTGTTGGCTAACTGCAGGGCGATCCTTAAGCTCACCAAACAACCCCTACTATACCAACAACTAGCCTACTACCCTTTTAGCGGCCTAACCAGGTTTTTGCTTTGTTCCCCTTTGCTCTGCTTTTGATTTAATTCTCGTTTAGAGATGAGGTGTGATGTGAATTTATAATGCTTCTCAGTGCATTTTTTCACAGCAAAAAAATAGTAACGATCTTTAAAGAAAGTAGCGGTTGTAATTGGATATCAAATTGTTGCCCATCACAGCCACGCAAGACATTCCAAAAAGGGACAATGTCCGCGTTGTAAGGGAAAGTGCTGTTATAATGTGCAAAGGTTAAGGGCTTTATTGAGTAAAAGCAAAAGCAGACTTTCTTCAATTCCTTTCACTCTCGCCCTTTAAAGATCTCGTTCTGTAAGTGTCCGAAAATGTTAAGCTGCAGTATTAGGAACTTGAGTTCTTTATGACCTCAAGTGCAGTTTGTTGATTAATTTTTGATCTCGAAAAGGGCTATTGACTGCGGATTTTACTTTTTGTTTTTGGTGCGCTACCCTTTGTGTAATCGTCTTAGAATGGGTTACACTGTCTCGGGTTGGTTAAGTGTAGATTGCAGCAAAAAATGTGAGAAAACATGGAAAATTGAAAGTGAGCATACCTTACGAAAACTGATTATGTTGAGAAGACCAAAAGACAAAACCTAGGAAATAATTAGAGATTTTATCAATATCGTGTCGTTTTTGTAATGGCGGAACATCGTCTCAACATCTAAACTACACCAAAGGCAATTTCGAATGCAATTCCTGAAGCTTCAATTGAATAAGAACTAGACCGGAACTCTGATGCGCGGGCACGGTTTTCGCTTCTTTTTTAGTTTAGAGAAGGCACAACTTATGGTGCTCTAGTTAAGCAATTGTTCGCTTTGGTGATAGGTTTTGCGGCTTAGCCCTACAGCTCCATTTATTTTCTCCAGCATCAAGTTAAAGAAATAGTACGATAAAGAGTCGCCTTGTCTAAAGTTTCTTGCGTCTCCAATACTGTTGGAGCTTTTGATGTTGCTCAACTTTATTTACCATAGTCAGATTTCGGTAGTTATATTGTAAGAGGTTTAGTGGGCTAGAGTCCCACACTGACTGCATGACGCTAACTAGTTTACAAGCAACTCATGATCATGCCATATATGCTTTCCAAGGCATTAATGCTATTTGTTTATATAGAAGCAAAGGCCACCATCTGTTCAGTGCCCCTAACCCGCAATTGAAGTTCCACACGGCCTGTGGGACCAACCCCAACAAATCATATTGATGTACTTACTTCCGAAACTATTATTTGATGGAGATTTTGTGCTTGGGATTCGATAGAGATACACACTCGCAGAATAAGGGACAGGCAGTTCCCAAGTAGCCTACCTCGCGGCAGCTCCTACCCACCTCATTGAATGGAACTAGCAATCTGACGGCAAAGCTGTTACAAAGCTGTGACTTCAATTCTAATGATCTATTTTCTTAATCTGATTAGCAGGACCTTTATTATCTTCCTAGAGTAGTCAATCCAAGTTTATTTTGAGACACTATTTCATGCCCTTTAATGTTTAAAATAAGAGATTTGTGTTTTGTCACTTTGGACGCAATGACAAAGATCTTAAGTTGGTTGCGGGTGCCTTCAGCTCTAATGTACTGCTGAACTCATACTACATGGAAAATCCCACTTCAAGTTATCTAGGAGTCTTGACCTGCAATTGACCGAAAATATACCTAGTCGTTTCATTGTGGACATTTTTTATACAACGTGATCATATGGCGGATATCGAAGATTATTTTATCGGATCGATCCTCTGCCTAGAACTCAATGTTTTCAAATCTGATATCTCAGGAGCTTAGATTATGCTGTTGTTGTTTCAACAACTAAACTACTTTTCCAAGGCTTTCGGGAGCATTCCAGAATTAAAAGATTCTTTCCCGGCATAATTAACTTTTCTACTCCACCGGGTAATAGCAACTTTAAGTACTAGACCGAGTGCCAACGAATTGAACTCATATGACCTCATTGAAACTTCTAAGCAGCTATTTTTAGCAGGTATAAAGATGGTAAGTGCCAAGTTGATTTCTACTTGGACACAATCTAGTATGGGACATCTCTAACGAGTTCCATAGTATGCAATTTCTACATGAATTGCAGGAAATCAAAGATGACGATTAAAAAGTCGAATTAGCTAATGTTTGCCATCACAGTATAGGAAGAAGTTGGGTATGAAAAAGAATTAACTCTTGTCGGCTAGGAAGCTTAGAATATACCCTAGGTAGGTATGCCAGTCGTAAGTAACAACTGAAACCCGGATTCTCCCGTGTCCAGTCAGGCTAGGGTACCACAAAACATTTATGTCTCCCTTGATAATCCTATGCAAAATTATTTTTGAAGGACAACTAGATTACCAGGTCTGTTTACGCTTAGCATAGGATCGGGTCTAAGTATATTTTTTTTTTAAATACTGATAAATTTGACTTCCTATGACTAAAGTTACAAAAATCCCACATACATTATCATTACAGCGACTTAATTACTTCTGTCAAAAGCTTTCCACACCTGACCTCCACCTCCAATAACAACGTGTTCGTAAGCTTCCTAACCACACCACCAAAGGCATGTAACAATCATAAACCTTAATAAGAAATTTCTCATTTTCATAAAGAAAAAATAGAACTCTGTAAAGTAATACGCACATACCTAAGTTGAGACTCAATATTTGTTTGTAAACTACCTTCGCACGGAGTGTGTAATATCTGAAAATATGGTTGATGTAAGCCGACACCGCCAAAGCCAACGCCACCGCTAAGTCATCACGGACAACGATTGATTATGGTCTTACCACAATTCATTTGGTGAAACACCAGCTGGAGAGATGATAAGACAACACAAACTCCATCAGTTGCTACAAAGCGAGCCTGTACAAATATGCTTTTACAAAAAGTAGCTAAGGTATGAGCATCTTATTGAACTTAACAGGGGTGATTCCATGAAAAGCGAAACTTCTGGTACTCATTTTGTTTTTAACGGGGAAATCTGTTTAGTGTATTTAAAAAGTTAAATGGAGGAGCTAAGCGGGTACTGAATAAGACAACTACAAGCTGGGTTTAAAACTTAGTAAGAAGCTTTAGAACTTTTATTTTATAAATGCATTTGTTGGCTTGGATTTCCCCTAAAATCCAATACTTACTTAATCATGAGCCTCTCTATAGACAATAACCGATTTTATAACTGGTTCCATGAACTTTGTTACGAACCTGAACCTTTCCATGATCTGAGGGCATGTCTTTCAAACAGTAGTGGGCCGTTGGCTCTAAAGATTAGAATATTTTTTAAGACGAGATCGATTTTCGTGTCAGTAGCTGCCCCTGGATGGATATTAGTAACCGACGTATGAGTATGATTAAATCCAAACAGTCGTTGGAATATTTTTGGAGTACTGGATTTAAGAAAAGATCAGGGTTACGAGGTGGATTAATATGAATAGGTCGTACAAGTTTTTAAGCCCAACGGTCTCGGGAGTAGCCCTTTAGTACTGGTTTCGGCAGAAGGTCAAATGGTTGGGTAATAAACTTGGGGTAATACTGCCTGTTAGGCGCTAAATGTGAGTAACGGTCGTACAACTTATTAGATTCGACGGGAATACCGTTCACATACGGAGCCTAGTCTTTACTCTAAAAACTAAAATGGTAGAGCCTACATTCATCACAAAAATTCCTTTGTGTCTATTAGAGTTATTATTTTTGCAAGCTGTGAGATCATGTTATGGCGTAAGGAAGCCTCCCTGATATACATTTTGTACTGTTAATTAGAAAAGCGAGCAAAGGAGCTTTTGATTCCATAAGGGCTATCTACACAATAAGAATCCCAAATATTTTCGTGAAAGATGGATCTTGTTATAAGAGAAAAGTAAGTCAGTCAAGAAACTTTGCCTTACTTAAAGCCCCTAAGAAGTCAAAAGTGAAGAAGGTACCAGTTGTCGAACATGTATGAGGAATTGCGCAGCTGGAAACCCAACGTTCTGCCTCTTTCAGGCAGCATCTTGCAAACAAATTTTATTGAGCGTCATCTCTAAGCAGACTCACTACCCTTGGTTGCAATTGTTTTGGCCGTGGAATGCCTCAGATGTGTTGATATTTATGATTAAAAGCAGCTGAGTCTTTAGCTCACTTCTGAGCTGCTTAGACTAGCCGTTGATGTTGATTAGTTTTTCTTCAATACGAACACTCGCCCATAATTATTTACTTGGCTGAATATCACTTGCAGTTTGCGGTTGCTGGAGCTTCGACAGCAGAAAAACAACCAAAAACAAAACCACCAGCAGTTCAGCAGCTCATCAGCATTCAACGTACAACAGATACACAGAAATTGATCGCAAGCTGAGTGGCAGGACGCATTTGTTTGATTGTTGATCCGTCTATGTTTGTTATCGGTGGTTGCTATTTGTTGTTGTTGTAATGTCAGCGGTTAATACGAAATTATTACAACTTGCACACCGAGGCATTGCGCAAAAGCAATAAGCGCGGGCTTACTCAGCTCAATTGGTGCCTCCATATCTCCTTCGCTCGACACCTTAGCCGCTGTGCAGACTAATTGCATTAACAATAACAAATCGCAATATTTCTCTATTTGCTGTCGATGCTACCGTGTGCCTTTCGAGACATTTGCTGCTTCCACCACAAAAGGCTAGGTGCATTGCGTGGATGTTGGCGGTACTTCTAAGTTATCCGCAGTAAATTGACTGCAACTAACTTTGCGGTTTTGCCGCTTAATTTTCTAGCACTTATAAACATATTATGTACACTGTGCTGCCAATATTAAGTTGTTTTTGTTATTCTGTAAAACTTGAGCCTAATTTATCTATACTATCAACCTCAATCCCTGAGATATTTTTCTGAGACTTAAAAGCATCCAAATACGTTCATGTAAAACCAACAAGCTTGGCATGAATCATGGGTTTCTAGGGTTTTAGGAGAGGCTGCACGGACTTTTAGAACCATCTGAAAAGCTTAACTAGTTGTCCACTTTTACAAATATCAAGAGCGGCCAAATAAAATTTTTTTTCATCTCAGTCGGAGCCCTCCCTTCTGTTCTGTGACCGAACTGGGGCACCGATAGGAAATCTGTGAGAAGCTCCTACAGCACAAAGATAAATTTAACAACGTTGACGGACCATATATGTATCTTCCGGAGCACTTTTCGCTCGAGTATTCCAATGGCCATCTTATCTGATTTCGACACGGTGCACGATTCCGACATAAACATTAGGGAAGGTAGGATCACAGACGTATAGAGATGACATTTCTTCGTCAATAGAGGTCTTTATTTATCATAACCCAGCACACAGTGGTCGTTCGTTGTCATGCTGATTTCTCATTTTATTGGTGGAGACTCGCCATACCACAGATCAATTAAGTAATTAAGGGATTTGAGGTTTTTGCGTGAACTGGGACTACCAGTTGGCTATCTAGGACTACTTCAAAATGCTGTAGTTCGGTGGACATCTCAATTGTGTCCTCCTTAAGCATAGCTACAAGGAACCTAACTAGTCTGTCTATCTAATACCAGTTTTAGCGATTGACGCTTATACGGTTCAGTGCTAAAAGGATCCGGAGGGTTTTTGAAGTCTGATGCTTGCACCTTCTAGTAAGAATGAGCCAAATTGTCTATAGTTGGAATGAGTAGGTATGTTCTGATGTTGCACAGTGTTATTAGTGCTACCGAAGAAGTTATTTTTGTTGCCATTATTATTGCTGTTGTAAAATTAAGTTTCTGCCTCCTACTTTGGCTGCTGCAGTCATGACTGATGACAATTC
The DNA here is from genome assembly GCA_949987695.1 of Merzomyia westermanni. Taxonomy (NCBI): domain Eukaryota; kingdom Metazoa; phylum Arthropoda; class Insecta; order Diptera; family Tephritidae; genus Merzomyia; species Merzomyia westermanni. Next base: position 199,089,369 of record OX465289.1, on the reverse strand, counting down.
GCACTTTCTTGCATCGTAAAGATGATTGATGATGTTGCAACATGCGAGCGGTCGTAAGTGGATGCAACATTTGGCGCGCGCTCGTACACATACTCAGACGCAAACACGGACACTCACGCATGCAGCAAACGAAGGTAGAGAGCGCACATTCCATGACTAATTTGATGTTCTTGACTGTGAGACAGAAAATTGTAAATTTATATTAAATTACATTTGCAATTAATTAAGCGGCTCGTTTAGTTTTAGCTTCGTCGCCGCCATTGCCGCTGGCGAGGACTCATTTGAAACAGTAGCTGCGGTGCAAGGCAATGTGTTGGCCCTGCCGAAGCTGTGTACGTTGGCTGTGAAAACCTTTTTAGGCAGTTAGCTTTTTGCTACATTTTTCTCTCGTTCTTTTGTTGTTGTTATTTGATTGTTTTGCCGTAAGCTGTTTGTCATCTTTTGCAACAAAAGTAAACAAATCACACTAACAGCTACAATAACAAATTAGCAAGCAATCGAGACGCTCGCAAGCACAGGAGAGGGTATGCTAAGGGGGGTTTTAGACAAGAGCAGGACACCCTTGAAATGGCCTGCGGCTGGGTAGCGCAACAACAACAACAAATAAGAAACAGTAGTCATGGCTTGTCGACGTCGCTTTTGCGTCAACCACGGACCGCCTTGTGCGGCGCACAGCCACATGCATTCCGTTAAACGAGACTTGTAAGTCGGTACTTGATAGCCCGTAACGCTTCGCTCTTTTACTTGCATTTTGCGACGCTCAAATGAGGTAACTCGATACAACTGGGAAGCTGTGACGACGGCCTCACAAAATCCCTCAAGGCATTTGTCATTCTGTTTTTTTTGTTTGTGTTGTTTTACCTTTTCTTGTTGTTTTTGTTACTGTTTTGCAATGCTCATTGACAACAACGCCTCATATGCGGCGTCCTCGCCCTTTCTCAAGGGCTTTCCTCATTTAAGCCAATTTGAAATTGTAACAAAAAGTATGTAGAATTTAAATAGAACAACAACAATAACAATTGCATTATGAAAAAAGGAAATAAAACTGTAAAGTTAACAAGACAAAATAAATTAATTGAAGCAAAAGCGTTAGCAGCTAAAAAGACATTTGAAGGATTTGAAAGGATGTTGGGTATCGGACGAGCTTTGCAGGCGAGCTCGAACACCATGTTATTTGAAAACTCACTCAGCCTGCTTCTCGGAGCTATTAAAGTCAATGAAGACGGACTTAGATAAACTAATGAGCAGGCGTTTTACTGACCTCGCCCATTACGATGAAGAAGCGTAGACATCTAGAAAGTTCGAATTCCTTAATTTATACATCTTCTACAAAGGAACTTGTTCGCATACTTCATAGCCAGACAACCCCATATTACATGCAATTATCGTAAAACTTTCTAAGTGCTCCCGGAGTCCAGGTTATTCAATCTTCTCACCATAAATGGTTGGGTTGAAAACTCTGCCTCCTAACGTGATTAAAAATAGGAGATTCGAATTTTCCAAGTGCACATTATTCTTGCTGTTTCTTGGCGAATATAAAAACAATTTTCACATGGAAAGCCATGCCTGAGTCCAGCAGACGATAAATTAATTATCATACGAGACTATGGTGAACGTCTGTATAGAGAGCCCACATCGTCGCTAATTTCAAGATTGCTTAGGTGATGTCGATCTTTTTCGGTCATAGCTATGTTCTTGTTGTAACAGCAGCTCAAATCTAAGCCCCGATGGTTTATTTGTCCCTTCTGGAGTCCGGTTCGGTTACTATCATTAAGCTTATAATACATTTGTACTAGCCGAACTTTGCATTATTTATTTTCACTATCCCTAAAAAATAACATAAAAGGGAATCCTAAATATTGAGCTAAGGGTTACCAATGCTGTGCCAAATGGAAATGAAAATTTTGATATATGAAAAACGCGGATGCTAAAGCAAATATTCTGTGAATACATTTTAATTTCTGACATTCATATTCACCACGATAATTGTCAGAATTTTCCTGCGCTCTGTGCTGCCAATGAGGATATTTTTAAAAGGTTGCCATCTATTTGAATTTAAAAAAATTTAAGTATGATAATCCAATATGGCCATGGAACGAAAGGTATACACACCGTTCTGCTGGCATCAATAGGTTTAAAAAAAGTTTGACATAAGAAGTAGGAATGATATATTGTCTGTGACATACAGAGTATCATACTACGTTTTCAGTAAAATTGCGTCAGCTAGTTTGTGTCTTGAACTTGAGGAGGCTGCGAATCGAATATTCGAACACTCACGTGGTCAAAACCAATCACAAATGACTTGATCCAAGATTGGGATATCAAAATGGGCATTCTCATATTAAACTGCACCCTTTAAAGTAATAAAAAGTTGACAGTAACAGAATACGACCATTGACAATTTGTAATAATTGTGACGTGATTTCTGCGAATTGTTTGCTAATCAATGAAAACCTCTCAAACCTTCACCTCAGGAAGCAGTAAAAGTCGTTAAATGGTATATTTCTTTTTTTTTTACTGAGTTTTCAAGTTACTCATAGAATTACGAAATTTTCGTTTTATTTATTTATTTCTCTTCTTTATCCCTTCATCTTATCTACACATCTTTGTGAATGCGGAAAATTCTTAATCTCTTAAATCAATTCTCAGAAAACCCAACAATCAAATAGACGCCGCAACGTCTAAGGCGGCCAGCACACAAATTTTGCGAAAGGTAAAAAGGAATTGTTCTTCGGAATCACAAAATGAAAATGCAAGTTAACACAAAATACAAAATAAAAGAAAAAAGCAGAAAAAAACTAAGAACTGAAATTGATTCCCAGAAAATATAATGATTTTGGCCACACTAAAAAAGGATTTAGAAAAAAAATCGCAAAAACAAGTTGTTTTGGGCACCTAATAGTCAGTCAATAGAAAAAAAAAACAACAACATCAATAACAATGTAGGTATGTAAGCGACAATGCACGTGTTGCATGAAGAAAGTGTTGCCAGATCCAAATTGACAATTTTCTAAAACGAATATGGGGGTTCTTATTACAGTAACAGAAGCCAAGTAAATATTTCATAAAATTTTCGCCATATTGTGGATTCCGCATAGTGGATAATGTTCTTTGGCTTTATCCCAGATAATTCGCCGAGCTGATTGGAATTGCTGGGACGCCATGTACGAGGTGTGTTCAAAAAGTATCGTGAATTTTGTGTTTTTCAAAAATTATTTATTTATTCATGAATATCTATTTTGTCCCCTTCAAAGTAATCCCCATGAGACATTATACACTTGTGCCAACGGATTTTCCAATCTTCGAAGCACTTCAAAAAATTATTTTTTTGTATCTTGTTCAGCTCCTCCTTCGATGCCGTCTTTATCACGTCAAGAGAAGCGTAACGTCGTCCTTTCATGGGCCTCTTCAGTTTAGGGAACAAGAAAAAGTCACAGGGGGCCAGATCTGGGGAATACGGTGGCTGCGGCATCATTAGTGTGTTGTTTTTGGCCAAAAAGTCGCGCACAAGCAACGATGCGTGAGCAGGGGCGTTATCGTGGTGCAAAAGCCAATTTTTGTTCTTCTTTGCACATCTTCGCGGCCTTCTGAGAACATTTTGTACCACCGATAAACGTTGCTTCGGTCCAAGGTAGCTTCTCCGTATGCCACAGTCAACATTCGGAATGCATCCGCGCACTTAATTTCGTTTTTCACACAAAATTTGATACAGGTTCTTTGATCCATTTTTTTGAATAGGTAAAAATCGAAGACGATCCAAAACACGTGCAAGCAAAGCAGCTGTCAACAATTAACTGAACATTCAAAATGGCCGAGCTTGTCGGCATAAGTGAGAGACATGAGTACCAACATAACGCCACAAAAAATTCGAAATTCGAATATACGTAACCAGCGAAAATTCAAAATTCGCGATACGTTTTGAACACACCTCGTATTTCAGTATTTCTCCCCACAGTGCAGGGCATTCACGAAACAAATATTTCAGGAAAAGGGAGTACTCTTCCTTTCAGCATTTCTGCATATATATATGTGCCCTGTAAACAGACTCATAAGGAAGAAGAGTCTCCCCCTTCTAAATGTGAGTAAGTTTAAGGATCTATTCGCGATAATATCTGGCCACACAAGCTTAGTGTGATTGCTGGTACTGTTGGTTTTCCATCTCTCACTTGCTTGTTTGAGGAAGGTCTTCATCATAAGAGCTTGTTGGTTGCTAGAAAGTGGAGCGGCGAACTCGTCTGCTATCTCATTTCCTGGTATACCGCAGTGTGCAGGCACCAATACCAAGTGAAGCGTGCATTACACCATCTCATTGCGAGATTTTGCGGCAGCCCTCCACAGCCTTGGAGTTACATGTGAAAGCCGCCATCGCCTTAAGAACTGTTTGACTAACTGGGAATATAAAGACAAGCTTTTGATGTTGACTGCCTTCAGTATTCTACAGCATAAGGTAATGTAGCCACTTCTGCTTGAAAGCCACTATAGTTATCGGTTTGATCCCTTTTTGCCAGGAGGTCCTCCATGGCCATATTTTCTCTTCGGTATTATAAAATAATATTTCTTTTGGAAACAGTTCCTCGGTGTTGGTAGTTCGAATTGTACAGAGGGAGGTTTCATAGAGGGCCCTAAATCCTGGTAAAGTAACTAATCGCAAGATCTTTTATACAGACCCGTACATCAAACCAAAACTCCATATGGAAAATTGGTCTTACCACTGCGGTGTAGAGCCAAGGTGTAATTTTTGAGGACAGTCGCCATCTTTATCCTATGGGTTCCCAGCAAGAGTATATGGCCACTAGGTAATTTTTAGCACTCTCCTGGATGGTATTTGCCTGGCCGTCCGTTTGCGTTATTATAAGGGAGTAGCACATTCAAGTATAGTCAGTCCTGGCGGTAGACGAAGTATTAGTCTCACTCCTAAGAGGCCATTTTCTGCATAAATGATACACCAATATCAGCTAGATGTTTATCTACAGTTCCAGTGAACTACCATTTGAACTAGTTAAATTATAGTACTTAGTTCATTAGTTCGAAAGCTAGCCAAGTCTAGTTCTGACCCACCTCCTCGAATTAGTTGATCCATCATTTTGCATTGAAATTTAGTTTATGCTCTACTTACGGACAATTAAATCCATTGAAAACTACTATTTGAAAGCCCTCATACCATCACTACCACCATTGAAAAGTTAAGACCTCTTCATTACCCCTCTCACCTCATTTCACTTCACAATAACATATTGTCATTTACTTAAAACTTAACTAACCACATCGGATATGCATCGCACACATCCTCGTTGTCGTCGTCATCGTTTTTCCCATTTTTGTACAACAGAAGACAGATCAGATATCGAAAATCAATTTCAGCATTGTCACAAGTAATTGAAATTACAGAAAAAGGGGGACAAACGGCATTGCGTTTTACAAACGGATGCGACGACGCTTTACTGACAGCGGAAAAAGGTGAAGGGAAGTTGAATAGAGAGAAACTCTAGCATTTCCATTACCATTGCGGTGTCGAATTAAAAGGATGTCACCACAAACGCACAACTAAACGCCCATACGAAACCAAGAGCTCGCAACCGCAGCAGCAGCAACCCGTCTGCGTCTTAGTCCTTTCCATTGCGTGAATTGTACAGCGAGTGCGGCAAATGAACACGCCGCTCATTGCGGTCGGCTGTGAATTCTCTCACGAGTGTGCCATTGCCAGCCTTCCAAACAGCCACATCAAGAAATCAGCCGACCGGCAAAACAGCCCATCGACTCATACGGACGTGTGTGATGCACTAGCAAGTTACTGATAAGCGTTCAAGTTGAGAATATATTTCAAAGGAAAGAACAAATGTTATGATGATTGTCGACTCAACGCACCCAAACCACATTTGTATCTCATTGCAACTGCGCCCCTTAAATATCCGTCGCGCTTGGTAACCACATTCGATTGACTTAATTCGGTGCTCTAGATTTTTGCACCCCATTTACAAGTTGAACAGTTCCGCTGTTGCTTTGGCTGTCAACGATTTTTGTTTTTAAATTCATACACGAGCAGTGCATTTAATGCACTTTAAAACAATAAGAAACTTTATGCTCAACAACAACAACAATACTATTTGCTTACAGCCAAAGCCAAAGCCAGTAGCGCAAAGGACATTGTAACGTAAGACGGCGACGGACGGACAAATACGAAAAAGCGTTACAGCCAACCGGATAGTTAGTGAGGTAGTGAAGTAAACCAGAGCCAGTCTACGAATACAAAAGGCAGATATTGTAACCTTTTTGGAGGATATGACATTGCAACCGCAGCTTCCGAAACCCATAAGTGTCACTTGCACAATTAGCGGCAACAAACGACAACAACCGACTGCTGATGAACTCGAGGGCCAGTAGGAAAGATGCATAGTTGGTATATTGGCATAGTTTCCTTTGAACTAAACCAGCTAGCTGGATACATTATTCAATTTGGAAACAGTAGAAGGATTAGTTAAGTGCTCTTATTTCACAGAACGTAGGAATGCTACGCCGAAATATGAGCGCTGCCCATTTTCCCGTCAGATTTGACGTTTTTGAAAAACATTTAGCGGGAGAAAATGAAAAATTAGGGTCAGCGGAAAATATAGCGTTAAACACGTCCTACTGAGTCATGGAGCCAGAGGTTGGAGGCTGCAGATTCTTCTAGTATTTCACAATATGTCATCAACAAGCTTTTTTGCACATAAATTCCTGTCTCCTTTGAGCATTCAAATCCTTCCTTATTTTGAGGATTTTTCTCTGAGTGTAGCTTAAGTTGGGCCTAAATTGTTTGATTTAAAAAAAGCCTAAATTAGAGAAAGCAGAGTAATTAGCAGTAAAAGAAGAGATACAAAAGACATACGAAATTAAGAGTAGAAATTTATCTTTGACCGATCCGGAAGTTTTGTGTCCATTTCCATCGACGCACTGCGCATATCTTACCACCAACTTTCCTACAGGGCAAATCTAGTTTAACTTACTTTTTTAGTCATATGCAATGCAATGTAAGTTTTCACCACTGTCGACTTATTTATTTGTTGCAATTTACATGTTCCTTTCCTTTTTAACAAACATTCGTACTTTGGAGAGTGCAAGCCATGAACATTTGTATTGTAGGTTTGTACTTTTCAATGTCAACCATCTTTATGCGAGGTTGAAAGTTTCTTCGAGTGGAGCTCGCATTACATAAAAGAAGAAGAAATGTTAGTGTCACACTTTTTTGGTTACACACAAAGTACAGCTGCGGTCAAAATAATTGCAATGTAAGAAAATACCCTCGAAGAAAGAATTTCTAAAAATTCAGGGAAATTTTTGAGTTAGTTCAACTTGCATATTGTTATATTATAATCGATTGGGCTACAAAACTGCATACTCAAAAAGTTTCTAGAAATTTTGCCATTTTTTTTTAAGTTTAATTAACTTTACTGCAGTTTGCGTAAACTTTGAAATTTCTTTTTATCTAAAATCTGTTATATAATTCGCTATATTTTGAATTAAAATTTTTAAAAACATATCTTCTAATTTTTTTCGATATCCAATCTAAATTCACCGCTATTCTTTTGACCGCAGTTATATATTAATGCCCAGGTACCATACATATAAACATACAACTACAAATTACCGTATTAATTTACCCCATTTACCCTATTTTCGGTGCGAAATTCATACAATCAAACTAAATAAATAATTCTTTATACAGTGCCTATTTCAAACGAGAGGTGTCGAATGTTTTGTGGGTTTTCCCTTTGTAAGTGAAAATTGACCGTCTTTATACATGTGTTCTTAACCTTCAGCGAACTCAGTAACTAGTAACAAATAGCTGGTTGAGAACTAGACCTAAAAGGCAAAGTAACAACTAATTCGAAAGTAAGTACTTTTCTTCTAGCTCAAAACCGACAGATGAGTAATCAGCACTAGGCAATCTGAATTACATTGGAAAAAAATACACTATGGTAGACGTATCAAAGCTCGGTAGACTTCATATCTTTACTTCCTTGTTCATCGAGTTTGGTGCATGCCAGAATTTGTATGCACTACGAACTAGCTGTCCACAAAATGGCACTTTTATCACTGGTTTTATTTTGTTGTTACATGCTGGACCCCAAGGGAAAGGCACGGCTCGTAGAAACATTTTGCCTTTTATAGATCCAACCACTTTTTCCATAGCAGATGCCCTTTAGTGGTGTCGACCGTGGCAGATTGGCTTCTATAAAGCTCACTCTCCATATGCTGTGATCCAGAGCTTCTCCTTTTCTCAATGGCGGACTTCCACAAATTCTAGCATACTCACACCGAATCACCCTAAAACGGGAGACTGAATATTAACTTTTAAATGAAATACTTTAACCTCAGTGCCAATACTCATCGTAGTTGACCATAAGTAACAACAGAGAACAATGCAGACATTTCATGGAAAATGGCCATCATAGGTCAGATAGCCCTTGCCGCGGAACGCGTTAGCCCACAAAGTGTACTATATGTGACATAATTTGTGAAAGCCATATTGCGAATTGGCGATGCACCGATGCCGGCAGCTAATTAAATGATGAACAAATTGGATTTAACATAATGGCTGTACGGAGGTCATCGCGCATACAAACACACACCTGAGCTCATTGAAGTGGATTAAGCGCCATATTAATATTTTCTGTTCAATTTGTTGAGCGACCGAACCCTGACAGGGTGAAACTGTTAATCTGCACTACATACAAACATTTACCAATTAAGTTGAAGAAGATGAAAGGCTGCAGAGGCCTTTCAATGCGAATTCTCATTTTCTTTTCAGCCTTTAAGTGTTTCGCCAAACCTTCTTCGTAGCCTGCGTAGCAAATTGAAATGTTGAAGCGACAAAAAATCGCTGACAAGAAGATGACAAAATTAATAATTTCACAGGCTCAACTAACAAAAGATGAAACACAAAGATGAGATACCGAGACAAGCTGTGAGATACGAAGTGTGTAGGCAAGCCCAAGCTAAGCTGCGACCTCAATGGATTTATTCATGTTGCTGTAGATGCCTTGATTGAACTTGGCTAAATAAAAAGGTTATATAGTGGGTAGGTATCACTATTTTTGTTGTTATTTTTGTGGTTTTTGTTAATAAATAATCTCGTTGATCGATTCCATTTCAATTGCAGCTCTGGTTGTTGTTGCTGGTTAATCCTAAATTGAATGAGAAGCGCGCGACTTACTCAAGCGTACTCGATTCAGCTCATTCATAATTTCATGTGTGGGAACAGAGGAGCTCGTACGAACATATGGTAGTTGTAAGTCAGCTTGTTGTAGGATATGGATCAAATTGTTGTTGCGTTTTGAACCAGCTAGTCTGCTGAGGTTTAAGATGCAACTGAGTTTCTTTAAATTAAAATAAAATAAACAAATAGAAGCAAGTAAGGAAATGTAAGTTCGGCTGGGACTAAAGTTATATACTTAAAAGGATTTATTCAAAAAGACAAGAAACCAGGAAGTATTTCACATGCCCTGGACAATACAAGAGCTATTTCAGAATTTAGTAGGTATGATTTAGTTCTTATCCAGTTCTCCTGATAGAAGCTATGCAAGAGTAACGCAGGTCACCTGAGCACATTATAATATAGGTTATAATTTAGCTCCAGCTACCATTTTTTGGATGTCGTTGATGGCCTGCCGATAAACAGTCTGTACACAGTTCTTTGGCTGACCCCTATTGGTTTAGGGGGCTTGTCGGAAGAGGCTACTAAAATCCGCATCGACCCTATTCTTGTCAACGAAATCGTTCCCACAGCAGTCAGGATAGTATTACAAGGTCCCAGATGTACCGACTAAGAAGGGTGACAACAAAAAGCCAAAGGTTCAAAGGCTAATAAAATAGAATACTCCACAATCTTTCGGGAAGTTCTAACAGACCTAAAACTTCGTTCAATGTGTTATTTTTAGGTGCTTTGAGGAGCAGATTAAATTAATCAATCTCGAAAGGGTGTGAAAAATAGTTCGGATACAGTCCATAAACCTGCACAATAAGGACATGGCTCAATCGATCCCTTTGTAGTCGAAGGCTTATGGAAATTCATATCTATCTCGATACTTGCTACAAACAGTCTCATAGGCTTAGCACAATTTGGTATAAAAAATGCTCAGAAACACAACGAAAGAAAAACTTATTGGCGGATGTAAAAAGGACAATGGTTACGGCCCGTGTGCGCGCAGTTTCATAACGCTAATCTGCACGGTGCAAATAATTCTAAAGATTCGCCTTTATTGCATTGAGAAAAGCAGCGTAAAGAAGTTATGTTTTCCCCCTTTACTTTCGAGTAGCACCTTTGAATGGATTAAAAAATGTGAAAGGGGGTGCAAAGGAAAAAAAAATTATACGAAAATTGAAAACTAAAAAATCCCTATCAAAGGATTACGCGCCGAGGTCGCAAATGGAGTATGCGATTTAGTTATTAAGATGATACATATTTTTTTTTGTAAAGGCCTAATCTCCACACACAGTAGCTTATGCGCACAGAAATAGATGTGTGCTTGTGCAGATCTCTGTCAAGTAGGCAGTTCGCGCGTAGCTATTCAGCCATTGTCCAAAATGAAGTTGATTAAGTTGTAAGGCTCAATCAGCAGATGTTTTCTATTGCCAATTTCGTGGCTCAAATAAATTTCAGATTTTTCTTAGTATCAACTAAAGCCGATTTGGCGAATTCCCTACCAAAAGGGAAAACATAATTGCTGCTTTAGCGAGAGATTAAATTAAGAAAAGTACGCGGAAAGTCGCAGGATTATTGTATTTTATTAATAACGATTCGTTGAAGTTGCTCCGAGGTAAAAGAAAATATATCTTTTCAAATTCAGTGCTCTTACTTGAGGTATGATGGGAACCATTTATGGAAAGAGTTTAGATTAACTTGGAGCTACCTGATTGTAGGTAAGGTAAGGTCCCAACTGGTGTAAGGGTACGGGCTGACGTCATAATATTCAGAATAGCTTTTCTGAAAAAAAAAAAAAAAATACATGTTTTTATTTTGAATAAGTCTTTCTTTGATTTCACAATATCAAAGCTAGAGTAAGTTAGGGCATTGTGATATAGGCATACCTTTTTCGTCTGCTACTCAACACTTTATTAAGTAGACAAGTAGAAAATCATACAATTTGATAGATTCCAGTATTGCGAAGCACATTCCAAGACGAGATCTATTTATCTTAAGTATTCCGGAAGATATTTTTTCAAACCCATAAGAAGTCAAAAAAGACGTTTTGTCAAAATAGGGGGGTAATGTGATATAATATACCACAAACTTGGCTCTTCTATAAAAGATGTGTTAACCGCATAAAATAATCCAGCCACATTGTAGATATGGTAATTTGCATCCATTCAGATATGTGATAAGCTGATTCGGAACCAGGTCTAGCATTTTCCATCAAAAGTGGAGAAGGTTTCCCTTTTTCTGCTGATCTTATGCACTCAATTTGCTCTTGTAGCTAACATTTTCGGATGCATACTTGGCGTGATTGACACCCCTGTGTCATCAACGTTCCAAATCCTAGTTGGAGGAGATTTATAACTTTCATACTCCTGTTCCACATTTAATTACTTCTACCATATCACATTACCGGAACTATAGCTTTACAAGGGCGAACAATTTTTTCACCAAAATTTATTTAAAAATTTTAAGTACTCGTAATGACTTGAAATATTGGTGCCTATATTTATCAAAAAGAAAATAAAATATAAGAAGTTGACAACCTAAGAACATTTCGGAATTATCCTTGTTTAAAGAGTGCTCAAAATTATTGACGACCGCACGATGGAAAATGGTTTTTCACACTGATAGCCGCCTGGTTGACCAATGCGAGCCGTTGCCTTGCAGCAGCGGTTTTTGGCCATTACCATTATAGTAAAGAAGATATTCTTGCTCAAACATGAATAATTTAGGAAATACGCAGGTATCAAACAGTACCAAAGTACATTGGTTTGGAAATTTTTGATTGTTAACAAAAACTAAGCCCAATCAGCACAACGGAATCGCCGAGAATTCGAGACCAATTCGCTATCTCTGATAATATTATTGCGCCGATACTTGGCGGCATTAGATCGGCGTATCCGAATTCACAGACGTCTCATCTTGTAAGCAATTCCAGATTTTAGCTCTTTGGGTATTCGAGTATTTTTTCTTTCTCGGATCGTTGGCAAACTCGAAACATTAGCTCTTTCGAGATAAATATATGTAGCTAAACAAAAATTCAAGTTCGAGAGGGTACCATCGAGAAAATGTACTTTCGCGAATTCGGCTCTTCAACATAGGTAAATATATCTCACATTCATACTTTGCTAACGTGTGACATAGACGTGAATATGAAGATTTGGAGTGTCGAATGGAAAAGCGATGAATGTAAACGTAACTTCGCTTCGTAAGTCATAACCAGCCTAAGCACTAAATAAAGAACCTTCTACCCAAAACCGCATGTAGGAGGAGGGGGTTCAAGATTTTCTAATCCCTTGATCCGATTTTCATGCAATAATCTAGACGAGTTAATTTCATTCGCAAAGCTTTAAACTTTAAATTTCAAGATTAAATGCTGCACACTCTTGCCTGTGCTGTAAATCTGCTTATATATTGCTGTTAATTCTTGTTTTTGTTATTATTATAAATGTTTTTGGTGATGTTTGTGTTGACGTTGATTTGTGGCTATTCGTTGTTTGTCGGTTAACCAGAAGGGCATGGAACAGGAAAATTATGGGCTGACAAACCAGAAATCGCCGCCATATTGAACGCGGCATTCCAGCAGCGCAGAGCACACACACACACAAACACACTTACACGGATGCGAACACTACATACCAAGTTAGTTGCTTTAACTATTTTGATTTAATCAACAATTTTAAAGTTTCTAGTCGTTTACATAAAAAGCTATGTATGTATGTATGTAACTGTGTGTTTGTATGCGCGTTCAATATTTTTTTCTCGGAAAATAACTTTGATTAAAAATTTAATTACAACGCGTTCAGCATAAATGCGCTGTATGTTGTTGTTGTTGTCTGTTGTTTTTGTCAGCAATGTCATTTACAACATTGCAATTTAATTGAAACTTTTTGTTTTATAAAAACGTTTATTTGTTCGTGTGTATGTATGTATTTGTAAAAGTAAAGCTAACACAGACACAGCCACACACCCGCACACACAGACTAATCCCCAGCAGTGAAGCATCAAACTCTTCTCAAAATAGTCCAAGTTTCTAACAACCAAAATTTTAAGTTTCGGAGCCTACCGGAATACCCAGTGTTGGAAAATGCCCAGTAGAACTTATTTTATGTCTCCAGCACCAGACTTCGAACCTATAAACTCTTCGATGCGAGCTGAATACCTACAACCATTCAAATAATTTTCACTCAAAAATTATACTAAAGGTTATTTATGATTTTTGTATTCCATTTATAGCTAGTTTGAGACTGGTGTATCGCCGACCGAAAGCTGACAATTGGCATCTCGTAGTACCTTAAAAAAATAAATATTGGGCGCTATATACCTCCTAGGAGATTTAGGCTGAACTTCTCTACCATTTTGTGGTGTTTTGCTTCTAATTTTTCGTGACACAAATAAACTTAGAGGGGTTCCGACCACTGCCGAGGGCACATTTTGAAAAATCGTTTTCCAAACATTTTTGATGTTACCTGTCCCGACTTTTGAACCTAGGATCTTTGGTGTGGTAGGCCAGCAGCACTACCGCCACTCCACCGCGGCCGCTACATTGGCATGCTTAAAATACCAGTTGCTTACATAAAAAAACACGAGTAGACTGCCTCATTGGGCGTGGGGTTCACACCAGTCTTGAAGTAGTTTACTACCCTCTGGTTTGACTGCTGTGCCCGCACACACACACATTTGCAAGGCAATGCAAATTAATACTTTCACATTATCCTGTCATTTCGTCTTCTTATTCACCCACACACTCAGCGTTAACTACACACATGACATTTGACAGTCGCGCTGAATTGCAGAGGAAATGACAAAGCGATAATAATTCATACATACATATGTAGTACGGTGTACGATTATTTGACACTTTTGCGAACTCGATTTTCGAGTACTCGAAAAATTTAATTGGACGTTAACTCGATTTTAAGTTTGAAACATATTTATTCTTTTACCTTCCCTCACTTTTCTCTTCTTAATTGACTTGCTCCTTCCGCTTACCTTTTCCCTTCGCTCTGACACCTCTATTACTCCCCGTCTTTCGTCATTGTTTTCAATCTCTTGTTGTTGTAGCAGTAGTACTTCGCCCTGTTTAACCGAAAAGTCTAACCATGGATGTCATCGTTTGATCCAAAAGTGCATCGATAGGCCCTCTACAACATCCACACAGAGCCGATAAACTTCTTTGTCAACTCTCGCTCGGTGAATGCCGTCATTCAGGCGCAAGCTCCACCTGTCTCTGAAGAGGAACGCTAATTTCCGAGGGATACAAGAGTCACACTGGCCCAAATTCGATCTGGATACTGTAACAAATTAAACTCTTATCTACCCGGACTGAACCCTGGCATGCTTAATGTCATGACACCAACCATCTGTTCACTTGCTCGACAGAGCAGACTCTTCCAACACCAATTTCACTCAGGTCCAATCGTATTGAAGCCGTTCGGTTTCTGGGACTTCCGTTAGAAGACGTTGCTAGGATGGAAGTGACGAATAGGCACAATAACGACAGCATTAAATTTGTTGTCCGAGCCATTCCAGTACGTTGTCCGGCTGTCGTGAGAATGTATCATCCTCTTTCTTCTTAAATACCTTTGCCTCTATCTAGATCTTTTTCCTCTTAAAAATCATATCACACTCCTCCTGCAATTAGTTTTCCCGCTCTGACAATCTTTCTTATTCTTACCGTATCTTCCTTCTCCACCCCTCTTTATAAATATCTTCTCTTATCTGATTCTACCCATTCCTCTCACTATAGTAGTACTATCTCTCTCTATCTATCTCACTCACTTTTCTTCTAATCTCCTTCTTTCTCTGTCTTCGTCTATCTGTCTCTTAACCCCCTCGACCTCATTATCTCACTATGTGAGTGTGGGGCCGTAGGAATGGTTTCGCACCGCATTCGTAAGTACTTACAAGTGACGTCTAAAACACTCCTTTTCGTACCAAATTACAAGACAATTGGACTTTTGAGGGAAAAATTATGACTTATTCAAGATCTCAAGTCGTTGAGTGGTGCCACATTCAGTCTTCTCTGATTACATACATACTCGTATATGCTTCAGTCGTAGGAATGGAGACGCCAAGGAAATTACTATTTTTTGGTTTTTGGAATTCGGAAACTTAAGGTTTCGTTAAAAGCTGCACGAAAAAAGAAAATCCTAGCAAACAAATTTGAAAAACCCGAGCCCGTCAAGTCTCTCACCCTATTACATGGTATATTCATATATCTGCATATAATGCGACGCAAAAGTTATTGACATGCATCTGCGTTTGTGCACGTTTAATGACTGATAAGAATAATTTTTTTATTAAAAATGAAATTATGCGAGCGATCGCTATAAGTGACGACATTTGGCGCGAGGCGCAAGAGGGTTAAGCTAGCTTATTTATACTGATTACATTTTCTTCAAAGTAGGTATCCAAGTTATTTAAAATTTTTGGAAGAGGCGGAAGGATTTCGGCAGTAAAAAAATTTCCACAAAAATTAATCCATAGCAGACTCCCAGAATGAGCTTTCATAGCCAAAGCAGGAAGTAAAGTTGGCTTGAGACGTCCCTCTATTTTCCATCACACCATATCCTTTTTCTTTTGGTCTAAATGACGTTTCTTTTCCTCGGGTCCTCCCTTTTGAGCAAAAATAAATTCTTCTACCTGAATCCGTCGACTACTTAAGGGCATCTACCTTTTTAAAACGACTCGTTCTTAAAAAAAAATTGTTTTTTTTTGAATACATGACTTTCTTTCTTAATCAGTTATTTTTTTTTTGCTAACTGCATGTCTCTTTATATCATATATGCTCTTTCTAGAGCTCGCCATACTGAATATTTCTTCGTAAATTTACTCAAAAGGGGTATTGAGGATGATTCGTTGAATGTTTGTGAAGATCCTCCAGCCCAGAAAGTATTCTTACCGGCACTCCGGTGGAAGCAGTGGAAGAAAAGAACACCACCCCTACAGTCGAACCTGGTGGAGAACTGAAATTTCAGCATTTTTTGGGGACGGGAACATTTATTTTTTCAACCTCACTGTGGCACTTACAAACACATAAATAAATGCTTGGTTGGGCTGAGTGCTCTTACAAGTGTCCAATATTAATACGTATATAAATAATGGACACGTACGCTTTGGTCAACAGCATCAATTCGCTCGTCATCAACGCCACCACTACTATGTCCCATCTCCACACATAGTCGCCATATTGCTATTTGACCCTTGTTGCTGGAATTTATTTTGCAGTTGACAGCAGTTGCCATCGCCATGCAATCTAATAACTATTTACATACCAACATATGCGCAAAACATATTTATTTATAGCCGCAGTCATTTGCAATATGAGCATAAATAAATAAAATAGCGCAAATGGTGTGTTCAAATCGAGATAGAGCTACATTGAGAATGGGTGGTCTAATTACATCCTAAGTTCGTTAAAGCATTAAAGGCTATACTGACCCTAAAGGTCCTTGTGAGTTTCTGAAATGGCTTTTTGAAAGAGTGTTTTTTCGTTCTTTGTACCTCTCAATCATCTGTAAAGGGGTATATTTATACGGCTGAATGGAAATTTGAAAATTCCTTATCTCAGCATTTTTCCCCATTAACTCTCTATTTCAGAACTTGGTTGAAGAACACTTTATCTTAACGAAAACTCAATACTTTTGGGGAAAACTGGGATATTTCTTAGCACATCCTTTACTTCCTAAAATCGTCACTGTTTCTCTAACAACAACACCCTTACCCGGTTTCTCAGTTGCTGTTGATTGTGGTAGGAGCAATACTTCGCTCTGCTTAGTTTGCACGGAGCGGGGCGTGACGCACCACAACCAGAATTAACCAGTGCCCACTATATCGATCCCGTTGCATTTAAAGAGTGTCTTCCAAAAGGATTTCCAGGAGATATTTTGCTGTCACGGCAGTGGCCAGTGTTCTAATGTGTTTTCGCCCATCTTGTGGAACAGTTTCCGTCGAATGCCGCAACTAATCTGATCAGATTCCTTCCATTCAACATAATAACTATTGAAGGGAATTTCCTTTATATGAACTCCACATACGTCTACTAAGTCGACAGCACTTCTAACGTCTCCACTTATTATTAACTTCGTTAAGACAGTGTTGAATTGTAAGATCTTTTTTAAGATCGATAGTACTCTTGTGATATCAAGATTCGATACCCCACGAGCTACCTTTTCGGCCAGTTTGTTGCTTCTCGAATATGGTGACAAGACAACGCCCTGTGAACTCCCCCTTCAAGCTCCCATTCGTTACACTAGATAATTGCGTTATCCCAACACTCTGGAAGATTGCAAATAACGAAGTCTAATCGGGAGTTAGCAAAGTGTAATTTAAAAACACACAAACAGGGCTCTTTGTAATGTTGGTGTAAAAGCGATTACTAAAATGTTTGGCCTGATTCCAGTTCAATTATATAGAGTTAAAAAGTTTGCACCCAAGTAATTGAATACGAACCCAATTGACCTCTCGAGAGCTTGAGTTGTTATTAAAGCTAAAAGGATAGGGGTTGATGCATAGCACCTGGTAGGAGCACGTCCAGGAAAGGAATTATATTCCGTTTGAAACTTGACCTAGAGAAACGGCTCTCTTTCTAGGTCTAGTAAATATTAAGTAAATTGAAAAAGACCTCAACTAGTCGATTTTGCTGAACAATTTCGAAAGGATGAACTTTTTCCTTCACTGTTCGATTTCAGTGAAACCATGAAGATCATGTGGAAGTTCTAGTAATCGCGAAGGTGTTAATTATTCTCAAAAAAGCAAGTAAATCTACTTCGATTCCCAAAGTGTTTCTATTAAGACCCGCAGTGTTAGTTGTTGGTATATCAGTAATTCACTTCGACTTTCGGAGATAGCACTCCCATTTCCGCTAAAAATTTGAAAAGATGCTTGATACGCTTCACACGCATAAAATATATTAGGCATGTGGGGCCTTATTCTGGATAGGTAATACCGTGACCTAATACAGACACCAAACCGAAATTGGACCAGATTGATTTCGGTCTCCTCGCGTTTAATTTTTGAAGACCACGAACTCACAAAATAACGGATCCATATTTGTAATGTCTTAATTTCCCAATCGACTTCCGCCAAACCGGCTGTAGCTCCAGTTCATCCAGTAATAATTGCTTCGTGTGTGTTTCCTTGATGTGTGTGTATGCGTTCAATCATATCGGCATAGTGAGCTTATGCTGTCGACCAACCAAACCGCCAGCCTACAATCGCACCATTACATCAGCCCACCAGACCACCAGCTAGCCATCCATTCAGGCACCCAACCATCCCACATCAATTAGGCCAATGCATATCACAGCAGACATCAAGAGCGACCGCATTGCAGCCGAGCATATAAACTGACGATGGTATTACATTATATTTGTTGTTGTTGTTGTGATTATTGTTGCCATTATTTGTATTGCTGATTATTATCATGATGAACATCAACCCTCCAAAGGCCAAGCAATAAATTATAGAAAATTTTAAATGAATCTTGCTATGGTGGCAACGACCTTCGAAGTGCAAACGATCCGACGCTCCGTAACTGGCGTTTTGTCGCTTTTATTGCAATTTTGAAAATGGCAAATTTATTATTATGTGACGTGATAATTTTTTCCTTTTTTTCATTTAGTTATATTAAAATTTACAGCAATTCATCATAGGCATTTAATTAAAATTTCGCACACGCGCGTTTCGGAATTGTGTTTGTATTTAGTTTGCGCTGAAAGAATAATAAAAATTTGAAAATTAAATATTGTAGAAATTTATTACAGTTATAAATGAGAAATTTCTGTGCTAGAGAGTTTCGAACCGCAATCAAATTGGTTGACAAATTGGTATTTGAATGGAGCTCTGCGATGTGGAGGGTGGATAATGAGAGTATAATGAAACAATTATCATTTAATCATAAATAAATAAGTCCTTAATCTTAAACATTTGCTGATTTTTATTTAAATTAAGTTTAGTTAATAATCATATTTTTTATTTAAATTTCGTTTAGTTAATAATCATAAATTATTAACTTTTAGTCATTATTGATAAGTAATTAATTATCATCATCACTAATCAGTTGCCATTATTCCTTAGCAATTAATAATTTATACTTCGACATGATCAGTAGCCATTAGTCACACATTATAAATAGTTATAAATAGTTGATAATTATACATAAGTCAATGATGTATCATCATTAAGCATTGAAAAATAGAGCTAAGAATTAATAGCTTTCTGGAGTTGTTATCAAACGCTGCATAATGCATTATAAATAGACATACTTTTCGTAAATCTCCTCCCTTACTGTTAATCAAACACTCGCTAATCACAAGTCATCAATCAATAAGCTCTAATCTTCACGAATTATTATTCATGCATCGCTGGTAGAATCACTTATAATTACTCACTATCAAATAAATCAGGCAAAAAATTATATTATTTAATTATTGAAAAAACAGGAAAGCAAGAAATAGTCATGAATCACTATTCATAAGTCATAATTTATTTATTAATATAAATTAATTTATGAAACACTTAGTATTTAACATTGCCAAAAATCTTCAAACATGAATACCGAATTATTAAAAGTAAATGATTAATAAGTTGCCAATAATTATTAATCATCATTAATTAAATTCAACTACTAACAATCAGGCGAAAATTATATTATGTGATAACTAAAAGTAACAACAGAAGTTAGATAAAGTCATCAATCGCTTTCATAAATCCCATCACATATTCTTAGTTAAAGCTTATCTCTCAGTATTCAATAATGACTTAGAGGTTATCGTAATAAAACACCTTTTCAGGGGGCTTCCATAAAAGACGTCCGGGATTTTTAAACATTTTGGACCTCCCCCTGCTTGTCCGATTTCGTCCACATAACTGACCCACCCTGCTTTTACATATTTCAAGTGAAGATGTAACAATTTTTATATAATCTTTTAATTATTGTATATTTTTTGTTGTAATGTCCGAAATTCGTCCGATTCCTCTGACCCACCCACCCCTCCCCTAGTACCGAAGGTTTTTTGTGGTATCCACTTATCATAAATCACATATTATTAAAAATGAATTTATCTTCCCTTCAATTATCGCTAATCATTACTATTCATATAATACATAGTCTTCAATCACTATTTATAAATCACAATACTTATCCTTAATTTGTAATTATTACCAATATTCTAGTTATAATCATTTAGCATTTGTCATAATCAATAATTTTTAATTATGAATTTTCAATTATGAATCAAGAATTATTAAAAATAAATCATTAATCAGTTAACACTAATTAGAAATAATCAATCCTTGAATTTAACTGATGAACATCCACGCTCTAAACTGTTGCTAATCAGCACGCCCATAACCATTCTGATTTCAGATTCCCTATATCAAATCATATCTAAGTAATCCCATATCAGTTCCTAAGCATTCGAGTCATTTAATTCTAAATTATATCATACCAGTTTTTATTTATAAATATTATATCATATAATGTATTGAAAATCAATGACGATTCTAAAAAGAGTTATAAGAATAAAAAATCAGTAGAAATAAATAATTTTCAAAATTAAGACAAGACGTAAATCACATGACTTAAACACAAAGAAATTTATTGCAAAATGCATTGGCCATCCTGCGTTTGAGAAACTCTAGCCAACTGCATCTATTTCCCACGACCGCGCAACCAAGTGCAGAGATTTCGGGAAATTTTGGATAATTTTTTTTTTCATAGTCGACGAGCTCAGCAAGTGGGCTGGCCTTGCCTATGTATGAGCCGATGGGAAACTACCCAAATTGTACGAAAAGTAAAACTAAAACCAAAAGTGCAACAAAGTGTATGTCCCAACAAAGGACCGAAAGTGTCCCACGAAGAATTTCACACCTTCAAACAATGCGCCGAGCACTTGGTGGTATCTCGGCATGATTGCAATATTTATTGCAATGCAATGCAGGCAAGTGTTAGGGGACATACATACAAACATATATTTATGTATGTATGTTTATAGCTGCATTGATTAATGACCGAATCGATCGATCAGTGGGGAGGCCATACCAAGACGAAATGACACGACATGATAACATGGTAGCAGCAGGACCAAAAAGGTATGGACTTTATATGTATATGTGTGTGTGTTTGTATTTGTGTATTTGTTAGCGTATGAAGGACGCTTGTTTGTATGTGTGTGTGTGTGTGTGTTTGTATTTGCGTATTTGTTAGCGTATGAAGGACACTTTTTCGTTTGAATAAAATGCCTGGAGCTACGGAGTAATTTAGCACAACAACAACAAAAACGGGCTATCATGCTAAGTCATTACCAGCCGAGCCGAACGGGGACCACAACAGCGTGCAACATCTTGGCCTGCAATGTGCAGCAAAATACAAGCGTTTCAAAATTTTTCTCAAGACATATTTTCTTGGCAATGTTGTATTTGGTAGACAGAGTGGCGTGTTGCGATGGAGAAGAAGTAATAGAGGATTAAGAAGAAGTAAGAAATATAGTATAATATAGAAAATGATTCAAAGAAGAAGGAGCTCGATTCCTGTTCCCCTCGAGCCCAGCAAAATTTACAGGAGGAGGCTCTATATCGTATACACTGTGTTGCAAAAAAATATCAGGTGACCATTTTGGCGCTGATGCCTTCTAAAAGAGTCAGGAAGAAACTAAGCTGCGATATTGCGAGAATATCTCATTTAAGATAAAACTCGCCTCATCGCACACATCATACGATGCGACGCCTTTATCAACTTTATATATTCTCTTGCCAAAACATATCGCATAACATCGCTTTGCATACAGCCGTCATCACATCACGTCAACTGATATCGTATCACTTAAGCTTATATAACATCTTAGCAAATCGGAGCATTGATGTGGCATCACATCACGTCCACTAATTTAATATTATTTAAATTATATCATATCTACATACATTAATCATATGATATCATATCATAATTGTTGCGTACTGGATCGGTTCTTATTATTAGGGGATTGCATATAATATCCTATTGCCAAATCACATAGCAGAACATCGCTTTGCTGCTTGTCATAAATATAATATTGCATCACATTGCATTAACTGCTGTAATGATATCATATCTTATCAAATCAAAGCATTATTCATATTAGATCATTATTTATACCATCATTCCATCTTATCAGAAAATATCTCTTCTATTCACATTTTTAATTAATAATTCTATATCTCGTTTTAACATATCACATCACATCGTATTTGTATCATACACATGTACCCACATAATTACCAAATATTAATCACATCGCATCGTTTGCTAAAGTGCATTAATACCAAGTGCCTAATTACAGCATATCCATCCTATACAAGATCGTTAAATATCATATCAAACCTCATCACTAGAAGGCATAGAGAAGGCATACAATTAAACCGCTTAAATTCAAATCGCAGGTCAAATTAGACAGTAAACAGTTTTCAAGGCCGCTAAGTTGACTTAAATCAAGCTTCTAAAAAGTGGTGAAAATGATTCTCTCATGAGTGTGGTCACTGAGTATCAGAATGAATTTTACGTACTGTTATTCTTTTAGTAAATTTTAACCCTTGTAATCTATAACCGAATTTTTACAAAATTCTAAGTTTCTTAAATTTCAGCCTAGATCTTGAAGGAGTTGACCCATAAAAAGCCTAAGATTGCTTTGATGTATCAACAAATACCCGACGTATTATTTTCAGTAGCACTGAATCTGTATATTTGTACCACACTGTAGACTACGCTCGCACTTTAGCCCAGCATACCTTCCATATCTCCTTTGAACTTTCTTTACTGTTTTCTCTGTGCACTTTAATGGAGTGTCATATTAGCACACCAGCAGCACTCAATGGCACCTTGATACTTTTGCTACATTCCTGCCTGTGCTGGCTGCGCTTCCTGTCTACTTCGAGCGCCCGCCTGCTTGTCTACTCGCCTCTCCGCCTATTTGTCTGCCATTTGCAAGCCTTCGAGTCTTCAGAACACCTGTGCTGCTGCACTTTGCTTCAGGTGTCTTTTTTTTGTGTGGAAAATTGCTCCTCACTCTTCCCGTTGTCACCGCCATCGAAGAACTGTTCGAGTCGCATTAGTCACAAGGCCAACAGGAAGGACACAACAACAAACACATAACGACCGTAGCGCACACAATTTCGATGATAAGGCAGTTTTCTTTAGATACTCACCTTGCTGCCAATATTTGCATAGTGTTTTTGATGTTTTATTGTATGCGAGTGTGTGCGTGTGTTTGTACCCACCTCTCTGTCCTCTGTCCTATACACCGAACATAATTTGCCATACAACATACTCCATTTGAATTGTTGTACCACATTTCATTGGGTTATGCTTGTTGTTGGTGGTGTTGTTGTTGCCGTCCTGCAGCATTTCGACTCGTGTGGAATTCATACAGGCCCTGCGGCTTTGGTCTTATTGTTGGACTGTCATTAACGCATGCATATTTGTTGTTCATGTATGTATCCATGTATCTTTGCTTGTGTGTTTGTAATTCTAGCAAAGAGCCGAAAATCATTTCACAGGAAGCAGTTGGAAAACGCGAAAAATTCAAGTCATTTCATTTAAAGCTGTTTGTTTGTGTTAGTGTTTGGTCCTCCCCCATCATTATGGAAATGACAAACAGGATATTCCTATTTTTATTTTATTTGAAAAAATTTGTCATATGACGATTAAAAAGTGCTGTATCATTCGAGGGTTAAGTGGCCGTGTACGAAATCGACAGCTGGTGAAGTCGTACCCCTACCAGGCCAGGGTACATAAGGTACAGAAAAGCAACCAATACCTGTTTTGAATATGGGTTGACCTAATTCTCCTTGGAGTTTATTAGCACGATTTTTTCCCGGGAGGTGAGTTAAATGGAGAGGAACAGATTGGGGAAAAAGAAAATGTGCTTTTTATCAAACATGGTTTCTTCGGAATGGTTATGGTAATTTTTAACTTCAATCGGATCGAAGTTTGATCCCTTACCTCAAATCATTTTCCGGCAATGCTTTCTAAGAGCGGGAAGGAACCGGACTCATATCTGCGCAAGGAATATCACACTGCCAAGTTCTGGAACGTATATTTTGCTAAGACAACACCAACGAAGACATTTGCTTTGGAACTATATTGCACACCAGAATGACATAGTTTTTTCAATGAACTTCCCAGTGGGTTAGTCGACCCAGAATATACCAATATTCCCTGATAAGGTAAGCCTGCGGTAATATGCGACTAACATTACCAACTCACAGTGGTATAGGAGGCATGGATTAAACCTGCGGAAAGGTATGCATTTCGTAATAAGCGACTAAAATCCAAGAATCGAAGGGTCAAGGGGTTAAGAAAATTACTCACGCGACTGTGGGGCTAGTACTTTTAAAGTGCACTCCCCAAACCTTCGGGGTTACCATAGCAACAACATCAACGGCTGCCAACCTTGTGCGGATACAGTAATGTGTGACTAATACGAATACATCTTCACACTTCTTCAATACTCAATTCATCATTTAATGGCATTTCACCGCCTATGCCACTTAAGCAGTTTTGGCCGTAGCGGTAATTAACTACAACTGGGACACCAAAGGAGACCTAGTCATCCGCCGCTTATTTTGTCCATCTCAGTCGAGCTCTCTGCTGTAGATTGAGATGTCGAGAGGAAAACCTTCGAATAACATGACCTAGTGAACCCTGCATGCTCATATCTGCGTAAAGCTAGGAGAGGTCATAGTCAAATTTCTAGCCTTTGGTATCGCTCTTTAGAATACTCCAAGGTCATGTCAACTTCTTTTGACATTCCGAGTCGTACATCAGGACAGGTTTGATGGGATACTTTTCCCTTCGCTTTTAGATTGATCTGATTTTAAGTTCAACTCAAGGCATGCAGTTTGTCTCCATGGACCATTGCAGCTGTCCCTCGTAGCCAAAGTCGTATCAACCTTTAATCTCAGAAAACTTATCTTAAAAATTTCTCAGAATTTAAAGTGAGTCCCCTCCCTCAGTTTCCTTATTCTTTTTCGTTCTTCCTCTTCACTGATTTTATTGCTTGTAAAAGTGCCATAAAAAATTCTAACGATTATCGATTGGCCGTCCGAAAAAAGGGGGACACACACTGGCATTAAGCAAGCAGCCATTTACACGTCCATACACATACGTCCGCTGCAGCAATCGCCCCCGCCCCCCCTCAACACGGTCCAACACTATTCTTACACATGTGCATACCTAGCCATAAGCAGCCATTACAAATTCGTTGAACGGGCGATAATAAATATGAAAAAAGATACGATAAAAAGTGAAAAGCTCGATAATGGATGGGGTTGTGGAGGAGAGAGGGTAGTTGGAAAAAAGGGAAAAAATCACTGCGTGCCATATTGAAAGAACTTCGACAGACGGAAACAGGAAACCGGAAGTCCATCTTGCTCGTATGCAGTGGCCACGAAGGCAACGGGCGTACGGACGCCGCAATTGGAAAGAGATAGCGTAGTTAATGCTGATGGGTTGGGTGGCATCCACGCATCACACCAACGTTGTTGAGGCGTATGCTGGCAGCGAGGATGAGCATATTTTTACGCCACACTAAATATAACATTAAATGCGCACACACAAGCTGAACTTAACATAAGTCAGCTCGGACGATATGAAAATGCTAGACATTAGATAGTGGCTGGCAGAGACATTAGTGATGTGTGACAAACGATGGAGAGAGCAAAGTGGGTGCGAGGGAGGGAAGTGAAGGACATTACTGCGTAGACAGTTGCGAAAGCACTCCTGGAAGCAACAAAAAAAAAAATACATACATCATACAAAACAACAACAACAAAAGCAAACACACGCTTCGACAGCACTCAGATTGTCACAATTTCGGATGTATGGAAGATGGCGAAAGCTAGAGCTGATAGTGCGAAAGAATCATCAACATTAGCTACAATAACAACAAGAGCAACAGCAATAAAGCATGTCAGTTACGTCATGTAGCGGAAACTGATAACGCACGGCCGAGCGAGCGAATGAACCAAGGAACGGGCAAGGGGCCCACAGACTACCATGCATTAATGATGCATAGCTGATGGCAATAAAGGCCGAAGGCTATAAAAAAAGAAGCTGCAAGGTGTTGATGAGGCTAAGACATTGTTGCTGATGTTGGCGATTACTAACTTTGGTGAGCCAGAGACCGGACGCTAATGTGCTATAACGGCTTGGTGGTGTGGGAAGCAGAACAAATTACCCGTGGGTACAACTTTAACAATCACAACATGTTGGGTATGTGTGTGGGAAATGCGGCGCTGAGTTGGGGTGTGCCGTGTATGATATTTGCCATTAGTTGGGATAGCGTAGAAATCAATGAGGCGCGCGTAGGTTGATCGTTCGATGCTGGTCTACTGTCGGATAGGGTTGTGAATAAATAATCAATTTTTATTTTAAACGATTATTTTTTAATTCATCGATTTTTTGAGTCGATTTTTACTAAGAATAATCATCGATTTTTAATAAACCGATTTAAATAATAACACACATCTGTGCAATAAATAAAAAAATTAGTAAAACCTGTGTTCAACCTACAGCTAAAATTACATAGTTTCGCAGAAAACACTTCTAGTCAACCTTGATTCTGGTCAAATGTTGAGTATCACTGAAATTTCTTTTTACTAATATGTACATTGTACATCGAATTTATTATTAAGTAATCGATTTACTTGATTCGAGTTCACGTCCTGAAATGTAAATTTAAGAAATTTTTTCATTTTTGCTTTCAGGGCAAAATAGGATGCTAGAGCTGTATGTAAAAGGAAATCATAAACCGATTGAGAATTCAAACAAATTTTATCAAGCGCTAGTTGTGTTCACTGAGGCTGATTTATATTATACTAACAGTTGGTAGCATGTGCAATATTTCTCGCTGCTCGACTTAAGAGAGATGGAGGAGAAAGAAGTGCGCTTTATCGAAACTATTAAGAAACATGTGAAATTATGATCATATTAGATCAACGATTTAAAACCCAGAAACGGAGCCCTAGCAGTGAGATGACCCTTTAAAAATAAATAATTGGAGCGATATATACCTCCTGGGAAGATTAAGGCCGAGCTTTTCTACCAATTTGTGGTCTGTTGCTTCTAATTTTTCCCAAAAACTAGCGGCACCTACAGTTTTTTGCCGCTTCCGAACGGCATCTGCAAAGCAGATGAGTTTTTGCTGAGAAGCCTTCCATGCAGAAATACACTCGGATAGTTTGACAAACCACTGCCGAGGGGCGACCCCGTTAGATGTTAGATGACCCTTTATAGACGTTATTTAAGATCCCACATCTTTGGTGAAAAAGCTCTCAACACCGATCGAAGTTGTCCAGTATATCGTGAAAATAAGTATGCTAAGTGCCCTCCCATTTTGCAAGTGGAAGAAGTTTAAAGTCATGTTGCACCACTTAATTTGCTGATATCTCAAAGAGCCTGAATGCGGATCATCGTAAATTTAATAGTCGGTGGTATAACAAAAGTTGTGTCTTGCTCGTCTTGGTCTCGGTCATGTAAATAACTGCTCAGAGATACAGAGATTTGAAAGATTTAAATTCGGGCAAAGACTTTCACGTCTGGTATACTCCTCAAATCATTAAAGGAGTGTTTCTTGTCATCAAGCTTTAAGGCTCTCACAACAGTCGATAGGTAAGAAAATACTTCAGAAATCTCTTCAAACAGTCTTATAATAACATCACAAATTCTAGCCATCGTACTAGTAAAATCCACAGCCCACTTTTTGTCTATTGAAGCTATATGGGAAAGGTATCTCACATAGCTTACAAATGCGCCGTGTTTTTAATAGCTGGAACTGCACTTCATTTCCCTTCAATGTGATAAACTCCAAACTATAAGAAATCGTAACTCGACGCTATCTGGACTTTATCCCAAGACATGTTTATCAGACAGATCCTGTTTAGCATAAGAGGTAGCGCTTATAAATATTTGCTTCATACTCACGGTTCCTCCCCTAGTCATCAGAAAAATCACCACCACCACTTTGTTCTATTTGTATTTGACACCCCTGTGCTTGTATGTGTAAATATTTAAGCGATTGTCCTTTGTAAATATTATTCAACGTGCTATAATTAAGCGAGTGACAAGTCTGGTTGTAACAATGACATGTACAACAACAAAAGCAACACCAACATGAAAACATGAGTAACAATTTACCGGCGCGACACCTACACCAATCAGCCAACCAAATAGACGGCTAAGGGTCAAATGTCAAAGTAAATAAATGTTAGTATGGAAGTGGAGGCGCATTCTATTTACGTATGTGCTCAAAGAAATGAAGAGAAAAGAGCTGAGGAAGAAGCATCATTGTTTAATAACTAAATATTTGTTTGTTTTCTCTCGCTGCTTGTTGGTTGTTGGTTACCGATGTTGTCACAAAGTCAACAAAATGCATACTTGGGTGTACTGCAGGAAATATATACAGGGTGTGACATATACATACATATGTACCGGAATAACTACTGAAGATACTTCTAAGGGCACTCAGTTCATTTTAGAGGAAGTTGTAATGCGTAAGCCAACTTGTACTTGATATAACCTACAAAGATTCCTACAAAAACAATAGGACAGAATTTAAATACCTCTTGCGGTTATGTTGACTATTTTTGAGAATTCTTTTTAAATAGGTTTACCATTCCAGTAGATCAATGGCCGTTAAAATCATTAGTGATCGTTGATTTCGTAAGCGAATTAGCGTTGATATCGTAAGTGCAACTTGCAGGTTGATATCGAAATGGACGATTGATATAGTAAGTTAGCATTGAGATCATAAGAGAGAGTTGATATCGTAAGTGACCTTAACTAAGACAGACCATACAAATGCCTGGAAAGTGCCTATAGATCTGCCACAACCTTAAGTGCAAGTAAAGATCTGGTTTTATTCCGAGGTCAATTTGAAGTTAATTCCACATACTCAAGCTTCGAGACCTTTCGACTGTAAGCAAACCGAAAACTAAAAAGTCCAGCTAAATCCAATTTTTGCTTTTCTATGTTGAACCGAACCCCAACGGAAGTTTTATTGCCCAACTTGATCGAAGATTATCCAATAGCCCAAGATCTGTTACTTTCTAGCTATTAATCATTCGATGTCTGGCCTTGATATCAGTTTTGTTTGACCTCGGTTTAGCCTGGGAAGCTCTTTGGGCTTCATTCGAAATTTTAGCGCACCCTGTATGTGCACTTATGTAACAAACGGTTGCTTTGAGACATTAAGAAAGTAAGATGGACGCTCTGACGATGTCATATGTCAATTGACATGTACATTGTACACAACAAACACAACGCAAAAATAATAAATAGAAAAAGGAAGGCTACAAAAAAAGCGCCAACCATCACACAGAAACAACAACTCTTCAAAGCATCTGCAATGACTTCTGGGAGTGAAAAGCAAATAAACAAGCGCCATATTCGCTAAAATTCGTGTCAAAATAATTACGGAAGGCAACAACTGCAACAATAATAAAATCACTATAAATACATAAAGAGGGATTGTTTCAAATTTCTTTGAGTGGCCCGTAGAGAGGTCAACAAAATGCACAGCAGCTAAAACCAATGACAAAACAAGAAACAAGACAACAACAAATATCAACGAAAATTATAGCAAAAGAAAATAACAATAACATTAGCAACAAAAGCATATAATAATTAAATAAGTAAATAGTAACTATTCAATTAATAGCCCGCACAAGAAACTCTGCAATACATGCGGCTGATGTTGCAGGCAACAACTCTTTACGCCATCAAATCTCACACACATAGTTCCATGCAAAGAGACAAACATAAATGCGCTCACTCTGTGAAAATTTACTACTCACGCCTACCGCATACACCCAGCCACAGACGCACAAACACTCCAATGACGCAAGCTAGCCTTGCAACATTGTCGACGACGGCACAAGTGGCGCATGTGTCATGGCAACAGTCAGCCGATTGGACATGTGCTGTCTTCTTAATGGACGTTTGTCTCCTAACATCGCTTCCTTACTGCAGCTATGTATATACCATTCCTTGTTGTGAGTACCTAAGCAGCGAATTGCGAATAGCTTGGGATTTCTTTCAAGTATGTTACATATATAGAGCTTGGAATCCTGTGACACAAATCGGTTTGATATATACAAAAACAAAAAAACGAAACAGAAATATAAAAAACAAGCAAAATACACTGCGCTTTCAGATGGAACTGAAAGTAATATACCCAATAGTGTGTCATGCGTCTATGCAGCAAGAGTGTGTGGCTGGAGAAGCATAAAGGGTTTGCAGTTGAGAAGCGTGCGGACTGGAATTTAAGTGCATTCTGTCCAAACAAAACATCGTATCGCAGTGGGACGACCCTGACGAAAGTCCAGAGTTACTAAACTAAGTACTACACTCCTACGAAACGTGAAATCCTGGCGAATTCTAAGATGCAGCTTTCGAAGCATGACTCTAATCTATCTTTAAAACGGCATCCCCAACTTCAATAAAAATTTATAACATTTTATTTCTGAGATCGGTTTTAGGCTGTTTTGGTTATAAATTTTGTTTCATTTCCAATTCCGTTTATGGTCTCGCTTTTAGTAACGATTCCGATGTCGGTTAAGTAACAAATTCCGCTTTAGTGCTAATTCGGCTTTCGGTTTAATTCCCAGATTCCGCTTTTGATTTCAGATCCTATTCCAGCTCAGTTTCGTATCCCAATTGGGTTGTCAATTTTGGTTTAATTTTCAATTGCGTTTACGACCTCGCTTTCAGTACATATTCTGGTTTCGGTTTAAGTAGAAATTCCGGTTTAAAATTTGGGTTTAATTCTCATTTGCCGATTTCGTTCCAGTTCCAATTCTTGTTTGGTCCCTACTACGACTTTATAGTGAGCCCTAGTTTCGCTTTCGGCTTTATTTATGTGAGTTGTCGATATCAAATTAGAACTTGATTTTGGTCTCGTTGTTGTTGTTATTCATCCTGCCAAATGGACCCTAGAATTCTAAAAATTCCTTATTAGTATTCGGTTTCGGGTTGGTTTATAGTTTGAAGACTTCAAAAGTGGCCTACGTCCTACCACCCTTGGCTTTTGAGGTGTTAGCTAAACCACTTAAAATGCTACGACTACTGGGTATAAAACATTTCAAACAATTGATTCAAGCACAAAGCAGTCACATAGTTGCCACACGCCCTCAAGCACACTCATTGCACTCTAATGCTGGTTGCTACTGTTGCTGCCACATTGCCATACTAGCACTTGGCTTGACACGTGCTGCCCAGCAAATGCGCGTCTCCTCCCTCGCACACAAACACACTAACATATAATTCATAAAAGTGTTACATTTAATGCCAGCTTTGGTTTGTGTATTGCGTATCTTCAAGAGGCACCACAAAGGAGCGCGTGCGTCAGCGTGCCTTATTTGGACATGTGTCGGATTTGCTCGAGCTGAAGTGGGTAGCAGCACTGTGCAAACATATGCACATAGTTTTTGTTGCATTTAATCAAAAAGTTACATAGCCCAATAAGGTGGTGGCGTTGCAAACTGGATGGGTGTGGTAGCTACGGCAGGTTGTGATTTCCAAACAAAAGTGGGTTTATTGATTTGATTAGGATTTGAGTAACATATAAGTCCTTAAGTAAATATGTAGCAGGATGTAAAACAAATATTTGTAAGAATCGTGTGAAAGAAGTTCTTTACGTGGGAAACCGCTACTCGCTACTTCATCTTGTTTGAACAATAATAGAAAAGCTCTTTTTGGCAATAGGATCCCAAAATAAATGAATTGCTCAGAACGGAAGATTCCTAAAAAAGATCCGATACTAACGTGCTAAACGAAAGCCATGATGGAAAGTTACAACATCGAACGTTTTAAAGCAGTAAGTACTCAATTTTCAAGAGCAAATCTTAGGGTTAGGCATCACGGCAGGTCACGGTAGACTCAAGGCCTATATGCGTAGACTATGCATTTGGTCCAGCAGCCGCTGTAGTTTCTGGGATAGTGCAGGTGGGTTTGCAGATGCAGATACTTTATTTTCGGCTTGAATTACTGCGTTTAGATTCGATCAAAAGAAATAAAACCAGAACATGTAAGTTTGGCTGGAATCGATTATTAAACACCCAGCTGTGTGGGCGTGGTCGGTATGCCATTTCTGATATATAGTATTCCTATAACAATAATACGCCTTGTATCTATCTTACGTGGATACAAGAAGAAGTTTCGGGCGATAACCACTCTCGACGCTAAAGAGTACGAGCCTGGAAACTTTGAATTTATTTAAAAGACCGAACTCGAGGTTATACATGTCCTCCCCTATACCGACGCGCCTCAGTCGATTTGGGGTACTGGTTCTGTAAGTTGCGTCTTATTTACTAAGCACTCTAATCCTGGGCACCGCGGCCAGAAACTTTGTGAATATTTCGCAGAGCCGAGACTGGAAAGCACCAGGTGCCTGGTTGTTGACAAAACTCTGGACTGCAATTCTACAATGGCTGAAAAGCTAAAAAGGTAAGTTAGGGAGTTGTAACCTTACAGCTTTCGAAGAGAGTTTGTCTCCATCTTTGTGAACTAAAAATAAACTATTATACCAAAACCCAACTCCACCACCAAAATAGCAAGATAACAATCATCGAATAGTTCACTCTTTTGTTTGTTCTTCCAACTATTTAGTCATTACCCAATTGTCAATAACCGAAAAGCATTTAATGACCAGCAATCGCTTCCGCCTGATCAGACTGTGCGTGTGAGGCTTACATTGTTTCTTGTTGTTGCTCTTTCGTGTTTGTTTTTTGTCACGAAGTGTGTGAAGACTTGTTGCGCCGACACCTGTTCCACACAAGCCCAACGCAACTAACAAGCAATCTCTGCGTTATGACCACGTTCCAATAAAGAAAAGGTGTGTCTGAAAGAAAAACAACAAACGAAATGAAAATAAATTAAGAGAAAGGTTGGTATGCAAGTGCAAGTATTTGGATAAAAATCATTGACAAATTATTCGGTGAACGCCGAGTGGCAGCAAACAGCTGCACAGGGCCGACTAAGAACGGAAACATTAAAATGCAAGAATTGACACCCAAAAAACGATATGAAATGTAATCGAAAATTCAAAAGGCCTAAACCAATATGTAAAACAGTATAAAACAAGTAAGGAAAAGGCTGTCTTCGACTGTGCCGAAGACTTGATACCTTTCACAATAAGTACAAACTCTGCCAAACTGTTAATTTTAAGATACCTAGCCAAAACCCTATCGGAAAAATGGATTGTCTGGACGCTATATGTTATATTGGTCCGATCTGGGTGATTTTCTCTACACACATTACATATATAATATGTACCAAAACTGAAAAATTGTACGATCCTAGCTTTTTAATTGCAACAGTTATAGGCCAAAGCCCGTTTATTCGAACAATCGATTGTATGAGAGCTATGCGTTGTATTGGTCCGATCTTGCTGGTTCCGACAGATGATGAATGTTTTACAAAGTTATGGCCCTTAGCAAATTCCAGGGAGATATCTCAAAAACTGAGGGACTAGACGGACAGACGGCCATGGCTAAATCGACTCACCTTATCGCCCTGATCATTTCGGTACACTTTTTGGAGGGTCTATCTCTCCTCCTTCTCATACTTAGAAATATCGGACTAAAGTTATAATACCATTTCATGGTACGTATGTATAAATAGTTGTAGGTAAACAAAATTTCAGTTCTTTTTAAAAATTTTCTGTTTCTAAAATCGGCTAGCCAATTAATGTAACAGATATATTTCCTTTAAACTTCTGCTAAGGTCGCAAATAAAGAACTTCAATGAATGATATGTAAGCCTATATCTTGTGTTGAAGCCTAAGGGAGGGAATTTTTTTCCTAAAATTGTGCTTAAAACCTGGAGCAAAAAAAAAATCTACAAATGTGGCCCTCTTATTTAGGTGTCTGTTAGCAGAGACTTTTCTGCATTTTTTTTGGTTTCTCAAACAATTTCAGCATTTTTCTCGGTCTAAACCGTTTGAGAATATTAAAATCTCGGGACTATTCACTGCATAGCGAGTTTGTAAATACGGATCCCTGAAAAACCAGGATTGTAAAAGTCCAAAAAGTTGTCATCAATATTGTTGAGAATAGATTTGAAAGGCTTTAAAATATTACAATATTCATTCCAACGATCGAGGCTGACGCTCATCTTCCTGCGTAGGTTGAGTTCTTCTGTCGCTACTAGGCATGGGACAATTCTAATAAAAGTTATTCGAATAAAAAATCCGTTTATTCGAAGGCTATAAAAAATTCGAGTAATATTTATTCGAATAATTTATTTTTTTATTCGAATAAATGACAACTTTTCGAATAATAGGTATTCGAATAGTTAAACAAATATCACTACAGCTTATGCACACATTTGTACCCGCAAACATACATACAAGCGATGAAGACAGGGAATTTCGCTTCCGACATCTCTCGCATTTCCACTATTCGAATAATACCACTATTCGAATAATAATATTCGAATAAACGGATAAATTATTCGAATAAATACTATTCGTATTTTTGAAACGAATATTTTTTTTCGTTTATTCGAATATTTTTCGAAAATAGTCTCACCAGACACACATTCACGAGAGTTCACAAAGCAGATGTTCAACCTAAAACTGCCTTCAATTTGTATCGCTTAAAATTAGAGAGAATTTACTTTGTTAGCTGGCAGCATCATTCTCTTATCTTTACCCTGAGTATTGCGAGCAAGTGCGTGATGCCAAAACCGTGGGCATTAAATATTTGGATCATGTACTAAGTCTATGTTATCAACAGGATGACCGAAGCTTAATAGGATGTTTGGCGAGCATATGAAGCCGGGATTCTCATCATTATTAGTCGTGATGCTTTTAATTTGCATCCTACAAATTGTCGGGCCTAGATGTTTATTACCAAAGGCTTCCATTTCTGACGTCTGTGAAATCTCTCTTTGGGGGTCTACCCGAGGGCTTGACGAACCATGTTTCATTTGATTCAATGAGAGGATGTTCTGCCAAAGCAGCCAAAAGTATTGTTATGACAACAACAACAAAAACGAAAATGTGTCACTAAAGTACTTTGCTTTATAGGGTTCTACTTAAAGCTGCAGTACCGCAACTAGGTATACAAATTCATTGAAAACACAAATTTTGATAAAATTCTTGTTGCGTGCGACAACACCAGGCCCAACAAATACGCTCTTGTAATGATACATAAATATTTACCAAAGCGTAGGTGTACAAATATATTTACATATACATATGTATATATATGCATGGATACTGATATACAAATATAAATGTGGCTACTAATGTGTTGCTTATTTGCGCCAGCAATTGAATCAAATCCCCGGTCTGTTTGGGTTTTTGACCGTCGCATCGGCTGAATGAATGAATTACCGTAAAATAGTGTGGCCGGTCGACCAGTCGAGTAGCTAAATTGTTTGTTATATCACATTTGTTGTTGCAATTTAAATTCTCGTTTGTTGTTGTTGTTGTTGAGCATGCTCGCATGCAAATGAAATAATTTCGCGTTTATTTGTTTTTAATGGGCAAATAATAAGCAATAAATCAAATGGTTGGCGTATTTAATATGCCGCGCATATGGCCAGTGTCAACAAAAATAGCTACAACAGCAACAACAAAAGCTATAATACTGTTAATAAGCATATTGCTGCTAATAAAAAATGACAGTAATGACAATAATCACATAATAAATAAATGATACTAGCAACCAAAAAAAAAAAAATAAAAATAAGAATAATTTATTTAATAAAAAATTTGCAATATTTGTTTTTGGGTTTTTACTAGATGATGTGAGGCTGCACTAAAAAAAAAACATTTTATACAGCAGCTGAGGTGTGGTATATTTCAAGATTGACTTTCAGCAATAAGTTGGTTAAGAATTCCTTCAATGATATGCCACGAGTTTCGCTACAATGATGAAATTTGCTAGATTTATTAACTTGATTGTCCGGTTCACGGTTTTATCAAACTTTTTGAAAAGGGGCGTGGATTTTTTCAAACTTTGACTCTTAATAACTTTAGAACCGTTTTCGCTAGTATAACGAAATTTCGTAGGAGGCATTATTGTTGTGATAAATGCACCAATAGAAAATAAGCGAAATCGCTTTTCGACCACGCCTACTTTCTCGTAAAATTTATATAGAAAGGAGTTAGAAATATTGAACTGCCTAACTGTCTAATTAACTGATACAGGTATAATAATATAATTTGGTACTTGCATCGATTTTCTTATTCTTTATATGATTTTTGCAAAATTTCGGAAAGTGGGCGTGGCACCGTCCACTTATGAGTCAACAAAATTTCAAATTTGACTGTTAATAACGATATAAGATAGAATTACGAATACGGAAAATAAGCCGGTGAACGACCACGCCCACTTTTGGACAAAAATTTTCTAAAAGAGAGGTAGGAAACCGGAACATGCCATATCTCCCTTACTGATACAGATAGAATTTCTTAGTGGCAATGACCTGATGATATTATTAATGATTTTTATTTTTTTTTGGAAAATGGGTGTGGTACCGCTCACATATAAATGAACATAATGTCGAATTTCAGCTATTATTAACTTCAGAACCGTGTTAAATACAATACGAAACATGATACGAAGTATACTATCTACGCTTTTCAAAACTATATATAACCTATGTTGGAACCAGTAAATCCAAGAATCTACTGTGAAAATTTCATAAAGATCGGTAAAGTACTTTGGACGCCAGACACACAAACACACATTCATTTTTATTTATAAGATCGCTTACATGGTAGTAGACAAAGTTTAAAACCTTTATAGGTCATAACTCCACAACAATTTACCAATTTAACTAGTAGCTAGTTTATCTAGAAAACTTTAAAAACAATTTATTATTGTACTGGTAGGTATTTTCATTTATTCGTAATTAACTGTCAATGGGTTTTTGGCTTTTGCTAATAAAAACACACCAGTCATCTCTTTTCAGAGGCAATTGACGCCTGAAAACACCCAAGGAATCCCAGTACTTCTCCATCTGTTCTTTTCCAACGCAGTGGGCGCCTGCTCCCAAAGTTGAAACTCCAGAGTTAGAGTGAGGGATTCAGGGCACGAATGATTTGCCAGCTCAAGGTACGACAAAGTCAATAAAACGAAGTGTACGGGAATATATTTCTACCACGTGTGCGGCCCATTCAGGCGCCTAATTTAGTCTTTGGTTTTAAATATTAGATTTTTTCGACGGATGCATTAACCAATACCAAATTTGTTTCAATATTAATAAAAGTTTCCAGTGATTTTACGATCACTTAATTTTTTTTTAATGTGAATAAAATTATTGGGAGTTTTTTTATTGCTATTTTAGTACTTTTTCACCCATTTCTATACTGAGTTGCCAGTTCGATAAAGTTGTTATAATCTTTATCTTTATGTTTATTTAACTATTAATAGCGTATAGAATTTGGACAGCTTTAAATGTGGCTACGCGGTTAGGGCAGAGTAGAAGTGCAGGCAACTGGGCAAAGTGTGATCTCAAATCGATAGGGAGAGTGAAGAGCAGCAAATTTTCGTTTCATGTTTTGATATAAACTAAATCGTATGAATGAAAAACTTCTTCAAAAAACCGCCGCATCTCAAAATATAAACTAAAGACGTTCGCGGGCTATAGTTCTTTTCCAAAAATAAAAATTGATCCAAATTGAAAGAAGAAGCGAAAAAATGTGCTTGTTGAAATGAGGAAAAAGTAGAGGAGTGCTGTTATCTGGGACCCAGCATTAACAAAACAACAATGTTGCCAGGACATGCCACCTTAGACTGACGAGGCAATTGAAAATTGAAGAAATGTTTAGGCGAACGTAAATAAAAGTTTATGAACCCAATTCTAAATGAAGAGGGGTTTGTGTTAGCCCGTCCAAGCCTAGGCATGCATCGACATCATCATTTATGGGAGCTTAACCATCTGGGCGGTTTCGCCCTTGCGTATCAAAGTCAAAAACCAAATTTGAAAGCGATGACGGAAAATCATTGCAATATACATCACACCAATCGTCCCTTTTCAGCGTTGACTGACCCCAATTGCAAACGCCAAAGGAGGTCAAGTCATCCTCCACCTGTTTTTCCATATCGCATGACATGACCCAGCCCGAGGACACTTTGAGATTTAACTCGCTGTACTATGTTCTTATAAGTGTACAGCTTATTGTTAAATTTCATTCAATATTTCTCGTTGATATTACCAAAGGGACCATAATTCTTCCGGAGAACTTTTATCTCGAATACTCCAGACCCATCTTATCTTCTTGCATCGACCTAGCTCCACGAATTAATTACGCGACTAAATTAAGATTGTAGGTTTAAGAAAGTATTCGAAGCCGGTAAACCTTTGGAATCAGGGAAAGAGAAAGACCCTACTGTTAAGAGCAACAACAACAATCCCCCTTTACACTACACTTGGATCATTCCTACGACAGCCCTGTGTTTAAATTGACCATTTCACATCCGCATAAATACAGAAGCGGAACCATTTAAGATCAGTGCTTTGTAAAACTTAGAGAAGAATTTAAATAGTTAAGCGCCACATAAATAATATATTGCTTGATAACTTTATATTTTTAATTTAATATATATTTTAAATTTCAAATTCTGAATTACTGCGTTTTTTACATTTTCCTTTTCTACTATATTTCACTTCTGAGTTATGCCAATATCTTATATATAAATAGACAAGATGAATGCAATGTAGAACCGTTTTCTGCTAAACTATAATTCTAAGATATACAAATTATATATGTGTAGGTAGGAAATTTTGAGGTGTACTTTTATCCGTAAATAAAAAAATTTTAAAAATCATTTTAATATAAATAATTTAACATAAAAGTCACACTACTACACATTCACTTATTCACACTATAGACACGCTGTGTGTATGTGTACTTGCTTTTTGTGTACTATGCTGAATCGTGAGCATGGCCGAGGAGTTGCTTTGGAGGAAAAAATTAAGAGCCGTAGTAGTGTGAGTAGACTTGCCATGCATATTTTTGTGTTATTCGTGTGGTCGGCTCTCACTGTGAGTGCGAAGAGTTGGTAGTGGACCAATGAAAAATAAGTATTCGCACTATAGATACTCTGTTGTGTCATGCATTTTTGATTTAGTTGTTGTTATTGTATTGATTACTGGCTACGATGCCCAGTGTCAGCTGCTCTCCTGAGAGCACGAAAAGTTGCTTTGTTGGAGGCATAAACACGCAATTTCAAATATGAGCAAATATGTAAAATTCATTGCTGATACCTACAAACAGGGTTTACAAAAATAAAGTAAATGATTACTCATAAAGAGTATTAAACACCGAAGAAAATTAAAGGAAAATAGAGGAAAGGAAAAGAATTGAAAGGAAGGAAAATTAAAGCAAAGAAAGGAAAGAAAAGGAAAAGGAAAGGAAGGAAAGGGAAGGGAATGGAAAGGATAGGAAAGGAAGGAAAATTAAAGGAAAGAAAGGAAGGGTAAGGAAATGAAAGGAAGGGAAGGGAAAGGGAATTAAAGGAAAGGTAAGAAAACGAAGGGGAAAGAAAGAAAATAAAAGGAAGGGAAGGGAAAGGAAATAAAGTTTGAGGAAAGGAAAAAATAAAATAAGAGAGTAAAAAAAGAAATCAAGGAAAATAAAAATATGTTAGAGGAAAGGAACGACATAGAAAGGAAGAAAAAAAGCCGGATAAAACATACCTACAGCAAAAAAATAAAATAAAATAAAGTTTATTGGTTGAATTTCAACCACTGGGCGAACTCTAGTTTTTATTGAAACATGTTTTCTCATTGTAAATGCCTCTCTGAAATATTTATTTTCATTAAAGTCTATGCTTGTTTTCCAATATTTCGCACGATTACGCAATTATTAATAAAAAGAAGTTTCAAACTAATATTCCCAGTGACAACAGCTCAAATATGAATAGAAATTGCTGCAAATTAAATCGTTTTCGCCGGGTTGCTAATGGAAATCAAGAAAGAGTCGTCCCAATAAAGACTTTACTTAATATCTTAAGAGCTGTCGATATACGTTTTTTAGTTTGTTTGCTATTCTTCAATGAAGCATGTCTAATTTTGAAGTCAATTGCTTTTCTATTCTAATTATGCTCTAATTTACATATCACTCTGTATCATTCATAAGAAACCGTGCGCTGGTGTGTGGAAATCAAGGCCTAAGCAGGCTATCTTGTAATATGTGAGAGACATAAATATAATGTGTCTGGTCTTACAAGTTAGCTTCTTCTGTAGCGCGAGACAGAGAGAGCCTCATTAAAGATCATTTCTATGCTACATATTAACAGGTTCAATATTTATGTAACAATATATCTATTTCACGCTGCGTTACGGGCGTCAATGAATTTTATGTTCGTGTTAACTCATCTATTTTTATGTGCGTCGTTGCTATGAGAATGTCAAATTTTATCATATTTAGATCATTCATTAATAAATTAATACGATTTCCAATTCGCCTAGTATTGTTTGTTTAACGGGATTAAATAAAGCACACGAAGTAAGACTTGATTGCGTGGCTTGTTATTGCCAAATTATTGTAAGTCGGATACCATTTCTATTGTAGGGCGACGCTGTTGACTTCGAAACTCGTTTTTTTCCTTTTTAAAAAAGTCATTGGCTGAAGGGCTACATTAAATTATTATTTGGAGCTCTTATGCTTCAAATTTGTTTTTTGTATCTTTCGTTTTAGCTATGCAACCATGAATGAAAGTTCGATTGTTGAAAGAATCGCCTTCTTTGTTTCAAAAAACTTATGGTGCCACTTAGTATGTGGCAGGGGATAAAATATAAAGTTGTCTTAAATTATCAGCTTTATGAAACAAGCGTCTAAAATACATATTTTATTTATGTAAATATTATGGGTTTCCGGAAGATTGCAACAGTTTTCAAGCCTTCAACGCATCAACAATTTGTAAGAGAGTAAGACCGACATTAGAATATAAAAAATATACAGAAAACTTTTTCTTAAAATAAATGGCTTTAATAAAAATCAGACTTTATTGGCGGTTTTGAGAAATAAATTTATTGTCAGCTGCTGGTGGAAAATTAAGGGAGGGGCAGCCAGTACTGCTTTGAAAATATTTGTTGTATTTCTGTGTAAGCGGCATTAGCTATGGTAATTTTTCTTTCGTTTAATTCATATGCCCTGCATGCTCTTATGATTCGCATTCAGCTTGTGAAATATTGTAAGGACGTAGTTTATGTTTGCAATCCGAAATCGGAGGTTTTTTTCATAGCGAAAATGTTGATGGCCAATCCGCTGCCAATAAATCAGGGCCGAAGTGCTGGCTTCTCAATGAACACATAAAAAGCTTACCGCACCCTCAGTTCTGCTCTCAACAGGGATCGTGTAAGGGCACAGAGAGTTGCTTTGTCCTAGAAATAAAATGAAATAAAATAAAATAAAATAAAATAAAATAAAATAAAATAAAATAAAATAAAATAAAATAAAATAAAATAAAATGAAATGAAATGAAATAAAATAAAATAAAATAAAATAAAGTAAGATGAAATGAAAATAAAATAAGATGAAATAAAATAAAACAAAATAAAATAAAATGAAGTGAAGTAAAATAAAATAAAATAAGATGAAATAAAATAAGATAAAATATAATAAAATAAAATAAAATAAAATGAAATAAAATAAAATAGAATAAAATAAAATAAAATAAAATAAAATGAAATGAAGTAAAATAAAATAAAATAAAACAAAATAAAAAAAATAAAATAAAACAAAATAAAATAAAATAAGATGAAGTAAAATAAAATAAAATAAGATGAAATAAAATAAGATAAAATAAAATAAAATAAAATAAAATAAAATAAAGTAAGATGAAATGAAATAAAATAAAATAAAATAAGATAAAATAAAATAAAATAAAATGAAATAAGTATTCATGAAACGAGCTCAAGGCCAAGAATAATAATTTTTCACTTTTTGAATTTTTATGAAAATTATTATTGCTTTTATTTTTTAATAATCATTTTTAATTAATTATTAAAAGTTGTTTGATTGAATAGAGTAGGAAAAATGTTTTTGATGTCATCTAAACTCCTAGTTCTATTTTTCTTTACCATATGCATAAACCACTTCCGCCATTTGACAGTTAGTAGTGTGATCAAGATAGATTTTTTGACAGATCTGCTTTATCAGCAGAACTGCCTTACCGCGTGCTCTCGGTTTTGTTATTGCTTTTTTTATACCAACAATTTTTGTTGATTTACGGCTTGTACATTTTCAAGTATTCATGAAACGAATATTATGAAAATAAAATAAAATAAAACAAACTAAAATAAAAAAAATAAGATAAAATAAAATAAAATAAAATAAAATAAAATAAAGTAAGATGAAATAAAATAAAATAAAATAAAACAAAATAAAATAAAGTAAGATTAAATGAAATAAAATAAAAGAAAATAAAATAAAATAAAATAAAATAAAATAAAATAAAATAAAGTAAGATGAAATAAATCAAAATAAAATGAAAAATAAAATAAAATAAAACAAAACAAAATAAAATAAAATAAAATGAAATAAAATAAAACAAAATAAAATAAGGTAAAACAAAATAAAATAAAAAAACATAAGATAAAATAAAATAAAATACCAAATAACATGCAACTCAAAGGTATTATTCAGTATTGTCAACCTGGCTCAACATTTTCAACCTCCATAGTACAGTCGTCGATCTTATCGTATTATTATTTGTATCGTAAACTTTAGCTGCGTTGACAACGACAACTAGAGCAGCTTTAGTTACCTTTCCATTTTGGGGATTCAGTGTAAAGTCTAGCCTATCTTGATGCCGCTAACTCCAAAGTAGGTAAAGGTATGGTCAGGTATTTAATATGGAAAAAGTTAATTAGGTCTTCAAGAAAGCGGTTCCAATAACTCAACTGGTTTTGTTGATGTTGATCTAAGAAGCGAGGCAATGAAACA
Source organism: Merzomyia westermanni (assembly GCA_949987695.1). Taxonomy (NCBI): domain Eukaryota; kingdom Metazoa; phylum Arthropoda; class Insecta; order Diptera; family Tephritidae; genus Merzomyia; species Merzomyia westermanni. Next base: position 199,046,250 of record OX465289.1, on the reverse strand, counting down.
CGGACGTTAGGAGAAGAGAGAGAGAATAAAATGTGACATATCGTGAGTCTTGCATATTTTGGTATAAGATTCAAACTTTTCTTGCAATCCGTGCTGCGTACAAGACTTAGCGAATCTTCTTAAGTGGTTCATTGAAATCTTTTTTTATCACGTCAACTGGACCGAATATTTTGTTAGAATTCGAAATAAACGATTGCACAAGGTTCACGAAATTAAAAATTATAAGAACCTGCGTTGAAATATTTCTCAGTATAACGAGAAGTTTTTACGCATCAAATTACTAATGCTAAACGGTTTTTCTTTAATTTCAAGTTATGGGCTCTTACGTCTCGGCTAATAACTTTTCAGCAACTCTAGGCGGAATTTCAGTATAACCACCTGCTGTGCAGATTAGTATTAGTCGTCCATCAAAATTTATTGTCTTGAATTTTAACACTTGCTTTGCATATGCATAAATAATTAGCATAACTCTTAAGACAAAGGGTGCTACAATTTGAGTAAAACTTGAATTAATGCAAAAATGTGAAATTCTCAAACAAATTGGTGAAATTATCAAGCGATTCCTTAAACTGCTGCGATGTGTCTTGAGTGATAAAAATCTCGCTTGCCAACATGACCAGCTTAGTTAAGTGTGTGCTGGAATGATAACAAACCAAAAATAAACATAAAAAAAGGATTTTAATCAAGCAACATTTTATGTTCGATTATAATCATTAAAAAGCCATCCATTGACTAATAAAAACGGCATTAATTTTAGCTAAGTAAAAAAACTAGGGGAGCGTAAATGTTGGACTCTTGAGATCTGCTCAACCAGTTATTATCTGTGGCAATTAAAGTTGTTTAACATAGTAAACATAGAACCGCATGGTATGTGGGCACTGAAAATAGCAAATCCGAGAAAAAGCCAATAAAACGCCAAAGAGTGCAACAACATCGATAATCTTTGTTTAACGATCGTAGCAACAAACAGTGGCTATGAGACCAACATCATTGAGTACCCATAAGCCACTGCCGACGCATATTTGAAGATCTAATATTCACCCATTTTCTTTTAATTCTTCCACGCGTGTGTTCGATTTAGGGGCCATTTAGTAGCCATTTAATGTTTAGCTAGTTGGCTATTTAGCCTATTAATCGCGCTAACAGACGCTCGTTTAAGGTTGTTTTTAAGAGTCCACCAGACCGGCTAGTCAACATCGTCAGCACGAAAAGTGTCATCAAGGTTGGCGTTGATGATAATATGGTTTTATTAATCGAAATGGCTTTTTGGTGTGTAGAATGTATGAGGACGATTTGGGTGTCTAGCATAAATGCATGCAGAGATCTGCGTAAGTGCTGCCAGGCACAAAGACGACGACACGTTAACCGAGTTTCCAAGCCTGTTTAATTTAAGTATAGAACGCCTGTTATGTGACAATTTTATAAGAGATTTTCGTATATATTTTTATATCTCCTACTATCTTGACAATGATTTAAACAATTTAAACTTAATGGCGCTTGCGACTGGGAATTTTTTACAAATTGGCTTCGTGTTTGTTATTTTAAAAATGAAGTGACAAAGAACTATCAAACGAAAGGTATTTTAGGTATTCGTATTTCAACAGAAATACTCCTAGGCAGGGTTACTATCTAGGGTTGCCAAATAATCCCATTGTATATGCTTTTCTTCATACATGGGTTGCCTTTTACAATCGTAGCACTCTTTCTTTAGTATTGCCCAATATAATGTGTTACGGAGTTGCCAAATATCTGACATTTAAAAAAATAAACAAATAAGATATACCAATATGGGTATCAAACGAGAGGTATCTTACGTCGTATTTGAACAAAAATATTTATAGGTAGGGTTAACTTCTAGGGTTGTCACCTAATCTTGTCATTTATACTTTTTCCATACCCGTTGTTATCTCTAGATTAATTGAACTAAATTAAATACTGTACAACAACTATACAATGGCTCACAGTGAAAATGATCCAGTTGGGTCTTCTAACATTTGACAAAAACTCTTTCAGCTAAAATTTGTATATTAATTTAATATAAAAATGTAGATAGTTCTTTCATAGATATTTTCCAAGCCATTTTTTGCAAGCTTATACAAAAATTCCCAAAACTCGTGGAAATTTCCAAGCACGGGTTGAGAATTTTTAACCTTGAGGCAAGAATTTAGAAATTATTTCTGAGTATGCAATTTTCTATCGCAGTAAATTCTAGTTTCACAATGTATGGTTATCAGGATTGTTAACAATATCGTTGATTTTTGAAATTTTTTTACATGGTGTTTGGCATAATAGCTGCACAAGCGTTATGCAGTTCTCTGCTACGCAAATCCTTGCCTATGCGTTGCTTTAATGAATTTAACTGTAATGAAATTGAAATTAAATCGATTACTCAGTAAAGGCGTTCCCAACACCAAAACATTAACAGCCAACATCGCAAATACATACATACCCTATCTGGATAAAAATAAGTTACTGGTGGAACCTATATAATTTTCATCCATAAAGTTAGCAAACTTTGCAATAGCTGCAGCTCGAAATGTCGTTGATACCCTGCTGTTCGCTAGTTTAGTGATGATCGTAAAAATGGGTCAATAAAAACTAAAATGGTAACACTAATATGGCCATTAGCTGTACGATAGCTAAAACTACTAAATGAGTGAGCCAGTGATGTACAGTGGTAAGCAAACCTAGTTCGCGATTATAAAGTATCTACTTTAAGCGACCTATTTAAGTCTGTTGGGTATTTCTAAGACTCGCAAACTGGGCGTCGTATGGAACTGCTGATGTCGCATCACGTGATGTGCCCGATTTGCTTATGCGATCCTACCTTAGCTGGGGATGCTATTTCTATTTTTTTTTCATGTGCGCCTGGTTCGTAAGATTTATTTGTAGGTATATAATAGAACAAAATGTCCTATGTTGCATTACCCGATGCGTTTAATTGATTTGTAGACGAACGATGTGACATCGTGTATGAATGCTGTGCCGGCTTTATTTGTTTGAAACTTGTCCGCAGAACTTCTTTCTGAATGGTAAACTTCCGACCGTTCTTCGAAAAAATAAATCTGACTGATCCAACACCAGTCTATAGTGTTTCTGTTGGTATCTTCAAAACGACGAACCACAACCCAAATATATAATGAGAAGCGGGTTGATAGAATCACAATTTTGATTATGACTATTTTTTATGGCCACATTCCGATCTTAAGGTGAAGTCCTATCTTTACACCCCCATATCTATCCCTATCTCCATCTACATCTCGTAGTTTTCCATCTGAACCATTTTACCTCCATATTTATATTCATTTAAATCACAATCTCCGTCTCTATTTCCATCTCAATTTCTACCTACATATCCATAGAAATCTAAATATCAATCTCTATCTCCATCTCCATCTGTATCCCTATCTCTATTTACATCTAAATATTCACCATCACACCCACCTCCATCTCTATCTTCACCTCCACTTCCATTTCCATTTCCATCTCTTTCTCCGTCTGAATCTTTCATTTAATCTCCATCTCTACACCTCGACCTCCATCTTCATCTCCACTTCTATCTCTACATTGTATCTCTATCTCTACCCTATCTCTATTTCTATTTCTATTTCCATGTCTATTTCTATATCCATCTCCATTATTGTGGCAGTACTTCGCCCTGCTTAGAGTTCTACCTACATCTTCATCGCCAGCAATCGCGTTCTCATGCTACACCTCCATCACACTTTTCCGCACAGTGTCCGTTTCTCTTTCATCGTAATCTACTCAGTCGCCGTCTTCATTTCCATATTCCTATCATATAGTCTATATTGGTAGTACCAACCTCTTCTTATCCATAAAGCCTCTTCTCACCGTCTTTCAATTGTTTATCATTTGCAGCGTCTAAGTACATACTCCATAGTAGAAATCAGATCTGACCAATGACATTTCGTTGCAATACGTATCTGTCTGTACCAATATTTTGCTAGATTACCTGGGATACCTGGTCCCACTTGGATACCAAAATATAAACTGTTCTACATTGAAATCTAGAAATGAGCTTTTCAACTGTTCCACTGTGCATCTTCTGCTTTGCCATTGGGTGACACGCAATGGGTCATGTGTGGCTACACTTGGAAGTTAGAAATTTTAGCATCAAAACTTTATGGTAACAACAAAAATGTAAAACAATGTGTGAAAGAATTCATTAGGCCAGTAAGTAAATCATTCAAAGACTTAAAATACCTGGACTTGGCTGAGTTGTCATGAGTGCAGTGTAGCAAGTCTTGTTACTGAAAAAGAATACTTAAAAATGGTAATTGACAAAAATCAAATAATGAAGCTCAGTCGCATTTAAAGCTTGTGTTGCATTCTCGATTTCAATATTCAGTGACCTTCCAAATGCTAAATAAACCGAAGTGAGAGTTGATGCTTTTTATATTATTTCCATACGATTGCCTTTGTCACAGCTTCTACGCTTGATGGTTAAGCCAATAAAAGCCAGACAGTTTCCACAGTGGCTTGACATTTAAGACTTCTTTTTCTGCGTGAAAAAAAAAAAATCTAAATCAAAATTCCGTCCAAGCCTAAAGTAACTCAAATCAACCATGAAATGTGGAGCTAAATTTCGATGCATTTTTATTGTTGTTAAATTTAAACAATAAATCAATTTCACAATTGTTTTGATTTTAACGGCGCGCCATTAAGTCTGTGCAGTAAGACAATGGGATTTCTTTTTTTAGGCTTTATGACGCCATCCAGAAAAACTACTTTTTTTTAATAGCAAATAGCTCAGCAGCTGCTTGGATTTATAGTGTTTGAAGTGAAAGTAAACGAAAGAAAGTTATGTAGATCAAAAAAATGTAACGAATAGTTTATTGATAAGGTACGATTGTTTTTAAAATAAAATAAATTTAAAAGCGAGTGAAACTAATACTTTGGCTAACTTTGGAAATCCACTGCAATGCTCCCAAGTGAGACCATATCAAATACATCATTTTGCATATGAAGCGAAAGAAAACAAATGGTAATGTCCAAGAATTCACCAAAAATTGTGGCGGATAATGAAAGTTCTCAAGACGGGCGCCATTTCTTACGGTTAAAATAATGGCGACCTGATGCAGAATTCTGGACTCACTGATTTCTCCACGCCGGTTCAATTTCTAGCTCTTCTTTTTTCCACACCGAATTCCCAATAGATGCAGTCATTTTCCTGCAGAACTTGGTGCTCTAAATTTGCACCATCAGCTGCAAAAAGGATTGGCTGAGCGGAGCTTTTATTTAGTAATACTTGTGCTCCTCATGTTTGCCTGTGCATATCATTGAGAAGCAGGTTACAAATTCCGAACTTCAAATTGTCTAATAATGACCAAAGAGCAAATTAATTCCATTCAGCCTAAATATTTTGCATACTTGCTAGCCTTTTACGTGCAACAGATGACATCAGCCTCCTTTTGATAACTATTTGATTCAGTAGGACTTTAAGTCCATTACTTGCGACTTTTCCATAGAATTCACGTAAATATCTTCTTGCACATGTCACATGGAATTTGTTTCTCAAGCATAAAATGAAATACAGTGTAAAAGGGATGGTCGTGGGAGAACGGCAGTTGCATACACGTGCCGTGCCTAGCTACAAACAATCTGGCCAACCAACCAACCACATGTCAACAGTCCATATAATGATCTCTGCCACAAATCGTCTTAATTGGCGACTTATTTTTGTATGTAGGCATTTGCTACTTGTTTAGCATCTGTGTTTGCGTTGTTGAGTTTGAATTGGTGAGCTCGACAAACCTCATTAGAGGATCTGTAGCTATGGCAACAAAATTGATATGATAGATAACAACAATTTGGGTCTAAAGCTCTAACTGGCGGTTATGGGTGCTTGTTGCTGTGGTTCTATAAAAATATATACATGGAAGTCTCAAATACGTAGCGATTACATACCTAAATACATACATATGTATCTTATAAATAAAAATAAATGTGGGTCTGTGTGTTTTTCATGGGCGTCCAAAGTACTTAACCGATCTTTATGCAATTTTCACAGTATATTCTTGGGCTCACTGGTTACAGCATAGGGTATATGTAATTTTGGAAAAGTGGGCGGTGCCACACCCACATATTTTGTGTTTTGTTTGTGCCCCATTAATGTCCAAAACTTATTGTCGATCTCTGTGAAATAACACAGGCCATATATAGTTTCTGGAAAAGCCCCCAGGCTATATAAATTAGCAGTTCGGCATAGCCAGGAATTTATTTCGTTCAAGTTAATCAAATCAACCTTGGAAAAAATAGGCGCTACAAGGATCAAATAAAAGTTAATTCGCTATATCTTCGAAACTAAGTGCAGTACCCGCAGAGAAAATGGGGGAAGAATTTTAGTAGGTATAGAAATTTGTGATGTAGAGGAAGTGTTAGAGAAAAATGAAGAGGGTAAAAAAGAGTAACGGTATTTGGGGTGGGGGAAAGCAAAAGTAGAAAGAAAAATTCATTAAGTGTAAGCAAATCGAATTTTAGGCAGGACAACGTCTGCGGGGTCCGCTAGTCTACTATATAAATGCATACTACGAATGCCGATTCTGTGTTATTTGCGGTGCCGAAAATCCGGGGTTTTTTTCTTACAATCTCGGGATTTGTGGGATTGAAAATATGTTGCTAAAAACTAAACAATTATGTGTGAATAATTTATGATTATCACCCAATTTTTTTTGGTGATGAGAAATACTTTTGAACAGTAAAATTTTCATTGTTAACCAACAACAAACTGTGGGTCTACCGTACCCACTGTAGACAAATTTTCATTTATGTAATCAATGTCTTTTTATTTACAAATTTTGTTTTAACAAATATTAATATATAAAAATAACTGGGTCATTATACTTACATTGGTTGTTTTTTATTTATCATTTCGATACTAGATACAATTTTTTTTGCTCGTCGCCAAGTTCATATTTGAATAGGATATTTAAAATTTGAAAGGCATATCTAAAATTTTTGAAAAAATTTCATTTTATAATTTTATTCATAAGTCACTAAGTACTTGCACACAATGTTGTAGGAAATTAAATCCTCACAAAAATGTTTGGAATGAAAATTTTCCAAAGTAATCAATCTTAAAACTTTGGAAATTTGTTAAAAGCACAAAAATCAATATCCAAAAAATATATAAATACAGATTTTTGAAGTGAACTGAATGAGTTCGCCATTAGAATTTGAACCGGGTCGAGTTCCGGCCTTAACCTCCAAAAAAACGCCAGTACTTTGTAAACTTGTCCGACCGTATCGGTAGGAGAACAAAGGGGATCTGTCCGACACTACTCTTTCAGGCATAGAACATGCTCAAACAAAAGGGATCAGTTCAACCCATACAAAGAGATCAAAACTGGCATTGGTTGCATGCTCTTTTGTGATTCATCCCGGATTCATCCAAGGCTAATCGCATTTTTTGCAGGGTGCTGATTAACTCACTGATTGTGAGGTTATATGTATGTGTGGTAACTGTCAAACGGCGCTGACATGACTACAATTAGAAGCCAAATACATATTTTGTTGTTGCAACTGTTGCCAATTAACTGATTATTGGCATAAGCGAGCGCCTGCACTGATTTGGAAATTTGATAACGCTGATTTGTAGTACAACCGTTATGCACAAATACCTATATGCGGACTTACATATATACAGGGTGTTTTTTTTACAGGTTTGTTTTTCGAATAGAGATAAAACTGGCATTTTGTGGTCAAATCTGGCAACTCTAATGTCATTTATGTTCAGTTTGGTTTGCCATTTCATCATGAACAGGTTGACAAAAGAACAACGCTTGCAAATCGTGCAAATTTATTTCGAAAATAATGGTTCAGTTCGCGAAGTTTACCGTGAGCTCCGTCCATTTTATGGTCGACATAATCGTCCATCAGAGCAATTAATTCGGTTAACCATGGATCGTTTTCGCACTACGTTTACTCTATGTGATAATACGCATCCGCAGAGACGTCGAACAGTGCGCACCGAAGAAACAATTGCCGCTGTAGAGCAAAGTGTTGAAGAGGACCCGAATGAATCGATTCGCCACCGTGCACAGCAATTGGAGCTTTGTCCATCAACTTTATGGAAGATTTTGCGCAAAGATCTTGGCTTGCGACCTTACAAGATCCAGCTTGTGCAAGAATTAAAGCCGCAAGACCATGCAATGCGTCGTGATTTTGGTGTATGGGCCGAAAATGAGATTGATTTCGATGCTGATTTTCATCGCAAAATTTTGTTCAGTGATGAGGCTCATTTTTGGTTGAATGGCTACGTCAACAAGCAAAATTGCCGCATTTGGAGTGAAGAGAATCCACATAAGACCCTTGAAACGCCATTACATCCACAAAAACTGACTGTTTGGTGTGCTCTATGGGCTGGTGGAGTCATTGGGCCATACTTCTTCCGCAATAATGCTGGAGAGGCAGCTACCGTTAATGGAGACCGGTATAGAGCCATGATAACCGACTATTTTGTTCCCGAATTGGATGGCATGAATGTGGATGAGTTGTGGTTCCAACAAGACGGCGCTACATGCCACACAGCGCACGTCACAATCGATTTATTGAAGGAAACATTCGATGAGCGCATAATTTCGCGGAATGGACCTGTCAATTGGCCACCAAGGTCGTGTGATTTGACACCATTGGATTATTTTCTTTGGGGATATGTGAAGTCGCTCGTCTACACCAACAAACCAGAAACGTTAGGGGAATTGGAAGCCAACATTCGTGGCGTTATTGCCGACATACGGCCCCATATGCTCGAAAAAGTGGTTGAAAATTGGACCTGTAGAATTGGCTTTATTCGAGCCAGCCGCGGCGGCCACATGCCCGAAATCATATTTAAACATTAATGGCATAAAATTATCCTTCCAATAAAGCCAAATTGATGGACCTTAAAACGATTTTCTTGTGTTTTATTTCAATTCGAAGTTCTATACCCCTAAAAAAACACCCTTTACTTACTACCCTGCCGAAAATTGGACTCACTCAGAACTATCCCTGAGCTTAACAGTTTGTAACACCACCAATACCCAAGCAATGCTTTCAACTGTCCACTTTTACATGGCGATGCCATTGGCGGTGGCAATTCTCGCCAGTGCATTACTTTGGAATATTTTTTCAACCGGTTTCTATTCCGACAGTTCTAAAATAAATTGACTGTGGCTAGTTCTCAACCTGTGCCACTTCGGAAAGTTTGGGGTAGTTTTGATTTTTTATGAGTGATTATCGCCATCCGATATTTCAAACTGTCTTTAAACTATCACTTTTGTAACCGGCACAGAACGATTCACAAAGCGTGCAGCTCAACACTGTCTCTTTTGGAGACTGGTTCGCAATTTTACTTCAGGGTAAGTATGCATATGAAAATGTTGTGGTCGCGTTGATGAAGAGCTTTTAGATACTAATGCACTGTTAGGGGTGATGGATATAATTTACATAAGCTGCGGGGTATGGCAAAAGTTCGCTGGTAAACAGAAAATTATAATTTGGAAAAATTAGCAATAAAGTATGATTTATACTTTAAAAATAATATATTTACCCACATATTCATAAAAAATAAAATTGGTTTAAACCTTTCTTATTTTTTATGAATATGGGGGTTAGATTTTAAATTTTATTAGACTGAGCTTTCTTTTTAAAAAAATGATTTTATTTGAAAAAAACTACAAAAAATTTTGTAAAAGCAAAGACTGAATTTTAGAATAATAAAGGCTTAAAGAAATTATGTTGTGTTATATTAAAAAAAAAATGCAAAGCTTTCGCTTACTGCTTGAGCCCTTGCGGGGATCGAACCCGCGACCTTTGGATTAGAAGTCCAATGTGCTATCCACTGCACCAAAGGGCCGCTTAACAATACATTGAAGATCACCATATAAGACCTAAGATATGAAAATGATTGTCAAACCCAGTTGACTACTATTTTGAAACTATATAGTTTACCCAAAATATAGCAGCTGTTTCTATAAATAAACACCGTAGGTTCTTAAAATAGCACCACATAACACATTTTGATATGAATTATTTAAACAATTGTTTTACTATTATTATGCGATTAGGAACTATCCAGTCGAAAATGAATTTAGTGAATGATATTGCATTGTTTTGGTAAGCTTTTAGGTTTTCTTAGAAAAAGCTCCGTGCTTTAAGCTTGCTAGAAAGCTTTGCACTTTTATAAACCGGTGGGATGTACGAATATATGGAAGTAGGGCTCGACTAAAACTAGTGAAATCGGTTGCAGGTCTCTATTTCGGAAGGAAAGTTCAAGAAGAGACTGAATATCGGGCCGTTCGAAGAGGGATCACTTTGTGCCACCAAATCTAGGTAATATTGGGGTTAAGCGTTCATTCCCCATAAGCGGTAACTAATGGTGAGTGGACCTGGGATGCTGAAACTAACGGTATGGTAGTGAGTGCAAAACTGTCCTATGAGAGAAGAATGTCAAGCAGATTTCACTCCAAAATTTGTTGTTCAGGAGGGAAACATCTTAAATCCTTTAGGCTTCTCCGCGGATACCGAAAATAGTTATATTGCGCGAAGTTAAATATCACAGAAATTGTACCAAGGGCTTTAAAAGTGGATGCAGCTATTGAATGCCAGAATACCTTTACAACAGACCAAATTCGATTATTACGAGGTCAGAAGGTCTCTGTAGCCATGTTTGGAAAGTAAATGAATAAAGTACAAAAATGGTAACTTAACTGGACAGGATGATACATATGCAATGCTCTGAGGGCTCCCTATGCCATCAAGTTTACACTGCAAAACCTGTCCGGATGAGAAGTGTGAGCAATCCCATTCAAACTCTTTTAATCTAACCTAACCCAGCAAAGCCACTCCCGAACATCAGTTGAGAGTTTTTCCTTGGTGGATAGAGATCCGAACCGTCGCTATTCTAGAAGCTTGGAGTTTTGAAGTTGAACTTTTGAAGTTTTCAAGGATAACTTGCTGCTATAAAAGGTCTCTCGGCGAAAGGTTCAACACATAAATCATCAGTTGGAAAATTATTGACATTTAAGGACTTGGAGCTACCATCACCTAACTACAACCAATGTGCTCCCAGGTCCAGTCGAAAGAGAGTGGCAGTTACACTGAGTGCAACACTGAGCTGCGTACTTAAACTCTGCTAAAGAACTAAACATTTTCACAATAAACGAAACACCTAGCACTTTCAAACTAGCAAAATCTTTAGAGAGGGTAATTGGCGTGATCACTGGATATTGTGATATAGCATCAGCTTCCCGACGATGGCGTATATCAACTAGTTCCCCTGCGGACGTAGTAAAGTAAGTAATACATTATCCGAAGGTAGGAAGTGGGCCGTGGACGATGTTGGCAATCCAGTGACGAATACGGATGCGCTATTAACCCGGCCTGGCACTTTCCCTACTGCTGTGAAAGTGTTTTCTTTGATCTCGTTGAATATTTTTGTCTTCGGGGTTTAGTAGCAATAGTAGCAAGAGAATATTCCGAGCTCCCCAATACGGATGAGGAGAACTGAAGCTGGGGACAGTGTAAGCAGTCCCACTTTTCAATCGAAATTTTGTAAGTCCTTCCCAAATTATTGCTTTGCCGACTAGGTGTAGGTGAGTGCGAAGTTGCCAACGTTTGAAGTTACGCTCACTACTTAAGGCTACTTATTTTAGCCGCAAATTGTGGTATGCCGCAACAGCTCAGTTGAAATCTCCGAGTTGCCGAGCAACGCTTGAAATTCTATCCAGCAACAGGGTAAATGCTGCGGCCACACCGTGTGTGGGTGTAGGTCGACTGAAAGCCTGAAGGTAGAAATAAATTAATAGCCAATTAGTTGGATTTAGAAACACACGCAACGGAAATTTTCGAGTAGGTACAAAAATATATTTTAAATAGGTTTCAAAAATAAGAAAAAAAATGGAAATATTAAAATTTAATCTGGTGTGCTAACGATGCGCAAGATGCTGAAGGCGCACGCACACATACATATTTATATATAAAACAGAAAATGCGTCCCAAAGTCTACGCTTGTTATGCTCTGCTGCCAATTGGTCTCACATGTACCTGCCGCTCTGCTGTAAAAACTTGCTTAGACTGAGAGACGTCAAGCAGCTAACAAGTCATTCAGGATGGCAGCCAGTTTGTCTGCTGCGTTGCCAATCCGTCTAAATGCCTTTACAAGCTCACTTGGTATCCTCGAGCCGTGCACTGCAGTGTTGAGCGAGCGGTTAACAATAAGATTGTACCGGCAGCAGCTATGTAGATATATGTAAGATCGCTGACCCTTTACGTCTCATCATGCACACCTTTTGCACAGCGTGACGTAATTTGGTTAAATATTTTTTTATTGTTTTTGGTTTATTTTTCAGTTTTATACCTTTCAGGAAAATGAAATTATAGAACAAGAAATGGGGTTGCATTAATTTAAATTGTTTCCTGCTAAAATGTATTATGTTGCGTTATGCTATGTTATAAATATGGTATATTATTTAGTTAAGTTTGGTTATTACGTGTACTTATGTTATGCAAAGTTATGTCACATTATGGGAATAGACAATATGTTACGCTATTATTTTTGTTAATTTAATGTTATGTTATGTTTTGAGGTGTGATAGTGTTCTTTGTCATACTTTGTTACGTTATGTTATGCTAGGCAAAATTTCTGTTATGTTATGGTATTCTATGATATTTTTAGTTACATTATGATATTCTATGTTATGTTATGTCATGTATTGTTATGTTATGTTATGAGATGTCATGGTACGTTAGGATATTTTTTGTTATATTATGTTGTATTATGTTATATTACGAAGTGGTATGTTATGTTATTTTATGTAATGTTATGTTATAATTACAAAGTTAAACTACGTTACATTATTTCATGTTATGCAAACATATGTTGTGCAAAACCATTTTATTTTCTTGTATCTCAAGGTATGTTATGTTATGCATATTATGTTATACGTTAGGGTATATATTAAGCTATGTACGGTTATGTTCCATTTTCCTTATGTTTCGTTATGTTTCGTTATGTAAAGCTATTTTAAGTTTTTCCATTGGTTTGTATCTCTTCTTCCCCACTGGAAAACGTGGACACAATAAAGCAAAAATACCTTGAGCTCTGTTAATATGAACCTACCTAGGGTTGCTTACCCAATACAAGCTCTCTTTGTCCCAACTCCTTCACTTGTTGTCGAGCGGGATCACCAATCTTTTCATTTGTCTACAACCTGTAAAGGTGGCGGCCTCAGACCCTTTACAATTTTAGTACCTAACAGGAGAGCCCCGTAACCGCAGTCTCACCAGCACCTGTCTGTAAGGAGTGAGTTTTTACCATCCATGAACACCTTATCTTGCCTTTAGTTGGTTCGCGAGAAGAAACTATGCGTATTAGATTTTTATGCCTGCTTGCCCTTCAGTGCGATAACCAGAGAAAGGGTGGTGAGAACTGCGGGAAGCTCACAAGGGCTGTTGATTTCTAGACTTCTTATCTTCTATCATTTTCGGTAATCTAGTCTTATTGAGGCAATAGATATCAAGCCGGTAGTAAAAAGCTAGCTTCAGGCTTACAAAGATTCATTCCTGTTGGGGCTGAGCGCCTAGGCGACTTTGGGATGTCAAGTAATTTTCTACCTGTTTTTCCAACTCAGTCAAGGTTTAACCTTTTTTCTGCTCTCAAATTTGAGTGTCGATAGGCTAGACTCGATTTTCTAGATCATTGATCTTTATGAAGTTCTCTAAGGAGTCTTGTTTGTATCCCATTTGCTCCTCTTACGTGGTCTGCGTTGAAACTTTTACCCTTTAGCATAGTTAGGAAGATATCGTCACAGTCGTAAACAGCACTGTCCTTACTTGTCCCTCTAAATTTTGTAATTTCTTTGTTGCTGCAGTTTCTTCTTCTTCCTTACTCTGGGTGCCTTGTAGTTGTTTGCCTATTTACAATTGACTTTATTTCGATTTTTATAACGTTCGACACTTTATGACCCTTTTCGGCTTGATGCCATTAGCTAGTTATGTTGGCTGCAATAGCAACAACAAAATCTGCTGTGCTGCTGATAGCTATGTGTGCGTGTGGATTGTTCATCGCTGTAATGTGCCCGTAAATCGTAAATTCGTGATGACCATCATAAATTGCTCGAACTTGATTTTAATGTGTCTTGAGTAGGTACGTACCCATTTACCTGGGCGACGGCAGAAAGTAAGTAACTCGTCCTCGCGTTCACCCTCACCCGCATGTTTAACCTTTGGCGTTGGATGACAGCGTGGAATAGCCTCATCGACTGCATTGGTGGCAGCGACAGCTGTAACAACCTAGCCCAAAGGGCCAACAATCAGACCGATCCATGTCACACACACATCTTCTGATCTCTACCATCCATGTCAAGCAGCACAGATACACAGCTCTGAAAAGTCAATGAAAATATCCATTAAGAATTATGAATTAAAAAATATAGAGGTTTTTGTGTAAATAACGTATGTGTTCATAGGCGTAGATAGAAGGAGTAGTGGGGGATCCAGAAAACTTATCGTCGACGTATTTACTAGCAATGATGAGGTCTTTTGTAATGTTGACAAGTTGAGTGTTGAAGTGCGAGGTCGAAATGTTGTAACAAAGTAGGATGCGGTTTGCCTCACTTCTCTAGGTTGTTGTTCCTTTAACGGCACAAACACTGTCCGAAGCTGTTAATGGGAGGATTATATGCTGGTACTAGCCCGGCAGTATCTGAATCTATTTATTATTCCCTATCGAAATTCAATTTGTCTCACCTTTGTTATCAGCTTTCCAAAATAAGTTTGGGGCTTAAGTGATACCTAACGTGAAGGAAAGTAGGCACCTCGCTCTGCAAGGAACTACAACAGCACCGGTGACAAGTGGTGTACTTGACGAATAACCCTTTTAGATCTTGAATGGGTAAAGTTTTAGGAATTCTGGAATCTAATACACTGAGCTATTTGCTCAGTACCTTAGGCGAGTAGTCTTGCAATTTGTCAACGCAACAACAACAAAAATTCGAGCGGCATTTGCACGGCGACTACATTTCAACCAAGTTATCCAACGAATTTGAGTTGAAGCAGTTAGAAAGACAACACTTGGGCAGGGCTTCGGTTAGCGAATGCATCCTAGGATGATAGGAAAGTAAAGATGTCTTTTTTCATCCATAGCTTCAGACTACTTGATAATTGTTGTGCGTCAAGCACTGTGTCATAGAGCTCTTGACTCAGCTAGCGTAGGCAATATTTACTCTGACTACGAAGCTGATGGTACGGAGACAAGAAAATCATCTGGTCACGGAAAGGCAGTATCGCAGGTTTCTCGCTTGAGCAGGTGTACCTAAATCGATCTAACAGAGTAAACTCTGGACGCTGAGCTTTTATAATTCCTTCTGGGTAAGTGGACAGCAAAGCGTCTATGGTTCTATGGGAATCCATGCGATGTACTTCAACGAACACGCTTTTTATGTCGTATGCTAAATGAAGCTGCAGAAGCTTCTTTTATTTCTTTTCATTTTCAGGGTCAACTGTACTTGGACGCGAATTTATAAAGAACGGCTGCCAAAAAATTACTAGCCCCTGCCTTGGGTTAAGCACGGCTACGCCCATGCATGCATTTGTACGTATGTGAGCAGCGCTTAACCAAAAGTATTTCGGTGCCACCACTAAATCATACATCGTTTAAATGTCATTCATTGGTTGGACTTGCTTACTCCCATCACATTCTCAATACAAAATCAAATAAAATTTTTAAATAAAAACATTGCTTTTGTAATATTTTTTCTTCTTATTGTTGTTTACTTTGAGTTTTGTTATTGTTTCCCAACTTGACCGTTTAGGGTCAAGAGACATTTCGTCGCTGGTATGAATAGTTTTGCCGCAGGGGGCGCATCCTTGGTGGGTCGTGTCGCAGCTAAGCGTTAATTTAATGTGTCGTGGTGCATTTGGCTGAAGGCGGCGATGAGCAGATGCACATTAAAATTTCAACTGTTATTTATTTATTTATTTTCGTGTCGTGTTGTTGCCACACCTATTATGAGTAGCCGTACGCAAGTCGATGCTGTCATGTGCTAGAGATTAACTATTGATCTATAGAGAGTTTAGCGGGAATGTTTG
Source organism: Merzomyia westermanni (assembly GCA_949987695.1). Lineage (NCBI taxonomy): Eukaryota > Metazoa > Arthropoda > Insecta > Diptera > Tephritidae > Merzomyia > Merzomyia westermanni. The sequence goes on along the minus strand of OX465289.1, from coordinate 199,030,161 downwards.
TTGACCTAATGTGAGGGATCTTCTACTTGAGCGCACAATCTCATGGGTTTTGTTTGTGTCTGCTCAATGGGTGCAAGTGAGATATTTAAAGGAGCATTAAGAGTTGATCTATGAGCCTAAATTAATGGAAATTTGTGTGAAATTGTGTAAAGAATTAGAAACTAGATATCTTATGGCTCTATTTTAAAAAACTTGATCAACGAGCTATAAATTAAGTTTTTAGTAAAATTCTGTTAATCCCATTGAAAGGTCAGCTTCAGTATGTTAGAATTGTACTAACGTCCACCGATCCCATGTCTGAAAACAAAAATAAGAATGTTACATATTGGAGCCCTCAGCAAGTCTAATGCAAATTTCAAAAGTAATTTTAAGGTATGCTTTTGTTGTTGTTGTAGTAATTGAGTATTTCTAACCGGCACGTTCATTTCATTATCATCAATCTATTTTGGTAGAAAACCTAGCTGTTTCAATTGAATTGGACCACCAAGAATTGCCTGTTAGAAGGGGTTTGTTGAAAAGATAATTGGTGGCGTCATGAGACACATATCATACAGGCCACGCATTAGATATACAGGGGCTTAGTCTGATTAAGTAAGAGTCTGACCTTCCGACCGAAACTGGAAAAACATCTGAGCAATCCTTTGTATAATAATCAAATCCTCTACTACACTTCACGAGCCTCCAGCCCTGAGTGTGCTTAGGTCTGGAATTGACCGCTGACTTATGTTATTTTGCTTTAATCTCCGCATAACTTCTTACGCGGTTTTGATCGAATTACGCAAACGGAGTCCACTTAGTCTTTGACGAATTCCACTCAGTGGTGGGTACGTGCATCCAAGACGATCCCTTACGATAGAACCAAGTGGTGTGGGGCGGGATTGCTAGAAAAATTTGTGCAGGGGGGAATTCTGTTCATGATTGGGGAAGTAACGCCGACATTGTGTGAAAGGGTTAGATATCTCGTATCTTTGCTTATATCTTGGTTATCTAATCTGGAAAGGAGAACTAGGAATAGGTCATCGGCAAGTGCTGAGACTTCTCGCTAAGAGTCGTACACTGACTTTATGAGATGACATGCAGGGCGCTGCCCTTCTATGTAGTACTTAGCTGGTGGAACACAAGATTGGTGGATACAGGTGGTTTAACACTGTAACCTATCCCCAGGTGGGACTCTTGATAGTGACTGATCTCCTTGATAGATTCAATAATATCATTCCCTCTAGGTGGAATGAGGCGACCAAATCATTAGGGCCAGTTAGCCGTTGAACAATTTACAGATATCAGCCACAAGCGCAAACGGACAGATCAGCGGTTATTAAGATTATGCGGACTAGCTGGTCGGACTAGCTGGTCTGCCTCGATTGTCTCGAACTATTTTAGAATAAGCATCAACGAGGTTTTGTGACACAGCAATATCGCGCGAACTGTCGTTGGAATCTCTGAGTGGGCCTGAGTGGGTACTTGTGAACCGGATGTGGCGGTACGTGAGGCATTCGTGAAATCCTACCGATCCAAGTTGTATTGCATGCGATCTTCGAAACTCAACGGCGTGACTAAAGCTGCCCCCGTGGAGGACACGCAGAGCGTCTAAACTCTTGGAAAACCCCTCTCGCTGCAAGTGGATAAAGAATGCGGTTTAAGCATCAAGTCATTCAATGTTAACCCTCCCAATTTTAGTCAGAATAAGTCTGATCTTAACTTATTGGACTTATCCGCGGTCGATGTCAGTCTTTTTGGAAATTCTGTAGTTGCAACGCAGCGATCCTTAAGGTAATTAAAAACTTCAACGTTATTTCACTTGGTATGCGCAGTGACTGTTGAGTAACTTAAACTAACCTAGGTAGGTAATTGGAATCTGATCACATTACCAACTAACATCCACTATCCCTTAGCAACGACATTCCTTTCTTGATCTTCTCATCCATCTGCAGGAAGGTTGTTATTACCCGAGTACTTAAATACACGGTAAAGAACAAACAAGTAAATTGGAAAACCCAATACTTGACACTGGCATTGAGCACTCGTGGCATCACAGCTCTCAATAATTTGATGGCGACAAACTTAAAGGTAAAACCAAAATTTGCATTTCACGCTTCAGTTTAAAGATGGGCTAAAACCAACTAAAACAAAAACAACAACATAAGGAGCTGAGCACACAGGAAGGCTAACCGAAGGTAAACAAAATTGTTGAGCAACCTTTAAATAAATACAAATGTTTGCTTGTGGTTACTGGACAAACCTAGAAAATAGTTTACAAAGTATAATGAAAATGGTCCGAAGGTCTATTGTAGGTAGATTAAAATGAATTATGTGTACTAGGTAAACATGTACCGAATAGGGATGTTGCGAATATTCGTAACACTCTAGTCTGCATTGAAGGCGGAGATTTTGCGAATGTGCCAAGATTGAGTTGAAAAGTGCTTGACTTGTATGTATATAAACTAGAAGGCGTTGTCCTGTACGAAAAATTGTAGCATCTCCCCTTCTCAGCGCTCATCCCGCAATGCATCAATTTATTATTAAATTTAATGCTTCAATTAAACATATTTGTTATTAATATTTCACTTTTAGAAAACCCCCATGTCCTTTTCTGCTACGAATATGTCATTCTTAAACTTGAATGACCGAAATCGGTCCAGTAGATTGTCTGTTTTACCGTTACGAAGAGTTGAGTTTTAATTAAAAACACTTACTAGTTTAGAAAAGGAAACGAACAGAACATATTTACAAAATCTGCCGTTTTGTTTTGCTGGTCATATTCGCCGGTGTAAACGTTTTAGCACTCGCATTCGTGATCTAAGGGTAAATATTCGCAACATCCCTAGTTCGGAAATACTCTTGAATACTTACTACTCGTATTACTTACATTCCCGTCTGTCCTTAAAAACATAATCTATGCTACCTATATTGGTTTTAGTTTTCAAGTCTGTCAGCTTTGAGATTATCCTCGGTGGCATTAGCGCTAATATCCTTTGTTATGATCTACACCTATTCTAGGTCAATGAGCGGCACTTGTTTTAGCGTAAAGACGTTAGAGGCCCGTATGTTTGCCTTTGCAAGTTACGCATATCCTAAACAGCCTAAGTCGTTTGGCTAAATTTCCAAGGAATTAAGTGCTACAATCTACCTGCTCATTTGGAAAATATGAGATGTCGATCTGAATATGATGCTCAAATAAGACTAAAATGGAGTTCCAAATATCGTTCAATACTAACGAAAAGTAATTTTAGACATTTCGGAATATTTGAAGGTTTCGTGTATTTGATGTCTTCATCAAGGAACTCATAGCAACCCATTTCATTTTCTTTAACGAGAAATCGTTTAAATATTCCTCGAAAACTTCTTTCTTGTATTAGTTAAGAGTCTTACTCAAGCTGTGATTGCTGCGCATCTGCGATACATATAGGACGGGTGCGATAAAAGTATTGTAGAGATTTTCCAAAAATAAGGAGTATGCTGCTTTTATAGAGTGGCCCTTGTTCGGATAAACCCCGAGTCATTCCCTTAATCAAAGCCCGCTGTAGTGAGAATGTCCGCTATGCTCCCGTGTCTACGTTGTTCGATATACGTACATATACTCGGTCAGAGAAGTTGCATTTGAAACTCTCAGTTCCACAATGGAGGAAGTTTGTGCTAAGTCACTGTTTCCTCGCACAATTTTACAAAATTATCTAGCTTCCAACCCATGCCGACATCGCTAGTAACTTTCTTGGTTAGAATATGCAATGCTGTTTGTTCCTGGGGAGGTGGTTTTCATTCCAGCTAAGCAGGCGTGGTCTGACACAACCACTTTTAAGGATACAAGACCTCTTCGGAACAAGCGTAGAAGCCAAGTTCAGTCATTTAAACCTACTCAATTTGGTTTCAATGGGGCACTGTCTAACTGGAAAGATACGGCTCGTATTCAGATACTGACCATTCCCTCTTGTAACAGATTTATAGAGGTTGATGTGGTGGAATCATCCAGGCCCGATCGCTTGGAATAGACAAAGCGGAAGTATTTAGATAATTTATATACAACATGAATTCAGCTTTTGAGCTGGACTGAGAGTTAGGGGATTGTTACGTATTCAGGCAGTCCTTATTAGAAGTTCATCTGGTTCGCTCCGGTATTAGAAATTTCGGGTCGCAGCTTGACTCCGGTCGGTATTTTTTTTGGCCCACTTCAACTTTAAGATCGTTGATTTTAATCCTCCAAGCAGCTGTGGTCGTGCCTGTTCCGTTTTATCACTGACATCAATGATATTTTCAAAGCAGGATGCTGAGAAGCGTCTTCTTGCAGTTACTGATGGCCTTGGGGATGAGAGAATACAATTAAGCCACGGAAAGTTATATTAGGTGCCTTATTTTATGCAGCATTCGAATTCAAGTTGACCCGGAAATGTCTGATGAAGGGCGTAAGAACTCCATTGAGAAGTGGTGACTCTATTCCATAGACAAGCGTCCAGTCTTAACCTCTAATTCAATATGAGCTATGGAACAAAAAGCCTCAGCGTATTCTAAAATGCTTGAGAAGCCCTTATATGACGTTATGGGATGGTGGCCAAATACCTTGCTAAAAGTTGGGTGAAACAACGATTCAAAAACTTAAAGCAGAAAACAAAGGTATAACGAGGTTAGAGGTTATCCTAGCCATTCGCGGTATATTTGACCCCTTCACCACCCATATGTTGGGGATTTTAAGGAGAGCATCCACGTATAAAGTCAGTTGACCGCATGGAGTTTTTGATGCACTTTGCTGTTTCTGGAAATGTTTGGTCTTATCGAAGTTCATACGATTCCGCAATTCCAAGTATAGAAAATTATTAAATATGTATATATGAATGTGCATGGTAGGTATGACAGATTAATTGATGTGCCACCCATTCCTTCGATACAGCAATGCGAAGATTAATAACTTTTTGTTCTGTTTTTATTTACTATTTTTTGCAAGTGTCCAGGGGATTTTCTGGAATTTTTTATATTTGAAAAACAACCCCAAATGTATTAAACAATATGCATGAATGTGGGTGTATAGATCGTCACCACGGGTATGTACGCCGTGCACTAGCTACCTGAAAATCATACATAACTTCGATTAACCCACGCATTTGATTTGATGTGTATATATGTGTAGGTGTGCGTAGGTGAGTTTGGCTGTGTATGCGTTTGCGTTTAAATCCTTAATGGCAATTTTCGATTAGAGCGCTAAAAGGTCACCTTCATTCAACCACTTATCGTTCATACGTCCTCACATACATGTGAACCGAGGTATTTTTTTATTTTGTTGTTCGTACAAATGGCGAACTTCAAACAATGGTTCAATGCACAAACAAACTACAACAAAATGTATATACTTTTGAGATACATTAGACCGTTGAATTTTTTTTTTCAAACAAAAATAGGTGGTCTGTCGGTATAACCAAAAACGAAATCAAAGCTTGAAGCTCACTAGAAATTTGAGAACTTCACTGATCGATCTAAAACTACTTCCGGATACGTCCACATATATGCCTCTTCCGAGATCCACACTTTCCAAAGATTTTATTTGACAGCCTAGCGAATTTTCGGGTTCTCTGCTGAACAATGATGACATAGAGTCTGGCTAGTTAGTGCAGAGAGTGGCCCATGCACCTGGCTGCTGGTGGAAGAGGCCGACGTAGATCGTATCTTGATGTGTGGGATGCGAACCAAGTCCGCGCATCCCCTGGGTCTTATGAGGGGCTGTACGTGTCGCTACTGGTTTAACAAGGCTAATGATACATGGGTAAACGCAATAGGACATTATCACTGAGCTGTTATGGCTCATGCGGCACGGTTGGGACTGGAGCACAATATCTGATGTGGAGCACCTCACTCTTTTCGAAAGACTTTCGGGAAGTAAACCTGGGGCGCTGCTCAAATATTTGACTTTAACGGGATTGCTATAGTAAGGAAGCCTTTAAAAACTTCTCAGTGTTTTTAAAATATTATTTATTGGTTAGCTCTAGAGCTGTGGTATCGAAACGACATATTAGTACTTATGGCGGTCAGAGGGAACTCTTTTTTTTATTGTTTTTCAAGCTACAATTGGAAGTATTCGAAATAAAAGACTTGAAACACCCCGCAACTGAACACTCCTTTAATGGCCAAGTTAAAAAGGAAAGCGTTGACTTAGACTTCCATAAGATGACGCACCTTTGTTCAAGTCGGTAACTTCAGCCTCCACCATAAGACTTTCCCTAATTGGATACCGCCCACCTCGGATTAACACCGGTTCTACAAAAAGTGGCGCACTGCAAGGAACCTAAACCTCTAGGGTCACGTTGAGATCGAATGCAATGAGGAGAGTACATGGCTACTACCGTGAGTTGAAGAGGGAAGGGAGATGCACTTTCCGGAAGAAAAAAAATAGAACAAAATATTGAGTATATTAAGATTGAGTTACTAGCTAAATTCACTGTACTTTTTCTTCGATATTCTCCGTTGGCATAACTGAAAGGACCATAAGTCTTAGGGGGAACTTTTGTCAGAAATACCCAGGGCTAGCTCATCTTTTTTCGATACTGTTAATGATTCCAAGACGTACATCAGGACAGGTATTATGGGAGACAGAAGAGGTAGGGAGGTTACTTTATTCATCTAGGGACGGTCAACACTTTTTACGGGGTTGAGTGGAGATTAAATAAGTCACCTGTCGTGAGGGGCGACTAAAATCCATCTCCCGAAAGATGGGCGTTGTCGAACCAAACGGGCATGCACCGGAAGGTGTCGTCACTCAAACAAACCGACAAGATTGTTGGGAATAATTTTTTTTTGTAGCGGTCTAAACTACAAAGGTAAGATGCCCACAGTAAATACTTGCAGCAACAATTCTGAGAAAAAATACTGGAAAACTCTACTCGAAAAAGCAATCAAACAAGCGCACATATCATACACACAAGTAGCAATGTTTGAGGTTCAAGGATTTAAAATGTACGAGCGGAGATTTTGAAATACTCTCAACTATGTGAGGGTGTGTGTGTGTGGGTGCATCCGTTGTTATACTCCTTTTTATGTCCTTTGCCAATGACGGAAAGGTGGTCGAGCAAGCAAAATTTTTCCCGTATTACACAAATAAAACTACCTGCCTGCAAATCGGTGTTTTTTGAGCCTCTTCAACAGCAACAACAACAACCAGCAGCATACAACAAATAGCAAAAAGTACTACAACAATAAAACAACAAACGATGATACCAAATTTTTTGTAAACCAGCAAAAAGGAATTTCATAGGAGTCGAGTCAAGCCAGTTGAAAAATAAAAAAAAATGTGAAAGAAGCAAAAAAGATTTATTATCCCTGCAATTTTCGCTCTCGCTTAGCTATGGCTTACAGGAAACCCTGTGTAATGTACACCCGCTCGTAGCTAGCAATGGTATAGTTATGATAACAACAACAATGTAGGCTAACCGTCTATAGCACATGCGTTTTGTGGGTGTATTTGACAGTTTGGCCTTAGCCTTTCCTGGCTAAAAGGGAACCAAACAGCAGGGAAATATGCAACTGTATCAAGGTGCTTGAATACAGCTTCGGCAGTGAAGCGTGTGCTCTTTTTTGGCTTAAAAATTCAGGTGACTTGTATGGCAGACATCACTTCTTTTAAACTTTCCCGAAATAAAGGGCCCGCCATAAGGATTCAGACGACTAGTTTTCAATTTTTGATACGAAGATGTTTTAAAAATTTCTAAGAAAATCTCTATTCACGACAGCCTTGAAGTTTTTCTGAGCCTGGAAGCCTCTACCGGACGACGGATAAAGTGAGGATAAAAGGTTAAGCTGAATTTTTGCAGGTAATACGTTTCCTCATAGCCAAATAGCCAGTGAGTTGACAATGGAACCTTCATATCAGCGTCCCGACTGTGAAAAAATAATAAAGCCCGACCAAAGGCTGTTCAATCAATATAATCTTGTTTATTCTGCATCTCTTAGCGAATGTGCCGGATATATATAGCGAAGTACTGCTATAACAACAACAAAAACCCAAGGACGACATCAGCTTTGAAAAAAAAAGACCCTTGAAGCTTCGAGCGGCGGAGCAGAGTCGATGAGAAATATGCCGCCACTGCTCGGTTATGTCGGTTGCTCATAATGAGCAGGTGTCAAAGCCGACTTAAGTACAAATCCTTGCAATTGTATGATTGCCTCCCTCTATTCACATCCCTTGACTGCCACAAAATGGTAGCCCGAATCGATATTAGGACCACGAAAAATACGCGCATCCAGTACGGTATGTCTGTTCTCAAAAGTGCGGTAAACTTTCTATGTGTGATTTATGTATACGAGTATATCTTATATGTTTCATCGAGGAGTCGTAATTGGATTAATACTCCTTTGCCCACTATGGTCACAGAAATTCCATTAAAGAAACATGAGTGCTGTCCTTACCATCCAAGACTTTTCTGACCTTTTTTTTTGGTTCTAGTGGAATATAAAAGCATACGAGTACATTAAAAAAAAAAAAAACAAATACAACAAATTTTCAGGGGTCTAAATTGAGTAATTTTGTGTTTAGCTAATTGAACTCAACTAGAAAGTTTCAAAATTGAAAAAAACTAATATTTTCGAAAAAAACAAAAAAAAACTTCTGAAAATTTTAGGATAGCTTTAGACATACCAGAGGTATTATGAAAAAAATTGTGTCAAAAATAGAATGTTGAACTTTAGTTTTTCCATTCCGAAAAATTTTAAATTTTTTAAAATTGAAATTTAATTTTTAAAATTGAAATTAAAATTTTTTTTTTCAAAATAAAATATTTGTTTAGCTACAGTAGTTCTGAAAAATTGTAAAAATTTAACTTTACAAAACAAGAAAAAGGTGAAATTTTGAAACTCCCCGCCAAATTTCATTCAAATCGGAAGGTGTCGATATTTGACAAATTAACATGGAAAGACCCAAATGCTAATGGTACGATGAGTCGAAAATTAAAATGTCGAAACCTAAAATGTCGAAAAAAAAACAATTTAGAAAACCGAGAATGCCGAAAAAGAACTCGAAAAAAAGACGTCGAAAAAAAAAATCTAATTAATTAACTTTATCAATGGTTAATTAAGTTAATTCGATTTTTTTTTTAGCTTCAAAAATGGGAAAATATAGAAAAATATCTTAATGCAGCTATAGAACATAATTAAAATAGTATAATACATCTTTAAGAAGCAAAGTTTTTTTAATAGTGTGAATATTAGTAGCAGTGTTATTATTACAACTATAGTTTATTTTTATTTGTATTATTATTTCATATGTATATACTATTATTATTCATTTTTAACCTATTCGATTCATGTCCTATTAAATAAATATGCGATTATAGTTCGAAATTCATATATTTGCGCGGAAATCATTTTACTGCGCGTTAAATTTAAAAGCATATTAAAATAACATAGATATATTTAGGTTAGGGAGAAAATATGAAATAAAAGTTATATATACTAAATATATATACGGACTGAGAGGCAATTGAAAAATAAAGTCCTCTCTCGACGAACGAAAATAACACTCTATAAGTCACTCATCGCACCCGTCCTGCTATATGGTGCAGAAGCTTGGACACTAACAACATCTGATGAGGCGGTTTTGGAAGTATGCGAGCGAAAAGTTCTTCGAAAGATTTGTGGACTTCTACGCGTTGGCGACGGCGAGTACCGAAGAAGATTTAATGATGAGCTGAATCAACTTTACGCAGACGCCGACATAGTTCAGCGAATTAAAACACAGCGGCTTTGTTGGCTAGGCCACGTAGTGCGAATGAGCGAAGATGCTCCAGCCCAGAAGGTATTCTTATCGGCACCCGCCGGTTAAGCAGAGAAAGAGGGAGACCACTGACTGGCGAGCTATGTTGGACGGTCGAAATCGCCCAGGCGGTTAGACGACCATTTAAAGAAGAAGAAGGATACTAAATAAAAGAAGTATTTAGGTTAAAGGAGTGAAGTATGCTAAATTTTTTAAAAGTTCAATTTTAGAATATTCTTCTTTTTTTTACATGAGACTATTGAAATCTAAAAAATTGCGCATCAAAAATTCAAAAACTAAGGTAACTCAGATTTAAAAAAAAAACTCTACTAAAAGTTTAAAAATTTAATTTTTTTTCGCTGCCTGCTACATTCAAAAATTCTACACGGCATTCAACCTTGTGCTTAAAGAAAACATTTCAAAATTATAACAATTTGTTTTCGACATTTTCGACATTTTTTCGACTTTTTTATTTTGGCAAAAAGAATTTTCGACATTTTTTATTTCGGTAAAATAATTTTCGACATTTTTCGTTTTGACAAAATATGATTTCGATATTATGAAAATTTTCAAATTTCGACGTTCGTGTTTCGACATTTTTATTTTCGACTTATCGTACGAATCCCCTTTTAATGATATTGGTAAGTGAAACCATCCTCTCAGTAAGCTTCAGCATCCAGTAACCTTAAAGTTCAGGTGATAACCTCTAAAGTCAGTATTCTTTTCTTGCTTTTACCTCTTATTTACATTCTGAGGAAAACCCTGATATTCTTGGACAAGAAATTATGGCTAAGAAAAAGTTCAGTAAATCCTAGCACCTCTGGAACACCCTGTATATACATACATCACTGGCCGTTTAAATTTTTGCTTTGTTTTGCAAAATGGCGACTCGTCATAACGCATGCACCTCCTACGCATTCTACCCATACCTATTCCCTTATTTATGTACATTTTCCACTTTGTCATGGGGCATCTAATCGAAAAAAAATTTGAAGCCAAAAAGCAGGACAAAAAATCCAAAAACCAAGGTTGTATTTGTAAATGTATGCATATGGATGTATGTTAAAGAGTCCTCTCCGCAACCTCAGCCTCGCCTAAAGTTCCACATTCGCAACATTTCTTGTCTATATGTATTATTAGGCGTTTGCACAGTGCTGTTGATTTACAGTTAGGGTTTTGTTTGTGTACTTTTTCATACAAACACTTGTTTAACTGTGGTTTTTCCTTTTCTAGAAATGTCACCCGTTTGCCAGTGGAGTGTTTTTCTGGCATTTCTTTTTGCTTAGCAAGTGCACCGTCCGTGTCCTCATCATCAACGCTATCCAAGCCTATAAAAGTACTTAAAAACACTTTTGAGGCTTACCATCCACTTGTTTTTGAGCGATCTTTCAAAAATGAAATAACAACCACGGTATTCACTTCAAATGTTATACGTAATCCGTCACACATGGCTGAAGATTTTTCAAGCCTCATACCTGGATTTCACTAACTTTTTAAGGTATAGGCTAGTTATGGGTTTATCTGATTGAGGAATTGTAGTTTCTGCATCATCTTCTTGAGGGTGTAAAAAGAACAGGAACATGAGCTTTTGTTCCGTACACATTAAGTGCTCCTCGGGCGGCTAAAGGCTTGCCTCTACATATGAGAAGCTCTCATTCAAATTTTATTTGATACTCAATCATACAGGTCAGGTGCATTTCTGTAGAGGCCTTAAACACTTCGGGATGGAAACTCAACAGTCAAAAAATGCTAAATTGTGGCGAGAGATTAGATGGACAGAAAGTGCAATTTCTACTAGTTTTAGTGGATTGATTATCATATCTTAATATATTTCTTCTGTGTGTTTGTTGTCACTAAGCTTCTTCTAAACGCCTGCGCCGATACTGATACAATTTTTTGTGTGTATCCAAGTGGCCTCGAGAATGGTTTAGATTCACAATCCGAACCACTGCATGGTGTGGGCGTGGTGCCTCCCATACAAATGTGATATTTCGCACTGCATATCTCTAGAAGTATTTATGCTAGAATATTGAAAATTTTGATAGGAAAAGTGATAGGTATAGGCAATTTTTCTAAATCCATGCAAGTAAATTTCTGGACAAGACAACATCTGTAAAGATATAAAATAACAACTCAAATTTAAACAATGAATGGTGCTCTTTAAAGGCCGATGTAAAGTAAATTTTTTTTTTTAATAAAATTTAAAATGCCTAGGGAGGGTTACTTGACTGCCTCATGTGAACTAGTAAGAATCTAATAACTAACGATCTTGTTCTAATTTGGCACGTCTTATTGTGAACCAAAAATTTTTCTCACTAGTTAATAAGTCCCCGAAAGGATTGCTGAGTATGAGGATTCCTGAAATGTAGGAATATTGGCAAAGACCAAATCATTTGGTATCTGGACTTATTTCGATTAAGTTTTCCTTTAGCTAAAAGGCCAATCAACGTGGCTCATAATTTTGCTGCATATAAATAAAAATGTATAGGACTTGACTTGCTGTAAAATTTGTTTTTATTACGTTGAAAATGGCGTTGATGATAATGATGATGGTATCATACGGGCCCTAGATACTGTTGATATCCTTACCAAGTGAAATATTTGAATATTTGTGCTCTCGTTTTACATTCTCTCATTTATTGTTGCGTTCACTCACTCGCCATTTGCTCGCTATTATCCTTTTTGTGTCATTCTATGGTTGATTTTTTTGCGTTTCTGTTATTTGCACGCCTTGTTTGGCTTGAAAATGTTTGCATACGTTATTGTTGCTTACATTCATATATGAGACATAACAAAGTACGACATGTTCCAGGTTAAATTTGTTTTGGTTTTTTTTTTTGTTGTTGTTGAATTGTACCAACGCGACTTTTGCTTAAGTCAAATTATGCGTTTAACTGTCACACAATGACAGTTGTCGTGGTGGTATCCTGCCAACTAACATTTGCTGTTACAAAAGGACCTGCGGTCAAAAGGGCGGCAACAGTTGAGTTGATGTTTTTCTGTTTTTTGTTTTGTTTTGAAATTTGAAAGTTCTTGTTTAGTTTGCTTAGGGATTTTAAAAACTACAATTAGGCAGAAAGCGATTCTCGCCTAAGAAGGATAAGTCGGTGTCCATTGGCATGGGATTATTCGAATAAAAATTATTTGAATAAAAAATCCGTTTATTCGAAGGCTAAAAAAATTCGAATAATTTATACTTTTATTCGAATAGTATTATTCGAATAAATGACAACTATTCGACAAAGTTGCCTTGTAGGTATTGAATTTAGAAGTGATAGAATCTCAAATTTCACGGAAGTAACGAGCCTACATATCAATATTTCTCATTTACTGGGCCCGAGGGGACAGCAGTATTTAAGGCAAGTTGATTGCTGCTAATATTGTCGGAAAAGGTTAGGTTGATAATATTTGGTGATCCTTTCATAAAAAATTTAAGAAGACACAGTTAGGGCTATGGACCAACCAAAGTAATTGCGAAAACTCAATGTCAAACAAAGTTGCTAACTTTCTTCATTAAGGAACACTGTATTATCCCATCGTTGCTGCGGCCATGGCTTATATCACAAGTTTCCTCTGCAGAAGCTTTCAGGTTGACGAGGAAGGGAACTGTAGCGCTTACTACATTACTTTTTGGGTGCCTACAAGCGAAGCGACTTCTACTTCTGGAGGCACCTTGTCTCGTTTGTCTGTCGGTGGTGAGGGAAGTAAATAATCTTACTAAAGTTTATATGAAAAAGTACGTAGTATAATGGGAATTTAGTAAGAACTAGAGGGCCGGCAGACTTTGTCCAGCCCAGAAATTTACTGCATGGATCTAAAAATATTGCTTATCCCTATCCCTATACAACTTTCATATTTTTTAACCTTTTAAACCTTCTCTGGACTTCCGGAAATAATTCAAGACCAGAATTAGCCAAATCGGTCTAGTCGTTCTCGAGTTTTAGTGAGACAAACGAACTGCAATTCATTTATATAAATATAGATTATGGGGTAGTATTGGGCACTCATTGAGGGCATTCACAAGGGGCAGGTGAGAAATTCCGTGCACGCCATACCAGCATAAACTAGCCTAACCTGGAATCTAATGTCGTGGATATCTGCTGAAGTTTTTTATTTAATATGAATATGATTTTCTCAAAACTAGACTGGTCTATAACGTCAGTTAAGAGACGCGTCACTGGAACTTATTTATTTCTCTTTCAGCAGGATTCTAGCTCAAAGAATAAGGCATAAGCAACGCATCTATGCGCTCTCCTATACAGAAGTTAAAAATCATAGTTTGTCACTTCCTTCAAGTTATTAATTTAGATGTGTGCTTCTGTTTGGTTTCTGTTAAGAGACATGCAGACGATCTCGGGTCTTCAATTATTAAAATTAAAAACAATATTATGCAACATCATGAAAATTCAAATAACTCATACGTGATGGTTTTCAAATGAGCAGCAAATATGAAAAAAAATCTTATATTATATATAGTGAAGGGTCCACAGAGTCTCAAATAAATGTGTTCAGAATACTAACATTTAAATATTTTATGATTCATGCATCAATTTGATCATAGAAAATTCAAAATATTTATGCATACAAGTTGTCATCTTCGTTCTAATCTCTACGATCTCTCTAATCAAAAATCAGCCGCAACATACCTTTAAAGCTAGCCGGCATTGCTCCCACTAAGGACGCTAATGAATATTCCAAAGCAAGTATTTTCAGTCAGTATTATTATCTGTTGCACAATCAATTTGAGAAAATCCACGAATTTATGCACCCACACATGTCCAAGGCAGCATCTTTACAATTGTACTTGCAGAGGCTGAAATATATGCAACCATGTGGGTAAGTGTTCCCTCCAGAAATTACTCGCTCTATACTGATGGCAGTGAAAAACAAAAACATTTCCGACTACCTTTGAGCTTCATCTAATCTATGTACAATTGAGGTATGTACGAATACTCCGATGAATTCAAAATCTGGGTAGATTTCTTTTCATTACAGAGCCTTGGTGTTCAATTTCTCACATTTTGTATGTATGTTTGTCTTTCCTCAGAGATTTTTAGATAGTCAAGAAGGGAAGGAAAGTAATTTTTGTATTATATTACGAGTATGTATGTAAGGTGTGAAGTAAAAATCAGACACATCGGATCTACATAACATATAGCTCCCATCCAATCGATTGTTCCGATAAATGGGGGTTGGTCTCTGTATCTTTAAACAGTTTTGCAGTTTTTACTAATTATGAGTAAGGATTGGACACTTAAAACCGTGATGCGTATTCATGAAAGACATAAAGTCTTCGGCACAGTAGAAGAAAGCCCTTTTTTTACTTTTTTACTTATTTTTATACTAATTTAGTTTTTTAATTTAAGTTTTTAACATATATTTATTTTACTAATTTACTAGCATTTAATACGCTCAATGACAAGACTAACATTTTTTAGAATTATTATTGTTTTTTATTGCAATAATTTTTTATTGACTTTCCTTTTCTATTCAAATAAAAACTTTTAGTAATTAATAATAGTCATTAAAAAAGAAAGACATCATAATATTTGTAAACAAAAAGAACAAAAATTATACTTTAAAATGTGCAAATAAAGGTACAAAATTGCTTATTTATTTGGGCTATAACTTACTTTTCTTACTACAATTACTTAGTTAAATTTTTTCTTAAATCAAATTTCTATAAATAAATTTTTTTTAGGTTGCTTTATTATTTTTCATTCACTTTTTATAGCTTTTCAACTGTTTTAAATACATTTTTTAAAGTTTTTTATTTCTCTTTTAAATTTGGTTTATTTTAATAACCGCGAGTTTTATTTTCATTTGGAGCGATTCACATATTTTGTTTGCCTTAACGCAGATAGAGGTGGAATAATTTTTCGCATCCGTATAATTTTAAATCGGGCCTATTGCCTATAATGATTGCAAAGAGAAAAATGTATTTAGGTAGCACAACATCTGTTGGGTCTAAATTGTTTTTCCATGCAGAACTTGGTAAACCTATGCGATGACAGCTCGGGTTTTGTATATTTTTCCTGTGATATTTTGCTGTATTTCTTACATTTATTATCCACATTAAAGTGAGTCTGTTTTATGCATCTTTGTGTGAAGTTAAACTTCTTACTGCGAATAACAATTAATATTCATGAATTAATTCCGTCACGGTGGCTAAATGATTTAGTGGTGGCATCACTATATATGTGAGTAAGTGCGAATAGATGTATGTATCTACAAACTAGCGATGAAGCACTCAGATTCCCGTATTTATCCCAAAATCAAAAACAAAAAAACACTGCAAAAAAGAAAAAAAAGAAAATAATAAAACCTGAGTGAGATACTCGTACAACATACTAACATACGTATGTACAAATGTTTAACCAAAATAGTACCTTTGTACATGTGTTCGCATGTAAATGAAATCTATTAGTTAATGTTTTTGCTAAATTCGTCATGATGACGTCACGCCACCAAAATTGATTAGTCAAATTTGCTAGCGTAACTGACAAACAGGACGACTTGCGTTGGCTGAGCCACATTTACGCCACAACAACGCACGACAATCCACAACCACTACAACAACACTACGCCACCACTATTACACCACATGCCTTTTGTATGTACATTAGGGTGTGTTATTTTTAGGTGATCATTTCCCAACATGCATAAATCCCTTTTTTTTCGTTGTTTGAGAAATGCCTAAATTTTCATGATCTCCAACATGTTTTTTACTTGATGTTGTACATTTTTTAAATTATTTTTAATTTCAGTTTGAAAACCAATGGAGTGAACTATTTTTTATTAAATCTGACATCAAAAATTAATCAAAACACGTGAGCGAATGAAAAATTCCCAAAACCTTAAAAAAGGAGAAAAGAAACCAAAAAACAAATAAAAAGATATATATTTGTCTGACGGAAGGTAGTAATATTATATATACATATTATATTGCGCATTTGGTTTTAATAATTAATGAAATTGGATTTCAGTTGGAAAATGTTGATGGAATTAAAATCGGAATCAAATTTTTTTTTTCAAATGGTCAATTAAGAATATTTTCATGTCAAAAATATTTTGCTTTTGCTGGAGACTGAACTTTATGCTTATTATAATTAGAAGTGGTAGAAATGTAGGGATGGAGTATGCATGTTCCCTGAGAAACAACACGTGTAAAATGGAAATGAACGAGCTGATGGAAATGAATGATACTGATATGCACACAGAGCTCCGATTCATACCTGAAGTATTGATGGCGCGTGCATATGTGTCCAACTGGTAACATTTGGATGATTCAAGGTCTAAAACACCCAATTGAGAAACACAGTTTTTTAGTTTTTTTTGCCAATATATTTCGGTTACTCTTCGATAAAATTTGTCAAGGCTAATCGTTGGGTTTTTTAGACCTTGAGCCGGCCGAAATACGAAAAGACGGTCCTAATAGTTAGTAACAAATAAAATAGTTGTCTATTATTGTAAGTTTGAATTGCATCAGAACCATTGTTGAACAGAATAATGTATCCCCTATTCAGGAGTAAAAATGTGTCGCTCGAAGATGGCACACCCTAACTTATGTAGTTAAAACATTCCCTCAGCGCTACAAAAGGCAGTGGGTCGCTCCAAAGATCCGAATGCAAATAAATAAAAAATCAGCAATGGAAGGAATTTGAAAGCGAAAAGCGTGAATTTTGTTTGCACATTCAAAAATGTTTTGTTCCTAACAGGCAAACAACCCAAAGAACTTTGATTTGTTATCCTGTCGGTTCATCATAAATTTAAACAACAAATAAACATTATGACACACATATTATTTTTTTGCTTGATTTAATTTTTATGTCCTGTTAATATGGCTTTTTCATTTTGGATATTGTTGTTTGATAGTGAGTATTGTTGTTGCTATCGTTTTGTTGTTGTTGTTGTTTGCGCTATTAGTGTTTGTTAGTTAATAAATGAATTGCTTACACAATAATGTTACGGTGAGCAGCTGTTGCCGTTCGCAGGACAAAAGCACTTAAAGTGCGGCGAACGCATCGTTTAGTGGTTGACGGGCAGGGGATTGATGATTGTGCCACGAATGTCAGCGAGTGG
Source organism: Merzomyia westermanni (assembly GCA_949987695.1). NCBI lineage: Eukaryota > Metazoa > Arthropoda > Insecta > Diptera > Tephritidae > Merzomyia > Merzomyia westermanni. Next base: position 199,012,355 of record OX465289.1, on the reverse strand, counting down.
TGGCTACAACATTAATGGTGCAGATTTTTTGACAAAAAGCGGTCAAACGCAGCTTAGCACACATTTTGTTTTGATCGATGTAGGGGTCACTTCGGTGAGGACTCTTTTGGTATTCTTCTCGTAGTTTTTATTAGTTTCAGATGGGCAGTTTCCATTACCAGTAAATATCCATTAAAAGCAAACTTGAGTGCCGAATGAAGTAAAAATCATCTAGAAATAAATGCTGATTGATAATGATTTTTTCGCTTTTCATTAAAATCAGCAAACAAGATTTCTGCGTTTCGTTTAACCGGAAATTCGTGCGAATTTCCATTAATGCTAATGCAGACAAGTCTCCACTAAAAACAAATCTAAGTGAAATGCTGCTAAAGTTTCATTCAAAATAAATTTTAGTGCGATGAAAGTCAAACTCCACTCAAAGTCAACGTTGAATGTAATGGAAGGGTAGATTCAATAAACTAAAATTTTGATAGAGAAAATTAATAAAGTACTGGGTTATGTGCTACTATTTCTGGGTTAAGTTCCCTGGATTTATTTCCGTGAGCCTTGTACGCTATCATGCGGATTTCAGCTATTTTGCTATAGCATCTAGAGTAAGTTTTTTGTTCCTACTGAGTCTACCTTTTCGTAAAAACTATTTTTTTTTCTTTGGGTGGTGTTTGAAGATGCACTTCTTCTTCTTCGCCTCCCATAACTGAAACAAAAAGTTTTATAAGACGTCTTCCGCTCATCGAGGTTGTTAATCACAGGTTGTTAATCAAACGCCGTACTTCATCGGGTTTCTCGGAATTAAGCTCCATCGTACCAAAGTACGCAGTTTATACTTGAAAGGATTGATGACGAAGCTCATAATTGAAATTTCTTCGGTACTGCCATGCTCATGTCGCACTACCGGCAGGACGTTATATCGCAAGAAAACTTTTCTCTCCAATAGTCGAATGGTTATCTCAAGCGATGTCATATGATTCTGCATCTGAAATACTTTTAGAGAGCGAGTGCGAAATAGCATTAGATGGCTTCGACGCGTTAAGCCTGGATAATTACCACCTTGCTCAGCCAGCTGTCCTTAAGAAATATTATTGACAATTGGGTTTGTTGTTGCTTTGTTTTGTTTACATAATTCATTTTATTTGTTTGGAAAAAAAGGTTCGCATGATTGAGTTTGAACAAAACAAAGACTTGACGGGCTCAAATATACTCTATTAATTCTCACGCTAAAGTCAACCTTAATGCATGGCGTCATGCTGAGCTTCACATGTCGCTTAATGTGTCGTTGCTTTTAATGATTGTTATTGTTGTTTCATCAACATTTTTTCAGCAATTAACGGTAAACCGTAAACTATGGCAACCCCAAAATAGCGGTGTAAATAAAAATCAGTCAAAATCATAACAGTTTGCGAAAAAAGCGTGCGTCAAGAAGTCCATCAGACACATTCACTGTCCTACAGAAGACTTCAACAACCTCTAAGTCAACTACCAATCAACCAGCTATTTAATAGAAAATCTGGAAATCAAATATTCCTGATTTATTCGTGCATGCCATTCAAATAAAAACATTTCATGTCTAGCTGCCCCACAAACAAAGTCATATTTTTCCAACCGACACCTCATCCCGCCAAATTCGTCTTACTACATTGCACTTGGGTGACTGACTGCGTGACTGACTGACAACAAATTTGTTGTTGTTGTAACTCATGTTCCTTCTGACTGTTGCTGTCATATTTGCTGTAAATGTCAGTTACTCTGGTGCTTGCAGTCTACTGTGGGGGAGCTATTGGATTCGCTGATGGACCCCGTTGGACTAAGCCAGCCACCAAAAACAATATGTAGCATCCGAATTGACAAACTGAAAAACTCAACAGCAAAAAAAAATAAAAATTAAGCGAAGTAATCGAACGTGCACATGAAGCGGAGCAGAAATATCGAAAATTCAGCATGAGGACGCTGATACAAGGTGGCACTAAAGGATTTTGAGAGAATCTAAAATTCTAGCGTAGTAGCTAGTTGTTGTTGTGGACGATCTACACACTCACCATGACCAGAGTACAGCGTCGCTGTAAAATTCTTGGATATTTTATTTTATTTTACATATGTTTCATTTTTTTTACAATTTTATTTTGTTTCCCATGAATCTAACAACAAATGCTCGAAACCTTATATTGCTGTTGAGTATTCTCAGCTCCAACCAATTTCACTATTCCCATTTGTGAATAATATAATAACACCAACTCAAGTGTCTCCATTTCATGAATAAATGCTTAGACATGTGTAGCGGTGTCGCATTAAACAAACTTTTGAAACTCTATTTAATATTTTTGGAATGTTTTATACCCTACATTTATAGTTTAGCCCTAACAGGGGCGAAACTTTTTCAACTTTTTTGTTTATACATAATAAACTACGAAATGAGTCTCCTTGATAGACTAGCGGCGTAGCAGTAAAGGCTTTAAGGCTATAAATCTAAGGATATCTTTTCAGATGTATTGAAGCTATTATCGAGAATATGGGGCGCATACCGCATGATCCCAAGCGAATTATGTCACAAGAAATTGCCAATAATCATCCTTAATCCATAGAGGATGCAAGCACCGATCTTTGGTCGGTTCTGGTAGGACCTACTTCAGTGTGTTGGTAGGTGATCAACTTTTGAGGTTAGGCCTTTAAGTTAAATTTTGAGACACCCTGTACATACATACATAAATACGTTTCTGAGCATGTGTGTTCTTTGTCAAGAGAATGTCGAATTGTAGTTAGGCCGTCAAAGTGAGTTAAGCCAGGACTCCATCAGTTGCCTCTTATGAGTTTCGGACTTTCTAGATTAGCCAGTTTTAGCTGTGATGAAGTCTAGAACACCTAAAACGCCCAAGAGGCTAGTAGTCATGTAGTTCAGGATTTACTCCTCTATGCCAGGATAACCGCTATACACACATATGATACACATTTTGTTGTTGCTGTTGCGTCGCATATTCCCAATGCTGGTTTCATGCTGCTTCCATATTTTGATCCTCCCTCACATACGCACACAACCACACTCACTCACATCGTGGCGATTTTCAATCTCAGCGAAGCGCAATGGACCGAATGGAATTTCTGGATTTTATGAATCATTCTCCGTTTTTGCCTTTTTCGATTTACAATAATTTTGGTTATGTTTTTCTCGGTTTTTTGCTTTTGTTGCTAACTTGGAGGGTTGTTGCTTCCGCTTTAACGGCCAAGTACACTTTGTAGATTTGGGCTATCTGAGGCTGTGGTTGTAGTCAAACAACACAAATAAGACAAAAAACAGCTAACTAGAAGAGCGTATATAAGCAACAAAAACAACAAACATGCAAACACAGATCTACACCTAACGTTACAACAACACTGTCAAGAAGAAATATACTCGAAATGTACTGGTCGTCTGTCTGTTGGGACGTCATAACCAACATTGTCATCATCAACTGCACCGTCCAGGTCGCAATCGTCCAAGTGGATATGCTTCGAAGCAAAAACAAATCATAACCAAAATTCAATCGAATGAAGCAGAAATTCCTTTCGGTTCGTAGATTTTCATTTAAGTGCGAGTTTAATGGTGTTGTTGTTGTGTTTTTAGTATGAAAATTGCAGAATTTTTGTTGGAAAAATCGTTGGTGCAAATAAGCATTTAAATTTAATTCACTGCCTTCTTAAAGATAATAAGCAAGTCAAAGACTAGGAACTCCACACGTTGGACGATACCAGCTGTTTTAGGTTTAAGGGGCGAACCTCGGCTGGGAAAACCGTAAGGGCAGCTCTGCCGTTGAAGAATGAAGGCCGATTACCGAAGTTTTGCACCGATAAAAGGAGAAAAGAGGGACTTGGTATACGAATTTTGGGGAAGTAAGCGATGCCACAGCCACATGTTTGCTTGTTTCTTTGTAGTTAATAAATCTCCAAAGTTTTTTACAAAATTTTCATAGCAAGCTAAAAGTTTTGATACCGGTTCAATTAGAGGCTAATCACATAAAGTCTGTTCACACCATCGATAGCTTCTGATAGTTTTAAAAGCTCCATCGCTGAATTTCGATAGTCACCAAACATATAAACTATCGATATTGCCATCGATAATTTTGCAGCTCTACGCTGGAGGGTCTTTCTAGTTTTGCAGACGATTATTTTTTAATACTTTTCGTGAATATGGATCACGATGTTCAGTTTTTCCATCTTTATTGACAGACGAATATGGCTATATCGAGTCAGCTCATCGTCCTCACTATTCCGATATGCTCATTGATGGATACATCTCTTCACGCTCATGAAAGGTATAAAAAACAGGTGAAGTATAACTTGTTCATCTCTGGCGTTTTCAATTGGCTCAAGTAATTGGTTATGAGAAGAAGCGCTCGTTTCGTATTCTAATAAGTCCAATACAATACTGCTTAAGAAGTATTTTCTTAAAAAAGTTGAATGCTAGTGCCATTTTAAATGCCGAAATGTAAAAGTTTCGAAATTTGTTGTTGTTTTCACCATTTATATTCCCAAAATCATTCATCCATTTACTTTAAGCATTAAAAAATAAGCCGCAAACACATTTTATAGTTCATCGAAGCGTTGACGACAGCAATTTAATAGTTTTTTTTTTGTTTTTGTACTATTAAAAATGTATCCGAAAACTGTTATTGCTAAGTAACTATTGGTATATTTACATCCATATTTCATCTATGCTTTGGCTCCTGCCATATAAAAAATTTTACGACTCATTTAAGTATGCATCAGAGAAGAATGTCGCTTAACTGGCGGCTAAGACGGCTAAAGCTCCCTCCCCTCTTTTTTTTTTATTGATTTTTTGTCTGTGTGTGGCACAATCATTTCTAAAGTTTTATGGCACACCTTTTTGATTTTTAAGTGCATATTTGCATTTAGAATACGCTTTTAATATTAAAAAACTGTAAAAAGTATGTAAAATATATCAAATCGAAATCATTAAAACAAAATCAGTTAAATAATTTGTTTAAATATTTATTCGAGTTCATAAATTAAAGCTGAGAAAGAAATTTATGTTTATAAAATCATTTATCGTAAGTACCGCTATTTAACCTTAATTTACGAATTATGTAAATTTTACGTTGTAAAAGCTTTCATGAAAAGTGAGATCCAAAACGAATCGGTTGTAAGTACAAATACCAGTTTCTTCAAACTCATACGATTACCAATATTTATGAATGAAAATGTGAATACGAATGAAGCGTTCCGGGAAACGAAGGCCAATTAATTGTCATATTATTGTGTTTGACCATTACTAAAAATATATTATTAATTAAAATTTTTGTTATTTAAAAATATATCCGAGAATTTTATTGATTCCAGTGCTGCGCAATCCATATACATTGGTAGCACTTTTTTGTTGGTTTCCCCTGAAGTATAAGCATATATTTATAAGATTTCAGGAAACACAAATTAATTGAAATGGGTCTGATATACAGGGTGGCTAATGAAAGCCGCTACCAAAAAAAAATTAAATAACTTTTTTTCTATTTAATGAATCTGGTTAATTTTTTTTTTATTTTGCAGATTGACTTTTACATTTAACAAAAATGGATAACTGGGACACTGAAACAAGAATTTGGATTGTCCGCCGCTATCACGCACTGGAGTCCGTAGTTTCGGTTCAAAGAGAGTATAGGCGCACGTTTGGCGGCAATCCTCCGAGCAGATGGACCATAATAAGACTTGTAAACAATTTTGCCGAGCATGGGACAGTCAACAGAAGACCTTACCATCGAAACCCTTCAGTTCGAACGGAGGAAACAATCGCTGCTGTAGCTGCTGCCATACAAAACAATCCACGTGTTTCGACAAGAAGCTTATCTGCTCAAATGGGTGTAAGCAGACAGTCATTACAGTCAATTATGCACAAAGATTTGGACTTATTCCCATATAAAATTCAAATGGCCAACAAACTGAACGCTGCAGACTTGCCGATTCGCTTGGAATTTTGCCAGAAGATGCTTCAAATGGTGGAAGAGGATGGAAACATGTTGAACTGTCTTTTCATGTCTGACGAGGCCCATTTCGATTTAAACGGCAACATAAACAAACAAAATTGTCGAATATGGAGTGCTTCCAACCCACAGATACTCCATAAGACGGAATTGCATCCACTTCGTGCCACAGTGTGGTGTGCAGTTTCATCACGCTGCATTGTCGGGCCCTACTTCTTCGAAGAAAACGGTCACACCGTTACGGTTACTGGAGACCGTTACTTGAGCATGTTGAGAGAGTTTTTCTATCCAGAATTACGCCGAATCAACTCTGTGTGGTTTCAGCAAGATGGTGCAGCTCCTCATATAGCCCAACCTGTTATGACAGAATTGCGACGAAAATTTCCCAATAAGCTGATATCCAGAAACTCCACATTCCGTTGGCCACCCAGGTCGCCTGACCTTACTGCACCTGACTTTTTCCTATGGGGTTATTGCAAACAGGAAGTCTTCAAAGCAAAACCAACAAATTTGAATGAACTAAGGCAATCCATTCGAGAAACAATTGCGGCTATTCCTGTCTCAACTCTCCAAGCAGTAATGAACAACTTTTTGGTAAGATGCCGCACATGCATCGACGAGCAGGGGGGGCATTTAAATTCCATTATTTTTAAAACTAATTAAGCTATATTTAATAAAATTTAATGAGCTTTAACATGAATAAAAGAAAAATGAATTCCATACACTGAAAAAAAAATTATTTGAGTTTCTTAAAATTCATCAGCCACCCTGTATATATCCAATTGAGCCAAAATTTGGTCCCAAAAGTCCGAAAAAGATAATCAATAAATTCAATTGAACGGTTCCAGAAGACATAAAACCCTGGTTGTAAAATCACGGACATGGTGAGAGAAATCGAAAGACAATATCAATTAACGTAAAATTGTTGTAATCGAGAAGAACTCATTTTTATATGCAACATTTTTATAAAAATCAAAATCTCTGTTTATTGAATTATGTGTTTACATTTAGTTAAATTTACACTGTGAAGTACTTCTTCGTGGGAATTAGCCATAGCAGCGAACAATGTCAGCCTATAAAACCTTGTCTCGGCGAATGGAAGATCACCCCTCATAAGACTCTCTTCAAACCTGCCTTATTACATGTGTTGGAAATATGAACCCTGATGTGAAAAAGCAAACGAAATGACTCCTAGAGTATTCAAGAGAAAGTTTACCAGCAGATTTGTGGCCCTTACCAGCATCGCGTATTGGCATACAATAACAGCATTTGCACTGGTATGGACATAATGCAGTGAATCAGGTATTTGAAAGCCACTAGCCCTAAAAATTCGAGCTCGTGGCTTTCTGCTTCGATCACTCACAATACCGTTGGTACATTCTTCTCACTGCATTCGTTCTGAACGTGCATCCGAAGGCGGCATCCTCCATTTCCCTTATAATGTGCCACTCTACATGGTACCAGGTGCTTTTGTGAGTTTGTTGGTATCCAATTGCTTTAGCAGCGTCCCTACAGAGTACCGCCAAGATATAGTCACCGATTTTCCAAAGCTTTGCCGTTTTTTCACGATTGTAGATTTTACATATGTAACTTATTTTCATTTTTCTAGTTTTTAGATGCAAGTTTTATGGCGCACAGAGATGGGCATGAGTCATAGCAGGGGCAAGTTAGTAATTCTAGTCGATGTCAGGTCATCGATCTGCTTAGGCTTGATCTCATACTGTATGTAGGACCTGCTCACCCAGGCGAACTTTCAGTCCAGCTCACACTTTTAGTTGAACAGGTTTTGAGAAAAAGTGTTATTAATTTCCTTAATACAATCAACTACTCTCAATTTTGCAGTTGTTGTGGTTCTTATCATTGCGATAATTTCCAATTTCATTTTAAAGCCTGCAAACCACTCCTCTACATGCTTGACACTTAAGAGTTTGTTAATTAAGTCATCCTCGAGCTAATTACTCACGACTGCTATACCAACGCGCAACGCCCTCATTGACGCAAAGCTAGAAACGCGCAACATTACCCAACCAACCACTCAAACGTTAACGGTGTCTGTAGCGGCAACGTCACTAGTGCGCTGCTTTTTATGGCCTTCACTTGAGATTCATGTGTATTAGCCTCATACCATCTACCATCTTTGCGCTACGTTTGTCCAACGCGCACTTCAACAGTCCATCATGCCGCGAATAGTAAGCAACCCATCACACAGTCAGCGAGAGCAGAGTAGAGCAGCTCACATGCTGCTGTTGCTTCTTTCACCATTTTGTTGCTTATTTCTTTGTTGCTCATTTCGCGTACCCAACTCACTCAACGTTGTATAATAATTAAGTGAACCCCAAGCCGAAGCGCAAAGCTTATGCAGGCAGCCAGAGTATGGGAATGATATGTGGGTGGTCTTGGAGGATGAAGTGGGGCTCGAATGATAGCTGAAAAGCGCGCAATTCGTATTTCCATTTTGGCAGTGAAAAAAAAAATAATATCAACAACAACAACAAAACAAACGAATGAGTAGGAGCAACGTTACTGAGATGGGGGTTGGCAACTTCAAATGCCATGACGATGTCGACGGCAATGACAGCGAACGGAGACGAATGTTGGCTCTTATCTTAATGAGTTTTATGCATCTAATTAAATAAATTGCGCCATCCGTACATAGTTGCTGGCATATATTTCGCCATACGCGGCCTGCCTAACTTTGCAGCACGACTTTGGCACCTCTCACTATTTTAAAAAATTTAGTGCCTGAAAGCTCCCACGATTGAATTGCTTGGCACACGTTGCGCGCCACGCAAACAACAGGCTTCGCTTTGAAATTTTGAGATTTGATCTGAATTATGTTGGTCTTTGAAATTTTTTTTAAGCGCACTCTCGCCGAATTAAAGCAGTCTATATGTAGAGTCGATTATCCAATACGCCGCCTAGATGCTATATGCCACTTCATCTATCTTGAAGTCGCAAAAGAAGATAACAAAACACCCACTTCCCTGTAAGTGCGAAAATGCTTGCCGAACTCGAGCTGACTTGTGCCTGCTGCTCAAAGAATGATGCATGAATTATGCAGTATTTACTCTCCCATACTCTCTTCCTAAAAAAAAAGTTAGATGAACCCAGGCATGGGAAAGAATAATAATCTCTAACTCACGCGTTAACGAGCATAGTGCTGTTTAAAGCAGCGAAGCGTTGCGCCATTGCACTCATATCGCAGGTGACCAAGCAGTTGTTGTTGGTTCTTACTCTAAAACATTCCGCAACGTTTATTAATCCGCTAGTAATATTAAAACGATTTATTGTGCTTCGTCGTTCGCCTCGAGAGTTGAGTTTTTTGTATTATGGTTCAGAGAATCCGCAGATGTAATCCCTAGTAAGAGTTCGTAGGTGCTCCCTGCATATGTAAATGGGTTCGACTGATGTTCGTTTGGTTGAAAATTAATCGCATACTGTCTAAGGTGTTTACTTCGCTAGTTTTTTTTATGGTCGCTCACAGAAAAGCACCAAACCATTGTCTCGTCCTTACCTGCTGGCCCCTCATACCCTGCAACCTGATATAGCGATGGCTGAGAGGAAAATCATCCTCTTACAACATGTTTTTTGAAAAATGTCTCATCTCACTGAGCGCATCAGCACGTCAGGTCACGTTTTCATTCCTCCTGCTATCCGTTTGCTTTAAGTCATTGCGCTGTATTGGGTGCCGCCTTCAGCATAAACGCAGAAAAACTCGCGCCTATACCCACCAATAATCCCGATTCTGTATTAGTGCACTACTAGCTCACTCTTAAATGTTTTTCACGCTTCTTGAGTGCCAGCTGGTTAATGGCGCATTTTAATTATCCAAAGTGCAATCGAGTTCAATTGCAAGTAAAATTAACGAGTTTCAAGACAAACTGCAATGCATGCATAGGCGCCACAGCAAGTGACATGAGGCGACTTTAGAGTACGGCATGCGTCATAAGGGTATATCAATTAGTATGAGTAGGCAGCAGTGAAGTTCGTCATAAATATTCAGCGAAAAATTAAGCAATCTCAGTAAACAATCAACCAATGGCTTGTGTTGTTATGCTTCGAGGGGGTGGGAAATATGAAAAGACATAATTTGATGGCAAAAGTTAAATATAGAGCTTTGTACCTACGATTTTCGCTGACCTGTGAAGTACCCGAGTCGCAGTTTAAACAGATTTCAAGCTGAAACATATCGAATCAGGTTAGTTCTTTATGAGAAGTTAGCCTCTAGGTAGCTCAGGAAATACGTTATCCACCTCTTCTGGCACTACGTCATGGTTACAACAGTCCAAGCTACTGTTTTAACAGTCACTCTTACAGGTCATTTATGATTCAAAAAACCTTTGCATAAGCATCTAATTTTGTCAAACGACATTCACCGATTTTGTTTTCTAGCAGCCCTTACTGAAGAATTTAACCAACAACAATTGACACCCATCAGAAACACCGGGGTAAGCAAACAGTTTTTTACTTCTCAGTGGAGGCCTGCTCTCATCCTCTGCAGCTAAAATTGGGTGACAATAGGAACATAACATGACCTCGCCGATGGACAGGAGAGATGCTAGCAAAAGGAGAAGAAGAGGGTTAGCGACAGGAGGAAGAGGGGGAGAAAGAAGTGAATATAACGGACTTATAAATAAATAGATAGATAGGAAAAGTAAATTACAATAAATTTAAAACAGAAGGAGACGGTAAGGGCTGCGACAATGAAATTTCCAGGGAAAACGTGCGATTATTTAAACTTTGAGAGAACAGGAAGTGGAAGATGTAGAGGAGGATGGGGAGAAAGGGAAAAAGGGAGGGAAAGGCGAAGCCGAAGAAGAAAGAGACATTAGTGGGACGAGAACGAGAATGGGGAAGAGGAGGAATAGGTGAAGTAAATGTAGAAGAAGAAGTAGAAGGAAAAACGAGAAATAAAAGTGCAAGTAAGGTCTGTTGAAGGAGAAAGAGATCTAGAAAAAAAGGACATGAAAGAAAAAGTGACTGAAAATCCGAAAGAAAAGATGAAGAAGAAGGAGATGAAAAAAGAGAAATAGAAGTGAAAGGAGAAGGAGAAAATCGAAAAAGGAAGTTAAAGGGAAAGGAAAGGCACGGAGAAAGATCACAGAAAGGACCCATTGCCGGTTAGGGGCTTAGACTAAAATGCACAAAGGTGATGACATGCAACTCGATGGTTGATCCACGGATATGAAGCCTCTCACATCTCATTACCCATCTTCACCTTTCTTACGCAAGGAGATGTGACATGACCTAGAAGGTTACAATAATCATACCAAATCGATTGCGATTTAAATTCCTTAACAGTATCTTAACCCAACAATTGACCAAGTTTCACCACTCCCCTATAACTCCATTTTCATATATTTCATCACTAATTATTCAATTACTTCGCCACAACGACAAACAGCTGTCATTTGCCAATAATATTCTGATGGCATTTGTAGGTTCCGCTTTATGATTGTCGCATTGTTATTACAAACTAGCTTGGCCTTGCTACTTGTAGGCTATTACAATCGCAGTTACAGTTGGACATGTGCGCTGGATCTTGTATAAAGTGCAAGAACTAATTGTAGATGCATGCAACATGTGCGCTGGCATTGTCAACACTCTAGCCACACCCACTCCGACGCCTACTTAGCGTAACAAGTTGTAATGAAGCCACAACAAAAGCAGCAGAAGAAGAAGAAGAACTAGAAGCAGCAACAAGCAAGTCTAGAGACAATGAAGACATCGGCAAGATGGTTAACCGATGGGACAAATTCATACGTAAGTATCTAGCGATTTACCGTATGTTTCAAGGGTAAGAGGCAACTCAGGTGGGACAGTTGGCAAATAATTGAAAACAACAATGTAAACAAGAACAATAAACCATGAATAATGTTAATGATAAGATGAACAACTTCAAGACAAGACAAGACGAGCCATTGAAGAAAATGTCAACGGACTGCGGTGGTTGCATGCAACATACTTCTACTTGTTGCAACATAGAATGCCACTGGCTGTTGGACTCGTAATAAATAAAAGTAACAATTTCAAAGGCACTCGAAGTTGTTGCAATTGAACTGGAAATTGACAACGAATTCAATTGAATTGAATTCTATGGAATCTTGAATGATGTGCACTGAGCGAAATCTGTCGGACAGAAATCTAAAGTAAATTTATTCGCTTGAGGTATGTGAAGTCTAAACGGCACGTATCATCTTTTTTAGCCCTTCACCAAAAGAAGTTGGGAGTAAAGAGTTCCTCCTAATATAAAGGGAATCAGCAGATTGATAATATTCTGACGACCGTGGGCTTTTGCTATAGTATAACCCTGCTGAATCTGCATCGATCGGATAGACAGAGGGAATAACAACAACAGTAGATTTATAGAGAGATGGGCAGACTGGTATACTATAAGATCAGCCTTGACATTTTTTTTTTCTTTCTCTGAGTGTAAGGTAAAATAGCAACAGCTAAAACGGATACCAAAAACAAGGTGCACCAAATGATCCTTAATAATTTTGGTTTCATCGCTATAAACGTAACATCCACATCTAACAAACCGCTGGACATTTCTCTGCCCCAACAGAAAAGGCGTCCTTAGCCCCTGTAGTTTTTGTAAGCTCGACTAGATCTACAACTTATGTCATGTCTGTTGGGGTCCATGAATTTATTCCTAGATTGAACTACCTGTGTATTATATTTTTTTTTTGAAATGGTAATCAAACAGCTACATATATTGATTATTTCAAGAGTTAAGAAACAAGTGAAAAGCTAACGAAGAAGGAGTAAATTGCTCATACTTTTTCCAAAGGTGCTTTTTAGTCAAGGATGTGGACACTGTTGGGAAGTTCTCTTTAGAGAGAGAGGTAACTAAGTAATCAGTTGTACCTCGAAGCGGATTTAATTCTTCAAGAATGTGCAAGACCCAGTAGCTGCTGTTTAAATACCTCACTTGTCCCTGCATGGGGTAGACCGACGACGGTAAGCACCAGCGTAAAAACTAGCAAATACTGTATTTATGGAAAGGTTGAGGAGGGCAGGATCTGTAGGTCTCACTTCTCTTAGATCTAAGATCAAGCTTATCTTAGCGGGGCACAAATATCCTTCCGGTACTCCGGTACGGAGAACTTTAACGGGTCATTATGTGACGTCTATATGAGATTACTGTTGGATCAAATATGCGAAACAAATAAAGATGTAGTTTTCAGGATGCGTATAAGCATGTTCCGAAAGTCGTTGAGTCTACCGTGAGTCTGTGAGTCTTTAAAGTAGTTATTTTTTGAGAAAAAGTCCTTTATTTCTTGTAGTGTATTTGGAGGTTGAAGAAGTTCGAGCATATTGGCAGCGATCCGTCTGTAGCCCATATATATGGAACATGACTTCGGTTCCACTCTGATATTATCAAAGAGGGTATTAGGGATGAAGTAATGGTGCAACAACAACAACAAGACGTACCACCCTCCAGACTATTCTTACGGTGGATCTGAGTTGGATTGACTGTGCGGTCTTGGATGAGAACAGCAGCACCTTGTTTTAGTTAAATGTTTCCATATATAGGCGTGCGTATGTGATAACAAACGTGACATAAGACAAAGTCGCCAATAGTCGACTGTCAAAAGCTGCAGCATGGCCAAGCTTAGCAACAAGGTTCTTGCCACAACGGCCACAACAATGCTTAGATGTGTATTTGATTGGCGTAGCGTGGAAGTGTGATGGAGCTTCTCAGCATACGCTCTTGATTAGGTAATTGGAAATGCTGTCACGTGGCATTTGCTAAGACGGGCACACTTATGGAACATACAATATCGCAAGCTCCTGCTCACTCTGGTCTGTGTGGCACATGTATGCTTCTTGTTTTACGTTTCTTGCAGTGATTTGATGGCCTTCGTGCGGGAGCTTACGTTAGAAAATTCAACATGGCTTCATTGGAAGTCAATTGCAACATTATGTAGTACAATTGAATTTTCCATTCGTTTATTTGTTAGCCCCGTGTGCAGGAATTTGTATTGATTGTATATCGAAAGAAATGTATCGATGTGGTTGGCGTTTCCACTATCGCTTTGTCGGTCAACAAATAATATCGAAGCAAGCAAGCTCGATACTCAACATATCGATAACAGTTTTACTAAGAAACACGTTATATGGGCTAACCCTAGTGCCGACGATTTTAAGCCTCTTTAAGCTAGACCAAGTGAAATTGTCCTCTACCTCAGCCAAGTCACGTTTTGCTTGAATTCCATTGTCAGTCGCGGGTCAGACAATGACTTTAGTAACTTAAAAAGACATATTTCTAAGTATACACGATAACCATTAACTTGTTTGGAGGCCAAAGATCAGTTCCCACCTATTAAAATTCTTTATGCTGAAATGCAATATATTTTTGAAAAAGGAGACAGGAAAAAAAAGAAAATAATTTTGTATTTGAATTTGGGTTATCTAATAACAACGTAAGCGTTTATGACCACATGAACAAAGGCAAATCGAACTAGAAAGTATACCATCCGCAGCAGATGTCGCCACCGGTGTTTCGCATAGGGAGGGGCTCTCTACTGAGTAGACTCTCCCCAAAACCTTCGGGGAGTGTTTTTGTCGTTACCACAACAACAACAACACCTATCGTGAATGGAAACTAAAATGTTTGATCCTAGGAGATGAGTGAAGTTCATCACCATTTTACCCATCGAATACTCTAAAGTCTCAAAATTTAAAAAGCTACGATAGTCTATAGATATACATATGTAACAGCCCAACCTAATATAAACGCACTCCGGCAATTTTCTGTCAAAAATTTCTCATGCATATAGAAATTGTATGAGAGCAACCTAAACTAACCGCACAGCGTAAAAACCTTACTCAATTTCCAATTTTTGTTTTACGTGGCATCAGTGTGACCAGGTGTTAGAAAAAAAGAGGCTAAATCGGCAAAAAAAAAGTTAGAAAAGGTTAAAATTAAGAAAAAAAGAAGATAAAAAAAAAAGTTAGACATTTTTTTAAACTATTTGTATATAAAGCTGTAGACATAACTTGAAGGAACTATTCTTGGTTCAACACATATGAGTCACATTTTCCTTGACTAGGAATTTTCTCAAAGAAACACTAAATACTCACTACAAACTAATTAGTAATAATATTTTCTTCGTCTGATGAAGCTTGAGACTGCGTACAAAGTTTGGGTATTTATCGTAGAGATGAGATTACGGTAATTTCAAAATTAGTGAAACATTTGGATAAGCTTTTTAACGAACATCTAATATTAAGCAGAGAGTTAAGCATTTTAATTTTTAATCTGTTTCTTAATTTAGTTTTTAAAAAATTCATGGCACTAAAAATTCTTTCAACCTCCGCATTACTAATATCAAAAAATTAAATACGAATTCGACCAGTTCTAAAAAAGGGGGTTCGTTTAATGCATTTTTATGTTCTCGGAGTTCCGCCCAAAATTCATTGGTAGAGGCCACACTTGTCCACCGTACGGTTATTAGCTTTCGCCACTGCAGCCCAATCAATGCTGCTTGACTTGGAGAATACCTATACTTTTCCTTCTGAAAGTGAGAAAATACATCCGGCGTTGTAACTTTCAAAGAATTATTAACTGAAAAAAAAAATGTATCTTTTGTAAAAAGTTCATACTATCAGATAGGCTATGTCGCAATTGGGTTATTATCACCATTAAAAGCAGTTGACAATTTTTACGAATAATTTTCTGTATTTTGTCATCAATACTACCTTCATTCAACTTTAATTTTATATATTCCTCGAATTTGTTTGAAAAATATGGTGTTGGGACCAAAAAAGGTTTGGAGTAAAAAAAAGCTAGAAAAAAGCCACGAGGCTAAAACCAAAATTATGAGGCTAAAGGACAAAAAAAGGCTGAATCTAGCCTCGAAAAGGCTAACCTGGTCACACTGCGTGGCATAGCGATTTGACATGTTCGCTCAGCTGGCACGTCGTTTGTGTATATGAGAGCTACTCACGCACGCAAATTTATTTCTGTTGGAACCAAAAAAGTCGTTTATTTTCGTGCGGTAAAAAACGCTGTGCGGTTATATTAGGTTGGGATGTAAGTATATATAACGCAGTGCGATCTACGGCATGTTTTTACCATCATTGATCCCTTTTAACTTTGGAAGTAGCCACAAGGTCTCCCCACGTCTAAAGACTCAAAACGGGACGGTAAAACTTAGCATGCAGAGCTAGTCCATGCAGATACTCTGGGAGTCGCTTGATAGCCAATTGACTTAGCTGCTCTCTCTGCACAACCCAATCACAGCTACCGTTTGTAAATGTCGAAATTAACTAACTGTGTTTCGCAAAAATCCTCAACCTACTCTTGGCACTTACCAAGCAGCAAATGAATTTTATTGCTCATTAAAGCAGAAGCATATGGTAGGAAGTGGCTGCGTGGTACATAGCACTTTGTATCTATGAGATGCGACACTCACTGCACTATACGAGTATATGCCCAGAACATATGTTTGAGATTACAGCGACTCAAAAGCTACAAATGTTTGTGAGTGAAGAGAAAAATGTGAGTCGCAGACTGATAATCGAATTTCCTGCACATATTACAATATCTTGCAACCAGCGAGGGGATGAAATGTGCCGCGTTGGTGTGCTTAGAACGCGCATATAAATAAATCAAATTTCAGGCAATTATTTACAAGCTATTAATTTCAAATTTTTCAAATTGTTTGGCTTCTTTTTTCGACGGCTTCACACGTTGCTGGTGTTGAGTGTGTGGCCGGGTATAGGCAGCCAGCTAATGCCACCCGCATAGTGACAATTTTGCAATTTCAAATTAGTCGAATATTTTGCCAGGACTACGCGTTAGAAAGCTTTCAAAGTGGTTGTAAAAAATCCATTTCCCTCCGCAGCACTGCTTCCTTTTTCAGCTGGCGCCCGGCTCATAAAAGTGGCAATGAAATTATTTTTATTTCATTTAGCAGAATTTTCAACACTCATCTATTTGTTTGAATCATTTTTCACTTTGCTAAAGTTTGACGCACGCCGGTGTCTTCCTCTGTTTGTTGTACGCATCATTAAATAATTTTAGCCCCGAAGTGAAATAAAAGTTTTGTTGTTATTTAAGCAAGAATTTCGTAAAGTGTGAGGAGGAAAGCATGTTGAGGTGTACCCTGCGGCATAGTCTTAGTCGATTTTAAGCGCATTTTGTACATTGCTGTGGAGTTCAAGAAGATAATAACTTCATAAATGGATCGATGAAAACACTCAGGATACAAATTATTTGGGCACCGGGATATATTGATATTAGGCATGACACGAAAGTGAGTTCAACGGAACTGAAATCGGAATTGGACTTTTACAATTTGCTTTATTGAAATCAGTACAGAAATGGAAAGTCGAACCAGTATACAATAGACAGACATCTCATATTTCATCATTTAATGGGTTAGATCCCGTTTGTGGTATCACAATATAGTGCCTGCCCTACTTGTGTCTATCCAAAACTTCTAGTTGCAACTATCTTAATCTAACTAACCCAAACTAAGGTTCAATGATTTGCGGTTTTAGAGGGCATTACCAATGAAACTCCATGCATTAGTCCTTGGTAACATGTTGTATGACCTTTTATAAGAAAATTGTAGTAAATTGCATAGACAAGCTCAGCTAAGCCCATATTATACCTGAAGGGTATACCATAGCGGCCGCCGTGGTGTGAAGGTAGTGTTGCCGGCCTACCACACCGAAGGTCCATGGTTCGAGCCCTGGTACAGGTAACATCAAAAGTGATTTGAAAAAAGTTTTTCAAAACGGGGTCGCCCCTCGGCAGTGGTTTGGCAAACTCTCCGAGTGTATTTCTGCCATGACAGGCTTCTCAGCAAAAATTCGTCTCCTTTGTAGATGCCGTTCGGAGTCGGCAAAAAACTGTAGGTCCCACCAATTTGTGAGGAAAATTCAAATCGGCACACCACAAATTGGAAGAGAAGCTTGGCGCAAAAATCTCTTAGGAGGTGTATGATGATATACCTGTTGTATATCGCGCCATAGAGATAGAGAGATACCATAGCTGAAATCCATACTATACTTGAAGTGCCTGCTTTTTTTCAATTCCCTCTTGATTTTGATCAGGAACTCCCGATAACGATTATTTGTATATTTTTAATGAAAAAAAATCAAAGGCTTCCCAGTATCGGAGGACAGTTTAAAGTATATGAACGTGCATGTCCGTCATGCTCAACGGAAATTGGTATTGATTGAAGAAAATTTGAGCGAAACCTATATAAATTACATATAATCAATCTTTTTTGAGTTTTATTTTTTTGATCAGAAATAATCATAATCAAATTTGGTTTTCGAACGAAATCGACACTGATGATGGCACAACGCCGAAACCGGCTCGTCTCAAAACCAAATTCGACAAGGGATGACGGAAAATTGTTCCAATATACATTAAAACTTATTCCTTGAAAGGTATTTTATCCTTCAAGAAAAAAAAAAAAAAATTTGAAGTTTTAATTTTTTTCACAGTTCGAAAAACTCAAAAAGTCTTTTTGCATGCCAGCCTATGTACATATACATATGTATGTGTCTATAAATATATTTTAATTATTGAGAACATATGTTGACGAGATTATACAAACCAATATTTATGATCAATTACTTGCCAAAAAGGCGCAGCGTGAAAAAAAAATTAAAACTCAAAATTTTATTTTTATTCTTGAAGAATAAAATATCGCTCGAGGAATAAGTATCTATTATTTTTGTCACAATACTAAAACTCAAACCTGAGTTTTATTTCCGATCAGAAAAAATAAAACTCAAAAAATAAACATTGTCCTTAATCAAAAAAATAAAACTTGAAGATACTTATTATTGTTGTTTTTTATTTAAAAAAATCTGAAAATAATGATCAAATAGCGAGTTTTATAATGAAACTCGTAACAGTTACGGTCCCTGATTTTGATCCCATCATGCCACACATCACTTACCAACTATAATGACAAAGATTAAAAACCCCCGGTGACAATCAGCCTATGCGACATATTTCATTAAACTTTGGTGCGTACCAACTCCATTAAGAAATGTTGACTTAAGTGACCACCAATAAAGCTCGCGGCACAACGACGCCTTCAATCGCCAGCTACTCCACCCGCACGACACTGTCGCCCGCACAAAACGCCATCGCAATTGCAATCGCAGCCGTCGTCTTATCTGTCTTATCTTGTAATCTGACAGTTACAAAGCGTCATTTATATGCTGCGCAGGCGCAAACCCTCATTTGTTCGCTTACTTATGTGTCCAGTCTGCGCGCTACAACATGATTCTGAGGCATTTCGTGACTTGGCGCTAAAGAGGAATTGTGTGCTCCAAAAAAGTAATTCCTTCAGCTTGTTAAATAAATGAAATCAGACGCAGAAACCAACAAACCAAAACAAGGTGCCAATGTTTGCCACTACCGAGGCTGAGGCGACAGTTGCTCCTGCCCTCCTCTGTTAGCTGCCAACGAAAATTTATGTATCAGAGCGCACCAGTAGACAACGTCCATACGTCATTGGTGTGTTGAGGTGAGTCTCGTTGAAATGATCGAAAAGCGTGTAGTGAGCGCGTGCGCATGCGCAATGGCAAATATTTGAATTCAGGGCAGCTGTAGGGGCTTCACACCTCTGCCTCTTGATTTGACCGCGATATCGGCTAACTGCCTACCATCTAAGCAGTTCAGTAGCTCAAAAAAATCTTCAATTCTGAGAGCCCGAAATTATTTAAAATCCCATAATTCACGAGATTATCATTAAAAATTTGTAGGTGGAAGGATGCGTGCCCGCCTTGTACTCATAAAACTCGCCAAGCATAGCGTTTCTCCCATTGTCTGCAAAACGGCGTGTTTACGAGCTTCTTTTTTATTATGCCCACAATTGGGTGCTGCAGGCCAAGTTTTTAGCTTGTTTTCAGTTTCTTTTATTATGGCACTTTAGTTTTTTTTGGCGTGTTCTGTTGTTGTTGTGTTTGAAGCATTTTTTTTTGTGACTTTGCGAAACTGCGTCTGGCTTCTTTGACTGCGAGCAATTTGTAAATGTACGAAAAGGTGTTTGCGCTGCCGCTGAAACGAAGGAATAGAAGGCGTCGGTGCCCGTGTGCATGAGGAGGTTGGCGCAGGAGGGGTATTAAAACGGAAGTCAGTTCACAATGTCAAAGGGATTTAATTATTTGTATGTAACACTTATTTTTGTACTCTTATTTTATAAAGATGAAGTGTGAAACCTCGTTTCATTGAAAGCTTAAGTGCGTGTCTGTGTTAGGGTTTGCTACTAATTTCGATCAAAATAGTTGCATCTTTCCAGATGACATATGAGATCTCGGAGGAAAAGGACTAGGAAAAAACTCTATTGTAAATCGCTTTTAGTTGTTGCAGAATGTTGCAAAGAGCCCAACATCAATTCAATTGGAAATACCGGAAATTAGATTCCCGGGTATACAATTAGATAAACTTTGCCTAGGGCCATTTTAAAATAATGGGCCTTCCAATGATAGCATACGCAGGCCCTAGTCAGTTTGTTAATACTTTTTAAGGCAGGGTCTGGGTAGTAATGTCTATCATTGCCTTTGAGGCAGCATGGAACCCGGCCACCTCCACATCGCAGTCATCTTCTCTATCCAATCAATGAAGTCTTTTGGGCAATCGAACAACTTGAGTTAAATGCATATAAATTTAATACCCGATAAAAAACTAGGCAGGCCCAGGATTGGAAAAACTAAGAAGGCGCAAGCTAGACAATACTGGGGAGGACTTACAGGTTCTATGGCATATTACCCGAAATACCGTCGAAAAACGATGCAGGCCCCTTGCTTCTATATAGAAAAGTGGGGGTGGTCTTCCACCGATTTAGCATATTTTCAGTAAACATACTCCTTACAGCTCAAGTATGCCTCGTATCAAGTCTCGTGGTTCTATCGTAAACGGTTTTGAAGTTATTAACAGTAGTATTCGAAATCTTTTTGACACATCAGTGAGCAGTGCCACGCCCGTTTTTCAAATAGTTGCAAAAATTATATAAAAATTATGTGAGTACCAAAGTTGACCATTCTACCTTCATCAGCCACCGACCAATGAGAGTTCTCGTCTTTCTACCTCCTCTTCTCTATTTATACGTTTTTCGAAATTTTTGATATCGAAAGGGGTGTGGTTATAGTCCGTAACCGTAGAATTTCGATTACTTTTGCTTCCATATCACTAATGATCAAAAAATAATTTTTATTTTGACGCAAAATCAAAACACCATGGACTTGTCAAAGGAATGGTTCTTCAACAAATTTGACCCATCACAGATCTGCCATAGGAGTTTTGTTAAAGAACTGCTTTGCGGGACCTATCACAAGTTTGAACAAGTACTTTCAACAAAATACTTTGTGAACGGTATGTGGTACATAACAGACCAGTTCTTTTGACTAAGTTGAAGAAATTGTAGAATAGATATAGATCTAAGCCGAGTTTTCGCATTTTTGTGTCTGCTACGAATTTGGTTGTTCCCCTTCCCATTCTACTCCAGTCGAGGTGGATTTTCTTGCTAAGTTTCCCTGACTATCCTTAAGTAAGTAATCAAAAAATGTGAAGATCATATTTGGCGGCCTACCACATCGAAATTCCCACTTTATCTATCGTTGGTTCGACCCAAAATTTCCCATCGAAATATGTCATTCTAATACAATTCAATGAATAGACGGTCGTATGAAAGTTTCAGCTATAGAATACCAATCAAGCCTTAAGACTGCTTTCGGATGTGCACATAGTGCGTGAGCGTGCAAAATTTCCACTATTTCTGGGACACTTTACCTTTCACCTCGAACAATTTTCCAATCAACTGTCATCCGTAATAACTCCTTAATGGAAAAGGCTCCCACGCACTGCTGAGACCTACTGACTGACATATTCCCATGGATTGGCATGTTTATAAGGTTTGGCTGAAATATGAAATCAGTAGCAGCGATTTCTATAAACTACCGTTAACGATATGACTGACATGAGTACCAACGCTCTTCGTGCTTCTCTCGGCGTCACTTGAGCGTCACCTTTCCCAAAAGTGCGTGTTAGTTTGCCGCTGGAATCGTTTAATGATCGTTTAACTCACATTCAAGTGCAAAAGTTGGCACCCAATAAACGAATTGCCCTCGAGTGGTATTTGCGGTCCGTTGCGAACCGTACGAAGATTTAAATGCTAAGCAAAAAAGTTGAAAGACAAAGTCAGAAGCGGACAAGCGAAAGTAAATGCGAAAAGGTGAGTTAGCGAATCGGTGTATGTGTGGTGCGTTTTTATTGTTGCAGGCGGTAGAGGTGGTGGGGTGTCGGTTTATGATGTTAGTGGTAGCAATCTAATTGCGGCCCAACCGTAATTGCTGAGGCGTAACTTGTGTGACGTGCACGTCAATGACAGGCAGGCGTGGGAACACACGAGGCTGAAGGAGCGCGTGAATGCACCCGTTTGATGGACGGCTGGACCACAGCAGCAGCCATTGCCGCCGGTAACTGAAATGTGCCATTGAGTGTACGAGTAAATCTCCCTCGGCATTGTAGCTAGGTTTGGCAGCAGTTTTGCACGGCAACTGCGACGACGCACCACCGGATATCCGTCTGTCCGTTAATGTGCGGCGCATTAGTGTCGCGCACAGCTGCCACAAACGAGTGCTCATAGCCAACAAGCATACACACCAAAGATTTTTACCACCTTTATCAAGTGTTATTGTTGTTCTTGCGCTGTAAGGATTTGCAAGGAATTAGTGTGTGCGAGTGCGCCCACCTAGCCGCCTGAGCGCTTTACGTTGTGTTGTTTTTGTTTACAAAATAGTTTTCGCTGTTTCACTTTGGAAGGGTCGAAAATTACGTGTACGCTTTCCGGAGCGCATACATGTGTGACTGTGTTAGTACGCAAAAATTGTCCTACAAATTCAACCCAATCAGTGGCGTATCAAAGCACCACCCAACACGACTGCACTTAGCGACGCGGCATGTGTACGCAAAGCCCGTAACCACCACCAACGCTAGCGCTACTATCAAAATTAAGCTACACACCAACTCACCCGCTCGCGCTGTCTTCATTTCACCCCCCCTCCACTTCACCGCTCATGTGCTTAGCATCTCTCCCATACCATTCGAAAATACAGAAAAATGAAGCGCAGCGGGGCAATCAAATCAAATCAAATAAAATTAAAATCCACTTTGGGTTCATTAAATCTATGCGAGGCGTAACTTTCAACTCCAGCCATGCGCTGCATATGGAATCCAGCTCATCCAGCTTGGATTAGTATGCAACGCATTTGGTTGTTGGGTTTATTGGTTTGCTTGGGTGGCGTTCATGTCGCAGCAGCTTGCTTAATTGACAGCAAGTCAACGACATGTCAATCATGTGCGACCGACTGCCTTGCGACATCTACGGAGATGCACACTTACAGAAAAATGCATGCATGGTTGGCGACAACTGTGACCAGTTTTGTTCTAGGTGATACGAGGCTGCAACGAAACTGGTGCCAAACAGCTTCCAATATAACAGCTGAGACCTGGCACGATAAGTTAAAAAGTGAATGTAAAGAGCTGCCATGGAGTTGTTGGACCCACATCGGGTTAGTGGCTTTACAATTTACCCGCTTAAAGATATGGCTGTCGTTTGAACCGACTAAAACCCACGACCAGAGGGTGCAAGGAGTCAAAAAAGTGTTCCTACGACAGTCGGACTTTAACCAGAAGGTGTTAAACGGTCAGTGTGCTGGTGGCTACTGCTGACAAGAGCTCCTATTCGTACATCAACACCAGCATCATTTGGTCCTTGAATGGATATGTTTTATCTCTGGGAGGTATATCTACTACCTCGTAGAATCAACCTAGGCCTTTCTTTCATAGTAGTTCCGTTCAAGAGCCGGTCATTCCGGAATAGTAAATAATTTCAGCGCTCAGATCTTGTATAGTATTTCAGCAGTTTTTTCACTTGCTAAGGAATACTAACATCTCCTTGACAAGCTGGCCGTTGAAAGTTGCCTTTAATATTTCGGTACTGTAGATCAAACTGTATCCTGTAAAAATCCAGGGCTTGTTTGGGTCGTCTCAGTTTCAGTCAGTGAAAGAGAGAAAGGTTAAGGCAACAACATAATAGCTGCCACTTATATTGGAAAAGCTCGGTTCAAGAATTCTCACCAATTATTTCGTCCAAGAGCTCTCATCACTTACTTATCGAAAATGAATTTTTTTCCATACGTGCAAAGCTCGTCGTCTTTGCCATATGGAATACATAGCTCTCTGAATTCATTTTTTTAAAGACTATTAAAAGATGATCGATGAGGGGTTATATAAATAGCAGTGTTTATTAACATCTATTAGATCAGCAAAAAAATATTCTCGAAACCTTAGTCGAAGCTCATGTATACCATAGATTCGATTAAAAAACTCTCAGCACTTCCTATAACAGAACAAAGCTACGCTCGTTATTAAACAAATTATCGGCCACCAGGTGGCTATCCACTAACGGTATAAGCTTTGTTCCGTCATTTAATGAGATCCAAAGTCATAAACACGACAACAGCTTTTGCTTAGAAAATAGATTTACTTGAGTTTTACCCGTCCAAAGACTAGAATCACACTATAATATTGTTTCATCTGCAACAACAACAAGAAGCCCGTCAAGCGTAGAAATTATAATAGTCTTGGCAAAGTTGTATTGTTCTCACACACTGCTTCATTCCCAACTAGTTCCCTACTAGTCTTGATTTGATACACATCTCTGTGTGGTAACACTGTAGGCTACCATCGGCAATGGGGTGGAAAACGTTCGAAGTTGACAAATATTTTATGAAACTATTTTTCACTGATTGTGGGATAAATAAATGTTCCTACACATGTAAGCAATAAAAAACTGCTGTGCGCTGCGAAAATTAAATAACATTTTTTATTTACCCTCGATGACACTAAATATTTCCTTGTTCCTACTTGCCATAAGCTGCCAATATCTGTGTGTACTTGAAGTTGATACAAGCACTTGGTGGTTATTTGGGATTAGTCACTTTGTGATCATTTAAATGGATATATTTGGCAACTAAGCTAATTAAGATTAGGAAGTAATTAATTTCGTTAATTAGGCTAACAGTTCCATTTAGCTTTTGGGTGGATGGTATGTGGAGATTTGGTTAACGCGATGAGAGAAATGAGGATGAAGTATGAGGCTTTTCTATAGTTAAGAGCTCCTGCAGCTTTCGTTTTTACTAATCTAGATACGTAGAGGAAAGCGAATTCCGACGTTCTTAACTTAAAAGATAGCTTCCTGACCAGACTTAGTGCGCACTTCGATCAGTGAGAGAATCCTGATAAATATACTACTATAATATTCAGTTCCACACTCGTTATCAAACATAACGTAGCACTGCCCAAACCTTGAGGAGTGTGCTGCGGTTACAACAACAAGAACTAGTTAGTAAAACAACACGCTAGACAGAAATGCTTGAATGCGAGAAGCTTGAAATACTGACCGATTCCGATTTAACACACGTTCCATAAAACGACTTCGGATTACCAGCTGAGCTGTTAGTAGCTTAATATATTTTTGCTCTTCATTTAAAAATTAAAAAAGGTACTTAACTCATTATAATCGAGAGCAGCAAAGTACCAAAAATGTTTCATGTGAAGTTTTTATAAAACGATTTTTGGAAATGTGTGTGACACCGCCACCAAATCTACTAATCACTGTTACATACAAGTTTTTTTCAGAAGTAGGTCTAAAAAAACAAAAGGTACAGCATATTTTGCGGTAACATTTTCATCTTATCATTTATTCTTTTTTTTAGTTATCGATTTTTTCGGATCGGTTTTATCGACGGTAAATATAAATTTTAATAAATCGATTATAAGAATTATTTAAATCGATTTTTGTAAATAGTGCGACGGTTGAAAAAATTAGTTAAGCTATGTCCACACTACAGCTGAAATTACGTAGAAAATATTTATATTCAATCTTGGTTTTGAACAAATGTTAGGTAAAACTGATTCTGTGGGCTTTATTTATTTTAGGTTTATTATTTAAATTCAAAGTTTGAGTAAAAACTTATTTTATCTTGTAGTCTCAAGGCCACGCGATTTCCGTATTCTTTATTTCAATATTCATCAGTTAATTTCATTTTGAATTTAGTCAAAATGTTAAACAGTACACTGAGCATTTGTGATAGTAACAATTCAAATTCGTTTTTGTTTTCATTATTAAACCTAAATAAAAGCGAGTGATGTATTTTGTTTTTGGTTTTGAGACCAAATCATTTTTATATTTTTTGCTGTTATTTTTTGTTTTATTCTTACAGCAATAAATATTTAAGAATATTGAGAATTTGTAGGTGGATCATTTATGTACTCGTAGATCTTTATTAATAAAATCTGAAAATCCATCATTTTGTTGCTTATTATTTTTATACTTATTATTTTAAATGATTTGCAATTGAATTAATTATTCATAATATATTTATACCAATAAGTCGAATAGGCATTTTTCATATAAAAAAAGATATATGAATCAAAATCGATTATTTTCTTTAAAAATCGATTTATTTCTTATCTAAAAAATAGATTCTTCAGTAATCAATTCTCCCGACTCGAGGTCCCACCCCTAGTATGTTGGTGGATTTGAATGGTATTTTATTTCCAAGCTGACATTGGTAACAACAGCCACAAAACTCATTTATGAAACTGAGAGTGGCCCCTAAAATCGTTTAGTAACAATCTTAACCTACATATGAATAAGAGTGTCAATAGCATGACCTCCTAAAATTGTATTATTCCACAGCTGGGTATATGTAGTTAAAGCCGAACGTAAGCACAAAACATTGCTGCGTTATCAGCTGATTCAGCCAACATTATGAGAAACAATGCAATCGATTATTGGTGTTGTATCGCAATTTCTTATCCGTAAAGTAGCCTTACCCACTAATTGCATGTAGGTTTTTCTCTTACGTTAACGATACGACTATAGCATCAACGTTTCGTTGTAATTTTCAGCTTGTTACTCATTTTTGCTAATAACTATAATCAATAACCAGCTCGAAGAAGAATGAGCGTAACCGTTAAATTGACAAATGCACAAAGACTGAAAAATTAGATTAACGCATCGATGATATTTTTCTAAATTATTTCAAGACCGAATCACAAACCCCATGATGTATGCATTTAGGGATAAAGGTATATGTAGATATATGTAGATAACTTCGCAGGTCCATGTCTGTAGTTATATGCCTGTCAAAACGAACTGATTATAAATCGAAAAGGAAAAAACCGAAATGCCACAGCAAAAGTCGCTTCATGTCAATAAATATATGTCGTATGTGATTGGATCGATTAATTAGCTAAATAAATAATAAAGCACTTCATTAGGTGATTTTTATCAAAGTAGAATTATGCAAATTTAAAAATATTTTCTTTCATTAGTTTTAGCCATTTATTACCAAGGCGATGGAAGCAGTGTTAAGCATAAATTTTGGTAGAACAGCAGGAACGTGCTTAAGCTTATAAGATATGTTAGAAGGCGAAAGGTGCAAAAGAAGAAAGAAAAATTCATGAAGATGTGAAGTAAAGAAGAAGGCTGCAACAACAACTTACACATGTTTTCTGGACAACTAAGAGCTTAGGTTTTTTGTTTTTCGAATTTATTATTATTTTTTTTTTTGATTTTTTTTTTTGAAAGATATATGACCAATTTATTTTGGAACGAAATACAGGCATGTGAACATATGCAAATAAACATAAATGTGAAGACAATAAATGATGGCATGTTTATGGCAAAACTTTGGCTGTTAACTGTTATTAACTTATTTAACACCGAATATGTATGTACTCGTACATATGTAGAGTTACATATCCCTGCAGGAAATTGTTGACTAGATGGTTGTAAGAGTATATTTGTTTTTTATGCGCTGAGAGTACAAGTGTGTATCAGGATAATGCAGGATACCGGCGTCCCCGAAAAAACGTCTGCTACGATGAAATTCGGGATGACTTATATAGTTATTGAGCTCAAGGCCAGACTTTAAATAAAACAACTTGTTAGGTTGTTAATATTTATTAATTTCAATATTTCGACTTCAGTCTGAAGTCCTCATCAGGAATGAAAAAAAAAATACAAAAACAGATACATCATTGTCCAAATAAAAAGTAATAAAAACATGTAACAACGTTGACGAAATGCAATAGCACAACTTACATCTCAAGCTGTGCTTAAAAGACTAAAACTGCGAAGACAGTATAAATTGGAAACAGCAAACAATTCCAAACAAAGCATGTACATACATAAAGGAAGAACCGTAATTGTAAACAAACATTTAAAAAAAAAAAAAAAATGTATTAAGCGCCGAAAAATATAAGGCAAAACATAAATGTAATCTCACCAAGGTAGTGTTGTTGTGTATGCAAATCAGGAATATTTGTTGTGTTTTAATATTAAGTTGCGGTAGGCGTATGCGCAGTGGTCAGTGTCCGCTTTAAAATTCATCCTTTTGTCACTAGGGGTGTCCACTATATGTAGCATCCACCTGCGGATAGGACTAAGAGAAGAGCCTTCCGACGTGCGCGCAAACACAAACACTCTACTGCGCCCATTGCCGTCTCAGCCGCAGAGGTTAAGGAAGCCATAATGAAGGCCAAACCCTCAAAATCCATCGGACCCGACGGAATTGCCATGAAGATGATCAAACACCTTGGCCATGAAGGACAGAATTATTTAGCGGCTCTCTTCAATCTCTCTCTAACTACCTTCGTTATACCTGAGATATGGAAACAAGCGATTGTAGTTCCCCTATTAAAACCAGGGAAGCCGGCGAACCTAGGAGAGTCCTATCGTCCGATATCCCTCCTTTCGCCGGTAGCGAAATTGCTAGAGTCCATTCTGCTTCCTTACTTCGTTACAAATCTAAAATTGGCCGATCATCAACATGGTTTTCGTAAAAATCACAGCACGACATCCGCTTTGAACGCCATTACAACGCAGATTAACAACGGTTTGAATCAAAATCCACCAAACCATAGGACGGTTCTCGTGGCACTTGATCTGTCAAATGCATTCGACACGGTCAATCACGCCACTCTCCTCCGAGACCTGGATGAGACACCGCTCCCTGCCGGCCTTAAGAGGTGAACCGCTAATTACCTCAATGGTCGACAGGCAACAGTCAAATTTAGGAACAAGAAATCTAGACCACGAAGAATAAAACAAGGGGTGCCGCAAGGTGGTGTTCTCTCTCCCCTCTTGTTTAATTTCTATATTTCGAGACTTCCCCCCCCACCAGAGGGAGTCTCCATTGTTTCCTACGCTGACGACTGCACGATAATGGCCTCGGGCAAGGGTCCCTCCATTGATGAACTCTGTATAAGAATCAACAGTTACCTCCATGACCTTTCCAGCTTCTTCACCGAGCGTAGTCTGACCCTGTCTCCGACTAAATCTACGGCGACCCTGTTTACTACATGGAATGCGCAGATGGGGCAAGAGTTAAATGTCCACGTAGATGGAGCACCTCTACCTACTGTCAACCACCCAAAAATCTTGGGCGTGACATTTGACAACGGCCTCACCTTCGCTGGTCATGCCACCGCAATAGCCTCAAAGGTACAGAGCCGCAATAAGATCCTCAAGTCACTGGCCGGCAGTACTTGGGGAAAAGACAAAGAAACATTGCTTGCTACATATAAGGCTATTGGCCGGCCGGTTATTGACTATGCTGCGCCTATATGGTCGCCCAACCTTTCTGACACCAATTGGAGGAAATTGCAAGTCTGCCAAAACACCGCCATCAGAACAGCTACGGGATGCCTGCTTATGTCATCTGAGTCTCACCTCCATCAAGAGGCGAAATTGCTCAATGTTCAAGAGCACGCGGAACTCTTGAGTAGACAGTTCCTTCTGAACTGTCACAAACCTAGTCATCCAAACCGACATCTTTTGGATGTAGCACCGCCCCCCAGAGACATAAGGAGACATCTCCGTAAGCATTACGATGAGATCCGGCATCATATCTCTTTGCCGTTTGATCTGCGGAACCATAGACGTGCTCTAAATGACCTCCACACAGAGTCGGTAGACAGATCCCTCAGATCTCGGCCGGTGAATCCCGTTATTAATACTCAACCACCTGAATTGGCTGAAGAGGAGCGTGTACTTCCGAGGGAGACTAGAGTCATACTAGCACAACTTCGCTCTGGATATTGTAATAGGTTAAACTCTTACTTATGCAGACTGAACCCCAACATACCAAATACATGCCCTGCATGTGGTATGACCCCTCATGATACCATACATCTCTTTTCCTGTTCAGTTGAACCCACTCTTCTAACACCCACATCACTCTGGTCCAACCCTGTGGAAACTGCGCATTTCCTCGGACTTCCGTTAGAAGAGCCTGATGACAATTTAGAGTGATCGAGCCCATTGGGCAGGGCGAAGCACTGTTAACAACAACAACAACTATATGTAGCATTTCTAACATGAAACGTTTGTTGTAGTTTTTGTTCTCTTCCAATATGGTGACATTCTCAAAGTCCGGATAGTTTCCTGCATCTTTGCAATGGAATGATAAAGATGGCAATTTTTTGTATTTTAATAATTCCAAAACTTTCGGGAACTCGGAACTCGTTTAGTCGCTACTATCCAACAGTTTTGTTTAACAAAGTAAATAAATAGCAAATAACTAGATTTATAATATGTGTTTTTATTTAAGACGGAAGTTATTTCATTAATAACAAGTCAAAACTATAATGTATGCTTTAATTTTTTTGAAAATAGTTTTGAATTCTTGAAACAAGTTTTTCGAATTGTTAAATGAATTTTTAATTTAATTTTTAAAAGGAATCATCTTGATAAACACAAGTTTTTTGGAAAAGATGAGTGTTTATAATTTCGTAAAAAAATTGTAATTATGCCTTTGTGAAGAAAATATGGTTTCTATCACCTCGGTAAAGTTAAAATTGACATGAAAAACTCGAACTTTTTTTAAGTTTTAAATCCGTATTAACTATCCAATTAAAATGTTAAATTTAAGTAAAAAAATGGAGTATTGAATTAACAAATTTGAAAAAACTCGAAAGGGGTGCAATAGACCCAAAGTTAGTTATTATTTTAAGAACCATAATCAACAAAGAAAATTAAAATATTCAAAAATATTGGACATAAACAATAAATTAAGATAATATTAATAGATTCATTTTGTTTCGTTGATTCTACGACAGGGTGGTATATTTTCGATTCGAACGATTTTCCGTCATCCCTTGTCAAATTTGGTTTAAAGGCAAGCCGGTTTGTATCCAAACCAAATTTGACAAGGTATGACGGAAAATCGTTCGAATATACATCATAATATTAATAATTAAATCACACCTATTTAGTTCCTGGTAGCATATTTAAAATACCGAAAATCTTGAGACTGTCTGGGATTTTCATCCTGGACATCCTGGGATTTTCGCCATCTAAAAAAGCCAGGATCTCGGTATGGCTATTGCCATGAAGGAAAGCGCACTGACAACAGGTATCTTGAAAATGAAGTTGGAAAAAAAGAGAAACACGTAGATGTGAGTTAAAGAGCTTGAGCTTATAATTCAGTGGCGGTCTGGTGACCGATGTCTAGAGAGTATTGCGTTTACGAAGGAAGCACTTTTAAAATCAACAAATCAACTACCACCTAGAGAAACTGATGAACTCTAGCAAAGATGATGGGGTTAGTGTTCCAAATGAAGAGAAAATAAATGCGGGATTAGCTGCTGAGCTATTCAATTAAAAAGGTGAGGAGTTGGTAAAACTTAATCCACTTAAAAGCAGCAGCTATTATAGAATCGTTATGCAAGAAATGCTGCAGATTAAAGTGAAAAAGATCACCTAGTAGAGGTAAGTTAGCTGGGTTTGAGGCCCACGGATAAAAAATAATTTTAGTTGTTGTTGTAAACACTAGAAGACTCGCGGAAAATGTGTGGGGTGTTACGAATATCTGTTGTCTTAGCTACGTGGCGTGTCCCTTTCAGGTTCTTTCGAGTGCTTTTGGTGGCTCAGTGTACGTTGAGATTTTATTAGCATTCAGAAGGCATTAACTAGATCTAGGGATATCTTACAACGGTACAGTGAGATAATAAGATTGTTTCTAATCATATTAAACACAAGTAGGTACTCCTAAGTTATTTAGTCTTCAGCTAAATTTTTTCCTGCAGGGATGCAGTTATGTATATTAAGTGTTCGTGCGATAGATACTTTATTTATGGATATAAATTCATCTCAAACTATGCATAGCAGACACCTGCTGATTTGTTTGTTGTTAATGTTGTTGTTGCCTTAATCGTTTTGCAACTGATTAAGATGCCACACTTGTTGACTTAAAGCATTTTTATTTTTGTTGGCGAAAGAGAGAAACTTTTGAAAGTCCATAAAATACATTAATAAAAAATTAATACCAAATAAATTGAATGAAAATCGCTTTGAGTATCAACATTTACTTTGTATGTGTGTATGTGTAAAAGAGCCTAAACAATTTCTTGAATGTTTATTGGCATCTAATCCAAACGAACAAAAGCCACGACGAACGGTACTCAACATCA
Source organism: Merzomyia westermanni (assembly GCA_949987695.1). Classification (NCBI taxonomy): domain Eukaryota; kingdom Metazoa; phylum Arthropoda; class Insecta; order Diptera; family Tephritidae; genus Merzomyia; species Merzomyia westermanni. The sequence goes on along the minus strand of OX465289.1, from coordinate 198,979,868 downwards.
GAGAAAAGCAGAGCTCAAACAACGTCATTTAAGTGGAAGCACCAGCAGAAGCTATGATCTTGCCAAACTATTGTTCCCATTGTATTTAAGTATTTTTGTAATTATTGCGCAAAATTTGTATGACAAATGAACAACGGTACACGGAATTCTAGACGCAGGTTATTAGCACGATTTAAAAAAGTCAAAATACCACTAAAATTAATTAAATAAGTTTAAATGTTTTTACGAATGTTGAAAAGACAACTTTGTGCACTAATGGACTAATTTGGCTTTACAAATCTATTTATAAGAAGTCAATTTAATGAAAAATATACCAAGAACAAAGGCTTTATAAGTATGTGTGTTGTCTACATATCGAGGCTCCCTTACCCACCAGAAGGTGTCTCGATCGTATCTCATGCAGGTATTTGCTCGATATTGGAAACAGGCCCTTCTGTCGCTGAGATGTGCTCAAAAATTAATTGCCAACTTAAGTCCATATTCGGGTTTTCCTACAGGCATAACCTGGCATTGTGCCCGACTAAGTCCTCGGCCGTCTTATACACGACTTGGACGTTGCAAGTGAACTAAAATTAGACGCCTGATTCGACGGCATCAAGCTTCCGACTGTTCCTCACCCCAATTTCTTACAGGTGACGTTTGATAATATGCTCACTTTTGCTGCTCATTCAACCACGATCCTTATCACTGGCTGACAGTATGAGTACTTGAACACCATCTACATAGTGAGGTAAACATGATCGGGATTAGAGAGCACAATGAAATGTTGAGCAGACTGTTCTTGCTTGATTCCTTCAAACTGCGACATCTCAACAAGCACCTGCTTGCAAAGAAAAAGCCTCCTAGCTATGTAAGGCTACATCTCCGTAAATACTATGTCCTCAACAACATCCACACAGAGTTGGTAAACTCTGACTGAACCTCGATCTGCCGAATGTTTGCCCGGCATGTGGTGCGTCTCGTCATGACACCAACCAGCTGTTCATCTGATCAGCAGAGCAAACTCGTCTAACACAAACTTCACTCTGGTCCAACCCTATTGAAACCGTTACAACAATAACAACAACAACAACAATATGTACCAAGCTTCCTTAAAAATACAAAGGAAACACCTCTGAATTCGAATAAAATGGTTTACAGAGATACAATTTGGCCTTAATTTATAAACCAATCGTCGAATTTAGAGATTTTTGGAAACTTTTTTATAGTCAATTTCACCTCTTTAAAGCGCTTATTACTAGATGCTCTAGTAACGGGACGAGTGTGAGACTATCTTGTTATTCTTCTGGGGGACCACCCGTTAAAACAAAGTCCCGTGGCCCACATAACTATTATTTATTTCATAAACAAGAGGGTGACCCCAAAATTACCTGCAATTTTTTTCTTTCCTTTTCTCATACCTTCAGAAAAACTGGAACAATGTAAGCATGAATACAGAATTTATAACTGTTTTTATGTCATTAACGCTAGACAGTTTACTGGTCAACGATTTTAATTAATTGAATTTACCAAGCACTAAAGGAAGGAGTTTTAAGTAGACGAAAGACATATGTACATACGCACATGAATATATGTATATTAACGACTGCACTATATACTTTTCTATTTGTTTTTTTTTTTTTTTTTTACTTTTTGGCGCTTAAACAGGTGAATTTAATTAATTTTTCATTGAATACAATTTTCTGCATTCAAACGTACACTTTATCTATCCAGAGCCATATAAGGTATGTTCATATGTTTGTATGTGGTTTCTCTGTATTCACATTTTCAATTTGTATTATTTCATCTTAACGATATACGGAATTTTTTCCATATAATTTTTTTTTAAACCAATTTTTTATTCTTTAATTAACCACTCCCCATTGGGCGTTGGATGAATGGGTGCGGGAATATGTGTTTATAAGTGTGTTCGTTCAGAAATGTCCATTATACGAGTATGTAGCACAGTGACCGGGTTTCAGTAAAATATGCTTAATTATGCCTCATTTCATACGGACTTACCGATTCTCAAGAGTTATTAGTTAGATTAAAAAATTTCTAGACGCCCAGAAATTGCTGAGGGAAGGATTTTATTTTTAGCACTATTTGGCAAACGCCAAATGTCTTAAGATTTCAAACTAACAAGTTCTTGTTCATACTTATTAAAAATATACAATCACACATTTTCAGGACAACCCGTATGTGGCTGAGAATTTATGCAGACAGGGGAGAAATTATTTTGTTTTTATGTTAGTAAGCATATATACTATATATCAGTCAAATCAGCTAAATACTTCTTTCCCCAATATTTTGACACTGGCGCCACCTACCGAAAAAAACACCCGCTCGGCTCCTATTAGTTTTTCGTATAATGCATTTTTACTGAAACATGAACGATGGGGAAATTTTCAAGACCCCGTTCAGCGGGAATTTGGTTGAAAATGCAACCACACCGAAAATAGGCAATCTCATTGTCGGTCCATAAATACGATTTTATGTTTTCATTATCCCGATCTCAGCACCACTTAGCGGTAAATAGAGCGACACGCAAGCAACATTTCAAAACGAATGCAAAACCCCAAAGTAATAAGTAATAAAAAAATAAATGAATAAAAAAAAACATTTGAAAAACAGAAACTGTTTTGCTAATTATTGTAGAAAGGAAATTAAAGAAAGAAAAGTAAAGGAAAGAAGCAATGATAGGAAGAGAAAAAAAAGGTCAAAGTAGAGCAAAGTTAAGGAAAGAAAAATTACCTTAAGGAAAGTAACAGTCAAGAAAGGAAGAACTAATAAGGTTAACGAAAGCGACAGTACACAATTCAAATCAAATAAAGTTTTGTGGTTGAATTTCAAACACTTTACGACTTCTGATTATTATTCCTGGCCTTGAGCTCATTTATGGGCAGAATTAATTGCACTATTTGACAATGAAAAAGTACTATTTACGAAACATACCTCACTTTGTAGGTCTAGTCAGACATACTAAAATGGCATTCTCAGAATTTCCAGTACATCCCCAAAATCTGCAGTTAGGGGTCGAAACCCCTTTTCCAAAGCGAAGGCGTATATTGGTCCATAACTTAAGATTTTGCTTGCCCTATGAAAAGGGCTTTGATTTCATTAAAAAGAAGACATTTCAAAGACTCTAACGATACATAAATGTTTATTTCAGAAAATTCAGAGAACGAAAAACAAAAACCAAACATTCAAATTTTTGGAAAAAATGTGAATCTTGTGGAACAGTTTTTTTCCACTTTTTGCTTACCAATGTATATGGTGTAATTTACATATAGAACCTCTTGGTAATTCTGTTACCAATAAGGTATGCCTGTTAATGATCCATTGAGATTTAGCTAATGTAATTAGTTCCTTTACATTGGCATACAAATACTACTTATTACATTAATTAAAAATGTTTACAAACTTTTTTTCTTTTATATAAAATATCATCCGTTTCTCGTTTAAGAGACCAGCAATACTCCGACAGCATGTTTTGTTATATTTTTCTCAGCAAACCTTGTTTCCATAGCTTCCATCTCCTGATGCACGCGCTCCCCTTGTTCATCACTAAACTGATGCAAATGAGAGTGCAGTAAGTAAGAAAAATGAGAAGCAGCACACCACAAATTGGTGGAGAAGCTCGCCGCCAATTTTAAATTTTTTTAAATAAAACCCAAGTCTGAACTATTATGTTTTCCTTTGATGAGTTACAATCCTGCTAAAATCTGTGATGAAAATTGTGAGCGGCTTAAGAATATGTCACATAGGTCCAGTAGTTCCGTGCTACTTTAAACTTCAAATAAGGTAACCGAAGTTTAGCTGAAGCAACTAAAGTAGTCAGATTGAATAACCCCCTACGGGTTAGGGGTTTAGAATATGACCGAGGTAGGCATACCGGTCGTAAGAGGCGACTAATATGCACAAAGGTAATGACGTGCAACTCGACGGCTGATCTACGGATATGATGCCTCTCACTTCTCATTACCCATCTTATCCTTCCTTACGGAAGGAGAGGTGACATGACCTAGAAGGTTTCACTGGTCATAAATCGCTACCACGACAGTCGGGCAGTGCCGCAAGGGAGCACCGGAGCGTACCGGGTTCAAATCCGCCCAAGGACTGTTAATTCGACAACACTCCCAAAAACCTTCGGGGAGTGTTTTTGTCGTTACTACAACAACAATAACGGTTTTAAATATGTTATATTAATTCAAGGACCGGCATTTCCACTTCAGAATAAACAATTTTGTAAAATATGTAGTTGTCTAGTAAAAAACTAGCCCACTGTACCAGCAAATGATACTTTAGTTGCAATTTCAACTTATTTATGCGCATATGTATAAGGAATACATACATACATATATAAGTAAATGCGAATAGAACGAGTGGCAGCATATGAGCAGGCAAGATAACATTCATGGCATTCGCAGGTCATCTCGGTGGGTAAGGAAGGTCGTATCGGACGGTAGTTGGGTCGCCGCCATTTTTTACAGATTTTTTAATGATTTGTTTTTGCTACTCCACACCTTTCATTTGCATATGGCACACAAGCACAAGCCAACACAGAGTGTATAAAGAGCAGACGAATAGACAAACCTGTCTGTCAGCTCATGAGTTTGACCAAACCGACAGCCAACTGAACATATGCTTCAATGAACGTTTAAATGTGGCTGAGTGGATTATTGAATGGTTCGATAGCAACGCACCAAATTAAATCAAAAACAAGCTACAAGCTGCAAACTGCTAGCCAATACACTATACTGAGCTCTGGCCAGTCCAATCGAAACGAATCGAGGCGAGTAAGAGTTTGTTTGGCACTGAAAGGTGAACTGCATCAAACTGAACTGTACCGAACCGAACTGATTGATTGATTATTTGTTCCGCATCATTCACCTGGAAAATTCATCTCAACTTCAATTAATTTGCACTCATGTACCAATACAAAAATAAACATGGAAATATGTACATATGTGCATTAGGTTAGTCCTTAAAATGAAATGAACGATTTATTGCCAGGCTCACTGCCTCACAAGCTAATACCAAGCTTAAAGAGATCACATTTGAAACGACTGGCGAGCTATGTTGGACGGTCCAAATCGGCCAGGCGGTTTCACGAAGGAGAGGAGTTCTGTACCATTTGTAATCTGGACTTAAAGTTATATCTGATAACTTCGATTACATTTTTATCGATTTTGGGTATGAGATCGAAAAATGTAATATTTATTTTTTTATTCTTAATGGGTAGTCTGAACTTTAAGACCCCTCAACCGTCTTAAATCCCAACCAAAACTCATATGTGATTTCTTCGGCTTCATTATGATCGGTGTAGGGATTTAGGTTCGGAAAATATAAGGACACCCATAATATACACATGTACATGCGTATGTAGTCTTTTATATATGCAATTATGTACACGAATGCTATGTAATTACGGTATATAAGTTTACATGTACACTGGACGAAAATAATTTACTTGACAGCCCGCCTCACATATGGCTGATGGTTCTTTTTATACATAGGACATACGAGTCGTCGCTTAAGCTGGGCTTGGCTTGGCTTGACTAACGTCTCACTTCTCCGCTGCTTTTAATGCTTGAATTTAGCTGTGTATATGAGGACCGCCTTGCCTTGCCCTCGTGCTCACTTGTTGACTTTGTTGACACCTGCCCAAAACTGGTAGTCACTGCTTTGGTCTTTTGGTATTCATCAACCGTATCAATCATTACTCGTATCTCTTATGTGGCAATAATTACGCTATTAAAACTTAATTGAAATGGGGCTGTTGTAATAAATACAACTTTTAAATTCCTTTCCAATTTCGTTTAATGGAAAAGGTGCAGTGTTTGTATTAAGGTTGGGAAAATTAACAAATCTGCAAGGCTAACGTTTGTGGAGAGATCAGTAGAAACGCTCAAAGTTCGTGGCTTGCTTTAATTTCATGGGATCAGCTGCGGGTGTGCGATTTCTCTCAATGCCGACTCTTGGGGTCTCGTTCATGCACTCTGGGCAACGTGGGCTGTTTAGGTTCGAGGCAGAAAAAAGGGAGCTCCGATGGGACCACTCTGATATACTTGGTTTAAGGTCTCACCGAGGTCTTTTTTGATGGGTCTGCTCACAACGAGGAGAGTCGTGTGTTTTGGATCAAGCGGCTCGCTATATACTATACACTGTTAACGACCGGGCAAGACGATTTAAGGACAATGATATAAAGGCATGTACCTTTAATGTCTGGCCCCTTTTAAGGGAGGGTGTTGCTGCCCCCTGATTGATTTCCTCGTTAGTGCAAAGGCTGACATCACCGCTCTATAGCAAATGCTACGGATGGGAAAAGGCAAGAGGACAATCTGACGTTGTGACGTCTACTAAAGGGCCTTTAGAGTATTCGATGAACATTTTGTGCTGAATACTAATTTTCCTTCGCACAATGCGAACAGGGAATAAGGAAGTTTTAGGTAACTGTGATTCTGGACGAGCTTGTCAGACTTATTCAGGTCATGGATTTAAAAAAAAATTTAAAACTATAACTAAATTAAATAATTTGTTCATATTTTAGACATTAGTCACATTGCCCTGTATATGTTACGCAACTATAATAAAACTATATGTTTCCTTAAGGATTTTTCACGCTGAGCTCGAATCAGTACTCAAAAAGGACAAGGCTTAGCCAGTAATATTAGGCATACTAAAATATGACAACACGTCACAATTAATTTAGACAATTTTTCAAAAGTGGCCGAAGTCGAAAAATGCTTGTTTTTGCTCTTTTTTGAAAAATTGTCTAAATTAATTGTGACGTGTTGTCATATTTTAGTATGCCTAATATTACTGGCTAAGCCTTGTTTAAATGGGCTAAAAATCAAAATACGATTATGGACCCTAAGCACGGGATGGTAGTTCAAATTATACTTCACATCCACTTTTTTCTAAAACTATATATGGTGGCACATTTTTGAGTACAGATTCGAGCTCAGCGTGAAAAATCCGTAAGGAAGCGTATAGTTTTATTATAGTTGCTTAACATATACAGGGCAATGTGATTAATGGCTAAAATATGAATAAATTATTTAATTTAGTCAAAGTTGTCATTTTTTTTTTAAATTGCCATACTTATAGATAAACGCCATTTATAGAAACAGTATATACCAATGAAATCAAAAAAACTCTTCGAGAGAAGGATTAAAGCGAGATATTTCGCGAAAACGGGGAGGCGCGATTTTACTTGAAACGGATTTCAGTACTCTCGACGGTCGCTGACCATGCCCCATTCACACTTTTTGTCGTAATTTTGTTAAACCTATTTAGACCAGGAGAACGCTGTGCAAAATATACAGTAACACTATAACCTTTGTACACTTACGCAGTCATTAGAACATACATAAATCGGATTAAAGTTGACAAAAATCCAATTAGCGCGAGGTGAATCAGACGCGTTACGGTGGCACGATCACTCTGTTGCGCCGATTTAGCTTGTCCAAATGACATAAATAGTAAAGCGAGCCAACGAAAAAGGTGTGAGTTACAGTAAACAAGGTGAAAGGGGATCGAAGGCTAAAACAAAGCAAGCCTCAAAGATTTCGGTTACAATTCTTTCCATCAATGATCGCATTCAGTGACGTTCATGTGTATCGAGATAAGAAAACCATGAGAAGAGTGCAGAACAGTCGACTAGGCCTTCATTACGTTGATAGTATATATTGAGGTTTAACGAAGTATATATTTTTTCTAATATAAAGCATCACAGCACAATTGAATCAATGAGCCGTGTAAGGGCGCTTCCATTCAGTCGATCTACTAAATGTTCACTATTGGGCGCCCACAGGTTCACAAATTATTTAGTTTTATTTACACGGAATTTAGTTATTTTATATCGACATTGATATGTCAATGCGTTCCATTACGTAATTGATATTGTCAGTGGTCACAAGCAATGGCATTGTGAAGAGCACAGCAACAAGGCATGCATTGCTCTCTAGCAAAGGATTAAAATATGAGGGAACACCAAGATCTAGAGCGAGAAAAAGAAGTAGGGAGAAAAGCAGAAGTAGAGAAAGAGGTAAAGGGGCAATAGAAAGTAAAGTATGAAAAGAAAAGGGGAGATAGTACATTTTTCTGCCAGGACAACATCCACTTTGTAGTTATGAACCTGATGGGCTTACTGCGCTTGGAACATATCAGCCGCACAATATATGATATATAGTTCCTGCTTTGCCCGCCTAAGGTTGACAAATGACTCACCACCGAGCTGTCGTTTCTGTATTTGTTTAAAATAGGAATATACTCTTCTCCACCACTCCCTGCACAGAGAAACTTTATATTGGCGTAGCCAAGAACTCTATCTTTATTAATGGTGACTGTCACAGCGCTCTGTTGCACCACTTTAGTCATTGTCAAAGCTTTTATCATCCCTGTTGTAAGCTTTTTCCATATAGCTTTTTGTTATTGTTGTTACTGAAAATAAACATATTTTAGTTGACACTATTGGAATGTTAGTATTTCGCAGATAAGAGTCTTGTTGGTTTCGGTGCTCATACTCGTAATTAGGTTACGAAACATTGCTGCTGTCGATTCACCGCTATGCATTTGCCATCCTAGACCCGTTTTAGTTAAAGATATTAACGCTGCAAAGGACTTACAAAAGGTGTATTGGCTTGTAACGTTTGAAAACGGTTTTGTCGTTTTTGACGACAGGTGGAAGGCGTCGTATCCGTAGAACAGCCATAGTAGAACATCAGCACATCAAGCCTTTTCCAGCCGCTTTTGATCTTTACTCCCATTGAGTATGAAAAAGTAATCGATTTTTACTTTAATCAGTTCTTGTTTAATCACCGAAATTATCAGGGCGATGAGCTGAGCCGATTTAGCCATGCCCGTCTGTCCGTCTGTATGTTTGTACACAAACTAGCCACTCAGATTTTGCATGAGATTAATCATTTGTCGGAATCAGCAAGATCGTAGCAATACAAAGCATTGCTCCCATACAATCGATCTATCTCTCTATCTCTATGGCGCGATATACAGGGTGTTTTTTTACAGGTTTGTTTTTCGAATAGAGATAAAACTGGCATTTTGTGGTCAAATCTGGCAACTCTAATGTCATTTATGTTCAGTTTGGTTTGCCATTTCATCATGAACAGGTTGACAAAAGAACAACGCTTGCAAATCGTGCAAATTTATTTCGAAAATAATGGTTCAGTTCGCGAAGTTTACCGTGAGCTCCGTCCATTTTATGGTCGACATAATCGTCCATCAGAGCAATTAATTCGGTTAACCATGGATCGTTTTCGCACTACGTTTACTCTATGTGATAATACGCATCCGCAGAGACGTCGAACAGTGCGCACCGAAGAAACAATTGCCGCTGTAGAGCAAAGTGTTGAAGAGGACCCGAATGAATCGATTCGCCACCGTGCACAGCAATTGGAGCTTTGTCCATCAACTTTATGGAAGATTTTGCGCAAAGATCTTGGCTTGCGACCTTACAAGATCCAGCTTGTGCAAGAATTAAAGCCGCGAGACCATGCAATGCGTCGTGATTTTGGTGTATGGGCCGAAAATGAGATTGATTTCGATGCTGATTTTCATCGCAAAATTTTGTTCAGTGATGAGGCTCATTTTTGGTTGAATGGCTACGTCAACAAGCAAAATTGCCGCATTTGGAGTGAAGAGAATCCACATGAGACCCTTGAAACGCCATTACATCCACAAAAACTGACTGTTTGGTGTGCTCTATGGGCTGGTGGAGTCATTGGGCCATACTTCTTCCGCAATAATGCTGGAGAGGCAGCTACCGTTAATGGAGACCGGTATAGAGCCATGATAACCGACTATTTTGTTCCCGAATTGGATGGCATGAATGTGGATGAGTTGTGGTTCCAACAAGACGGCGCTACATGCCACACAGCGCACGTCACAATCGATTTATTGAAGGAAACATTCGATGAGCGCATAATTTCGCGGAATGGACCTGTCAATTGGCCACCAAGGTCGTGTGATTTGACACCATTGGATTATTTTCTTTGGGGATATGTGAAGTCGCTCGTCTACACCAACAAACCAGAAACGTTAGGGGAATTGGAAGCCAACATTCGTGGCGTTATTGCCGACATACGGCCCCATATGCTCGAAAAAGTGGTTGAAAATTGGACCTGTAGAATTGGCTTTATTCGAGCCAGCCGCGGCGGCCACATGCCCGAAATCATATTTAAACATTAATGGCATAAAATTATCCTTCCAATAAAGCCAAATTGATGGACCTTAAAACGATTTTCTTGTGTTTTATTTCAATTCGAAGTTCTATACCCCTAAAAAAACACCCTATACTACAGGGATATCATCATAAACCTCCTAAGAGATTTTTGCGCCAAGCTTCTCTTCCAATTTGTGGTGTGCCGATTTGAATTTTCCCTACAAATTGGTGGGACCTACAGTTTTTTACCGACTCCGAACGGCATCTACAAAGGAGACGAATTTTTTGCTGAGAAGCCTGTCATGGCAGAAATACACTCGGAGAGTTTGCCAAACCACTGCCGAGGGGCGACCCCGTTTTGAAACACTTTTTTCAAATCACTTTTGATGTTACCTGTACCAGGGCTCGAACCATGGACCTTCGGTGTGGTAGGCCGGCAACACTACCTTCACACCACGGCGGCCGCCAATCGATAGTTTTGATAAATGGGGTTTGGGCTATAAATTTTGCAATTAAAAAGTTAGGACCGTAAGGTTTTGCAGGGTTGGTACTTATTCAGTATGTAATGTGTGTAGTGAAAATCAGCCAGATCGGACCTGCATAATATATAACTCCATACAATCGATTGTTCCGATAAACAGGTTTTGTTGCATAACTTCTGGAGTTAAACTGTTAGGAACGTAAAGTTTCGAAGCAAATCAAAAATTGATTTGCGATCGAGGGCACATCTCTACTTTGACGAAATCAGGGTTTCCACCATCTTTCTCAACCACCTAAGTGCCCTTATCACAACTCCACATTCCACAGAATGAATACAAAACTCTTGTTAAACCCCCTTCTTTTTCTCATGTCAAGCGATAAACGCTAATCACATATTAATTTGAGAATTTGTTGTACCATTTTTTTTTGCATCTTTAATGGGAATTTGCTCATGGTTGGGCGCAGACGCAGTCGCTTGTTTTCCCAAAAATCTTTGATAACATGCAACCGAGTGCAAATTAAAACAAAAAGCGCCCTTTAGTGTAAGGGCTTGTTACTGCAACAAGATCGCGTGTGCAAACTCACAGCACGCTGAAGAGCGATAAGATGGGGTTGGCTGGGCTCCGTTGTATGTACACATGTAAAGTTGTTGTAATATTTATCCCATGTAAGTATGTTACGAGTGATTGTCAAATCAAATAATCATTTGTCAAACAACAAAAAACTATTTATCATTTCCCATAATTCACAGTTATGTTCTAACGTGTACGAATAAATTTAACCGTTATCAGCGAGACACATACGAGGGCATGGCTATTTACTAATTGCATATCCTTGAAAATTTGTTAAAGCTGGGTTATGCTCATTTAACTTTAGTTTCATTCATTTACAGCGGAATTGTGCCTTTTATATATATGTATATATATTTTTTTTGTTGCTGGGTCTCAAACTCTAATCGTTTGTCCAGCCCTAAAGTGACAAGCGGTGTAATTTTGTTTTTCGAAAATGAAATGTTGTTTCCTAGGACCTCCTTTAAAAGAGATTGATAAAAATCTCGGTAATGGGATTGCCGATAAATAAGGGCGAAGCTACAACAACAACACCCAGGGAGCACAAGATCTTTCACACTTGATTTTATCAACACCTTGCTGCCACCAGTCTGTTTCGAAAGAAACATTTTGCTGAGCCGGATCATCTTTATTCATATTTACCTGCTGAACTTAGTCTACGTCTATGCGCTGACTGCTAACTGCGCTACTTAGTTTTTTATCTCTACCATCAAGTTGACCAGGACTGAAGCCACATTGATAAAGTCGAATCACCTGGTTGATGGGAGCCAGTCTTTTACATTTGCCATTCCGCCAATGGTAAACCCATGGATTTTAAGTGACGGATGGAACGTATTCCATCACTTACCACCACTACAACAACAACAACCACGCACAGTCAAACTTCTGTTTCCCCACGTAAGTTGGCGTAAGTGCTAGTACCGCAGCATACCAGAACCATATTCTATAAAAGACAGTAAACATCACTGATACTCCCATAAGACTTCCAGAAATGCTTTTGCCAATCTTGTCGGGTTATTGCAACAATCTCGTTGATCTCCTGTTTCGAATGGATACGTTCGAGCAAAATGTGATAAGTAGTAGAAATTTTAAAGTTCTAGAATGGGCTATATATGACTAAATGTGCCTTTAGTTTAGAGACAGAAAGGCGTTACTACCGGAAGGCCGTTATACTCACCAGAGCGCCTTGGCACTGTCCCATACATGGACGATAGGAGGGCGGAGACTGTAAGGAGATAGTGGCCTCTTCTCCGAACAACAACAAGTCGTACCTTTCATGCGTCTTCCAAAATAACTGGTGTATTCCCTGTATAATTACTGGGAAATGACGGCCTCTTGCGTTTTGTTGGAAAACTCAAAAAGTCAGTTATCGTATTTCTGATAAGCTTTTGTTGACCTCAGCGCTTTGGAGGAGGTGAAAAACAAAGAAGAAATATGCTTATCGACACCCACCAATGGATGCAGTGGGAGAGTAAGTGGAAGACGATCTGGAATCCTTATATTGGAAGGCCCAAACAGTTTAAAAGGTTAAAAACCATTTAAGTACAGAAGTAAGAATGCTAAGCAGATCGCAAAAGATATCTGCAGCATCACTGCCACAAATACGAAGTACTGCTCTTTGGCCACCGCACGAAAAGAATGTTTACAATTATTCCTAATGGAAATCAGCAGATTTCGTGACCAAGCAGAATAATATTTTATGTAATACTTTGGCTACGTGTCATAATGTCAACGGAATTAATGTCAATGACGTTAATTCTGAAAATAATTTGACACACATTTTTTTTTTTTTGTTAAAGCAAATTAATTGAATTGCAAAAGCGAATTAATGTCAGTGACATAATTCCATTGACATTATAACACGTCACCAATTTTTTTCTACAGATTGTTTAGTTTAAATTAATAAAATGTAATTTTTTCCTATAAATTTTGCGGAGTACTTTTTCATGGCAGAAATACGATGGGCCGAGGGGCGACCGCAGTACACTACCATACCAAGTCAGTACAGCAACCAATTAAGTGGTAGATTTGACATACTAAGAATTTTCTGTGAAAAATAACGTAAAACTGCTCAAGAAGCACAAATTACCAGGACCGTTAAAAAATCGCTTTCTCTTCTACTACAAAAATCAATTCCGGTCTAAAATTCTATTTACGAGATCCAGCCAGCCAAATTAACAATAATTCCCATAGTACAACAAAAAGGCTGAATGAGAATGTGTGACCGTAATCCACTGAGGACAAACAAAGAAAGGATGGTTGGAGTTGAAATTAGAATAATTTTTCGTATGCAACTCATAAATAAAACTCAATTAACACCCAACAAGTGTGAGTGCAAAAATTAGTACAACAACAATGGCTAACACAATAAAGCCAAAGTAGAAAAAAACCTACAACTACAACAACGCAGACACCAAATTTTTATTAACGTCATAAATGGCAGCCTAAATGGTGAATGGCACAATTGCGAATAAAACAATTGGAAAGGAATGCCTGTAATGGAATGAGCGAACGAAACGAACGAATGAACGAAAGATTGTCGCGCGAAAGTGTGAGACTGCGCATTAAAACTGGCAATTAAAACTATTGTACAGCAGCGACTTAGTAAACAATTTAAACGGTTTATAGCCAGTAGTTGGTAAGCAAGTTGAAAGAAAAGAGAATACGAGTATCTAGCAACAACTCAGCTCGAGCTAAGATGAGATGAGATGAGACGATATCACGTTGACGACTATGACGATGACAACAATGCAACATGTCATTCGCCTGCAACTTTATTTCAACAGCAACAATTTTACCTGCTACCAGTATTACTGCAATGCACAATGGAGCAGAAGTCATAGATTTGTAAGTTAAAGTTTGAATTTTGTTACAAAAGTCAAAAATGTCTATACAGATGCAAATGAGAGACGACCTTAAAAGTGTTCGTTGTTGGAGCTTCAAAGCGATTCCGTTGGAGGCTCACTTTTTTGAGTTCAGGTTTCGTAGTAAAACAACCCGTTAAATTTATTTTATTTTATATTTTTTAAGTATTTATGAAAAACTGCATTTCACCATAACATTTAGTCATACCGGAAAAATAACAACTCAATATTTCTTTTATGCATTCTAAAAATAAATTTTGTTTATTTACACAGTTGCTTTGAGAAATGAAGGCAAAATACTGGCTGATCGTTTCGTTTTTAGTTTTCTTCCAGGTTATGCCACCGTTGCAGTAGCGTACACATACGTACATAATCTGCAACCAAAATGTACTATTTGAGGCACGAAATTATCCAGTGCATTATGATTTCACTATGAAAACTATTATTTACTAGTATACAGTTTTATCTTTAATTTAACTTAATTAATCTTCAAAAACTTAGAATATTAGTAAAACAGAAATTTATAATGTAATCTGTGAAACCGTATAGTTCTCAGATTTTTTTTTTTAGGAATTTGAACGGCTGTTTCTATCCATAATGATCATCTTATTTGTTTTCAAACTAATTGATTACCATTGGAAAACAATCAAGAACAAATCAAAAATAATAAAAAAAAAAATTTGTTTTGATAACCCCACGGAATTCTAGTTAACGATGACTGATTTTCCATTGTCGCTTTCTCTCAAAGTTTTCTTAAAAACTCAATTTTAAAGCAATGCTAAGAGAAACACTAAGTACGATGATGACAATTACGGTCAATTCTGGTCAAGTCCACATTTGCCACGCTAATTTCGATTTCTGTTTATCATAAACCAAGTCAGCAGCCGCACAGTACATTCGTTGTGAATTACTTGAAGCAAGTGATTGTTGTTAGTTTGTGCATGCCAAGCAGCGTATGACCTGTTGAATACTAAACCAACAACAAAAAATTACTACACCGACTTTCAAGCTCATTTTTCTCCTTTAGCGCGATAGGAAAAGGAAAACGGCACCGAAACCAACCTGAACCGAAAATAAATGTGAAAACAAGGCGCTTAATCTGTGCTTGAATTTAAAAAGCTGTTCTACTCGAAAGAAAAAATCGATTCTAATACACAGGTATTCTATAGTTCGCTAGAATTTACTTTAGACGGTATTCGATCACTGTTTCTCAAATTAGTACTAATTTTCACTGGACTCTACTGTTATTTTATTAATTGAATATTTTATTTTGGTTTAATTACATTTGTTTTTTTTTGTTTGTTTGTTTTTGTATATATGTAATGGAATTTTATATAATTTTTGTTTTTTAAATGTTTACTTTGTTCAGTGTTTTTGTAAAAAAGTAGTTTTTTCGTAACAATGGAACCTATCTTCAAATGGTTTGCTATAGAAAATCATAACTCAGTTTGCGTCGTTTCAATTTGCATAGTGTTTTTTGGAACGCAGCTACGACGAAAAGTGAGGTATTGGTGTG
Organism: Merzomyia westermanni; assembly: GCA_949987695.1. NCBI lineage: Eukaryota > Metazoa > Arthropoda > Insecta > Diptera > Tephritidae > Merzomyia > Merzomyia westermanni. The sequence continues at coordinate 198,964,274 of OX465289.1, read as the reverse complement.
CATGTGACAAGCTTATCGACCACCACGCGTGCGGTCGCAGGTTCGAGCGTTGGTCCAACAATTAACTTTTATTTTATTTTTATTAAATAAAATTTTATTTTATTAAATATATTAATACTTCTAATCTCAAAAAAAGTTTTGTTTTTTTTTGAATTTTTCTAATTTCTTACTTAACATTCTTCAATTATTTTCTGTCAACAGCGATTTCATAATTTAAAAATGATTTTTTGATAAAAACATAACTATTGTTTTACTATAATCATATAAAAATAAAATTTTTGTAGATTTCCGTTTGCTAAATTGCTATTGAATATAATTTTCTAACTTTAAACCAATTTGGCATATGTTTTCGAAATAGGGATCACCAAATTGTCTACAATCGAAACGAGGATAAATCAAATGCGTGGGAAACCGAATGGAACTCGAACAAAGAATGCGCTCTACTCGAAAATTTTTTACAGAGTACGATCACTCGAAACTACAGAGTAAGGGTATAGGGTCTAAGTTCGGAAGTCAAATAGGAACAACCCCGGAAACGAAGCCAGATACCGAAACGTTGTGGAACTTAAAACTGAAGTCGTGTTTTCAAAATTTGGCATCCTAATATACAAGGTGGCGCAAAAGTAATCCTCCTATCAGAAAATGCTATAAATTTTGCGATTGGCCCCTAAAGTCAGTTCTGTTTTGACATTTGTGTAGTAAACACATGCGAAATACACGTTACTAAACAATGTTACGCTACACTGCTCCAGAACGCGGAATATTGCTGACTATTTATTTGACCAATAATCGGTCGGGGCCAAACGGTTACTGTGCATGGTGAGCGCTACAGAGCAATGATCAACGAGTTCTTTTTGGCGCAACTTGATGAATTGGGATGGGAAAACATGTGGTTCCAACAAGACGGTGCAACAGCACACACTGCACGTGCCACAACCGATATGCTGAACATCGGAAGCTTACTTTTGCGCCACCTGTTATATATGTTCTTAATACTGGCATGCAGTGTTGCCATTTTAGCTGTTTTCCAAATAGATCTAGCTTGATTTTTGCCGTTTAGCTGAAAGAAATGGAATTTAGCTGCTAGCTTTTCTTTAGCTTTTTCCAGAATTTTTTTTGGCTGTTTTTAGTTTTTTCCCCGATGTGGGAAAAGATCTCATTCAACTCATGAGCAATTCTAATATTTATGCTAATTCAGCGGATGATGAAGAAAATTGTGATATTGATTATATTATATATAGTTTAAACCTAGTATGAGCAATAGGTCCAACAAGTGAGTCTTTTTCCCATATAAGCAACTAGTAGTTTAAACATGGCGACGTGCTACGAGATGTCAACTGTTAGATTTCGGACAGAAATATACTACTCCCAAACTTGCCCAAAAGAAATCAAAAAAATTTTACTACAATTTGAGCGGTAATTGTTGGGTGCAGTCAGTTCTGAGTAATTGATCCACATGCTGGTGCTGAAAACATCTAAGATCAAAAGATAACCCTATTTCAAAATATGTCATATTGAGCTGGGATAGGGAATTGCTAAATACAATTTTTAAATAGGACCTTATTAAAAAATTTTTGGGATAGGGCGTTCTTACACCAAGTTGTGAAATAGGGGGATTTTCCGCTCAGGCTTCGAAATTTAAAAAATTAGTTCTACTGGAATATTTTCAACTCTGGACACTTCAGCATTTTCCAATAATTTTAATTTTTGTTGTTCATATTTGGTCTCTCCGTCCTACTTTGAAATGATTTAGAACATTCTATTTGTAAACTAGTATTTTTCATGACTACCTTCGCGCTTCGCTGTCGGATATTTACTCTTATGTAAATATGTACTTCTACATGTCATCAATGCGGCATAGGAAGTAGCCATGACCTGCAAAATATTTACACCTACAAACATACAAACATATCCACATCCATAGGCATGTACATATGTTAAGCACCGATTGTATGGCTGCATCCAAACAAACAAAACTGGGAATACTCTGCAAAAATCATGTGACTAATCTCTAAAGCGAGAGGTACGCGATTAATTCCTACAACTTAGTTCTTCATGGGCATAGTTAGGACTAGTTAAATTTTAATTTCTAGCATGCTCACAAGAGTAGAGTATTATTTTTGACCGTATTCGCAGAGGTAGACAGAGCAACCGTCTTATAGTACTCGAAGCCATGGATTGTCCCATGTGAGCCACCAAATCCTGAGTTACGTATTTAAATTATTTTCACTTAACAACTACCACTCAAGTTGAAATATGTATTTTGGGTCTATTTTGAACTAGTTCGAGACTGGTATGTTTTTGTACGAAATTCCACAATACTACTCGAGGACATCGCCATGTTAAAAATACCAATTTCTTATATGGAAAAACGGCAGTCTGCTGACTAGTTGGACTTGGTATTTATACTAGTTTTAAGCTAGCCTGCAACTTGTTGGTTTGACTGCAAGGTACAAACATCGCAACAAACATGCATACAAAAATAATACTACCAGACTTTCAAATACCAAGCTCTATGATCCTTTTTAATCCTTTGCATAAATTAAGCAGCATTGCGGTTCGCATTAACTTCTTAATGCTGCAAAAGCATTTTATTGTTGTCTTTGCAGTTTTCTGTGCTGTTGTTGTTCTTGTTATTGTAGTCGTCGTCATTTCATGCATTCACAGAAAACATAAACGCGATAAATGCTAGAGAATTCATAGAAAATAATGTGCGTAGTTGTTGTTGTTGGCGGTGCTGGTATTACGCCCATCTTAGCGATTAGATAGCCAAAATCCGATATTTTCTGAGGTTACGTAGAAGTGCTGGCAGGAGAGTAAGGCGGTCAGCAAGCGATGGGAAAGAAAAATTTCGCAGAGCTGATTTAGCTTATCATGCAATGGCATGTGTCGCTTGTGGCTGAACTTATGGGACCGCAACATGTGTGTGCAGCGCCACAAAGGCCTGCTGTGGTTTGGCTGTGGAGAGAAGGGTCACGTACGTTCAACTTAAACTACAGTTCGCTGTAGCCGAACACCAAGCCACCCCGTCATCTTTTCTAAGCGATGACTGAGACCAATTGCAAGTACTCAGGAATTTCCAGGCCAGCCTGTGTCTTGATTTAGTGACTGCCGTCCTGCTCTTGCTATTGAGCTCGTACAGGTCATCATTAAATATCCTTCTAAACTGACGAAATGGAAGAAACCGCAGCACTTTTTCTTCGAAAACTCTAAGAGAATCCACATCTGTTTTTGACAACGTCTGTACTTCTCAGTTGCGTACTGATTTCCAAATTGCACTTGTTGGAAAGAATGATTTACATTTTCATTACCATTTTTTGTCAACGTAAGTAACCGAGGTGCTACAGCGCGCCAGTCACTTCTCCGCATAGGCACCACTTGGTTCTTCCATTGGACACTTCCTATTTCTTTGCTTCCATAGGCGGGTTCCGATAACTTATAGAAAAACACCCAGATATAGAACTTTCAGTCTCAGTTTCGGTGGCGGTTTTGATATCCGTGTGGCTTGGGATAAGACTTATTTTTCGGGCCCAATTTCGATATCTGCAGGTTTCGATTTCAATTTCTATCTGCATACAATTCAGATTCAGTTCTATTTTCAATTCCAGTTTCGATCTTCGTATGACATCGGGTTTAGCTTTGGTCTGCGTATGGTTTTGGTTTGAGTCTGTTTCGCTCCTAGTGTATATCTCCGTATGGTATCAGTTGACCAAAATGAATTCGATCGTTTAATAACCACCATATTCCATATAATGATGCTTGAAGAATACCGCAGTAGTGAAAAATAAAGTCCAACTTTGGTGCTTAAGCTCACAGCTGAGTATATGATGCTCCGTTGCACCCGAACTTAGTAGACTCGGTTACTGATTAATATTAAGTTGTTTAAACCATTGTTCCTATGTTTAGAATAAGCATGAGGCGCCGTTCAAGTAGATTCATTGTATTATATTCGTTATTTCTTAAAACTGTTACTGGCTTATTTTCTTTCTAAAACATAATGGAATATTAAAACACAATCTGAGTCGGTGAAGTTCGTGTCCAGCCGGTTTAGCTCCTTTGCTTTCAAATTGGCTGATTAAGAGATCTATGACCTACGGTGACTTCTACAAAAATAGGCTACTGATCCATTTATAACTGCCTTATAATATACATACATACAAACATTCTATATCTAAAGAAGAAATTATAAAATTTTTACGACAATGGCATTTTTAGTGAACTTACTCAATTCCTAAGACTTCATTGTTCTACAAAAAACGCTAAAACATCAAGTTAACAAAGATATTTCAATATAGTAGCACATTTTTTATTTAGATAGAAATGTAGGAAATTCCATGTTTCTTTGTTAATATTTATTTATTGCAATTATTTGTGCTACTTAAAGTGTTTACTCATATTTATTCTGAGCGTGGTTCTCCGATATGGAAACGAAGAACATATTTTGAGCTACAAGTACTGAAAAGGGAAGAGAATGGGGAAGAGAGCTTGAGACAGGAAGAGGAGAAAAAACAGACAACCAGATAGTGCGCTGATAGGAGGTGACGAAGAGCGATAAGGGAACAGAGATAAATATAGAACTTAGGGAGAAATAAAATGAGAGTTCGAAAAAAGAGGGAATGGTGAGCAAAAAAAAGAGAGTTAACGTACTGTTATTTAGAATTATGGAAGATAGAGATGTAGTAAAAGTATGTTACATTGCTCGATTCTTCGAACTTCTACTAGTAAAGCGGTAGGTGTAACACAGTTTTGCTCAAATTAGAGATTTTACCACGCAATATTGAAATCCACCACAGTTTTCTAGATATGCCGTATGAACAATCCCATTTGTGTGGGCGGTACCAAGCCCCTTTTTCCCGTATCCCACATTATTTTAATGTATTTGGAATTAACCCAATATAACTCTTTACGGCAGTTCACGGTTTTTTGACATGAAGACATCCAGAGTTATGCCCCATTACAATAACAATATTTTAGCGCATGACCATAATTAGGTCACCAAGGGGTAACTTGAATTTGGGTACGGTGGTTCTATCCGTCTATGTCATAACTGGACACATATGTACAAACATATATAATTTGAATTATAGAGACAGATTTTTTATCTCTCAAACGCTTTCGTGCATAGCTCAACATATGTTATTAGCCTAAAACAATTCTTACGCCATTTCTTACCAAGCGTAAACCTACAAATATATTTACATATCTTTATGTATATCAATATTTAACTACATAAATTGAGTGTTTACAAACTTTGCATTTATTTGTATAATTTTTTGTTTTTATTTTTTACTCATGCTCTTATTATATTGTTTTCTTTTTTTACTTTACTTTGCCTACTCGACTTGTCTGAGGTTAAAAGGTGAAAGTAAAATGCAGCTGAGACAGATTTGAGTGTTTAGAAAAACAGTTCCGACTTTTAAATGAGAGTAAATTTATTTATGTAAATGTATTGTACATATGTATATGTCTAAATGTGACATATGTATTTCCATGCGATTGCTTCCCTGCAGTCACTTGGGCCTCCGCTGCCAAAATGAGTGATTTTAAAAATGAACTTTAGTCGGTTTTACCAACTCTAAACATTTCAGTTATCTGCTTAGCTTTGAAGTTAGTACATTTAAGACAAGACATTTAAGACAGAGTTTTCAAGTTGTGTACCGGTATTTTTCGGTCTAGTTTGATATTTCCCTACAGCGCTGAAGTCAAACCAACTAGTGTTTAACTTCGTTAAAACTAGTACGAACACTAAGTGGAATTAGTCAACCCAATGCCCTTCTTCCAAAGAATAAATGATATTTTTAATATAATAAATTCTCGTTAACCGATTATTTGTTAAATTATTGATTTTTTATGGATCTTATTAATGATAAACATCAATTTTCAATAAATCGTTTATAAGAATCGCACATTTTAAAAACAAGAAAAGATAGCTAAAACTATGTACACACTACAGCTGATTGAAATTTTTTCAACCTTGTTCACTCCAGTATTCTCCACATATGTTAATTTAGATGGTGAGTTTCTTTGGGCTGGTTTGCGATGAGTTAGAAAATTCTAGTTGTAAACTAAAATTTTTTCTTGCTGGGTGTATATTCTATATTTATAATTATATATAAATAAATATGTACGTATGTACATATCTTCATGCCTTTTGTTTGAAAAGTTGTTGAATTCTTGAAAAATTTTTACAGTTTTTTTATGCTGAAAGGTCAACTAACGGGCTTTGGAAAGTTCGTTTGCGGTCGCAATGTCAAATAACAACAAAATATCAGTGTAGATGAACGTATATCCATAATATGTATGTATATAAGTCTTCTCTTGAGCTTATTTTCAGCTCAATATCTGTTTAAGAATCGCGACCTTAATCTTAGAGTTTTAACGAGAGTTAATGAAACACGGGTGATGGCGAGTGCCCACAGACTACAATTAGCTGGGATCTGATACAATTATATGATAACGCCTTCTGGTATTCAAATGATTGTCGTGGACGTCGCTACGTAACGTTGACGAAAGCAGGAGATGCCTTGTGCGATCTGACTTAAATGTGCTTATATACCCACGTGCTATTTCCTTGAGTTATGGGAGGCTCTCTACTGCTAACGTGCGCTGCCCAATCCCTTATTATGTGTTTTGTTTCTTTTTGAATGGATTGCTGCAGCACCCACAGGTAGATTGCATTACAATCTCATTTATGTCGCATGGACATAATTAGTAGAGTGTTAGTGAACTCTGCAACTAATTTGAATATGCCCCTTTCACTCATCTTAATAGTGGGTGAAGTTGGACACAGACTTCTGGAAGCTAAGAAGCGCTGCAATCGTTTCCATATACTATAGTTCTAGCTAACCAAGCGCGGGCGATAGAGCCCCCTACGCCTCAGAAACGATATTTAAGCTGCCTAAATTCAGTGCTCAAATAACCGCCTGGCTATCCGAGATACATTATTATCGACTGTGTTCGTAAACAGTAATGTTTTGCATGATTCTTAAATAGCGAAAGTCACGGTGTATTTGAAATTGCTGGATTCAGTCTGGATAGGTAAGAGTGTAACCCGTTACAATATCCAGATCGAAGTTTTACCAAAGTTACTCCATTAACCCTGTGACGGATACTATTTTCTTCAGCTATTTCAGGTGGTTGAATGTTAAAAACGTCTTTCGCAGGGCCAGAGATGAAAGAACCGACGTAGGTCGTTTAGAATCCATCTTTGGTTTCGTGAATCAAACTGCTGAGTAAAGTGATGCCGCTTCTCAAGTTTTTCCAGACTTGTAACCTCCTCTGTTGCTGTCGCTTAGGTTCGTCATAGTCGACATAGTTTGAGTAGCGTTATCAATAACCGACCAATACTCATATATGCAGCAAGCAACGTTTCTTGTTCTTTTCCTCGAGTACAGCCGGCAAGTGCCTTGAGGATCTTGTAGCGGTCATTGCGGGGGCATGATGAGTAAAGATGAGATTGTAGTCAAACGTCACATTCAAAATTTTAGGGTGGTTGATAGTCGGTAGCGTAATTCCATCGACGTGGATGTCTAATTGGCTCGCCGTCGAAAAGGTCGTGGAGACAGGTTTCGCAGTAGGTCTTTCAGTATTGCACGAAGCTTATAAATAAAACGGGGGAAAAAGCCAGAATGAAACGTGACGACTTAGACAAAGTTAGGCTGAAATAACAGCACTTGCTCGGGTACAAAACCATCGTCATTCCAGTACTGAGGGCCGGCTGGCGTTAGAATGTACGAACATTCTCGCGTATACAATCTCTACAAGCCCCTACACTGACTTGATATTGCTTTCACTTCGAAATATAGGCCGCCACTTCACCTCCATATTGGTTGAGTTGGGTAAGCATGACGTCTATAAGACGTCCATGCCCATGGACTGCGAGTACGTGTAATAAATTAAAACAGCAGCTTTAAGTGTGTATGTATATTTGTCATACTCTAGAGATTAGTAATTAGTGTCTTTTACTCACCTTCACCGCGACCTTAAACATTTGCAAACAAAAGGAAATAAAAGAAAATTCTAAGAGATTAACAAAATGCCAATCTCACCATTAGCACCGCAAATAAACGCAAAAACAAAATTCTTCACTACAACAATTTAAGATCAGGTCAGTTGTTGTTGTTGTACTTCAAGCCACAACTTTAGCAACCGATAAGAGGATTAGCGCATAATACTAAAACTTGTTTAAGCGTTTTAACTAAGAAGGACACAAATTCACACACACAGATATACATATTCACATATTTGCATATATATGTATGTTTGTGTATAGATGATACAACTACCAGTCCTTTAGTTAAACACTAAATCCGTTAGTTTAGCATACGGACACAACGCACCTGCCACATTCCGTTAACGAGCCACACTTCGCCGAATAATAATTGCATATTCGACCCCTGCTTAATGTATTTGTAACCTTGACACGCCTTCCGCCGTACTTTTTAAGGAGCTAGTGATCAAGTTAAGGCGCTTAAGGAAGCGTAACGCGCTAAACAGCTTCACAGGTCCGCGATCTTGATGGAAACACCATGACCTTCACAGCTATTGCTACATTCTGGTAAACACATAGATATAGTGCGTTTCATAACTATAGCACAGTTTTTCGTATCTCCGTAAGTTAGCGGCGTGTTTTGTTAGGCCTCTTAACTTTACTGCAAATATACCCTGAGTACCATCAAAGTTAAGAGCCTCAACGACCTCCTGAAATCACTTGCTAGCTCTTGGGCGGACATATGAAGCATTCGGACACCTATTCGTAAGCCAAAATTCGCCAAAGGGTCGCCATGTTGGGGAGACACACTCATGAGGTGAGAACATTACTTACCCGATGAGGACAAACGTTCAATTCTAGCCCCAAGAAATCCTCAAGGAAGAATTAGTTCCGATTTGTCAACAAACGGATATCCGTCCCACCTCAAATTGGAAAAATTCCGTAGGCACTGCGATAGAACTAACAATACATAACACATCCGTTTCATCTTACGCTGTTTTTGCAGGTAGGCCATCACTGTGCTCCAACAATTTTGCAGCCGCAAGTTCCCAACTGAAATCGGGATCTGCGATCCAAAATTGTCGCAAACGGACCTAACCCAAGATATTTGTCGCTATTCGAATTGACGAAAAAGCAAATATTTATCAGAAATTGCAGCACCCATGCAGTTTGTTTATGTTGACATAGCCGACAACACAATTGTTTTCAAAACAAAGTTTTGCTCTTTTAAAATCGTTATGTTAATTTCTCAAGTGAATTTTTAAGCTTTAAAGAAAAACAACAACCAATAGTATCCACTCAAACCGAGAAAAAAACTGTCAATGACGTAAGCAGTCTATTATTGTGTTGCGGGGTGTAAAGAGGGACATCAGCGATGCCAGCAATAGAATGAGTAAATGACCGATCAAATACTAATGAAGAGTGGTTGAGTAGTGAGCTTAGGTCAGAAAAGGTAACGGTTATGGTGGTGATGGGAAGGACAAACGGAATTAGTGAATGTGAAAGAAAGATTTATTTAATGACTAAAATCTCACGATGTTGTTGTCAAATGTGAGCGGTGTTGTTGTTGTTGTACATGTATATTTGTTGCTTACTCTGGTCACTGGTCAACGACAGCGAAATTTGGTCATTCGAGCTTCAACAACGCAGTCGATGGGAAATCTTGTATGACTGCAGTATTTTTTATACCCAGTTGCAAAAGGGTTTGCGATTGTTAACGTCTCGCCACAACGACACGACAGTGAGCGTCGCTAAATGGGAAATACCACGTGATTTCCAATGACGCATACGTCCCTGCTAATCTTGACGAGCCTAATTGTTGTTACATTCATTTCGTTAGGCATAGCCCTGTACACTTTTTCAGAGAAGCCAAATTCTTAAAGTCATTAAAGTAATGACGATAGTAGACTTACCAGATCTTAAGAAATATTTATAAAACACAATCAGCTTTCCGAAGGTATTCAAAGCTATTTCGTGGAATACTGGATATGCGATATCAGAGAAACTGACTTAACGGTAACTAAAGTAGTTTGACGGAACGCCGGTCCTAGCAAGTTAGTGGGCTTAGAATATACCCAACACGGCTGTAGAGCTGTTACCAACGGGCGGTAGCTTCAGTGTCTATCGGATCCCCTAAAACTTCATGGGACATTTTTTGTGGCTACAACAACAACATTACACTGAGCAGAGCACACTGAGATTTCAATCGGAGGCAAGCTCTTGTTTGACAAATTTTGCTTCAAAGAATTCGTCTCGTTCAATTGTAGTGGTAACAAGCAGACCCGACAGATGTAGTCGTGCCCGAAAATTGACAATACTATATTTGGAAAACGCTCGAAATTCTCTACCCTCCTAAATGGAGAAACCGAACAACTACACAGAGAAGAACCCAATCCCCCACTATCGAAGATGATGGAATTAGTGTTCCCCCACCCGACCATAACGAGATACGAGTAGCAATATGGCTATTAAAAAACAACAAATCCGCGGGCGCGGACAGATTGCTGGCTGAGCTATTCAAGCTCGGTGGCGAGGAGCTGGTAAAGTGCATGCACCAGCTGCTATGCAGAATACGGTCGGAAGAATGCATGCCTGGCGATTGGAATCTAAGTGTCATCGGCCCAATCCACAAGAAAGGAGATGCTACAATCTGCTCCAATTATCGCGGGATCAGCCTGCTTAATATCGCACATTAGGTCCTATCAAGCGTATTGTGCGAAGGACTGAAGCCCATCCTTGACAAACTGATTGGACCTTATCAGTGCGTCCAATGGAAGCAAAGGAAGAGGGAGGCCCCCACTCCGTTGGAAAGACCCAGTGGAGAACAAACTGCGATCTCTTGGCGTTTCTAATTGGCGTCAACTGGCAAAAGATGGAATCAGGTGGCGCACTTTGTTGGAAGGTCAAAATCGTTTAGACGGCTAAACAAACAGCTTTAAGAGCTGTTGACATATATTTATGTATGTTTATTTGAAAACAAAAAAAAATTTTCCCTTCCCTTTTTCTCGCTCAAATTTCTTTCTCCTTCTTTTACTGATTCTCAGCTGACCATGTCAGTTGTTCTAATGACCCATTATATCCCAAGCAATGCAATTTGCTGTAGACATAGCAAGTCCACCTGTCTCCTTAAAACTACTCACTGTGTCGGGTTCCATAGTCTCCAAGAACCAAAAGTTTTTCGACTTTACATCTCGGCTTTTGCTGAAACTGACAGCTGGGTATATGATGATTGGTTTCACACGGTGCTTGGATTTTCCTATTTGCACTCCGTTATTTGCATTTTTGTTGTTATTGTTGTTTGTTGCCTACTTGCTAAACAAGATTAAAACATTATTTAATGTGAAATATCGAAATAACGTAAATAAACACGATTTCAGGTAATTTTCTTGTTGATTGCTTTAGCGGTGGCGGCGCGCGAACACCAAACCAAAAATCGAAGAAACAAAATCAACAAAATCGACGTGAATCGGTAATAACAGCTATAAAAATAATGACATAACAATAACAACAAACCGTCTGCGAAGCTATAAATAAATAAATGCACATTTCAGAAAAACAAGCAACAACAACGCCAACAAAAGCAACTGAGTGTAGATTTTATGGTAGTAACTACCTATTCGGAGTAAAATGAATTGGACCACCGCGGACTGCAACAATAAACAAAAAAAAAACAATCGACAATGTAAAATATAGCAACAACAACAACAACGCAGACTGTGATGCGAAAACAAAACGACAATTTGCATGCGAATAATGATAGCGACGACAGAAGCGAAAATTGACAAACGAAATTGGTGAATAAATTCACAGCGATGAAATCAGAGCAAAGTGGATGATGACAACCATAACAACAAATATATGTAGTTGGAATGTAGGAATTTATTTGCATGAACGGTAAGTAAATTAAAAGTAAAATTAGTTATTTAAAATGCAAAAATTTATGTTAAATAATTTGTTTACAAAAGCCATTTGCATTTCAAGGCAAAATGAGGAAAAACTAAAATGAAATCTCGACATATAATAAAATTGTTACACGTCCATTGTATGTACATACATTGCAGATATTCAATAATAATTGATAGGAGCGATTGTTATCAAGCCAATAAAATCCATTGCACTACTAGATGACTAATTTGAGATTTGAGATATCCCTCATTTCGGTAACTCGTTTGGTTTCGGATGTTTCGACCAATATGTGGACCAGAGCTACCCAAAATGTGTTAGTACAATATGGGTATGAAACGAAAGGTGTTAATGCCCCAACAAGCGGTGTGACAAAGTTCCATATCTCACTGGTTACAGAGCTATAATGATTAAAATCGGATTGAGCGTATTATAAGTGCTGAAACGCCGCAAAGCTTGGCCGGGTTTGACAATTATATTATACGTAGATAAGGTAGGTAGGTAGGTAAAATGGCTGCGACCCAGGTCGCCCAAGTAGCTTAAAGAAGCCGTTTCGATGCCATTAAGACTCGTCGAACCTACTAAAGTAATGTGCATATATGTTACAACCCACCAGAGTTGTTTATAAACCCAGCGATACTTGGAATCCCTACACCCTCCCCAGGTTTTCAAAGAAGGGGCTCCCAAAGGATTTTAGACTCATTCTTGCCAGAGCCGGGCATTTGCACAGGAAATGCTCAACCGTCTCTTTGGCAGTTACGTCTTTACAGCTCCTGCAGTGGTCATGGTGCCGAATGCTCATCTTTCCCGCTTGCGTGCCTATCGTCCAGTAACCTGTGCAGACCGCTATAAGTTTGTGGGTGTCAGCTCTTGACCTACTTAGAAGACTTCTCTCCTCTTTTCGCTATAGTCTGGCCAGATGGATCTTGATATTGCGCAACTAGTGGTATTCCTCCACTTCAGTTGTGCTTCGTTTCGATAGTACCTTTGGATGTTTCCGTAGCTAGGGGTGCCCCCATTTCTAGGTTGATTGTTTCTTCATTTCCTTCCGATGAGCCCATACGTGCCAGCTCATCAGCCTTCTCATTACCCTCGATTCCTCTATGACCCGGAACCCAGGTTATGGATAATTCGATGTCGGTTAAGTCAGCCAAGATTTGCTTGCATTCCTGCACCACAATCGAACTTGCATGTGGCGCTGCTATTGCCTTCATTGCATAAGTAGATAAAGTAAAAAAAGAAATCGTCGTTCAATTGGCATGGAATTACCCATGTGTTCAGGTAAAAAATAGTATATTAGGACATATATTCCTGCGGAAAAATGTGTTTCCCAACAGTGGCCCGTTGAAAGCTTTGACCTCAGAGCTTGTGTTCTGCTTCTTCCTCGCCTTCTTTTCAACTTATTTTTCATTAAGACTGCAGGTTGGCCATTCTGTGTAGCAAATTTTAAATTTTTTTTGCTATCCATTTTTTTTCTTTTTCTAATTCGACTGTTAATAGAGATTGTGCTGGTAGCCATCAACGTGCTAATGGATGAATGATAATTCGTCTGCGAAACTTGCTTTATGTTTTGCTGCTTCTTCTTCATATTTTGCTACTATAAGCATTATGTATGAATGTGTGTATATATATTTGAGTGATGGTTTTGCTATCTATGCGATTTATTGTTGTTGTCGTTTAATTATGACGATTTTTGTTTTTGATGGCGTTGCTGCCGCGATGGCGCATAAAAATGCTTAATTTAGTGTTAATACCAGCATGAAAAAGAAGTAAAAACAAAAACAAAAAAATCAATAATGAAAACAAAACAAAAAACTCTATAAATGGAAAATCGCATAATCACAAAATGGCTAATGGATTACTGAAAAACGTGGCGGATTTAAGATGACGAAGCATATTGATTGAAGTCGAATAAAAAGAGAGAAATAATTGAAAAAAGTGGTTCAAAGGTGTAAACAACGAGAGATTAAATACTTTAAAGTGGCTGTGTTTTCTTTCCAAACACTCAAATCGAATGCCAATGCAGATGAAAGATTGTTTGCGATCTATTTATCAGAAGTCCAAGGCATAAAATGGGTATCATGCTAAGTGTGCTGGAAGTGTTTTTCCTCCGGACGACGATTCTAGATGCGATTTTCACTAAAAATTAGACCTAAAATTTTATGTCGACTCCGACGAGCATCTGCTATATCAGATGAACTTTTACTGGGTAGTCTTTCATAGGTGAAAATTTGTGCGAAGTATTTTCCAATTTTGAGGTTACCTCCCTACCTTATTTTCTGCATGCCTTTGACAGAGAAAGCACGCCCGCATCCCAACATACCAATACCGCAACTGTGCTGTTTAAAGAAGGTGGGAGGAACTTCGCTGTACCCTGCAAGAAATTAGTAACTAGTGAGACGAATTTCTAGTTCGGAACTAGTTGTAAAATACCTTATAGGACCTAGTTCTATAGTAACTAGTTTTTCACTATTTCAAAGCCAGCAGTTAAGCAACGAACACAAGGAGTTTGATTTGTTTTGGAATAAAATTATTTTTCTTAAAATCTTATTTAAAGAAAACATTTTTTCCATTTGGGTTTTTATATTTTTTACTTGCTGCTTGCGGTTATGCGAGGCTTTAGCAACCGCCCAAATGAAATCAGTGTATTCAGAAGCTAAGGTAAGATAGGTTTCTAGAAAAAAAAAACAAAACCATTGAAAAAATTTGGGCCAAATTGTAGCTGTTTGTTGGAGTTCTAAGAATTTTGAGAAAAATATATCTGTCTGATACAATTTCACTAACTATATATATATATACTCATTTAATAAATGCAACCTATTTTTACTGTCAGCACTGTAAAGATATAACATCTTTTATCTTCAGGCCTTGAAAATTTCATTAAATTATATACAACTGACTTTGAGTGATGCGCATGCAAACATACAGACAGACAAACCAAAATTTCTAAAAATAATTTTTTTGGTTCTTTGCTCTAATAAAGGGCTTTGTGCGCATTTTTCTTTGACATCTGTAACGTGGAGACGGCGGCCTCTGAGGACTTAGTCTACTACTGGGCACCTCTTCATGATACGAGCGTCAACACGCATCATATCTTAGTCCTCAACAGCGGTTGTCCCACTGAATGATCGCAGTTTAATAACTTGGCTGTCTCCGTCATGAAAGTAGACCGCTTTATTTGCATTATAGACATTGCAGAAAAATTATAAATTAAATCAACAGAAGGGAAATTAACTTTTCATAATTTATGTTTGTTTATCTGAATGTTTGTACAAGCATCACTCAAAAACGAATGCTTATAATTGCGTGTCGTTTTCACCGATGTATTACTGGAGGGCTGCCTTAAAAGTTTAGGACACATTGTATAATAAAATAGGCTCAGCAATCATTCTATACTCATACATTTGGCAAACTTGTAAAAGGCTGCTGCATGCACACTATAGATTTTAAAGTAATAACAATATGGAACATTGAGTGGCGCTATTTATTAGAGCAACATAATACAAGGGTAACGTTTTTAGAATTTGTGTCTATTTGTCTAAATGTTTGTACGCACATCAGGCCAAAGCTACAGCTTGGAATTGTATGCAGCTTTCACCGATGTATTGCTGAAAGCCTAAGTTAAAATATGGATTTAGTTTGTTTACTTGCAAATTTATTTCATCGCTGCTAAGCTAGTTTAATAATAAACAAAAACATAGGTTCTTTATTTTTTGTGTAAACATTTTTTTTTTTATTTTATTTTGTATGTATTATTATCATTTTAATAATTGTTATCAAACCGTTTGAGACGGTTAAAATTTTCTTTTTATATATTTTTTAAATGGTATTTTATCATTATAACTATTTGAGTGCGCTTAGTTAGCATTTCTAACGATTTTTTCTTAGCTTTATTTGCATACATTACTGTATAATATTTAAATATTTTTTCTAATAACTATATAATTTCCAATTATTTTCGATTGGTTTGCATTTATGCGTGAGTTTTTACAAATATAATTTTGCAATGATTTATATAAATGAAATGCAGCAATTTACAGAGTTTTGTTTTTTTTGTTGCAAATTTCATGTACAACGTATGTACTTACATATGTATTAATTTCATTAGTAATTTCATATGAAATACAGAGAACTTATAAATTTATTAATACTTAGTTTTTCTATAGCTTAGAACTGAACCCTAATTAATCTCAAATTGTGTAACAAAATTAAATAGCATTTCTATTTTTTTTTACATTTTGGTATTTTAAATAAATTTTAAAAATTTCTAAAACGATTTCTCCAATGAACCTCCAAAACCAACTAACTCGTAGTTACTTGTTGTTTCCGCAAAGATTTTCGGAGTGCTGCTGGGAATTTTTAAAAAAGAGACGTCCTACCGATTATTTCTGCTGCAGTTAACACTGAGTGGAAGATCACCCAATTTTAAAATATTATCGAAGACCGCCCTATCTCAGAATTTTTGAACAATGCTCTCTCTCAGAATTTGATTCAAAAACGCTCTATCTCAGCTGAAAATACATTGAATTTTCGTTGAGACAGGACGTTTTGAAACTCATTCTGAGATTGGAGAAAATATTTTTATACAAGTTGATCTATTTCTCACCTCGTTAACCTTTAAGTGCACAAAAAAAAAAATAGATTATGGTTGAATATTAGGTTGTTTAGCAAATGTAATCTGTGCGATGCTAATTTTCAGAAAAATTTTGAGACGTTCACTTAGGACATGTTTTTTATATAAATTGCAAGGCTAAGGTGGAAAGTGGGTCTATTCTAGTTTTGCATTACCGTGAAGTTAAACGCAAATGTGTTAATTCACCACGATTTTCGATCCTCTTTTTGCTTGACCATGTGAAACAGTTTTCATTACAAATATCAGAATCGCTCAGAGAAGTGAAGAAAGGAAAACGTCAAGTGATAACTTAATTGAAATTATTTATTTACTTCACAATAATGCCAAACAGAATTGACCCCCGTGCTCTCTATCACTGTTTATTCTGTAAAAAAATTTATTTTTATGTTTTGTTAGTGTTTTTTTATTTTAATGGAAACATAATAATTTAGTTATAATTATTATCAACTAGTCAGGAGCTTGTAAAACTTACAAAGTATGTAAAACCAATAACGAAAAACAATGTTATTATTATAATTGTTTTTATTGTTATTATTTTATATTATATTATTTATATTACAACAAACGCTATAGTTAGATATCGATTAGAAGAAGATTAGATAGCGTGTACCATTCTCTAATCTCTAAATTAAGAGAGACACTCTACAGACAAAACAAATATTCCTTTAATCATTCTCGAGACTCGAGTGGATTATTTAGAGTTGGTTATCTAATGTCAAAAGCAATATTTATCTAATATTATATTCTGTGAGCTTGTGTTGTATTGATGGTGCACTTAAAAAATTTTTCTCTATGTAATTTGGTCATTCAAACTCCCAAATGCCTCGAAGCAACGGAAACCTTGTAATTAAAAATTGTTCAACATTGGAGTCTCTAATGGCTTTATTTAAAATTTTGTTGGTCTCAATGCTAAATTATTAAATTAACCAACGAAAATGAAAAAGGGAATATTACAAGCTAAATGCAACACCGCTCAGATGGTCAAATGCTTGACAGAGCGACGCCAAAAGTGAGTGACAAGTGAAGTTTCGCAGCTACTGAAATAGGGAAATCGATAGAGAGGCCATACAAATTAACAGCCTGTTCCATGTCTATTAGGATATGTATAAAAGATAATACGATTGTCTATTCCTTTTTGGCGATCAAGGTCCTTAAAGAACCTACACAAAATGTTCAATGAGGAAAACTTATGACTGATTCCAACTCTGTTTCTATTTTGTTTAAAATAACGACATTTGTCGAAACACGCTTCAGAATAGACAAAAGGGCACCAATGAAGTATGAAGGTAGCTGCGCAGAAAGAGAGGAACAAATATTTTTTATTTTTATTTGTGAAGCCAATATCGGGCTTAGCACCGTGTGCTGGGTCTGCTAGGATGTACCGATTATATATATTTTGAATTAAAAATATTTGGCTGGATAAAAAACGGATACGGATACCGTTAAAGTAAGGCGGTAGTTTTTTAATGTTTGGAGAGTAAGGCGGCCGTTTTGAACAATTTTTTCTCGATTTTAGTTCGTCCAATATATCCATTAATACGCGCAACCCCCCAATGTATAAAAAGTAATATACATACACAGTTTTATAAAGCTCTTATGACTATAAATTTTTATGAAAAGCCACAAAATAAAAGTACTTTTTTCGAAGTTTACTTTGAATATTGACGGCTGTCAATGACACCCTGTTTCGAAATATTGTTCAAAAACGCCCTACCTCAGAATTTGTTCCAATAACGCCTGAATCCTGAATTTGTTTCCTATCTCACAATGAATCAAATAATAATATATAGGGCGTTTTAGAAAAAAATCTAAGGTAGGGCATTCTTCAAAAATATCTTGAAATAGGGCAGTCGATTTGTGTAGACTTCAAATTTTCTGCTCAACACTTTCACTATACGCTCGAAATCCTTATATCATATTAAAAACAAAATTGACGGGGGAATCTAGCTTAAAATGCACTGTATGTACAGCAAAATAGTGGAAACCCCGGCTACGCAACATTGATATTTTTTTTTTTAAATTAAAATTTTAGGAAGTAAAAATTCAAAATATATGCATCGCTGGAAAGTCAAAATGTGCTGTTCTCAACGTTACAGAAATCACCGTCAAAGAGTAACTAGAAATAAAGTCATACCCAATATATGAATTAAACTATGGGAAATGGGGTTTTGGCTCCAACTCCAGATTTAGACGGTGTATTATAAATGCTTAAAGACCTACAACTACCTCTAGCAAAAAGCATTTTTTCATTGTCACACTGTGGAATTTTTTATGAATTTGGCTCTGGCTTTCTATGACATTTATTGAGACAATTTTAAAATAATTCTTGAAACTTATGGATTTCTTTCGCGTTAGCGGGTGTACTGAGGAGATATTTTTCCTGTTAGTAATACTATGAAGCCCTCTGTCTACAAATTAGATTCGTACAGAAGCATAGTATTCTTTAAATTTCCTTTTATTTTAGTATAGCCTTTTAAGCAATCTCGGGTTAAGTCCACGTTGTTCTAATAAATCGGCGCTACGCGGTCTTGGAAGGCTAATAAGAGCAAGATGAAACCAACCGATTAAGTCTGTAGCCGATTCTCTGGTGCAGATTAAGTCAAAACTATTGTTTTATATGATGCCTGGATGTTTTCTAAAGTGATTACAATTTGTTGTATCGGTCTCTGAGGATGAAAAAAATTTCAAGCAGAGTTTAATTAGAATTGGTTTGAGCTCAACTCCATAGTTGCCTCTCGCTCGTTTCAGGTAGTGAGAATTTAGACCTACTGTCTTCTTTAGTCTAGTGCCGCCTAGATCAACACGCCTGCCCAAACCCTGGGAAAATTCCGATAAGAAGCTGCTGCTATGCCTGAATTTGACCTCTAACAAATCTTGGGTAATAGCTCCGCCAGCATCGGCATCAGTACCTTCCCTAGCTGTTCGACATAAAACGGTGTTTTTACGTTGACATAACACGTTTTTGAAAGCAATTTTATGATAGTGTGTCTTTCAATGACTTTGTTGGAAGATGAGGTTATGTACCACTCAGCTGGAAAAATATATTTTTGATTAGCGGCTTTGCGACTTAACAGAACCTGTGGAAAATTATAACAAAGTACTGAGGTGAGATATATTTTCCTATTGGAATAAATTCTTTATGCTAATTTTCGAAAACATAAAATTATAGATGACATGACATTCCATGCCGTAATCCTAAATTTGCATCCCCCTTGGGATTATATTCACCTCATCACCGTCAAACATGTTGTTGTTGTTGTGGTAACGACAAAAACACTCCACGAAGGTTTTGGGGAGTGTTGTCGAATTAACAGTCCTTGGCCGCATTTAAACCGGGTACGCTCCGGTACTCCTTTGCGGTACTGCCCGACTGCCGTGGTAGTGATTTATGACCAGTGAAACCTTCTAGATTATGTCACCCCTCCTTCCGTAAGGAGGGATAAGACAGGCAATGAGAGGTGAGAGGCATCATATCCGTAGATCAACCATCGAGTTGCACGTCATTGCCTTAACACCTGTCAAACATCGTTATCAGCAGTTTGAAACCATCGGAAGTTCCGACGTTTCGGAATCGGAATCGAAGCTTCGTACCATTCTTGTTATGTATCTGCATAATTGCGAACAATAAATGCTGGGTTCTGAAAAAAATATTTTACCTTTACTCCATCATTTCCCAAAAAACTTAAACATTTTTTTTATAATTTTTATATAATTTTTTATTAAATTTTCTTTTGTCATTTTCGCTTACCATTCCTTAATTTTCACTAAACACTTCTTTCTATCACACTTCTTCGAATTCTATTTGTTAATAACTTAAAATGAAAAATAGTAAACATAACATTAATACAAATATTTTAGGCGTAGTTATAAGCTTCAATAAGAAATTTACACTGAAGAAAAAAAATTTTCATTTTTAAGTTACAAATTCGAGTTAAAATTTTTGCTTTGCGAAATTCATGGAATGTTTTACGGCTAACGGAATGTTTTTTATAGGCTGCATGCAATGCTGTTGAATTTATAAATATGTACTTCGCTACTTAATGTGATTTTTTTTGTTTATAAGTAATTTAAATTTAAATTTTGCAATTTCTTTTAAATTAAATTTCTACTTTTTTATTTTGGTGCTTAAAAATTACTTGAGGGCGTGAGGCGCAGGGTCAGAGTGGCTTCATCAGTATTTAGTTAAATTTTTTACAGTTTTTTTTTTTTTATTTATTTTATGTTTTTGTAGTTAGATTACACGCATTACTCTGATTACATCTTTTTTAATTCTGCTCTTTTTAAACTTTTTTTTTTAAATTTTCCCGCATAAAATTACTTGTCATATATAACATTACTATGATTAAGTTTTAATTAAATTATTTTCTTTATTATTAAATATTTTTATGCACTTTACAACTAATGCTAAATGTTTTAGTTAATTAATTACTAATTGAAAATTTGCATTTACTTAATAACTTTTTGTTTTTGTTTAACTTTTTACAGTGTAGATATATCTAGCAACCCGACTGATGCTTCATGCGGATGATGATGCTGATGCGCTATGCTGTGATGGTGATGCGGATAATGCGCTGCCGCCGCCAAGTGCGGATGATGATGATGCAACAGCGCCAAAGGACCACTAATTCCCAACGCATCGCTACCGTTGCCGCCGCCGCTACTGCTGCTGCTGTTGCTCAAGTCAGCAATGCCACCATTGTGATGGCCGCCAACGCCGCCACTTAGACGCCCCATATAGGCGGGCGCCACAATCGTCGTGGCGGTGGCAGTAAGTGCTGATACGCAGCTGGACGACGGAATGTAACCACCGTTGTTGTTTGTATGTTGCAAGGCGGGCGAGTGTGATGGTAGTGGTAGTGAGTGCGCTGAGGAGCGGCTGCCGCCCGATGAGCCTGAGGCAGTGGGGCTAGGGCGGCCGCCATGCAAACCATTCACGTAGCTGTGCAACATATTGACACTGCCGACGCCACCACCGTTATTGTTGCCGCTTTCGAGTGCTCCGTTGTGCAAATTACCGGCGCTGGTATTTTCCGCAGTTTGCTGCGCGTGCAATTGTTGCGCCAGCGTTAAGCTTGCATTACTCGCCGATGTAGGCGGCTCGAGCTCTAATTGTTGCTGTAGCTCGTGCTGTTGATGCTGCTGTTGGTGGTGATGGTGCTGCGCTAGCTGCAGCTGTGAATGCATATGCGTTAGGTGGTGTGGATGCGTGTGATGGGCATGTTGTAGCAGCGCTTTTGGCGGCGGGTTGGGTGATGTTGGGGTGTGCGAAGCTAGTGGTGATGGCACCGTTAAACCATTCTCCATTGCTGCCTCCTCCGCCGACGTGATATCCGTAACGGACGCGCCAGTCACAGTGGAGTTGCCATTTATGGCGGAGGCTTGTGTGGATGCAGCTGTGGCGATTGCAAGCGCCGATTGACCATACGCGCTAGCCATTTCTCACATGTGAGCGAGTGGTGCCATAGCGCGCATCGATTGTTGATGTTGCGCGTGCTGTTGTTGTAAGTCAGGTGAAGCGCTTTGATAATGCATCAGATTGCGTTGATGTTCGGCTGCTGCTGCAGCAGCTGCCGCTGATGCTTGCATGCCATCGGGTAAATGATACATATTCATTAGATGATTCAAATCGGAAGTTTGCTGCGTCGTGCCATATTCACGTTTCATTATGTGATTGTTGTTGTTGTTAATCGAAACGGAATTTTGTTGCGCTTGCGCATGCATCGGGCTGGGTGAGACGGGTTCGGATTTTATGCTTGAATCGCTGGGGCTATGACTTTGGCAGGAAACTTGTGAACCAGGTTGACCGCCGCCACCACCGCCAAGGCCATACGGTGAGCCAGGTTGTTGTTGTACATTGCTGTATGGTGAACCGGGTTGTTGTATGCTAGCGTAAGGTGACGTCTGTCCACCCGATACCGTGCCATACATGCTATAGCCGCTACTCGCCGCAGGATTCATGTAGTTCAGTGAACCAGCTGCAGCAGCCGCTTGATGCATCTGACCCATATCGTAGCGGTGGTAATTGCCCATGTAAGCGCTATGTTGACTTTGATACGCTGCAGCGGAGGGATCATGCATCATATAACCATTCGGCATATAACCGTTTGGCGCGCTCATTTGATACATATCACGATTGACAGCGGCGGCTTGTTGTGCAGAAATTGATGAGGCGTTCGCATTGCGTGCCGCTGTAGGCGTATTCGCTTCTGTTGGCTGCAAGAGTGAACCAACACCCAATGGATATTTCTCCTTTGACTTGGTGAGTGTCTTTGTTTTGCGTCTTGGACGATACTTATAATCCGGATGCTCCTTCATATGCACCGCGCGCAGCCTTTTCGCCTCATCAATGAATGGGCGCTTCTCCGACTCAGACAAATCTTTCCATTGCGCGCCCAAACGTTTCGAAATTTCAGAATTATGCATTTTTGGATTATCTGAAGCCATTTTACGGCGCTGACCGCGCGACCACACCATAAAAGCATTCATTGGACGTTTGACGCGTTCCGCATTTGCTTGATTCTTATTATTTGTAGCTGAGTTATTGTTGTTGACATTATGATTTCCGCCGGCATTTTGTGTAGCGCCTTGATTGCCTTGCGCGCCGCCACCCATACCCGCATGTTGATGATGTCCACCCCCGCTATGATGGTGCGTTTGTTGGCTGCCACCGCTGCCTGGTGAGGTCATATGATGGCTACCAATGCTCGATTGTGTTGGACTTAAATCGCTTGAACTGTGTAGTGGTGAGCCATGCTGTTGTTGTTGCTGCTGCATACTGGAAGCGTTGCCATTTAGCGTATTTGCCATGCTGGATTGTAGCGAACTCAATGGATTACTCGATGATAGGCCACCGCCATTGCCAAGTATTGAATTTTGTTGTAGGCCACCACCGCCGCCGCCGCCACCGCTGCTGGCTAAATGTGATGCCATGTGATGATGGTGATGTTGTGACAAATGTGACTGTGTCAAATGTGATTGGCCAAGATTCATGAGTGGGCCAAGCGCGCTGTAAGGTGAAGTGGCGTGTCCGTGTAGCGCGGCGGAAGCGTGATGCGGCGGCATTGTTGCGTGCAATATGCCGCCTTTCATATCTGATTCCATGGTCAACATATTGGGGTGATGATGATGTGGCGGTATGGCGAACACGTTTGCGCTTTTGCGGTAGAGACGTAGAGGGGAAGAAAGAATTTTTTCGGTTCTCGTTAAAGAGTTTTGGCGAAAATTTTTTGAGGGATTTTTGTGTAAGAACTTTTGCTAAACCGTTTTGAGGCAATTCGTTTTTTATTGTTTTTATTAGCTATTTCCAACTTTTTGTTAGCGCTTTTGCTAAACCGTTTTAGCGAATCCGTTTTTATTTGTTATTTCAAACTTTTTGTAAAGCTTTGAAAAGCGCTTTTGCTGTATATTCGTTTTGGAATACTTTCGAGTTTTTATGTTTTCTGCCTTCAATAGTTAAGTGCGCTCACTTTGGTCACACACTGTGGCAAGGGGTTAATGTTTAATTTGCACTTATTTGAAACCATGTTTTTGTGCGTAATTTGATTTGTTTAGAAAATAACTTCCTCAAGCTGTGTTTGCGCTTTTCGAACTGGCAGCTGTTTTTTGTTTAATAACTTTTTTGCACTGAAATTTAATTTTTATTCTGTTAAATTGGGTTTCAATTTCCACTAATACATTTTTTTTTTCAAAATTTGTTATATATTTGAGTTTTTATTATCACTTAAATTGATTTTTTTTTATCAAACCCGCTTTTTTGAACTTTTTGTTTGTTTAGTTTCTCAATCACTCCATATTTGTTTAACAGTTCAACGCGCTATGGAATTTCACTATTTGCCGTGCGCGCCGCTTTTTGCGTGTGATGCCAGTTAACTTTAGAGTACCGCTATGCGAGTGCCTTCAATGAAATTCGGATTTTTTTTTTGTTTGCTTTTCGAATTGTTTTAACAAAACACAGCATTTAAACACTTGTGTTTTACTTTGCTAAGCGTTTTGTTATGCGAAATAACGAAATTTTTTAACACTCTAGGTTTAATATTTTCAAAATGAAAAAATTCCAATTTCTGTAAAACCACTTTAAGTTTTTCCACGGACGCGTTTCCTCACGTTATCGATTGTTTATCTTGGTTCAGGTGCGCGTTTAAAACGCGGCTAAAGGTTTATGTCTTAAGAAAAAAAATATTCAGTTAGTGTTAACTACTTGTTTAAAATTATATTTTTCAAAATTTTATTTTCATCGATGCGTCAACGCGCGAATACCTCCACACTGCAATGAATAGAGCACCTTTCTGTTTTCGATCGACAATCATGAAACCTGTTCGAGGTGCTGGCTGCTGGGCGCTCGCATCAATGCACGACTACGTTGAACACACGAGTGCAGGCGCTCTCAGTCATATCAGCTCTCGGCGCAACATTGAGTAAGCGTATGTGTGTTTATGAACGCGCCGGAGTGGTGGTGGTTTGTAGAATAGCCAAAGTAAAAGTACCAAGCGTGTTATTAGTGCCTGTTTTTGTGTGTGTAGTCATCAAAACAACATTAACCACCCTTTGTGCCATACCAGCTAGCCTTGTCACACTGCCGTCGCAAGTAAGCGATGAGCTCAAGCCTGTGTGGCAAAGAGAGATAAACTGTATACCAAACGCGTTGTAAGAGCGCCTCTCGTCATAGCTCAGGTAACACACACATGCACGCACAGACAACAAATACCAGCACACACGCTCAATCTTTCTAGTTGTGTGTGTGTAATCGCGCACGCATTGCAAATAAATCAAATTTCAGTGACAGTCAACTGACAGCAAAAGTGGGTTGGATTATGCGCTCTTCCAAGCGTTGGCATAGGGGAGTTAGCCAATCGCTGTGCTAGCGCGCCATGGTGGGGTGGGGTTATGGTTATGCGTGGTAATGCTATACTGCGCGCACACATTGCTTAGAGTAACAAGACAAGCGGTTGCTCTCTCTAACATTATGTAGGTTTTTGTTGTTGTCCGTGCCTTGAAGCACACACTCCGATATATTTGGGTGTACGTTCCGGTTGCCAGACTGAATGTCGTCGCATTTGAACACTCAAGCGTTGGCTCTTCGCGTTGTCACTCACGACGTCGTCGTCGTACTTTATGCTGTATGCGAATGAGCCTGTGTGCCGGATTCGCAATCGATAATTTGATGCTACTCGTCGTAGAAGCGTTGCTCGCTGTACGATTGGATAGCAGCGTATAGTTATGACTTGCTATAAAAATGTCGGCAGCGCACAGTGAGACTTTATGCCACTTTGGAATGGCAAAATACAAACTGTTGAAAATGTACAGTATCATAGTTTCCCGACTTTGAAGTTGTGACGGAAAGTTTTCCAACCGAAACTATACCTCATTAAAAGTGTCCAACTGACTTTTGAAGCAAGAGTTCTACTCAGGAATGTAGTTCTACTACAAAAATGAACTGTCGTAATCCGATTTGTTTACTAGAAAAGGCAAGCCATTTTTCTTGTTAATCTAATACTCTACTCACAAAGTGTTTTTCATATTTTATGGAGTTTTCTCTGAGACAAAATTTTAGCTTTGAAAAAAATTACGCAGACACTTTTCTTATTCTAAGAGGCTATGTACACTTTTTTTTTCGTAAGATGCTACAATTTTATGGCATTGAATATCGACAAAAACACATAAATACAATTATCAAAATTGGGTCTAACGACAATCAACGGCCTCGAGTTTATCAAATTCTTGCAACGACTTTTACTACGTACTGTGCTATCAACAATCACCAAGAATATACCCAAAAATGCTGTAATATTTAAATCTTCTTCTTCTTTAAATGGCGCCTAGCCATCTACCATATACTCGCCAGTCGTTTCTATATCGGTGTCTGCAAATAGCTCATACAGCTCGTCATTGAATCTTTTTCAAAATATAGTTTTGTAGACCATCAAATTCTTGACTCTAGCACACTTAGAATTGGCGATAAAGTTACAGTTTAAGAGACCCGCCTGGGCTAACAACGCTATCCCCCGTTTATTTACAGTAACTCTCAACTCCATAACCGGTGGACCCGGACCAAATATAGGGAAAACCAGATAGTTGAGTAAGTAGTTTGCTAAATAATCAATGTCGTTATCGTTTTATATTTGTTTTCACTCATAAATTAATTAGTTTTAATGTCGGTTTTTCATCTGTATCTACCCTAAAAGCACGTTTGTTCTGAAAAAAGTTTTGTTGATCGGGCAACTTTCTTTTAAAGTTAAAATGAGAAAATGGTCTAATAGCAGGGATATATATTGTAGTATAGTATCAATACCACGATCTATACCACACATGTATCACCTTCATACCACGAGTAGTTGTAGACTGGTTGTAGTATACTCTAAACTACAGTATCGATACTGTAGTATCTATACCACATGTGTATCATGGGTATAAGTGTATTTATATATTGAACTGAACAGAGAAAATTTGTAGTAATAGTTTTAGATACCTACTTGGTTTGTTCAAAAGTCCTGAAGCTATCAGAAATCAAGTATGAGATTCAATTGAAATAAAAATAAAACAATATAGTTAAGAAACAAACATAAAATTTCGAGCACTGCTCCAACAACAACTACCATAACTATTATTGATACAGGTACCGTGCGGGTGCATAACAAATAACACGGAAGTGTTGATATGCAAAAAGCCTTTCTGTATCTAAAACTGTTCGATGAACACGCCTAAAAATATTCCACTTTCCTTGAGTTAATATATAAAATATATGTAAAAACCAATGTAAAAAAGGAATAAAGTAAAAATAGCACATTAGAGGAAAAATGCATCGTGACGCTACAGGGCACCATAGCTTAGTTGTTAGAGTATTCTAACAGCGGCTTTGGTGCAGGCACTTGGGTTCGTATCCCAGTGTCCGAGAAGCGGTCTGATGAAAAGTTGGTGACTTCTAAACATGTCATCCCATACCACAAAAATTAGAGCACTGCTTCAGCAACAATTACCATAGATAAAATACTTTGTCAACAGTAAATAATTCGCCGAAAGATTTGTGGTAGTGTTTCTGAAGCACGATTAGGTACTACGCCGACTACCGTCAGATCAAATTCGTTACTTCTAGGTCAACATGTTGTCATGTTCCATAAGGAAAAAGAAGTCACCAGAGCATCGCCTGCTAAATATGTATATACATATGTACACTCATAGGTTGGGTTCACGCTTGGATTGAAGAAGCTATGTATCACACTTTAAAACCCAAAAAATCCTGGTTAATTTTCTGAATTCAGCCCTTTTGTTAAGCGAGTAGGATATTTTGTGGAACATTTGAACGTACATTTGTATATAAAATGGTAAAGGCTAACCATATTGGCATGCTTTAATGTGATTTTTGCTATTCTAAAAAGTCACACTGTATAGCGTGGTACATTTTATAGCAAACCAAGTTGCCACATTTCACACACAGGTTAGCGCTGCAAGAGCGCTTGTGTGTGCCAGTTCGGAAGTGCGCGCTATGGAAAATGTCGACGTTTCGTGTTTCGCCATTGATTATTGGACAGCGGTGTTGAGCCGAAAATCGAATGGACGCTAAATAAAAAAAAATTAACACAACATGGTGGTTTTATGGCGATGCGATGGAATGTGGTGGTGTAGCTCGTGTGCGTTTGCAGCACATTAGCGGTATGGGTAGACAATTTTTGAAGCGTAAAGTATAAAAAAAACTTAATTTTAAAAATTTTTTGGCAGGCGTTCTAAGCGTTTTGTAAGCGAGATTCAAAAGTGCAACTTTTTTAAACATTTTTTGGAAACATATCGGTGTATCGTGTTTGGCTTTGATTGTAAATAACGCTTTAAATATGCTGTGATCTTGCGCTTATGACGTTCGGGAGATTATTTAAAATTCACATCCCCAACATTGTTGACCTTACAATGACCTTCCTGCAGCGCTTAACAATCAGCATATCTATATATGTATGTACGCATAAATTTCCACAACAAAAATCAGCTGAAAATCAGCAAACTGTGTCGTCGCGAGTTATCTTTTACTGTCCCGAGCAATGCGCCTTCCCTTTCACCCTTTTGTGCGCGCCGACAACAACAAATTAAGAGCTACTGCGCGCCGCGCACCCAGATTGGCTTTTATTGTTCGTCCGACTGTCTGTTGCATGCAATTGTAATAATGATAAATGTGTGTGTGTGTGTTCGGGATGCAACAATTACGCGTTCAAAGCCAACTACAACAATATCAACAACCACAGTAACATATAATGCGTCTGCATATTGTTCAACGCAGCACGACCAGACGCACTGACAGACATTACTCGATTATTGTTTTTGTTTTTGCATAACGAGGGGGCGGAGTAGCATATTTTCGTATATACATACATCCATGGATGTGTTTATATACTAAGAATGAAATATTTGTATGTACATATACTGTTTGCTGTAACGCCAACAACAGCGGCAGCCCTTACATGGCAGACAGACGAAAAACGTCAGTCAAATTTCGTATGCAATGCTTAACACATTTATTCTTATATGTATGTACTACATATGTATAATATATGTATGTACTATATGCATGGACTTTAATATGCAAAATAGTAGCTACAGCATAGCCATGCATACATAATTTTATGCAAATTTCGGCATAAAATTCATTAGAAGTAGGCGAAAATATTTTTGGATCCGAAAGCATAGGTACATATAAACTCTTACACCTACACATGTATATACATATATATGTGGTAGAATGTGAGATTCCAATAGTTGAAGGTTTTAGCAAATATTTCTTAAGGCGAAAAAGCAGGAGGTTTCTTTAAAGAAAGAAATAAAACCAATTTTGGTTTTTATTTCGGAATTTGAAATTATTTTAAGTTCTGATTTACAGTGGCGTAACTACGGAATGGCAAGTTAGATGTTAGAAAGCTACAATTTTACTATGTTGCCATATAAGGCCATCAATATTTAAAATACTTCAAAGCGTTGCACAGTGGTGCCTGCCCCATATAAACGCCGGTAAAAAATGTCAAAAATGCGGCGATTTCATTCAAATTCGGTTTGTAAGCTTCTGTTACGTTAGAAAGAATACACAAGTAATTCGGTGCATATTAGTGCACTGCCAAGCCCACTACCAATAAGGGCGGTAGTACTGAGTTCGGCTGTCAGTTTTGCGCTTAGAAACAAAAATGTCAAATATGGTGGATTTTGGTTTTCTATTAGGGCCAGCATCCATGAAAAATAGTACAAGATGCTTTAGATATGATATTTTTATTATAAAAGTTACAACAAATACAAGCAATTAGAACTATCAAAAAAAAATGTGGGTATAGGAAAGATTTTATTTGATAATCTATTGTTGTGTATTAAACTACTAGAAGTTCCAATATGTTTTTTTAACAGGGAATTTCCTTAAGCTAGATATAAAAGGATCAGAACTTAACTTCAAATTCTGTTTGGTAAGTTTTTATTAGTAGCGATACACAGAATGAAAAGAGAAACGGTTTATCCTTCATTATACATATCATTCCTACTCTAACGAACCATACGGAAAGCGCAAGGAAATAGGAAAATAGGAAAACCCGGAGTCACTTAGAAGAAGTACCGTATTTTGATCTAAACGGATATACACCTGTGCTCAATATAATAGTAGTGAAATTAAAATGGATATCTTTCGACGAAATAAGAAGCTGTGATTTTAATAATTTTCGTTTAAAATATAGCGAATTCCATAACAGAAACCGCATAAAAAGAAGTTTCAAAGTTTACACAATGTTCAGGAAAGGTAATAAAAAACTTTAAAAATGGCCATCAAATCTGAAAATTTGTTTGACAGAATTTCTAGAAAATTTTTGAGCACACAGTTTTGTAGACGAATCAATTTAAGTACAACAATGTGCAAGTTAGAACCCGCTGAAAAATTAGTTTTAACTTCGAGGAAAGGTTTTTATTCTTTTCATAGTAGAAAACGATCTTTCCACGCAGACTGTTGTCGAAAGTAACAGTCCTTTGCCGGATATGCATCCGGTACGCTCCGGCACTCCCTTGCGGTACTGCCTGACTGTCGTGGTAGGGATTTGGTATGATCAGTGCAACCTTCTAGGTCATGTCGCCCCTTCTCATGTTAGTCTTAAAATTTATCGGCCCGATGATTACAAATTTGCCTCATACAAATCATCACCAATTCAATCAGGGCTCTTCACCGAAGATTTGAACTGGACATAAGTGATAAATGATTTTGCTGTACAAAATGCAGACGTTTTAACTTTATTTTGGAATAACTTTTAATAACTTTCTAATAATCACGTCAAAATTTAAACTTACATTCGTGAGGATTAGTTCTAATCTGGGCTGGACCAAACTTTTTTTCAATGTTCCTTTTTTTTTTCTTGTCCATGACATTTTTGTTTTATATCTCCGATTCGCTGTTGGTCTATAAAACCAAAACAGTATACGATTAAGTATTACCTATTGGATTTGCTTTTTTTTATTAGTGAAAAAAATTTCGTTTTAAAAAGAAAAATCATATTCAAACCCTATTTTTGTACCCAGCGTGTACTATACAGAGGGTATTATAGTTTTGGTCATATAACGGTGGTTTGTAACGGTACAAAATAATGGAGATAGATATATAGTTCCATACATAAAAGTTCTTAGAATGAACAGTGGAATCCATTAAGACATGACCGTCCGTCCGTGGACTCGATAACTTAAGTAAAAATTTAGATATTTGAATGAAATTTCGCACACAGGTCGCTTTCTGGCCAAGGTAGGTTGCTATTTAAAATGAGCGAAATCGAACTATAACCACGCCCCTTTTTTCGATGTCGAAAATTTCGAAAAACGTTTAAAAAGAGATAATTCAGTAATAAAAGCAGCTACAATAATGAAACTTTGTAGATTTATTGAGTTGATCGTCTTATTGACAATTTTACCAAATTTTAAAAAATGGGCGTGGTATCGCCCACATATGAGTGAACGAACTTTCCAACTTCGACTGTTAATAACTACAGAAGCGTTTATGCTAGAATAACGAAATTTGGTAGGAGGTATACTATGGTTGTGGTACAAACACGCACAGAAAATAAGCGAAATCGCTTTTCGACCACACCTACTTTTTCATAAAAGTTAATACTGAACTGCCCATATCTCATTGACTGATACAGGTAGAATGATATAATTTGGCAGTTACCTAAATTTTCTTGTTTTTTATACGATTTTTGCGAAATTTTGGAAAGTGGGCGTAGCACTTATTACGAAACTTAATACGAGGTATATTATACACATGTACAGTACGCCCACGCATAATAAGCAAAATTGGTGGACCAAAGTTTTCTAAAAGAGAGGTAGGAAAACGGAACATGCTATATCTTTTTCACTGATGCAGATAGAATGTTAGAATTTCGTAGTTACAATGACCTGATGATCTTATTAATGATTTTTTTTTACTTTTGGAAAATGGGCGTGGCACCGCCCACATATAAATGAACAAAATGTCAAATTTCAGCTATTATTAACTTCAGAACCGTGTTAAATAAAATTACGAAACATGATACGAGGTATACTATCTACGCTTTTTCAAATGTTATATAGCCCTTACTGTAACCAGTGAACCCAAGAATCTACTGTAAAAAATTTCATAAAGATCGGTTAAGTAATTTAGACACTAGACACACAACCACTTATTCATTCTTATTTATAAGATTGCCCACATGGTAGTAGAAAAAATTTAAAACCTCTATAGGTCATAACTCTACAACAATTTAGAAATTTACCATGACCACTTTTACACAGCTGGGTATTTAATGTTCGGCTCCACCCGAACTTAGACTTCCTTACTGGTTTATTGCGTATTTAAAATTTTCATAGTTTCTCTTAAAACTTTCTCACTTTTTTTAAATTTAAACTGTAGAAGACTTGGGAATTCCCAAATCCCCCGAACCTAATATTGGGATCCTGGGATTGTAAAATTAGATTCCAAAAATCGCGGTGTTGTAAAAATCCAAAAAATATTTGCATCCCAGCCTGTGACGCATTTGGTTCAATATCAAAACTTAGATACCAGAAACGAGTTAACGCATTGCAACAAATTTAACGTAGAAAATTTAATACAAAAACAAAAAACAACTAATTATCTTTGGTGGCGTTAAACAATAGATATCTACTGTTTAAGAATTGACTTAAGCTTAATCAAAATATTTACTTTTATT
Source organism: Merzomyia westermanni (assembly GCA_949987695.1). Classification (NCBI taxonomy): domain Eukaryota; kingdom Metazoa; phylum Arthropoda; class Insecta; order Diptera; family Tephritidae; genus Merzomyia; species Merzomyia westermanni. The sequence continues at coordinate 198,931,573 of OX465289.1, read as the reverse complement.
GCAGTGATTGAAAAGCACAATGGATAGGCAAATCGTTGAGGTCTTTGACCCCGCCTAATAGAGAAGAATAATGCGAAAAGTAAACAAATGCAAACAGTTATAACTATATGTAGCTATGTACTTTTGTATTTCTGGCGTTCATGCCCCCTCTACGTCAAGTAACAACAACAAATACACTACCGACACTTGTCGATTTTATTCTCAAAACTCTTAGTTGCGAAAACAAAAGCGAATACGTTTTTACAAATACTTTTTTTTTGTATTTATTCAAACACGCATTGTGCACTTCGAATGGCTCAAGACCTTCTCTTTTCATAAAAAAACATAACAATTCGCTATTCAAGGCGGCTCAATGAATAGTAAGGCCGGCAGTCGGGTAGCTAGCAAACGGCGCTGCCGGCGTCGCTGTTGCTGCCGCCGCCACCTCCATTCAGTTCAACTCCAATTGAAAAGAAACAAAGTCAAGGTCATTGCAAAGAGTTTAATTGTTTGCAACAACATAAAAAATATATGCTACATACATACATACATAGATTTGTACTATATGGGGTACACCAATAAAAAAAAACAACAAAAAAATGCATAAAAGCAGCACTAAAAAAACAAAGGCGGCTGAAGCAATAACAAATGCATGAGAAATGAATGAATGAAAGGAAAAAAATCTGAAAAAGTTGCCGCACATAAAAGGAAGCAAATAGGAAGGAGGCGAGAGTAAAGAGGAAATATGGCGTCTGTGGCAGCGATAACAACAACAATCGCCACAATAAAAATAATAATGAACAAAAATATGAGAGTATCTAAATCTAAAATAAAAATGGCAGACAAAACAACAACAACAACTACAACAATAATGCTGTTGAAGCAACTACAAAAAAATAAGCAACAACAACAATTAAATGTGTTAACAACAAAATAAAATGCGCAGCGACGGCGACTGAGGCAGCGCGGGTAGCGCCCATAAATCCCACAAAAACCAAAACTGAGGAATGGGGGTCAACAGACGGTATTGGTAACAGCAAAAGAGACGGTTGGGGGAGTGCTGAAGAGAAGCAGAGAATAAGAGCAACGTATACGCAGTGGCCGCTCCTAGATGAATAGGATGTGGCATGTTGCAATATTAACTATGACGCAAATACACTTTGCACTCTAAATACTTGCAACAAGAACAACAACAACAAAGAATACAGCGTAAAGGCCAAGCAGGTACTCACACACATTTTTGGGAGGGTGAGCGTGTGACAAAAATTTACAAAAAAAAACACATATACCTATGTTAATAACAGAATTACACCAACAACAGCGCTCTTAACGTATTGCACAAAGAAACGACAACAAGAACAAAACTAAAAGTGATTAAATGAAATAAACTCCACCTTTGAAGAGCATACATGAAACAATGTGTGAGCTAAGGTAAAGGGCCATAAAGTGAGAAGGGGAAAAATATATGCGAATAACGGGCTAGTATACCATTATGTGGCAGTGAATACGAGAGCGATAACAGTGTCAACAACAACAATGCTGCTTAAACAAAAGGTGATATACAATAGACAAAAAATTGCATGAAAGCCAACAATGAACGAGAAGGCGCCCTGGCGACAACAGTGGGAACATATTATGTAGCAAAACCAGGCGGGAGGAGGTCTTGGGGCCGCCCCCCGAAATGTCCAAATTAGTGAAATTTTTTTATATGTCTACATAATAAAAGTTAAAATAAAGGCATTTTAGGTCATGAAACTATATGGATTTTGCGTCAGGGATGGATAAGGGAGGGCCCAAACTTTCTGGACTGTTAGAGTAAAAAAAATCAACATAATAAAATTAAAAAAAAGAAATAAGTGGCACGAGTCATTTTTTGGTCCACTCAGACTAAAGTGGCAACCGTGGTTACGTGATGCAGCGCCAATGCTTGTAATTGACACAGTACATTTGTTTGTTGTTTGTTGGAAAAGCCTCTTATGTATATAATATTAAACCATTCCATTTTATGCTTGGTATTGTGGTTTTCAGGTGAAAATGTCTCAAGTCGCCGAGAAACTATTTGAGACGACACTTTAACCCTCTTATAAATCAAAAATTAAATAGGTTTATTAAGCTCTTATAATTGAAAATTTGTATGGAAATCTCATTTAAAAAAGCTTTATAAACCTTTAATATTTTTTATGAATAACGGGGTAAATGTTTTGAACATAGAATATCTTCCTGGCATCGTTTCCCATTAGTTTCAGATCTTTTCATGCCTTGAACATGTTTTAAACGACGATTTTCACTGCAAAATGTTGCCAGCGTCCATGACTGAATCTAATGGGAAACGATGCCAGGCACACTTCAAAACATTTAAATTTTCAAGTGAACAGCACAATATCTAGCTTTACTCTAAAAATCGTTTTTACGACAAAAAAAAAAGTTGGTTCCCCCCGAAATTATTTTCTGGATCCGCGCCTGAGCAAAACCCACCAAAAAAAAAAAGTAGTACTTCTAAAGAGACAAGTAAGAGGCGAAAAATAAGAAAGAAAAAGTATAACGAAAATAGCTAACAAATATGAATAACGAAAACCTAACTTAGCTAGAGCAAACTAAAAAAGAGAAAACCAAATCAAAAGACAAATAACAAAAATTTATAATAATTCCAGTCAAATCAAATAAAAAAATATTAATAATAAGAAAAACACAACAGAACACAAAAAAATTACACGAAAAATAATAAAACGCAGCAAATACAACAACAGAAATATATATTACAACCGATATTAGGGAATTTTTGCAACGATTTGCATAGCGTTGGTAGGGTAGGGCGGGGCTATTTGAGCAATTTTCACTTGAGAGGATATAGATCCTCAATGATTAGTCTCAATGAGTTGTTATGCGGCTTGATGGATTAGTAATTTATCCCTAAGCAAAAGTGTCTATAGTAATTTTTTTGTAACAAGTCGAATTTAAGAGCTACAGCTGCACCCCATAATTGAGGTAAGTTGAGCAAGGGTATGGGGCAAGTTGAGCACGAAGAATGTCTAGCCAAATCATGGGTTCAATGTTGACTAGAGATGAAGTAAAATATGTGTTTGACAATTAGCTCTTTATTTATAGTCTTTTAGTGACAGAACAACAGAACTTAAAGTAATTATCTTTGAATAATTCGCAGAAAATAGAAAAACAAAACATCAACGTATATTAAGACAACTTCAAGATTGACACAAACGGAAGTAAGACCAACACCTGGCACACATTTTGTATGTGTCCATTCCCGGCAAGCAACTATAGCTCAACTAACCTCAACCCGGAATTTAAAACAAAAGCGAGTTTATAAAAAAATCGTTAGAATTATACCCAGAACCTCTCTACATATCAAAAGTACAATAATGCTCTGGAAGATAAACACCTACCTGTTTGAAAACACACAACAATTGACTAATACAGACGAAAACTTGCGATAAACGACGTTTTTACTTTTTGGTCACAAAATAAACAAAACGCACGGGCACTTCACTCGCTCGTCCAGCGGCCACTAGTGATCGCGTGGTGACTACCCCTCCCGCGACTCCTTATTTTCGCCAAAAAAACCACATATGCAAAATATTACCCTTCAATATATTCCATTCAGAAAAAAATGGTATGGTGGTACGCAAAATAAAAAAAATGTATGTATTTGAAATTTAATTTTGAAGAAATAAAGCATGCCTTCTTGCTTTTAAGTCTGAGAACATTGGTCTAGTATAGTGACTGTTCTTCAACTTTAAACAATACTATTAGTGGTAAAAAAACATCAGTATTTCAAGTGATTTATTTCATAAATTCATACCCAATTATAAAAGTTAGGAAAAGAAATGATCGAAAAAAATAATATCAAAACAAGAAACAAAAGAAAACGAAGAAGCAAAGATAAATATGAAAGAAGCAGCAATAATTAAAAAAAACATCAACAACAGCAGCAAGGAGACGACACAAACATACAGAACAAGACACAAAAGTGGCAATATAAAAGATCACCAACAAAAAATCCAAGAAAAATAACTACAACAAAATCCAGCAGTATCAAAATCAGGAACAACAGAATAATCAACAAATAACAATTTAATTTAACAACTACTACAAAACGACCACCAACAAATACAATTACTAAAACAAATATGCGAACAGCAAGAAAAATAATTAACTATTAAAAAGACAATAATAAAATTAAATAACAAATTAAAGGGAACAATAACACAAAAAAAAACAAAACAAAATATCTAAAATAGCAAACAAAATAACAACAAGAATACAGAATTATAAAATATAAAGAGAAGAAAAAAAAATCAACCTTAAACAAATAAAAAAAACGAAAGCAGCAAAAAAATACAAAAGAAAATACAACAAAACGACACGATAACAAAATCAAAAACACATTATTCAAAAGCATCTCCAAGAAACACAAGAAAAAAACCTAGGCTAATAAAACTAAAAACAAAATAAAAATCAACAACAAATTTTTACTTTTGAAATAAAAACAAACCCAAGTTAAAAAAAGTAAGGAACGAGCTTATCTTGAATACGTGGTATGCTGATATATAATGTTTTCCTAGAAGTTTACGGGACACACTTACAGTTTTATTCGAACCTCGCATTTAGCTTGCCAAGACTAAAGATATTGGAAGGTTAAAAACGAGGGCTGAGCGGGAAAGTTCACCCAATTTCAAAATAGTCTTCAAAATCACTTTCAATATTAAATTTATTCAATAGCGCCCTATTCCAGAAGGCTTTGTCTCAGAACTATTTTAAAACGCTCTATCTTCACGAAAATTCGGTACATTTTCAGCTGATAAAGGGATTTTTGAAAGAAAAAGTTGATATAAGGCGTTGATAAATATTCTGGGAAGGGCCCATAAATAGGGCTCTATTGCGCAAAACTCCAAAGTAACGCAAATTTCAAAAACATTTTGAAATAGGCTTATCTTCCAGTCAGCCATTGAAATACACCCTATAGTTTTTTGTTGAAAAGAGAAGTTTTAGAACGCTTTTATAAAAATGAAATGTCTTGCCCCATCTCACTGCTGATTACGCAACTCTTTAGCCTTTGAGCTAAGGTTTCTATGACCTCTTACAGAAAAAGGAACAACAAGCACAACAACTCATTGCCAGCCATTATGAAAGTCTTTCACACCAACATGCGAATAAGCTTCCGTCTGTCGGCTGACGTTAAAAATACGTCCAACAAACACACAAAGCGCCCCATTCACTTTAGTCAAACAGTCAATTTGCAAGTCAGCCATTGAGTCAATAACAACAATAAAAGATCAAAAGAATGCAGAACAGTTCTATACACAAAGCAGCAGCGCCAACAGTAGCTTAAGCTGCTACAACAACAACATCAAGTAGAAGCCGACATGACATGAAGAAAGAGCTTTGCTGCAAGTGGCACAAAAACCAAAATTCAATGCGAAAATTTTGAATGGCAATTTGAATGGCTGAATTCGATGCAATTGAACGACATTCGAGTGGTAAGACCCCCTCTCCCCCACCCAACAACAACCATAGAAATGCTATGCGGCAACAGGTGTTGCCAGTTGTAATAAAATAGGTGGACGTAGACGCAACAGAGTAGACAACGTCTCAGTTAGCCAAAGTTCTCTGAGATCAAGGGCTTGTGTGGTGGCGATGACGCGTCGCTTTATTGAATGCAAGCGGCGCCGGCGCTAACGTCAAAGCCAACAACAACTTTGCTATTGATGAAAAGCGAAAGTGTTTAGTATATATAGCGGCTGATGTATAAGCATGTACATATGTATATGTTCGTAGTATATGGGTCTGTTTGTATGAAACAATTAAAATACAATGGATAAATGAAATGAAAAGAAAAACATTTAAAAACAATGAAATATGAAAAGCGAAAAGGAAGCCAAATATAAACGAGCAATTGCAGGCTGTAATCACACAGCAGTGAAATCAATAACTAGTGACCGTAATTTTTGGTTCAGAACTAACAACTTTGATTGCAGTAGGGATGTTCACTAAACTGTATCACCCATCTCGTTATTTGCTGGCGGGTGGCACTGTTAACACCAAAAATCTCTTAGAGAACAGATAAGTAAGATTAGTCGTCTTGCAAGTTTGAGCTGAGATAAAAGCCTAGCTTTTGAAGCTCAGTGTAAGTCTCAGTCAGAATATCTCCGAACGTCACGTAAACTCGGTTTTATGTCAAGTCGAAATGAGCGGTTCATGCGTCTTGATAGATAACTTAGAACAAGTTATATCTCATTAGAAGTGTTTGCTTAAAAAAGCTTGGACGGAACCTAACAAGAAACATCATTACATCGATATGAACTTTGGAAGCTCTCGACTCTAGGGACACATTTTAAGAAACTCAACAAACGCATGTCGGATAATACAAGCCATATACCTCAGAAGGCTGCCACCGAAGGTCTTAGGCACCTGTTTAGTGTCCATCTCAGCACTAAGATCAATGAAACAAAATGTGTAAGATGTAGGCGGATAGCGATCAATGTTATTAAACATAAAACTTGTCTAGTGGTCAAGCGAAGTTTTTTTATTAGGAGTATTGGATGGAACATCACAAGAAACATTATATTAGTGATAATTTCCTCTGGAGAAAGTTAAATTTAGCCTAGGTACACCGGTTATACACCCCGCTGTTTAGGGGCCATTTAGGTTGTTGTTGTTGTTGTTGTTGTTAACAGTGCTTCGCCCTGCCCAATGGGCTCGATCACTCTAAATTGTCATCAGGCTCTTCTAACGGAAGTCCGAGGAAATGCGCAGTTTCCACAGGGTTGGACCAGAGTGATGTGGGTGTTAGAAGAGTGGGTTCAACTCAACAGGAAAAGAGATGTATGGTATCATGAGGGGTCATACCACATGCAGGGCATGTATTTGGTATGTTGGGGTTCAGTCTGCATAAGTAAGAGTTTAACCTATTACAATATCCAGAGCGAAGTTGTGCTAGTATGACTCTAGTCTCCCTCGGAAGTACACGCTCCTCTTCAGCCAATTCAGGTGGCCATTTAAGTTCATCTTGTGCAGCAACAAAAGCAACTCTGTCCCTTAAATATTTTCAGCAGGAAAATTGTCCCTGGCATGACTTCTCGCGGGGAGATCTGTCTCTAGTCAAAATGTCTCCCGAACAAGTCTACTATACTCTTAAGGGCTGGTCTCTTAACCTTATAAGTGGAGATCTAGGCCATCGAATAGATCGAAAATGGAATTTAACCAAATGGGATGGTCTCTAAAGAAATTTCGAGCTAGATGAATGTTTCTAGAGTAGCGCTTACTGAAATCATTGGCAAAAAAAAAATAGCGACTGAAACTCCACACTGCTCCTCAAAAAATACAATCCTAACCTAACCTAACCTAACTTTTTTGCAACTTTGATAAAGAGAACTTCAAATTCCAAAACAATTACCACAACAACAACTTTTTTCTCTCTATTATAAAACTCTTTTTTTTTTGTAATATGCACGTTTTAACACTTTCTACATTTTATATAGTATTTTAAAACTTAATTGTTTACTCCCAATTTCTTTGTGATTTTTGAGGCCATTGTGTCAGCTATTGAATTGCTTTTGACCTACTTTTCTCGTCTTTTGTCAATATAAAGCTGCTGGTAAATATACTTACATTCAAGCATAACAATAAAGAATACCCGTAGACATATTTTTTTCCTCAAACTTTATTATTATTTTGCAATAGAAAATAAATAAAAGACAACAGCAACAACAAAAAAATTGTTTTTAAAAACCCCTACGAACTTCATTGATAATTGCCGAGTTTGTCTCTGACGAGTCTGGTATGCCAAACAAAAGATTGTATGGGCTGGCGCATTGCTGTTCTTGCTTCCATAAATGGTTTGACTAAAGAAATTTGCCTATGAGAATGTTGTTAGCCAAGCAGAGAGAAGGAATTATTTGTTTGTTTTATTTCTTTGTAGAGATGACACTGTTATTTTAATGAAGAATGAAAAATGAAAATTCATGCAAAAATAATAAAAGATTAATTTGCTTGATTTTCTTATACCGAAAACCAGGCAATAAAATAAGCAAAAGGTCCTAGTATAAGTTCTTGTGCATCCTAATATTATATACCCGGTAGTGTTAGCTGTAACAGGTCTGACTTTTTTTTTAGAAAATCCGGCGCATGAAGGGAGGTTTGAATACCCGAGCATATTCGTGCACGAAACATTATTTGGACTTCGCATCCGACCAACAGAGTGTACCTAAATGATAGAGGGAACAGTTTTTCTCATTTCTAAAGAGAAAGGGTAGTTTCAAGAGGTTGAATGATTCGAATTGTCGATTGTCGCATCTATTTCTATTTTTGACCAGACTCTCCAAACAAGAGGACAGTGATCGTGGAACTTGATAACGTAAACCATGCCACATCCAAAAAGGTGGACCTCCAAATACTTTAACGACCGGCAAGCGCCAGTAACATTCAGAGACTCAATATCGAAACCAAGAAGGTTTTGTTTAATTTCTATGTACCGAGGGAATCTCTCAAGTCTCCTACTCTGACGACTGTACTTATTATGCTTCGGCAATTCACGAAGTCTCTTCTAACGCTAATATCACTCTGGTTCAACTCTGTTGAAACTGCTCTTTTCCTTGGACTCCAGTTAGAAGAGCTTGATTCTCAGAGTGATCGTGTCCATTAGGCAGGGCGAAGTACTGTTAACAACAACAACAAGACCTTTTCGAATCGGCAGCCGAGATAGGCGGTTATCCCATGCAATCGTCGAAATGTACATATATCGAAGATTGAAGTTATATCACTTCTGTTAGGTGACTATAGTAGTAGCATCCATACTCAGGCAGTTGGGTATACAAATTCAGAAATTAAATTAACAGACGCTGTGAGAGTTAATTGGTAACAAATACAGAATATCAGAGCGCGTGTATGTATATGAAAATGAGCCAGTTAATATGTACCAAGTTTATTGTCTCAACCTCGGAAGAACTCTGGTATCACCACGACGATGATGATGACGAAGTTAACTCCTTTAGAACAAACCTACAAACATACAAAGGGTGTTCGAGATATCGACCTGCCTCACTGTGTTATGATTTGTTGCATTATTGTTAGGTAGTGCTTTATTGTTGTTGTTGTTGATGTTTTTGTTGCTCTTATCCCATGCTGCAACAATAGTAACTAAACAAAAGGCAAAAATTTGTGTCATTGAACTTTCGGAATTCAAGTGCTCTATGTGCTATTACTCTTAGTTTTTGTTAATGTTTTTGTCGATGTTGTTGGTGTTGTTCGCTTTGTTGTTGTTGCTAAATACATACATGCTTTGGTTAGCTTGTTCCTTTCAGCTTCCGCTTTTGTATTTTGCCATTGTCTGCGGAGTCGCTTTTTTGCTGTTGTTTACTTTACTTTGTTGCTATTGTTGCTGTTGTTTTTGCAATTCTTTGTTGTAATTTCTAAATACCTTTGCCATTCGTTGTTGCTGTTGCCGTATTGCTTTTAGCAGCGTTTTGTGTTTTTGAAAGCCAACAACAAACGCCCGCCGCAAAACATCGAAGCCAACGACCGACCACAACAATAGCCTAAACGCCCGATGGCAGCGACTCACTAACAGTAATACCAACAACAACGGTAAATTTAGAACAAATACAAAAAAATTGACAAGAGCAAAAGTTAATGCAAAACATTAAATGTAACACATTTCCAATAGAGTATCCAACAACATCGCCAACAACAATGGGAACAAACCGCTCATCATCAAAGCGTCTCACCAAAGTCAACAACAATTGCCTTTTTTGTCTCTGTTTTAGGTGTTCATACGCTCTAACCAGCAGGCAGAGGGCCTCACCCTTGAGCGGTTCGGAGACAGTATTTCGGTTTGAGCTGTTATGTAAGACATACGTCGAAGAGCGCGTAGTGTTGATTAGCGTCTAGTAAACTTTTGGTGTTCGCATAACAAAAAATATTTCAGCTTCGCCACTGCATGTTCAATGGAGTTTCCTATGTTGTTTCGGAAGGCATCCCGCAACTAATCCTTTGTTAATTTATTCTCCTGCAGTCACTGTCTGGCCGAGGCACGAAGGTCAGCAAAATCGATATCATCGGCATCGAATTTTTTAGTACAAGATTGGGTACACCTCGCTAAATCTAGAAAAGTCCTTTCAAAACCTATACATTTGAGTAAAACCTACAGCCTTGATTCTAATCAGCGCTCATACAATTGGCGAATTAAGGAATTTCTTTAACGTCTGATTCTGCTTTTTAAATTGCCTTTTGAGAACTTTAAACAGTACGTTGACGCTTTAGTTAAACCTCGATTGCAGTGTGTGGTTGATCAATGTGAATTTCGGCCCACTCCACCTTGTTCCAAACACAAGGATCAAGATCAATTCACCTGTGGGGCCAACATATTAGACTTTTAGGTACTTTGGGTTAGGCACCCGACTGAAAGCAACTCCAACATGTCAAGCGACATGGGACTGCTTCCAGACCCTCTTTCCTCACACAACTGTTCTTTTTTGTTTGAAGGTTTAAATATTAGTACGGACATCCATCTTTTCCTCTATACAACAATTGAGAGTTGACGAGTAATCACAAAACCAGTTGGCGGTAGGGTTGTGAAGAATCAGTCGATTTCTGCCTTAATTAATCGTTGTTATAATTAATATAATAAGTTTATTAAATATCTACCCACCACTGCATAATTTAAATATATTAATTCCATCATAATTTTCTGAAAAAAGGAAGAATAAATTCTGGCTCAATTTAAAAATGTCAACGCCATGTTTCGCTTGAACAACCTATCAGGGAGATAGTGGAGCTTCTTCAAATAGTAAAATGATACCATAAGAGCGACAAACATTTGCCCATACACAAATATTCACTGACATACATACATATGTATGCACTAGGGATGTAGCGAATATGTGATGTGACAGGGTCCTTGAATTTTTCCTTCTGGGTCCTTCCATGTCAAATCGTTAGATAGGTTGAATCGTTCTCTTCCGATTTTAATGAATTTTGTTGGAAGGTTTCCTTTTATCATAAAACGGAGTTCTGCTAAAGAATTTTTTTTTTTCAAAATTTATGGAAATTTAAAGTTTTAGCTATTCTTATTCTCAGTAGGTTGGACAGACATTAACTCGAATACTCGCTACATTACTGATAAGTATATATTTCTAGCACATCAACAAGAAAAACAACACGTAAGTAGCTACTGTAGCCGCCATTTTTAAAACGGATATTCTTAATTTAATATGAAGACGTACGCGTAATTTAGCATCTTAATGTCTCATCGCCTCCATCAGACGTTGAAGCAACCACAGCTACATGCTCTTAAACGTAGGTACCCAACAACAATGGAGGCGAAACGATAGGCGGGCTAAGCGCGGAGGGGGTATAGTATGCGAAATGGTTGATGGAGATTAAATTTCGTTGCTCTATGGCGTTGGTGGAGTGGATTAGGGCCCCGACGGCAACACGCAAATTGCAGTTAATTCAATTTAAAATTTTAAGTGACTGCAATGAGGAGAAAGACAGCTACGAAATTGATAGAAGATGTGACTTGGCTTGTGTGTGAATGACTTGAAGAGGGAATTGTGCAAGTTTATTAAAATAAATAGAAAATATTGAATAATTAGTTTAATCAAGACGATTGAATCATAATAAACTTTGAATTTGCTAGTTAGCTGTTGAAACTAAAAAAATGTGAGACATCACAAGGAACCGATAATCAAGCCTCTTTCTTTCACCTCTTACGTTATCATGGTGCATATGAAAGCATTTATGCACCCTACTCACTAGTCTTCCTTTTCTAGGCAGCTGTCGATAGAAATATCTTCTTGGTCACAACATTTTTATCCATCTTTTAATCATATTTTCCATATTTTTCGGCCTTGTATACTGCTTATGTAAAGGAAGTCGATATCATCACCACATCCTTGTAATTCGATGTCAATGTATTAGATTGTAAATGTACGGCCTAGCTCTGCTACTCGAATTATCTTCTCACTCGTCAGGTTAAAAAAAAATCATCAGAAATGAAGCCTCAATTTGGTTTTGAAGGGTACGTTGTTAGAAGACCTAAAAGTTCTGAAGGTGCACTTCTATGGTTTAATTAGCTTATGGATGCGATACTAAGCTAATGGGTGTCATTTGCGGGATGGGGTTTCTTATCATTCTATTTATTAAGACTTTTCCCCTCCGGGTAAAAAATGTGATAAATTTTGCCTAAGGTCTGTCTAGACTTACCTTTTTAAAATCATGAACCCACCAAGGATCGCATTCGCAGGCCCTGGCTGGTTTGTTAATGCTTTCTAGGATAGAGTTTCTGTAGTAATGTCTATCTAAGCCCTGCCTAGTTTTCCCAAGGCGATGAAAATTAAACAAAAAAATTGATTGCCTCTGAGACACCATTGAGCTCGGGAATGTACACATCACAGTCGTCTTCTCTATTCACTGAGCTATTGCAATCAATGAATTGAATTAAATGCACATACATTTAATGATCGAGGAAAAACTAGGCAGCCCCTGGATTTTTAAAAATAAGCAGCCGCAAGCTCGAAAATATTCGGCAGGACCTTTACAGGGTTTTTGGCATATTGCAATCTTTAAAATCCAGGTGTTTAAGCGACATAACCTATAATTATTTCTTTCGTTTATTTCATTTGCGCTGCACTCTCTTGTAATTCGCAACCAGCTTATGAAATATTTCGAAGACATAGTTTATGTTATGTAATCCCAAATCGAGGTTTATCACAGCGAAAATGAGGAAGCCAATCCCACGCAATGCCTCAGAGCCAATTTACATCCCCCTGCTAGATTTTCCAATCAAGGTACTTAACATCCAGTGTTCGAGAACTCACTCTTAGAAGGGTAATTTCTTGTTGTCCAAATATCTCCTTAGAGAATGCTGATTTAATATAGCGGCAACAAATAATCCCAAGTTTAGGTTACCTAATCATGAAGGTCTTCCTGATAATTTATGAGAGGTTCCGTATAAGCTATTTAATTTTCATTTTCTTTGAAACCTATTCGGCTGAACTGAGTCTCTGTTATTTATGTATCAATTAAAATGTTTCCGAAAGTGTATTTAACCGTAAACTAAGCGTATTAGGGCTTTTCTTTCCTCTCAGTAATCCTCAGTACGATGATTCACTTGCAACAAAGAAATTGCTGACCGCGTCGAAAATATTTCGTGTTTGGAGTGTACGAGTATTTACTTATGTTCTACAAGCTCGAGTGTCACTCAGAGCTACATAAATATGTGCCGCTGCCAATGAAGCTTTTACTTCAATTTGAAGAAGAGAAAAAACATAAAAATATTGCAAATACGCAAATGACAATGGCGAGAGAACAAAGCGAATGCTGGGATGGCCCTGCAGCCGCATACAAAAGCAATGGTGGATGTCAAGCGGTGGACTTGTGCGAGTTTAGGAGAAGCGATTTTTTTAGCTTACAGTGAGTGGCAAAATTATTCGTATAAATGGAGGTGTTGATGCTTTTCGGAGCTTTTTGGAAATCACATACATTTGCAAAACATTTTTTTTAACTACACGAAGAGCGCACTTACGTACTGTGCTATATACTATAAGCCATTGTAGCATTAGTTCGAGTTTTTTTTGTGTATCGAATACAGACACTCGAAATCTGTTCAATAAAATTATGAGGAAATTTGAATATGAAAACAAGTTTCAAAACGCAATATTGAAACACTTTTTTTTTTAATATAATTTTTCTTTTTCTTTTAAATATAAAAATTAAAAAAACTAAAGATTATTTTAACTAGAGCTGCAAGTCCGGAAGGTTTCTAAAATTTAAAAAAAAGTTTCGTAAAATTTGTTTTCTTGTTATTGGATTCATATCATATATATTATTTCTGTAAGGTCTTTTTGTGTTAGTTCCTCATTTTCTGCTCTCATTTGGAACTAATATTAATAAATAAGGTATCGTTTTAAAGGTGGGGGTTAGCTCTACATGCAAAACCATGTTTTAATTAGCGGAGTGCTTCTGTTTAAGCGTATTTTATAAAAATGAATTCTTTAAAATAAACGATTGTGAATGTACAAAAAAATCAATTTGTACTGCAACGCTATTGTGACTGTGACATTCACATGCCTCGCGATATCTACATTTGAATACTAAGACTCAACAGTGCTAGCATAATTAAAGGCATTGCGAATATCACAGCGCTCAACGCACTGCGAGCGCGCCATCTACACTTGAACATTGCTAAAATAAGTGAATAAGACTGCGTTCACATTGGGTCATAAACTCGAGTTAAAGGGACACTTTTTGAGTTAAGTCATATTGATGTTGTCAATCAACTCAAGGTTATGGCTCAATGTGAATGTAATATAAGTGGTAAAATTTCAAATAGCTGTTTGGGCATATTTGTATAATTTTTGGTGGTCCACAACAAGTGTGGCTGAAAATCTTTTTTTATAATTTGAGAAAAAGGTTTGAAAAATCCTTGACCTGGACTTATAAAAGGTTTCAAACCATTTTTGCGCGCACGGGTCCGCCTAGTAAATTTATAAAAGTCTCGTAAAGCTTATAAAACTCATATATATGTATGTCACTTTACGTACAAGTTTACGAGCTTTAAATGGCTTAAAAGCTTCACGGGCTTTATTATTACAACTAGTAAGCTACAATAGTCAGAGTGAAGAAATGTAGCCCCCGTTTTGGTCAAGCTTAGACAATTAATTTTTCTATCATCCTAGGACTAGCAGCCACAATTAATTTCTATGACTTTTTTGAAAACAGTCCTGTTATAACTTGAAAATCCAGACTTTTATTTTTTCTCGCCAGCAAACAAAAGCTATCATAGGCGAGATAATTTTAAGGACAGAATAAAAGTCATTCTCAATAACTAACAAACCGCTAATTTTAATTGAATACATTCGTCGTCAATTATTAATTCAGATGAGCGGTTTTATAGCTATTGAAAAGAACTTGTTTTATGTCCTTAAAAATAACACACCAAAGATAACTTTTATTGTTCCAGAATAATTTTTTCTTTGCACTTTTATTTTAAAAGAAATAAAATTTCTAAAGCGTTCGCTTCGAAGCTGTTTCCACTGGTCAGGGCGTATTTTGATATTTTTTATTTTAGGAAATTTTTCGGATGTTTAAATCCTTTTTTAAGTTTTGTGGACCCCTTCTTCGGCGCTCATGGAATCACTTTATTGCTATTTTGGAATCGTGTTTCGGTGCTTACAGAATCCGTTTTCGTCTTTTCAAGTTGTTTAAAATCGGGTTTTGGTTCATTTAGAATCGCTCTTCTGTTACGTAAGAAACGGGATCGCACTGTCGAGTATCTGGGTTATGTTCATAGCTTGCGTGCAGTTAGCACAATTTATTCGCGAATACTTTTGACTCACTGTCTTTAAGAGCTGTAGTGGGAGGGGAAGTGGGTGAGTAGCTGAGAGGTAGAATAATTTAATATGCGCCTGTGTGTGTGTAGTGGGGGTTTGACATTAATATGTGACCAGCAATGATAGTATTATCAGCAATTGCGCTACTTGAAAGAAGCCAATTTGTCAGCAACAACAACAACAAACACAAGTGAAAACACCAAAGTCAGAGCTAGGAGCAGCACCAACAAAAACAACTGCAGTCATACGACTATAAAAAGTAGCCACACGAAGAGCAATAAAGAAAGCATTCAAATGACCAGCAAGAGGAAGTGAAGACGACGAAGTGAATCTTTTATTGTCAGGCGTGGAATGTCATTTGCGAAACGCAAGCAATTGAAGAGAAATGCTATTTAGTATTTATAAAGGAGGAATTGGATGTAAGCGCTGGGTTAGCGAAAGGGCGTGGTGCGTGGGTGGGTGCATAACGGGGCCGACATTAAAATGAAAATGCCGCACATTAAATTCATCCCAATTAGGCGAAGCAACAACACCAATAGACAATTGCTACAATGGCAGCTCGTAATCCACACTTGAAAACGGTCAGCGGCATTTATACCTCCGCCTCACTTTTGTCATCTCTCTCGCTCAACACCCTACGCGGCAATTGTGCTTTGAAGAAGATGAACACATATCAGTTTTTGTTGAAAAGGAAATGCATCATCAGCAATTCACATTCAATGTAGCTCGAAAATTAAAACGAATTGGTTTGAATTGACAAATACGTGTTGGGAGCAGAAAGAGTGAAAGGAGGAGGGGGGGAGGAATTAATAGGAAAACGCTAGGAGTGTCAAATAGTGAGGTAAAGCGGTGTGAATAGCAAAATGGTGGCAAAAAAACGCTGCGAATAGATAGGCATCCAGCAATAGCACGTTTGTGACCGGATAAGCGCATGAGCTGCGTGGTGAGGATGTATTTCGTATGTAATAAGACTAATTAGAGTGGGCACAGGGACTCTCATTTTCAAGAGAGAGGAGACATACGTGTGAATTAAATGGAAAAGGAAATTTGCTGACTTCTTTGCAAAATTATTTAAAAAAAAAAAATACATAACTCAAGCAATGCATTGAATGTAGGATGGGTGGTACGGGGTTTCGGTCAGGAGCTATACAAAAGCGAGTTGGTTATGTTCCCAGGTATACTACATACTACTACTGCTAAGCTTTAGGCAATGAAATCAAGCCAAGTGTGGAATGATTTACACTGGAAAGTCATATCAAGCTAGGGAAAGTTTGGGAGATTCAAATTTCTAATTTATTTGGATAAAAAATTCATGGAACTCACCAGGAAGTGTCGGAGAAGTGGTAAGTGACTATCGGCCTTTTGCTTGAGACATATCCACACTATGAGCTTCCTGTAAAATTTTGATTCAGGGAACAGATGTGTTCCAAAATTCTATTCTTGGGATAGTGCAACTCTCGTAAAAAGCAGCTGAAGACTCGAAACTGACAAACGAAGACGTTCCATATATTTCAAACTTGCTCCAGTTACCTGCGATTAATACTATGGTGCTAACTAAATAAATGGCCGCTCTTCTTCCTACTCTAAAAAAAGCAGCACTGTCTTGTTCATCATTAAACTACATACATTATTTACAAAAAACTAAGAAAAGTCTCTCCATTAGCAGTGGACGTGGCTTACAACATATATGCTTTTAATCTTTCTGAAAGATATTGGACACCAATGTGCAAAACTTGGTTTCGGTAGGTCCATCCGTTTCTGAGAAATTGAGTTCTGTCCCACTCTCCAGTGTGTGAAGGAAGAGTTTCTTGGAAATTTAATTCATTAATTTCAGCGGGTGCTCCGCCGTCCCTCGCACAGAGCACGTCAGGTTACCAATCGTAAAACCCTTAAGGGAAATCATTTTTGAGGGCTGTAAGTGATCTGATGTGAGACAAATACTTTTAAAATTTATTTAAGTGCACAACAATTCAGAAAACCGGGCATTAGTCTGTCCCTCTTCCTGTATATGGTTAGGTGCCCACCTCGTTGAGTTCTAAAGGAGTACAAAATCTCCCAAAATCTCGCAACAACTACTAAAATACATTCTTTGCTTTTCTGCTTAACCAGGGGTTCTCCCCCCATTTTCCTTCTGCACCATTGTAATTGCAAGTAATTTTCTGCTTGACGCGTCATCAACTTGAAAAGCTTTGGTACACGGAAAGAGTATCTGCAATATTGCAGGAAAATTGTTTTCGCATAATTAAACTGCTGCTGTGATATTGCAAAGCAAAATATTAACGAGTAAAAATTAAAAACAGGAATAAACAAAATATAAATAAAAACAAATAAATTTGCTTGCAATTGGTGGCATCAAAGGATGAACTTTGAAAGTATCATTACATAGCGAGAAATTTAGTTTGAAACTAAGTTTTTGAACTATGTTTTAAATGAGAGCTTTCGCTCTCAATATACGTATTATAAATTGAGAGAGAAAAAGGAAAAGGAGAGAGAAAAATGGAGCGAGATAGTGAGACAATGGTAGTACTAGAGAGAGAGTGGAAATTCGGCATGAATAGAAAGAGGGAGGCTAGAGGCAGATGAAAATTCGTTGGTATTTTAAAAAATTTCTTAGACGCTTAGAATTAAAAACGACTGAGACTGTCAACAATTTTTCAGATTCAGAAGTGGCGATTGAACTCTTCCTACTTTTTTTATAAAATTTAATATATAGATATTCACTAAATCCAACAAGACAGCTTTATTAGGGAAAGAAAAAAGTGGTTGACGTGGTGAGACAGAGGCTTCTCATTGATAATGCGATTACAGCCACTTCTCAATAAAAAATACCATTTGAGAGAGCTTACGATTTCGGGAGCAGGAAGCCTACTGTTTGGTTACGATAACAGCTCTAAGTACTGCACCTTGTAGCGAAACCGAGGGCCATAAAGAATATTAAACCTTTTAAGGTGGTCTTCATTGTGGGTATGCAAGCACTATAAAAGGTTTGAACTTCGGTTAGCGACATCAAAAAAAGGAGTGAAGCAATTCGATTTTTTCATTACAGATTCCATCTCTTAAAATCAATTTACTAAAGCTGGTGCGCTATATGGGATATAGATCTAGATATTTTAAAATTCATTACGATCCTAAAATTCCAAACCACGTTGATCAAAGTAGCTTGCTCAAGGTTCAAGAGTAAGACAAGCTAATCTTTCGCTCCTACCCTAGTTCATATAGGAAAGTATCGTGCCCTTAGCGACATTTTTATTCTTGTACATACTTTCTCTGTACCGCACAAGTGCTGCTGTGAGTAGAGCTTGTGCAACTTTTCAAGCCAATCTGACTTATATATTTTGATCCACAGAGGGTAGGCGAGCCTGTATATATCCGCGGCTATCCATGACAGTCGTAAGAGGCGACTAAAGTCCACTATTCGAAAGTTCGCTCCAAAGGAGGTCGGGCTGGTAAGGGAGGAAGGTCATATTCATATCCAGCAAAGGACATTGGTAATATTCCTTCAGATCTTCGGTGGGTATTTCGATGCTACAAGCAAACATCTTTTAAACACTCCCATTTCAGTCTTGCCTTTGAACTTTTTTCCGTGTACTGCACTCGAACAAGCAAGCACCAACCCAATGTACACCATGTCAAAGTGTTAAGGACACGTTGTTGGCAGCTCATTAATAAACTTGCAAGTGACAATTTCCCCGAAAACTTGACTCAAAGCAACGTAGTCACGCAAAGGACCGCATTAAGACAGCAAGATTTGCAAAGCGGTAGCAACAGAGTGACGCCTCGTAAATACTGGACACCTCGCTGGCAAAAGCAAACACAGCAAAGGTGAAACTTTGTCCTGCTAAAGACTAAAAGCTTACGAAGATGTGCATACAAGTGCATGACCAGATTTAATTGGACACACACTAAGGACCCTCTTCTGTGCGCACTGCAATTTCAGCATGCTTGAGCGCCTTTAAGCCGCTGTTCAGCCTACAAATACTGGGTTTTCTCCTTGTAGGACCTGTGTCCTCTGAGCAATTGTCCAGCACTTTTGCAAGCTCTAATGACACCGGCTGGTTACTTGGCTTGTCTTGCCTTCATTTCGTAAATCAGTTTCCTTGCTGTTCTTATTAGTTTTGCTTGTTGGTCTTGTCAAGTTGTCTCACAAGTGTCAGTTGACTGTCCAACAACGCCGGTCAAACTTAGTAATAAGTTTCCTAGAAGTACGATTATGTGTGCGGGTGTAAGTTGTTGCGTCGTACTTAGAGCTCACTCATAGTGCGTTCTTCACTTGAGGCATTTTATATGATTTTCATGTTCAGTTTTTTTCTTGTCTCAATTCCAAACTTGCAAGTCAAAGTTTTTGAAAGATTAAAATCTTAGAATTACTGGCACATAGTTTACTTTTAAAGAGAATTTAATTTAGCATATTTGAGTTTGTGGGGTAAGTATTAGGGCAGGAACAAGGATAATTAAGCGAGTTTGGATTTGGATAAACTCTCAATACTCTCTTTCAAGGGGAGCGGCGCGGGCAATAAGGTGGCCACTAGATACTGGCTAGCTCTGCTTTTTTATTTAGCTATGCAAAAGAAACAGTTAGTCGGAAGCTGAAAGTAAGTAAACAGGTGAATTTTCACAGAGGAGAATAAACAGGTTACAGGTACCCGTTCAACCAAGCTTCACCCAGCATTTTCCGAAGTTTCCGTATAATTTAGTTTCTTCTAGATGCGCGTAAGTAAATAAATTTGGTTGAAGTGATTTCGAGAGAATAGCTCTTATATAAATATATTTAATACGATTAGGTGGCAGCCCTAGTTAGTAACACACGTAAAGGGTGTTTTTTTTTAGGGGTATAGAACTTCGAATTGAAATAAAACACAAGAAAATCGTTTTAAGGTCCATCTTTGGAAGGATAATTTTATGCCATTAATGTTTAAATATGATTTCGGGCATGTGGCCGCCGCGGCTGGCTCGAATAAAGCCAATTCTACAGGTCCAATTTTCAACCACTTTTTCGAGCATATGGGGCCGTATGTCGGCAATAACGCCACGAATGTTGGCTTCCAATTCCCCTAATGTTTCTGGTTTGTTGGTGTAGACGAGCGACTTCACATATCCCCAAAGAAAATAATCCAATGGTGTCAAATCACACGACCTTGGTGGCCAATTGACAGGTCCATTCCGCGAAATTATGCGCTCATCGAATGTTTCCTTCAATAAATCGATTGTGACGTGCGCTGTGTGGCATGTAGCGCCGTCTTGTTGGAACCACAACTCATCCACATTCATGCCATCCAATTCGGGAACAAAATAGTCGGTTATCATGGCTCTATACCGGTCTCCATTAACGGTAGCTGCCTCTCCAGCATTATTGCGGAAGAAGTATGGCCCAATGACTCCACCAGCCCATAGAGCACACCAAACAGTCAGTTTTTGTGGATGTAATGGCGTTTCAAGGGTCTCATGTGGATTCTCTTCACTCCAAATGCGGCAATTTTGCTTGTTGACGTAGCCATTCAACCAAAAATGAGCCTCATCACTGACCAAAATTTTGCGATGAAAATCAGCATCGAAATCAATCTCATTTTCGGCCCATACACCAAAATCACGACGCATTGCATGGTCTCGCGGCTTTAATTCTTGCACAAGCTGGATCTTGTAAGGTCGCAAGCCAAGATCTTTGCGCAAAATCTTCCATAAAGTTGATGGACAAAGCTCCAATTGCTGTGCACGGTGGCGAATCGATTCATTCGGGTCCTCTTCAACACTTTGCTCTACAGCGGCAATTGTTTCTTCGGTGCGCACTGTTCGACGTCTCTGCGGATGCGTATTATCACATAGAGTAAACGTAGTGCGAAAACGATCCATGGTTAACCGAATTAATTGCTCTGATGGACGATTATGTCGACCATAAAATGGACGGAGCTCACGGTAAACTTCGCGAACTGAACCATTATTTTCGAAATAAATTTGCACGATTTGCAAGCGTTGTTCTTTTGTCAACCTGTTCATGATGAAATGGCAAACCAAACTGAACATAAATGACATTAGAGTTGCCAGATTTGACCACAAAATGCCAGTTTTATCTCTATTCGAAAAACAAACCTGTAAAAAAAACACCCTGTATAAATATTTTCAAATAGGTGGCAACTCTCCATAAACTTCCTAAGTTGCAACATAGAAGTAGAAGAGCTTGCTGCGTATATTGCCTTAACTGAATAGCTGATCTAATAGTTCGAGTCGTTTTATTGATAGCAGATACATGGCAAGGCTGGATAAAAAACTTGAGTGGCAACACTTGAGAAAAAGAGTGGAAATATAAGTATACCAATAAGACTTATATGTCAGAGTTTGCACTGAAACTTCCGCGTTTTATGAAGTGACTCAGTGGGCTAATTGCTTCGGTTGTCGGGCTAAGTTTTTCCTTATGTGCTTTTATATATTCCTATGATCTCCTTGGAATATCTATTAGGTGAATAAAATCATTTGCAAGATATTCGGATTAGCATCGAAATGAGCTACATCCCGAGGACATGAAATATTGTCATACTCATCTTTATTGCTAAGAAGCATGGCCTCAAGTGAACTTCCTAACAATTTCAGGCCAACAGCTTTTCGGCGTGCTTAATGAAACCCTTGCTTATTACATAGGGGGCAAGGTTCAGCGGGGACACCTATCTGCAACTCAGCATATCTACTGCAATTATGTTCAGCGGGTCTCAAATGTTGCACATATAAAGCACAAGAAATTCTCATTGGGCGCCTTTGTGGGCATCCAAGGGACATTGAGTGTGGATTGTGGTCGGAAAAGAGTTTCGTCTTGTTGATCTCCGAGGCAGTGTATTGGATTGTTCGCCTATAAGGTAAATGACCTGGTGAGCTAGTAGAACATTTCTGGGCGTAGTGACTAGGTTGGGATAGTCATCAGGACTAACAGTCAACCCGAAGAAAAGGTAACTAGCTTCTGCCTGGGATGAACCTCCAGTTCAATGATTTCGATATTAATGGGAAATTCATCTACCGCATTCATATAATTCGTGCATAACTTTTGTAACTCAATTTACATACCTATTGTTTCTTATAATTTCCCTCATTATTACACAAATTGCTAGTAAATGCGCCATTCTCTCAAATTCTGTGAAAATAAAAAATCTTTTTAGAGTTTAATAAATTTTATTCCGAATGCAAATTTCTAAAACGCCCATTTAGTTCCGCTGATAAAAATCCCCCGAAGAAATAAGCCGCTTACACCCAACCCGCACAGCAATCAAATTTCGGTTTACAATTTCGCCAACGCCCATCAAAATAATATGATATTTAAATACTATCAAGAACTATGAGAATGGAACGCCCAAAAACAAATGTGAACGGCTGTGACCGAGAGTGAGTAGCAGCGCACAGTATGTCATGAATGAAACTGTGCTTTGAAAATTTAGCAAATACAACAACAGTGCGTGCGTGCCAAAATTTCTCTGATGAGTGAAGTCTAGCAGCTTCCGAAATTGATCTATAAGAAAAGCTATGGCAGTTGTCTCTAAACATTTTTCCTACTCTATTCAATCAAAAAACTTTTAATAATTAATTAAAATGATTATTAATAAATAAAAACAATAATAATTTTCATAAAAATTGAAAAAGTGAAAAATTATTATTCTTGGCCTTGAGCTCGTTTCATGCATACTTCAAATACAACAACCACAATGAATATAAGCATGCGCGGTTTCAGGGGGGACCAGGGGGAAAGGGCCCCCCCAATCGTAATTTGTTCTGTTATCTAATTTAATTGAGAACTATTATTCTCATCTTCCATAATATAGCCCTTCCTGTCTGTTCTTGAGGCGGGTTCTTGTGAGTTTTGGGCTAGTGAACATTGAGGTGGTACATCGCATACTGAAGGTCTCATGTACAAGTAACATCAAAAGGGGTCGGCGTCGCTTTCAATAGTGATCGCAAGCTCTCAGAGTGTACTTCTTTAATGAAAGCTTCTCAGCTAAAAATCATTTAACTTACAAGATGCCATAAGAAGTCGCCATAAATCAGCGAGGACGGTCAATATTAATGAGCAGAAGGAGACGTGATACCACAAAAAGGAAGAAAAAGCTCAGCCTTAATCTCCTCTGAGGTTTATCCAGTCAGATTACTTACTCAAATGCCGCTTAACCGTTTAAATAGTTTCGACCGTCCAGTCGCTTTTTGGCTCTGAGAACGTGGTGGAAATAGTGGTCTCCCTCTTTCCCTGTTCCATCCGTTGCTGCCTGTGTGAATATCTTCTGGGGATGGATCATCTTCATTCATTCACTCTATAACGCGTCAAATTATTATTAATAAACCTTTTTTTCCTAAATCAAATCAGCCTCCTTTAGCGAGCCAACATATTGGGGAGTTAGGGAACTTTAGTAAGGGATTGAAGTGTTGTTGTCCTGATTCGAAAATTGACAATCTTAGACAGTGTACCTCATTTTTGGGCCACTTGGGCCACTGGCTTAGTAAATGGTTTAAAGTCATGGTGACGTCAATATCACGCTCAGAATACCCTTTTTTCCGAAAAATCACGAGTTGGCCTATCTCTAACATAAAGCTGACGAATTAAAAATAAAACCCACTTCAACACCTTCGAAATTTTTTCCAATAAAGCTTGTGCTTGCACCACTGTGCAGCCTGGCGCAACAGGAGCTGCTGATCAACTGCGCTGTTGAGATTTGCTGATCGAGCAACCGACCGCTTTGCGATTCAAAAAATCTGCATGTGAACGCCCTATTTATTTTCTATTTTTGTTGTTTCTGTATTCTTTTTATTGCGCTACCGGCTTTTATTATTTAAATGACGCAGGTTCCCACGAATAAAACAAAAAACTCGATTTCAAAGTGATCCTTATTTTTTTTCTTTTTGAATTTCTCGTTTCTTGCCAAGGCAATACTATTTTTTCCATTCCAATTTCAAGGATAATTACAGTTTTGAATTTACGCTCAGATTGTAAGATAAGAAAGCGGTCGAGCCAAATACACAACAAACAACAACAAAGCAGAAACGGTCAGTAGCAGCTACAGCAACAACAGTACTTAACTACGAAGCGGTACTTTTGCTCGTATCGTAAGATCGATATATTTTTGTAGGGATTGAGTTGCGTAGGGATGGATGGACGGACGGACGATAAACGGAATCTACATTGCTTAAATGAAGGCGGGCTAGTGAGGCTGGTTTCGTTAGCGAAATTTTATATTTTACACACAATTTCATAAATTTCATCAAATGTGACAGTTGATGTTGTTGCAGCTACTGTTGTTGTTTTGTCAGGATCTAATTGCAAGTATAAGTAAAATCAACAACAACAATAACGTCTACAACAAAAGCCAGTAATATGAAATTAATCGACCCTTTTTTGCTGCAAAATTTGGCATTTGTTCTCAGTCGCAAGACTGTATAGAAGATTGAGCGAAGTAAGGAGGGATATTGGAATCAGTAGTCGTCAAAAAAGTAGATGGTGGCATTCGAATTGTACAGCTCTTGTGTATGCATATTCGCTTGTAATTGGACTAGGAGGCACGCACCGCAAGTTTTCGGGTATTTACAGCAATCAAGATGCTCTGCTGTGTTTGGAATCTGCAGGGTTTGTACCGGAAAATGTGTCTCGGATTACATTCGTACAACCAGCTTGGCAGCGTACTCAACGCACTGAGTGACTTGAGCGTAGTCGAGATGGTGATCTATAAATCGTGAAAAAATTAAAACTCCCGGGATTGATCGAATTAAATACCGAAACGAATTTAAAGAGAGGTGACAGAAAAATATTGCATTGCTTTTTTTTATAGGCGGTAAGTTTGGATATTCTTCCAACTCCAGACTTCCTCGATAATGCGGCAAAAATATCCCAGAAATTTTGATTAACTCGCACTGCCATAGGTGGGATCTTGTGATACTGTGTATTAATGCTGTGTAAAGCCCTTGCTCATAGTATTAGCGCCAGAAAACTGGCCTGGGTATTGGCGCCATTGAATATATGAAACACATCAAATTTCATAACGAAACTGCATCTTAAAAATCTAGTTTTAGTTCAAATATAAAATGTTTCCCAAGTATCGGGATCACCCATCAACTCTGTTATGGACATCTCCAGAGCAAAGAAGAGCATAGTTTTTATTGGCAAAAACGGCAAAAATTTTTATAAAAAGCGAATTGAAAGTTTGAGGAGGCTCCTTCAAACTACTGTGGGACTGCTCGTTTTTTTTTTGAATACTTGAAAAAACGTAAGACGCAATGGTGGCTGTGCTACACTACCTACCTGCGATTAGGGAAGTTTACTTGAACTAACTTCGCATGCGCGTTTGCGTTGTTGATGTTGGCATTGTGAAGGAATGCTGCTTCAGGTGTTCATCCGCTTTACTTTTACCAGCTCAAAGAGTATTCGTTCAAGTTTTTCGCCCTCTTTTTTGTTATTTGCTGCTTAATTGTTGCTTCATAATTATGGCTTTGCTCTTGCGATCGCGCAAGGTTTCAATTTCTTAATCCGTCAGCAATTGAGCGGAATTGATATTTTATGCGAATGATTTAAGATTGGCAGTACTGATTGGCATTGAAATAAATATTGAATTTCCGTGCGGTGTGTGCATTACTTAGTTGGCGCCGAGTTTCGGAGCTTGCAATTTCAAACGTTCTCAAATCCATATCTGCCATTATCTGTAGTAATTATTGCATTTCCTGGTAGCCAACTGACCTAATCCTGTTTACTAGATTTTGCTGATGTACTTACATACTGTACACGCACACATACTTGCATTCCGGCAACATTTCACGCTTAAAATCGCATGTTTCCTCAGCCATATCCTTTAATGGCTTTGTTATTTATGTAGTTACAGGCTACAGCATCGGTTAGCGCGTCTCATCAGCCGTCAACCAACTGCCGCCATGCGTGCTTTCATTCATTGCAGTCGCACATTTCCGCAACGGAAGTGCATTTCGACAGAATGACATTTCCATGGACGTGTGACATTTGGTGTGGCGCTCTGTCATTGCGTGGAACAATTGTTGTTTGTGTCGGTCGTTGTAGGGTTAAAGCTTTGTATGCGATATGAGAGTTAACTTCGAGGAGTAACCCCAGCCTACCTTGGAAGTTTGAATATTGTTTGTCGAGTACCTTGGCGGCAGAACTTTGCTAGTTATTTTTCGAGGTTGACGTATAGCTAAGTTTGTTCTAGATACTCACCCACAAAGCCATTCCGGTAGCTTTTATTAACAGCAGTGGAGCTTTACAGAAATAGATGCCAAATACATATCGATATTAAGATAACAGTCAATATCATATCGCCTGAGATATAATATTGACGATTCCACCTATTCAAGAAACATAATCTAACCCTCAGGCTGGTGACGCAATGTGATTTGAAATAATAAGTAAAATAAAATAAAGTAAAATAAAAAAATAAAAATAAAATAAAATAAAACAAAATCAAAAAAAATTAAATATAATAATTTCCATCTCGGCTGGGTAACAGCAGCATGGAAGTGGATGATGGTCACTGTCTTACAGCCAGATCCATCTTTTGCAAGCACAGGAAAGCCTGTAGGAAAGTTCTAAGCTCATAAAGTCATGAACTATAATTTCAATCTAAGGGCTGGAATCAGCACAAAAAATCTCGTTTTTAGGGGACTATTCAAAAAACTGATAACGGAACTCCAAAATAATAAAAAAAAATCAGAAACAGCAACAACACAAGACGAAATATGCCACATGCAACATAGCATGACTACGGCTTCCATATTTAACGAATCTCTAAATCTGTGTGGAAGTGAATGGGTTCGTGCGTCAGAGCAACAACATGGCGTTACTCATTACGCCAAAAACAAAAGCAAAAAATTCAAACATATCCACGTACATAAGGTTTAGCTAAAGAAGGAGGCGCAGAAAAACTTTAGCTTGAATTCGCGCAATGGAGGTAATAGCACCGAAAAAAGGTAAAAACAACAACAACATCGACAACATGTGGTCCGGTCACATAAAATATGCGAAATGCGAAAAAACAATAAAAAATATTTAGCAAATAGGATTGGAGGTATGGACACTCCCTTTGGCCCAGCGCCAGAAGTATGCGCCAACAAGCAGCAAGAGCAAAAACAAGATATGAGAACAACAACATCAACTTAAACCGTGACT
Source organism: Merzomyia westermanni (assembly GCA_949987695.1). NCBI lineage: Eukaryota > Metazoa > Arthropoda > Insecta > Diptera > Tephritidae > Merzomyia > Merzomyia westermanni. Next base: position 198,904,120 of record OX465289.1, on the reverse strand, counting down.
AACTAAGTATGTGGCAAAGGGCAGTAACGAATGAACCAAAAAACAAAAAAAAAATTCGAATAATTTATGGGGAAAAGCAAACTACGAAAGTTGCCAAATTGTTTCTGCTTGTTAAAAGGGTGTTACTTTTGGTAGTGTTTAGGTTCGAAGAAGCAATAATAGCTAAAGCTTACATATCGCCACCCTCTTGCCAGAAGCTTTAATGTGCTAAAATTAAAATATTTAGAAATCTAGTCCAAAAGTTATGACCATAGATATGAAGATTTCGCTTTCAAAGTATGGACCGACTCCATTGCACATCCGAGTGTGAACGACTTTCCGAATACCATCTTCTAGGTTAGGTTCGGTTATCTTATATGGCTGGCACCAATTAAAGGCTCTACAAGCCAGATTCGTCTAAAACTATATTTCTGTTTTTTTAGTCACTAAGGCTTTAAGATATGGTATTTGATGGATCTGAGCCAGTTCGTCTGAAATTCTCAATCAATGGAGCCGACTTAACTTCCTTTTTATAAACGCAAAAAATAAAAAATCTTGGCTATCTTAGCTTACATAGTCAATTCTTTGAGCGAATAGCATCTTGCAAGGCTTGAAAAAAGCAGTCTGTGGAAGACGTCAGCAAATTTGTTTTCGGATTGTTAGATCGTTTTCAGCTTGATGGTAGGGTTATGGGGAGGGAAAGACATATTCTATGTATTCATTGGACTTAGCATGCAATTCAGGCTGCTGAAACACTAAGCCCTCTTCCTAGTTGTTGACGCCGCCATCGAAGAATGGGAAATGGATGCTATCCAGTCCTATCTCGTTTAAAGTGTTTGATGGTTGCTCGCATAGAACAGTGACATTTAAAGCACTGAACTTCACAGTGATGTGGACGACGGAGGTCCGTCACTGTCTAACCAGATTCCCGATTTCCCAGACCTATTTCACAAACTGTCTCGCCTCGACGACTTACCGACATCTCTAGCAACTTTCTAGCACCAAGCTCTTAGCAGAGTTCGTTGGAATCGCTCTAATATATGGGAATAATTGCTCTGTGTCCTTACACACTAGCCAAAAGCATTTGTGGCAGCCTTAAGGAGAGCAACTATAAGCCAGAAATTGGCGACCTATTTATAGAGACCATTCCTATTAACATTAAGGTGTAGGGAGCTGTGGTCAGAAAATGTAATGCCATTTGGAACCAATATTGTTTGCTGTCGGCGCATGCATTCATGGAAGGAGAGGTGGTGGACGAAACAGGGCTATACTGATGTTAGCAGGGATTTGACAGATATGAATCCGGTACGCTCCGGTAAAATCACCTTGCGCCACCATCCCGACTGCGGTGGTATCGTTTTCGTTGACTCTGGAATCGGGGTCGATGTGGATTCTAGGTGCCTCTTACGGCAGGCATACCTACCTTGAGCATATTCAAACCTCCTATCCCGCAGGGGACGATTATTGTCTTTTGCTAGAACCAAAACTTTTCAGCTGCCTAACATTACATCAACTTGGGGGTCAACTAATCCTGAATAATGGGTTGTTGGTGATCACGAAAGCTTTGGGAATGACTGCTCCTGCCAGGAGTGACTGGAGGACTTTAAGACCAAAATATCTTTCAAGTTTGATGCCATATAATACGATATTCCGAGAATCTGCGACTCAAATTCTGCACCCTTTACCATACTCCAACAGTGCACAAGTTGTATGAGTTCGCTGATGTCTTCGCAAATCTCCGTCCTTCATAATAAACTCTAAGACTGTCACAAAAAAAATACCGTTGCAGGGTTTCATCGGCACTATCACTAACGGCATGCTGAACTCCCCTCCTTACTCTGTCGCATCTAATACTTAATCCTAAGTTTCACGCGCAAATTCATACAAGCCCACACAAACACTCTATTCCACGCCATTGGCTTGGTGTAGCATATGCAAACACCTTGACGGATCTAGCTGCCACAATTCCATATCCACAGTGCCAAAGCTTACTTCAGCCAACTGCCAACTGGTGCAGATGCGGCAATGGCAACTATGGCAATACAACAAAAGCATGGATGCTGAGATGGCGAGAGAGAGCGGTAAAGCTACAGCTGGACGGACAGAAGATGCAAACGAGTTTGACAACAACAAGAAATAAGAAACCTTCTCTGCGTAGTTTGAGAGTTGCGAAAGTTGCTGGAAGCAGTAAAGCAACTGGATTTGCAAACTACGTGGACTGGGCAGTTGCTTGAAAACCCATTTTGTATTTGCAAAAAACAACAAAGTCTGGGAGTTAGCAAATCGTAGTCTCATTCGCGCGCTCGGTTACAGTCGCCACTACAAAATGCACTTCAGCTAACACTTTGGTGCTGCCACAAATTTATTGGTGCTATGCAGCCGCTGTGTGCTATGGACTTGGCAGTTTTTGAATGTTTGTATATATTTGTTGGTCTTAATCAGTCTTCGTGTGTGCTTTAGAAGCTTAGATAAGCTTAAGCACTTGGGGTCTGTCTGTGTCGATGTCAGCCATGCTCATAAATAGTGTTGGTGCGCTCCACCCACTCAACAGTGGGAAAGGGCTTTAGTGGCACTTACTTGTGTGGCTAAGGTGGTGAAAAAGATTGTGATTTTTATAGTTGGAAGCATTTTTCCTCCATCATAACAGCTCAAAGCGTGAGTGGATGACGGTGATATTCGTGTGGCATGAAGTTATCACACAAACTCGTGCCTACTTACTAGTAGAGGGTGGATTATACGAGGCCTACAGCTGGATATCAATTCAAGGCAAATGAGATATATACCCACATATTGCCAGTTGAACATCCCTAAGCCTTATCATCGAATCTCGTAAATGATAAGTTTATTCCTAGGAAGGTAAAAGGACGATTTTGTGGACAAACGGCATCCATGTGGATTTTAATTACCTCTTGTTACAGCCATTCCTACTTTGGGTATGTTGTAAGCCCCCCCTCACCTGTAGACAATACTACTTTCCAGCAACTAGCATGTAAATACTGGTGTTACCCTACGGCTAACGAAGCGGAAACCTTCTACAGTCGTCCACCGCTTTCTACATTCTTTTCCCCACCCATACAAAATCACGTTCTTCATACACAAGGGTGAGTCCAACGAAACCTGCCGAGCTCAAGATCGGAGCGTTAGAGGGACTCACCCAGCTTTTATTTAGCACAGAAGAACCTTCTGTCCTATAATATAACTATACCGCTGGTAATCTCTAATCCTGATATTTCGAGAAGTAGGGTTTTGAAAGCCTGGCTAACCCATGGATCATGACAAGTGAGCCTCGATTGAAAGAAGAAAGACCTGTGTTAGTACTATATGGGTATTAAACGAAGGGTTCCAATGAGTACTGCAATCAGATAATTTGCTCCATATCTCAACGCTTTTCGAAAATACAATGATTTGCGGTGGAGAGAAATAAAACTAAAACAAAAAAAAAGTTGGCTAGATACGTATTTAAAATTGCTTGTAAATATTTTAGAATTTTGACGAACGAGAATTTGCATGATAGGAGGTTTTTTGAGATGTGTGGTTATGCAGTAGTGATGTTGCCGACCTTCTACTACGTTCTCGGAACCTCGCAGCATCCGATTGCCACGACCTTCGTTATACCACGAAGCAGTATCTCTCAACGAACAAAGGTCACATTCTCTTAGTCGCTCAACATGGCTCTCCTGAAGTGTGGCTTTATTCACACAACAGCGGGTTCTATCGTACCGCAATGACGAGGATTTAATCCGACCAAGGGCGGTTATATCGATGGAATCCTGTATAACCCGTCTAACTCCGATGCATGGCTCAAAAACTTGAAGGCTTCCAGAAAAATATGGAAGAAAACATGAAGTATTCGAGAGAAGTCCTTTTTAATTCGTCATTTAATTTTTTACTGAATCGTCCTATCAAATGTTTCGATTGTTATCTGCTGAACGATTTCCGCTTTCAATTCAAGATATCGATAAATAAAATTTAAAATGTCCCATCCGACTCAGCTGAGTTTAAAATCATTTCCGTTACATCCCTAATACTAAGAATGGTTTGTATGTACGCTTAATTTAGAAATGTGACGGCACAAAGAGGGGGGCAGTAAAAAAATATATGAGCTTGTGGATTTGCATTTGTTGTTGGTGTATATTACATGCTCCAAAATATATTTATACCCAATAAAAAATTTAGACCTCATTTCGTTATATCAAAACAAGTGTAGAGAAAAACAAAGAAGAATATTATATTGTTGATTTCAGCATGATTAGTGTTGGATCAGCATGAACGGCCTGTTACCAGAAAACCTTCTATCAAAGTTTTTTTTTATTTTTACTATAAGTGTCATACCCATTTCGGTCTTGGTTTAATTTTATCTCTTCGCCACAGCCGTACGTATAGGACTGATGAGACATTTAAGGAATTAAAGTAGGTACAATGCCCTTATTATAAGGCTTATAAAGGACTGCTGCATATATTATCATCGCTATATTATATGGTATAACGGTTACCAGAATAACCCACTTGCTGTCGTATTTCTTTGACATCATATTGACTTACACACATTTTTCCGGGGTATACATGTACATACCCATTTACATACTACCCTGCAAAAAATCGTGGGACTGATCTCTAAAGAGAGTGATCCGGGATCAATAAATTTCGTCTACAGGGGGCTACAATAGTTGGAAAAAGTCGGTTTTAATTTCTGAAGCCTACTTTAAGGTGTTGAAAGTAAACTTGTTCGACCGTATCCGTAGGGGAACAAAGAGAGTCTGTCGGACACTACCCTTTTGGGCATGAAAGTGACCAATTAGTCTCTTCATAAGACTTGCTGAAACACAAGATATCAAAACTGGCATCGGTAGCATGCTCCTTTGCGACTCATTCCCGATTCACCCTAGACTAACCCCCTTTTTTTGCAGGGTAACTGCAAACTGACGATTTTATAAGTAGTTCCGACTATTCGACTACTTCAAAAATGTTTTTTGTTCGAAATCTGTTTTCTTTTATAACAAACTAACTTCAAACTACATACTTATAAGTTGGCATGTAGTACCTGTAGGGGAACAAACGGGATCTGCCCGATACTCCCCATAAAAGGAACAATTAGTCTCTTAAAAAGACATGCTCGAACAAAAGGAGTCACTTCAAACCATTTAAAAAGATCAACTCTGGCATTAGTCGCATGCTCCTTTTTTACTGATCCAGGAATCATCCTAGACTAATCGGATTTTTTGCAGGGCGCATACATGCACTTTAGTTTATATGTTGTAAGTCTAAGCATATACTAAGTACATAGGAAAATATACGTGAGCATACTTGAGAAAATGTGTGACAGAGGCTCTTAAAGAGGCTCAACCGAGCAAGGGAAGGATGTTAGTACAGAAAATTATTTTCCACAGTAAACTTCCCGTTTTAGAAGAGAGGCACTTTGGTGGCATTTTCACAAATTAAGTGCACATACGCGATGGAAAATTTCCAAAACTAGGAACTGAGTCTATTTGGATACGCCTTAATCTTTTTTCATTGAGAGGACTTTACTTCCAAACTTGGATAACTCAGTAAATGTTAAAAAAATCCACCTCGTTTGGGAACTGCTGTGCTCTTCTCAAGCAAAATATTGAGGGGACAAGAAATGTGTGAGGACCCTTGGCATACCAAGGAAGTGCACGTGTACCTATGTGAGTATGTATGTTGATGCAGCAAAGCAATCAGAGGCCCGCAATGCAGTGCAGTGCACTTCCATCGCTTTCGACATCAGCCAAATGCTTCCTCAGTGCGCTTTGCGTCTAATTCCATCGAAGTGGCCTTGCAACAAGGGCAGAATCTTGAAGCCTACAACATGCTATATATATCTTTTAAGCATGTTAGTCAAGCACATAATACGACATAGTCACATTCACATGAATTTGATAGCAGAAGAAGGCAAAGAAGAAATGAAAGGGAAAAACGACATTTGCATCTGCCACAAATACGAGAGACAGCAATCGAAACTGCAACGAACACAGCCTGCATGTGGCAAGTGATGCAAAATGCATTTAGACGTAAAACTCGACAACGCTTGGAGACAACAACAACACACGTTTGTGCTGAAAAACAATGTGCAAACCAAAGCCAACAAACGCTACTGGAAGCCGGACGGCGGCGTGAGCAGTTTCCGTTGTTGGCTCAAATGTCATTGCTGCTGGTGCTGTTGTTGCCACTGCAATTTGGGGTTCACTTTTCTTGCCAGTTTATTTTTGCTTTTTATACTCAGATGAGCATAGTCTATTATTTGATACATGTACACTATAGTATTGAGGCGGGAAACAGGTTTTATTATATTTTATTTTATTTTATTTTATTTTATTTTATTTTATTATATTTTATAAATTTTTATTTTATTTAATCTTATTGAATTTTATTTCAATTTATTTCAACTTGTTTTATTTTATTTTATATTATTTTTATTTATTTTATTTATTTTATTTATTTAATTTATTTTGTTTCAATTTATTTTATTTGATGTTATTTTATTTTATTGCATTTTATTTTATCTTGTTTTATTTTATTTTATTTTATTTTATTTTATTTTATTTTATTTTATTTTATTTTATTTCATTTTATTTTATTTTATTTTATTTTATTTTATTTAATTTATTTTATTTTATTTTATCTTATAGAATTTTATTTCAATTTATTTCAACTTGTTTTATTTTATTTTACTTTTATTTATTTTATTTATTTTGTTTCAATTTATTTTATTTGATCTTATTTTATTTTATTGTATTTTATTTTATCTTGTTTTATTTTATTTTATTTTATTTTTTTATTTTATTTTATGGTATTTTATTTTATTTTAATTTTTTATTTTATTTTATTTTATTTTATTTTATTAATCTAACCAGAAAGTTGAAAAAAATTATTCAAAACCGCGCCCTCATTCCATATAAAAATGTTTGCTAAAAGTCACTTAAAAAGAAAAAAAAAATGTTTGTACCAAATAAGGAGAAGATCTATAAAACTTGCTTTCACCGAGTCCTATTTGTTCGAAAATTCCAGAATTTATTAATTTTATTTAATTCAAGGTCCGCCAATTTTAAGCTATCTTGTTATCTCACTGCCTGTGACTTGCTGTACGTGTTCTTAAAGCTCGCAGCTGAGTATAAATTGTTCGATTACTACCGGCCTCATGCTCAGTTACTTGTTGTTTTTATTTTGGTTCTGCAATCATTGCATGTGTCATCAACAGCCAACCAATGCTGTGGTACGAACTAGCGTACGGTTGCTGGAAGAGGAGCAAAAATTGTACTCACACCAAGTATTACACTAGTTGGCTGCTGGTCCAAATGCATCTTCATACTGCACTCAACCAGCACACAATTTTTATTTTTAGCTCCCAACCGAATTACTGCTTTAATGGCATCGTTCTTTTCCAGCTTCCATTTCACTAGCAGCATACGCCGACATGCCATCGCCATCGCTGTATAATCTCTGGCAGCTAGATTCATCTGCACATCATCAGCAGCAACATCATCTACGCCATCTTTATCTTCCGGCTCCATCTTGGTACATAGCAACAAAATTTTCTGCTTACCTGCTGTGCCTGGGCACATTGCGTATCAAGTTTCAATGGCGTTTAGTGGTTTCATCACGTGTTGCAGTTGCAGGATTGGATTTTAAATTTCTTACAATGGAAGGTAAGCCGCTCATAATACTATTTGGGCCTTTAAATTAATCTTTAATTTCCAAAGTCGATTCTGGTTGAGTTTCTCCATTGCGTTGGATGTTGAGCCAAATTAAAGAGGAAGAAGTGGAGGTTTCCTAGCAGCAACCGGAGGATGTGGAGAGGAGCACTTCTACTAGCTTCGGATTTTATAAGCAGTGTTTGACCACAAGGGGCAAAGAAATATGACCATTAAACAAAGTGAGCGGGAAAGGCGCTCCTACTGCGCCTTATATCGTGAGGTGTAAGATTGTTCCATTGTCGATACTTCAAACTCTTATAGTGTGCACATCCAAAACGTAAGATCTTTGTCTGCCGTCTATTGCGATGTGGTATATATCCTATCCCTTTATTCCACCAAGCCGTCAATATGCTCCCAGGGCTCTATCTCACTCTTCCGAATAATTTTAAAACAAAATATGGCACAGATGGATTTACATTAAACAATTTATTGTAATCCATACACTTCCTAATTTAAGTAGCTGGCCACAAAATGACCAAACATCCAAGCCACGTACGAAAAAGAAATCACAACTAATTGAAACAGGAGCAAAAATAGGCAGCATTTGGCAAGAATTAGGCAAATGTTAGCTTTTTTTTTAATTTTGTGCTCTAAGAACTAATACGAAAGTGAATGTTTTGCAAAGTTTGGACATAAAGAAAGTCAGTCGAACAGGTCTAAGAGTTTGAGGTTTAAAAATGTAGGAGTTAAGGGCACATGTCCAGTTGACTAAAATAGGAAATTTAGAGAATTTGTTTGGTGTGCACAACAAACGAAAACGAACTCTAGCATGTGAAGCAGCAAGACAGGTGGGAGTTGGTCAATGGAATGCTATTTGCTGGCAAGTGAAAATGTACATATGTATGTATGTATGTATGCATGTGTGTCTAATGCATGCTTTGACTAAGGTTTCGCCATAGAATTACCTTGGGTCTTTTGGGTAAGTTCCACATATAAGATTGAAATTAAGTTATTACAGTTGGAGCAGTAAATGTGTTGCAGATATGGGATGTAGCTATATAGTAGTAGATATATACAATGCCAAATATTTGTACGTTAGGATGCTTCATTTTTAAGTACTAAACAACTACTAAAGTAGTAATAACAACAAGTTGTTATCCCCGACTTAGCATTGAAGTCATTATATAAGTATTACAGATCCATGTCCCTATCCCTATCCCTATCCCCATCCCTATCCCTATCCCCATCCCTATCCCTATCTATCCCTATCCCTATCCCTATCCCTATCCCTATCCCTATCCCTATCCCTATCCCTATCCCTATCCCTATCCCTATCCCTATCCCTATCCCTATCCCTATCCCTATCCCTATCCCTATCCCTATCCCTATCCCTATCCCTATCCCTATCCCTATCCCTATCCCTATCCCTATCCCTATCCCTATCCCTATCCCTATCCCTATCCCTATCCCTATCCCTATCCCTATCCCTATCCCTATCCCTATCCCTATCCCTATCCCTATCCCTATCCCTATCCCTATCCCTATCCCTATCCCTATCCCTATCCCTATCCCTATCCCTATCCCTATCCCTATCCCTATCCCTATCCCTATCCCTATCCCTATCCCTATCCCTATCCCTATCCCTATCCCTATCCCTATCCCTATCCCTATCCCTATCCCTATCCCTATCCCTATCCCTATCCCTATCCCTATCCCTATCCCTATCCCTATCCCTATCCCTATCCCTATCCCTATCCCTATCCCTATCCCTATCCCTATCCCTATCCTTATCCCTATCCCTATCCCTATCCCTATCCCTATCCCTATCCCTATCCCTATCCCTATCCCTATCCCTATCCCTAGCCCTATTCCTATCCTTATCCCTTCGTACATACAGCCCAGCCCAAATGTAGATACATTAATATATACACGTGAATGTTGAGCTCCAAAGTCATATCCAGTCATATTTTCTTCTGTTTTTGCTATGCCATCGAGTGGCATGAACTCTTGCAACTCCATGGCATGCTTATGTCATTTGGTCATTCTGTACTCGGCCAATGTAGAGCAGACATGCAAATCCATTTGGCTGTACATGTCCCAACTACATACTTCCTCAATGTCCAGTATGACTGTGAATTTCTCTACCACTCACTCCCAATGCTCATTTCTCCATAAAGTTCTTACTATCCTCTTTAAGGCTGGGTCGCGGCGCCAATTTTTTGGCGTTGATACCATGAAGCCAGAGCCATAGGCAGTATCAGCGCAGTGCGTTAACGCAATTGCGTTAAGCGCTTTTTTGGCGCAATGATACAATATTGCTAGGGCGCAGTTTATGAGACATCGCCGAAAACTAATACAAAGCGTTTGGAGGGGGTATCTAAAGACACGTATTCATGCCAGGATAAAGAAGCCGAAGGCGGACTTTTTTTACCCGTTCAAAAATAATGAGCAAAAATAGTTTGCTCCGGTAATAATATAGTTTGGGAGACACCATCGAGCACTGAACGTGAACGGTCCGATGGGGTATCTACATCTACGTATCCATGCCTTGATCAAGACTCCGAAGGCGGAGTCTTACTTTTTTTACCCTTTTAAAATTAATGGACAAAAGGCAAATTATTCAACATTTTTTTGTTAATAACTTTTAAATTCTTTCAAATCTTAATTTTCCGCACTCGGATTGTGATTCCTGAAACCGAAACGCGTCTTTGGGTATACTTCTCAACATTTTTGGTAGCGCCTTGGTAGCTGTAACGCGGATGTTGGCGTCACTGGCGCTGATACCATAACGCCATGACGCCAGCAGCGCCAGAAACACCTTCAACTTAATAGCGACAGTGGTACCACTCCAGTACAGCGGTATTTTGTGGTAGTTTAGTGTTTCTGGCGCTACTGGCGTCATGGCGTTACGGAATCACAAATAAAGGTATCAGCGCCAGTGACGCCAATACCGTTATCAGCGCAATTCCGTGAAGCCGCGCAGCGTTACACACCCTTAGTCCTCTTTCTGATTGCGACAACGTCTACAGTTGATATTGCGAAATTCGGCTGGCTATAAAGTGGTAGGCTGGTCAGCTTTCCTACCTCTTGCGTGTATGCTTGAACTCGTGCAGGATTGTAATTTAAAATGAGATTGGTCTTTGGCGCAGTGGAACCATAGGAGTCGGTTAGGGATGGCAATACTGAATATGTAAGTACTTCGGGATTAGACCTAGTTTGATTGGTTAGTACCTAACCCAGAAAAGTGGTGCCGTCCGACTTGCTATATCTTATAACTTTTACGGAGCTATTCTTGTATATTTGTATATTCAAAATATCTCGAAAATAGCTGAACGGATTTGGATGAAATTTGGTATGTACATAGGGTATCAAATGCTAATAATTTTTATCTAGGTGTGGCCTATTGGATGTTTTTTTACATGAAATGAAATATAACAATATGGGTATAGAACGAAAGGTATTTTCCTGCGTATTATGAAAAAACATTCCTAAGTAGGGTTGCCACTTGTTCGACAACAAAAATCCGGCAAAGAAGTACATATATCGAGAATCACACTTATCCAAGGGAAACGCTATAAGGCCAACATATGCCATGACTGCACTTAAAGCTCAGAGACAAACTTAGTTTTGAATGGTTATTACCTCACTCAGAAAAGTGATGCCATCAGACTATGTTCTTTAATTCCTTGAAGACTAATTGCAGAAGGACATTAATCTACGAAGACATACACCCTAGCCCCGAAATATCTACACACACCTCTTATCATTACATAGCCTGTAAAAGCAATAGCTTTCCCAGCTGTTCTTGTCGTTGCGATGATTGCTGTTGTTGTCGAGCTTTCCTGCATGCTCTGTTTTACATATTATCATGCAAGGATATCTTCCACAGAAACCAAAAGCTTACGGCATACACAATTTTCTCCAATATAAACAAAACTATTTTTGTCCATATAAAGTTCAGCTATCAAGGAGTGTTTCACGTTTCGTGTCAAAAGTGCAAACTTTTTACTTTCAACAAATTCTTGAGTTCGAAAACTTGAAGCTTGAGAAAACGTGTTTTCAGCCGGTGTCGAAGGTTGGATTACGAATTTTAGGGAATTAAGCTGCCAGAAGGGCCTTGAGTGGACTTTATTCATTAAAAATTGAAAAACCAATATCAAGCTGCCTTGGCAATTGTCGTTCGAAGCAGGAAATTTCAAGTCTGTGTTGCGTCAGACGGCTTTCATACAAAGCTGGGATTTGAAGAAGAGAAACCAGAAAGAGCATGGCTACAAGTGTCCCTCGGAACTAAAGTCTAAGTTCTCTTTTGTAAAAAATTCATATATCGATTTCTATCCATTACTCAAATTGTAATTTGTAAGAGTATCCCCCACTTGGTCTTACGGCTATCTAGGTAAGACGCTCATCCAAAAAAAAAGGCAAAAAAGTAAATTCACAATTTTGCATGGAATCACTCTCACTTCCATATGGTCTTCATAAAGTAACTCCTTTGAAGCCCTTACATTGCTATTGAAATGAAAAATTGTTGAAGCAAACATTTTATTTGGCCTGTTTGTTGGTTTGTTTGCTTGCGATTTCCTTAATTTTAGTATTTTAGCAATGAAAATTGAGCTCCGTTTTCTGCAATGCGCTTCAAGCTGGGACAAAAATATTGTAGAACAGCTCGACTTGTGATGTCCTGAACGAAAAATGCTCCAAATGTCCAACTTTTCGCATGGCGTCAGTAAGGGCAGTGTTTGGAGTTGTTTTTGCTTTTTGTAGTTGTTGCTCTGTGCTCTGCATGGCTTGACCTGAACCAACGACCCGTACAATGATATGTGCTATTCGGAATACTTGTTTGGTACGGAAGATATGCAGATAGCCATTAATATATGAGTGGATGGTTGCCTACATACATATGTACGGCCAAGTCGTTTGCCATTTTTGGTCAATCATCCTGTTCGATTCGCTCTAATAATCAATAAAATGGCCAAAGTAACAACTTGTAGCATAGCAAAATGGCGCCTATGATGCATTTGGCGACAAGACACGATTGATGGTAATCTTCTTCAGTGAGGAAGAGCTAAAGAATAATTACTAGATATCTGCGCCATTTAAGATTTTCCTAGTAAATTCTATGACAGACATATACTCGAAGAGGTAACTCTCCAAGCAGCCAGAAATGTTTCTGTTACAGAACATAATATCGAATGAAAGAAGTCTTCATAGACCGTTGATATACCTCTAATGTCCTCGCTAAACTCACTTTCCCAGGTCGCAAGTTCTAATTCGGGCAAAAATCTTATGACATTAGCGATACGCAAAAAGGTTTACTTCTGAAAAGCCGTTCCACAACCAACAACTGAACAACCTATGCTCTGCTAGGCTCCGGCAGCTGTCGTCAAATAATTTTGTAGCTAACAAGGTAACCGAGGAATGCCGTGCTGATTCTTAACGGAATGATAATTTCTACAGAGCAACTCTCGGTTATAGTCAACTTCAATATCACTAGAAGACGGAAAACAGACTCCAAGTAACAACAAAAGGTACGAGCGCGAGGGACTTAAGATTCTGACTAATAAGACCGAACTACATGCACAATAATGGCGGCCGCCGTGGTGTGAAGGTAGTGTTGCCGGCCTACCACACCGAAGGTCCATGGTTCGAGCCCTGGTACAGGTAACATCAAAAGTGATTTGAAAAAAAGTTTTTCAAAACGGGGTCGCCCCTCGGCAGTGGTTTGGCAAACTCTCCGAGTGTATTTCTGCCATGACAGGCTTCTCAGCAAAAATTCGTCTCCTTTGTAGATGCCGTTCGGAGTCGGCAAAAAACTGTAGGTCCCACCAATTTGTAGGGAAAATTCAAATCGGCACACCACAAATTGGAAGAGAAGCTTGGCGCAAAAATCTCTTAGGAGGTTTATGATGATATACCTGTTGTATATCGCGCCATAGAGATATATAGATATATACATGCACAATAATAGGGATCTGGTGATCAACATTCAGATCGCACTTAAGTTATGGAGGCTACACCTCGTCCATAAATAAATTGGATGGATTTAATGCACCCAACACCCCAAACGAATTTGACGACGATACACCTAAATGCTGTTTTGCATACCGCCCAGCTAAAAAATATGGACTGCCAATTATCTGAGTCGGCATTCGGGTGTGGTGTTCAGGAATGAAAACTCAAGATCTCGGAGGACTAAAAAAGTCTGCCTTCGCCTCCAATAAGCCTAAGCCCATTCTTTAATGAGCTGTGCTTCACTGACTAGGAAATTGGCCAAGCTGTTCACGACATGGAAACCCACGTCTTTGGCACCACGCTATCGACTATCAGTTCAAAGTCTTGGTTGTAAAATTTAAGTAAATTGTCACAGGCGCTAACACAACCTGTCGCTGCAGACGACGATCTGCCTATGAAAACTCGACTCACCATATCTTAACCTCGATCCGGATATTTTATTATGTTCAACTCTTAGCTATCCAGACTAAACCCAGGCATGCCGAAAGTTTGCCAGCACTGCTCCTTGCAGTAGAATCATATAACACGAATTTGACTTGGGTACAACTCTATTGAAACGACTACTTTCCTGGGACTACCAGTAGAAGAGGTTGCTGACAATGCGCAGTAAATAATGTTCTGATGCGGCAGGGCGAAGTACTCTCACAAGAGCAACAAAAACATGCAGAACTTGCTCATGCGTGCACCAGCCTTGCTCTCCGCATCCATCCTTGCTAGCCAAACAAGATCGCTAACATACTTTTTCCTTCGTGAGTACGAGTCATAAAGGGAAATGCTATATATAGACAGTTTCACAGACCTCTGGCCAGACTGCTTGGCGGCAACAAAAGCCAAATATAGTAGAAACCTTACTTCTGATCATTTGCCAAACCGATCATCAAAATTCATTTTCTGATTGCTTTGTTTGACTGCTGGAAGGTATTTTTACATCCATCCATACATATTTACATACAAACAATAGTCTTGACATCCACCTCGTTTACTTACTTAAATCACTTGCAGTATTACTTGAAGTTCTTTTTCTCACCGCTGTCGACTCCATTTTCCATCAAAATATTATTTAGCGATTTACCAATTCAGTCATTCATGTAAAATCATTCATTACATTTAATCATCCATCATTTGCCATACAAATACTAAACATATAGACACATACACGCATACGAGTATGTGTGGCTTAGTGTTGCATAGAACCGAGGCACCGGATTATTTAGAGAACCGATGCTTACCAGACACAAATGAATCAAATACACATTTTTGTTGGAAATACATTTGAATCTTATGTGATATCAAATTCCTTTTCCGATTTCCAACATTGATTTTTAACTTCAAATCAATTGGAGAAACAGTCAATTCTCCAGCAAAAGAGAACATTGTTGTTTCTTATTCATATTTCTCCACTTGAAAAAATTTGGATAAGGTCTATAGTGTATACTCGCAATTTTCAAAACACTCCTAAAATTGTGAGCAAGGGCCAAAACCCCCTTTTTCATAGGCGCAGACATATATTGACCCATAACTTAAGTTTTGGTCGCCGTATGGAAAGGAAGAAAACATTTTTCTAACGCTTCTACCGATGTATAAATGTCTTATTTTGTTGGAAAATTCAGAGAAACTATAAAAAAACAAACGAAAATTTTAAATTTTTAGAAAAAATTATATTAACATACCTTTCAAAATCGCATGAAACAAAGCAGTGTAAAGAACCTTATAGTATTCTTTAATTTTAAGCAAATCAGGCACGAAAAAGTTTTTTTTCCTTAAAGCTATTTTAATTGCTGGCAAGTCAAATGTCTTCAGGAATGCCACTCAACATACGGCTTATTGGAGCCATCTTTCTCATATTCCAGCTCTGATATATTTTGCGTGGGACGGTTACGGGCTAAAGTTCCAATAGATGCCATAGCTTAAAATCGCTTAGGTTGAAGTTAACATGAATTGCATGACATAAAAGTTTCAGAAGAATTTAACATTTCATTAATCAAATTTCCATTGGGGTCCTTATAGATCAGACACTCCTCATAAGAATCAATAACAGACGGTAATATTTAAAAAAAAAATATGGACTTCATTATCTGTAGCCCCTCTCTACAAGTTTATTCGATCGATCGCCTCAACTGATATGGTCGATTTGACGTCATAATACCAACACACTCACTATTTCTGTTTTTTTTAAAGAAATTAATTAAAATTTCTCACTTGCTTTTGAGCTGGTGACAAAAAAGTTTTCTTTTTCAATTTTGAATCGAGTCGCTGTGTCGTCAGTGAAATCGAGATCAGAAAATTTCTAACAGAAAATTGATAATTTTCAGGAATCGTGAGGCAGTATGTTGAGCTTTTCCAGTAAAGAGCACACAAATAATTGAAAGTATCTGCATGAGTCCGCCACAATTCGGTTTTTGTTTCAACTCGTTGACTTATCTTTCTGCTTTATTGAAATGAAGGATACATGTAAAATCATTCTGACCCCTTTTTTGGTCGAATTTCGACCACTGGGTAAACTCCAATTTCATAAACTGGGCGAGGTATTTTATTGTAGGATCGGCTAAGGTACTTTCCGCAAATCTGGATTAATAACTATCTTTGGACTTACAAACGGGTCGTTTTGCAGATTGCTGTTAATTTAAAAATAGAACCCGTCCAAATACCCGGTTATGTTTGAGTCATCACTAGTTGTTGTTTACTAAAAGCATATGCATGTATGTATGTTTTGGCTTATGTTGCACACCTGAGGCCGCACTGCGTTCTTTGCTGTACCAACTGTGTTTGGCTTTTGTTTGAATAATCGTACGCACTCTATTTGTGCTATTGTTTGCGACTGCGCACAGCGAAATATTTATAATTGCGCAGTGAAAAATGAAAACAACAAGTAAAATAAAATAAAAGACTTATTGAAAATTACACCCGTTCATTGCGAAGCGGGGACCAACTGCGAACTAAGCTTGAAAGATGATGTGGTTAATGAAGAAATTTCACAAGATTTCAAAAAAAGTTTTAATAAAAGGAAAACAAAAAAATTCTTTAATGAGAAAATTGTTAGGGCTTCCAAGGTATGCTACAAACAACAAACAATGCAGCAGCAGCAGTGGCAGCAACAACAATAGCAGTTACAGTTGAACGGCAGCATAATGAAGACAATTCGTCATCATAAGCGGCTGTAGGAATCATTAGTGCCTGCGAGGAGTAAAAAAGAAGGATATGAGCAGATCATAAGCAAAACACAAACAATGCATTCTTCTGAGTGTTTGGGATTTTTTTATTTAGTTGCTTCCTGTATAAATTTCAAGTATCTACATACCTGTTGCATGATGATTGCTATATAAAATCGTGCACCTTATTGGTCTATCATTGAATCTGTTTTTAATGTTTTTATTCATTGGCGCTTAACTGCTCAGGCGATATTGGTCGTACAGTAAGTTTCTCGCTCTCCTTTGACTATTTAACATAACACTGCGTTACAAAAACGAGTTTTTTTTCTGTCCTATGAACCAAATATACTTTTTCGGAAAGGGGAGAAAAAGTAAAATTACACGTGTATCGGCGATTTTCATGTACACGTCAGAATTTTTTTTTTTTATGTATAAAGTATAAAGCTCGTAGTGCCCGTCTGTCCGCCTGTGTGAAAGACTTTGGATCGATTTTTAACCCTTTTTCCGTGATCCAATCGAGCTGAATTTTTGCAGGCAGACTCGTGGAAGTCTGTATCACGTCAAGTTGATTTTTATCAATTCTCAGATTTTCCTGAATTTAAAAAAAAAAAAATAATTTTTTTTTTTTTCACTTTTTTCGGCATAACTTGAAGGGACTCCAAATTTTTAAACTACTAAAGCGTTCCGAAAAAAAAAATGTTTTTCGACCCATCCCACTCCATATATTTTTAGTTTATCAATAGTAACTTTCTAACACTAAACTGTTTATGACTTTTACAACACTTACAACTGGTATGACAGATGAAACATTGAATTGCACAATCAATATTGCATCATTTAAATTCGTTTAATTTATTGTTTGATACAACACACTCTCTGTCTGCCGTTTGTGTGGTTGTTCCGATCAGCTGGCAGTTGCGTTACTAGGAGATGTATACTTTAATTGTTTTAAGTTCTGTTGTGTCATCTGAGAAAAAATGCAGTGCCCGACTCGAAATAACTTTTGTTACGTTTGTGGCTTATTCGCACCAAGTAAAAATCACAGGCGGACAGACGGACACTACGAGCTTTATACTTTATACATAAAAAAATAAAATTCTAACGTGTACATGAAAATCGCCGACACACGTGTAATTTAATTTTTTCTCCCCTTTCCAAGTATATTTGGTTCATAGGACAGAATGGGTGTAACGAGGTGTAATATATCAGGTCGGATATGAAGAGTCTAGTCTAGAGAAGACTTTATTCCTCAATTTCCCACTCAGTAAAAAACAGAAGTTGTTGGTAAGTATGAATATCTTTCAAGCCTTACGGTTTCAGTTTCCTTTTTCTTTTCTTTTTATCTCTCTGGATCGTCGTTTGGCCCTATCAGGATGCAATATGAATTATCGCCCAAAAGTCTACAAAAGCTATAAAAGGTTTTAACTGTGAGCTCTAATTTGCATACTCTGCCTGAGCGGTTGCATGCCCTAAGTGTCGTTTTCATTTGGCTAGTTTGAGTGTGCTGATCGTCTTTCTGATTTCCGCATTAAGATTCTCTATTCGAGCGTCTGAGGGATTGTTGAGTCACAATTGGTCACGTTCTATGGCCGAGTCCGCTGCTTTCCTTGAAACTTCGAACGCATTTCGGGTATTCCTCCTATTTTTGAAACTATAACTCACCTTGACGTTTGTGAGCGCTTAGGCCGAATAAAGGACAAATCGACTTCAAACGAGCAAGGGTTTTTGTTATTTCTTGGGATGGACTCTACCCGCAAAAGCCTCAAGCGACATCGCCATTACAGTTTAACCCGAGCTCAACAGTCTCTAACAAAGTCGCCTGTTTCCCCGCTGATTTGCCTCTGGGTCTATTATTTTCCTAGCCGAGTTTATCATTAGAAAAGCGTTTATCTAAGTTAGCGGCATTTTCATAACTCTTATTACAACCAAATATCTCTCTCCTAGGCCTCCCTTAACGGCTCCTTTAGTAATACCAATTTTCTCTGCGTTTGGAGGTCACTGTGTAGACAATGCGTCGCCGCTGTTACTGTCGTATGCTCGTCTCATTTGGCAACCGTGCTGCAACACGTCTCATCTCAATACACGCACCCTCGCTTGTTAGATTTTCGTGTTGCATGTGGCACAGCACGCTCGTAAAATGTGAAGATTTATGACTTACACTGCCACCCTATCGTGCTGTGAGTACGAGCTCACATCTTGCCACCTCAGCGCCACAAAACGAGCACTCTGCATTCGTGCGAATGCGGTATGGGAATGCGCTGGAGCAGCAGTAGCGGCGATAGTTCGACCTGAGGTGTGATAATTTATGAGTTCTGCGCATTGCTGGAAAGGGCGAAGCACATATGTATCTACATCTGAATGTGCATGAATGTCTTTAAAGGTGCACCGTCTTCTCTTGGTCTGCTGTTGCAATTAGGCTATGAAGTGGCGACGTTTTGGTTGCAACGCCGCAGTGATGGTGACCTTATCAGTGCGGCATGTTGCATCCGTTGTATAGCATTTCCGCTGACGAGCTTCTAATGTGGAATCGGTGCATGTAGAAGGCTTCTACGCACTTACACACACAGTTCCTGACAATGAGTTCGTTGCACGCAATCATAAATCATTCCAAATTACTATCGATTTATTGGCGCTGAAACTCAAGTCATTAATGTCTGCTAATTTTGCATGCAACATAGATCGACCGTAACACGAAAAGGTTGCAGCAGTGCGGATAGAATTGTTAAAGTACCCCAAGAAAACTAAAATTTTTAAGGAATAGAGAATTCTAGTGAAGGTCTTAAAATAGTTGAATGCTAACTACTTACTTAGTTGAAGTTGAGTGGGCTGATCTTATGACACTGGTGTCGCTTAAACCACTTGATGCACATCCTGGCCTAAAAAAGTGGAAGGCCTTGTTTTACCGTAAGAAAACTTGCGTTTGCTAGATTCCTGGGAAAGCACAGCGAAGATCGTATCAAGTTACCTGAAACTAGCATTGGTATTGCCAAAGAAGCTCTCAAGCAAGTCGGTCGATCAAGCAGCACTGATTGTCCTGAATATTTTTGATACATGGCGGCCGTTAGTGTGGTAAAGTCAGCCCTAGTACTGTGAAGCTATTTTGTATTACGGAAACTGGTCTCCGTTCAAACCAAGCGTAAACTGACGCCATTTGAAAGTACTCAAGGAGGCCCAGTCTTGCTACACTTGGTTTTTCCATCTTAGCCGATTTCTCCCTCTATTGTTGTAGTAGCCGTACTTCGCCTTTTTAGCCGGTCCATCAATTCATGGAATGGGACGTGACGTGCCAAAGTAGTGTTACATTGATATTGGCAGTCCATTTCCAGATTTAAATTGGTACGTTCCTTGTGGTACTAAGCAGACTACCTCGGGAACGATATCGATGACTACGGAGCCGGAGTCGATGTGTGTTTTGGTCACACAACTCCAGAACTCAGCGTCCATTGTGGGATTATGGGTAAGGAATGAAGGAAAGAATTAATTGTTCATTTTCAGAGCTGACGGACAAAGATCCTCTATAGTACTCTCATCATGCACGTGAAAATGAGAGGCTCGGAGTCCTTTCCGTGATGCCGATGGCGAATATCGAAAGAAATTTAAAAATAACGTAGATCTGACCATAGTGCAGCGAATTAAAGCCCAACGATGGCTGGGTCATGTTATTGGAAAAACTGGTGGAGGATGACTTGAACTCCCTTGGTGTTACCAATCGACGACCGTTATCGATGAAGGGATAACTGGCGTGCTTTTCTACGCAACGGTCAGAATCGCCCAGGCGGTTAAGCACTAATACATGATGATGTAATGATGTTATCTGCTTAGAACCCTGGTCTTTATCATCTTAGATCTCTGGTCTTATCCATATGGTGGATTGTGGTGAAGTTCTTAGTAATTGTCTTTTACTTTGGTTTTGCTACTATTGCGGCTGTTGCGACCCTGAAATCCTTGCTATTCGTAGTGTGCTCGTTTCTGTTGTAGATCTGCTCTTGCGAATATTGAATCCGCCTGTGCCTCCTCCATTTTGTAACCGAGTTTATCTGATCCGGAAGATCACGCTCGCCGTTTACTAACAGCATACCTGGAAATGTGTTAACCCGGTGAAATTGAATACGAAAGTCCAAATCAACAGACAAAATTACAAATATGAAAAAATTTGTAAAAGCCAAAGGTTAAGCGTGATGCGTACATATTAACGTACATATTTATCTATAAAAAATGCGACGCTCGTAAAAACTTGAGAATTGAAAACGGATGCAGTACCGTTCCTGTGAGAAAAAAGACTATAAAACCTATAAAGGATTCATGCCCATATTTGGAACTGAGCAAAAGGTCCTTCAAAAAGATGTAAATGCCTATGTGACATTTTATTGGCGACTCAAAGGATCAAACACGAAATTTTATTAGAAGATTTTAATCGTTTCTTGTTCCATCAATTCGCATATCCTTCAAGGACTTTTATGATCGCGTACATAATACGAACGTTGTCCTCACTTTTTATGTTCCTTTGGTAATAAAAATGTAAAGGTGTGAAACTCTCAACGTCCATACATGCATATATATATTTTAATGTATTTCTATATAAGTAAACGAGTGAGAGATTTTATTATACAAATCCTAGCAAATTTTATTATCCTCAGCTAACGAAGGCGTTAGAAAATGTCTCTTTACGACCTTTGGTGCATAACTTAAGGAGCTTGTTGTGACTACTTCATACAGATCACATGGCAAATGATCGTAAACTAACGATCAACGGTTGACAAACTAGATCTAATTTTACGAAATTTATTAATTTCGCAGACAACAAAGGATAATCGCAAGTTATTCTGTCGCATGTTTCATGAATGTTTCTATAGCACAAAGTGACACCAAGGCATACATAACACTGCCCAGCCATTACTTTGTTGAAGTAAGAAAGTTAAAGTGATTGTCTATGTTAATTTAAGTGAGAAGTATGAGAAAGGCACATTCACTCGAAGACATTTTCGCACATCATCAATGGCCCCAGTGTTTCCATATATTTCCAAATTATTCCCTATTGCTATGCTGGCTGCTAGGAATTATTCCCAAAATATCAAAGTAGTCAAAGTACAAATATCTGTACATCTATCTTACAATTTCCGGACCGGAATTTGGATTGAAAACTATGAAACAGAAGAAAATACAATACGATTGTGACAGTAGCAATGTCGTGAGTTCACTATTTCACTTTTAAACATTAGTTTAAAAAGCACAGATTAAACAACGACAATCCAGAAGTTAATACGGCTCAGCAACAACCCAGTAAATATTGTATACAGCGTGTCCAGTAGAGAAAGGTGCCTATATTTAGAGGCCACAGAGGAATCGCCTTTCTTGAAAAGAGTAAAAAATACCGCCTTGAGGAAAGAAGGTAGTACTTCTGCCTTGAAGAGAAATATAATCGTATGATATGAAAGGATCTAAGACAGGGCCCCTTGTATTCTTGGTATGCTTCAAATTTTGTATTCCAACTATTCAGTCTTACTGCAAAGCTTTTGGTTATTTGTAAGACAAAAAGCGTATTTGATTCTTAATTCTTCGGTAGCAAATGGATTAAAAGATACTTCAAAAATTTTTGAGTGAGCGGTTTGGCACGGACAATGAAGCCAATCACTTTTAGGTGCGAAATACTCTTTCTTCGGGCTAGTATATGAAGCCTTTTCAGGAACTGGCTCACCTTCAAGCTTTTCATAAACCTTTTTAATGTTTAGAAATAGTAGACAATCGCGGTAATACCTCTGTTGCTTATATTTCTCTGCCAGAAGACACGAGAATAGAAGGTTGACCATTGAACTAATTTCCAAAGGGGAGCCATGGTTGAAGCGTTCTGATGGAGCGGTCTACCTGAACTAGTTATTAACCGAATACAAGGTTGAAACCCCTAACTGCGGAGGCATAAACGAAGGACGTCACACGTTCTTTGAATAATTAGCTCAACTACGCAGGCGGATAGAAGAGAAACTAGGAGACCTATCCCCGGACAGTGTCATGCAAAAGATGGTCTGCAGGTACGCGAGAAACGTACTCTTCGCGAAACGGGAAGACGGTTGGCTTGTCCATTAGCGTGATAGTAGCTATAGAAGTATTTCTAAACGCGGTCCCAGGTATGGAACAATATCTGGCTTTGTGAGCTTGGGCTTAGTGGTTAATCGTTCAAAAGAAGAAAGGAGTCTCACACTCGGAGAGTCCCTCTACTAGATTATCGAGAAAATATGGCTTTGATCGGATTAGTGCATAAAACATATCAACCTTCCACGAACTACGCAAAAAAAATAAGGAAAATTAAATTAAGCAATTGTCGATGCCGATCTATTACGTGGCAGTCACCTAAAGGCGCGTTGAGATCACCCTACTAAGTCGGGCTCAACGAGGTTATAGCATTCTGAAAATGTTTGAATTCTTCGCTCCACTTTGTAGGGTTTATATGATGGTTATGGCTATAGTTAGGATTAGTACAAAATAAAAATCTCCTTCACCGAGTCTGGCGGATAAAACAACTTAGCCGAAAACAGCGACAAATTTAATATTATAAAGACATTGATTGGAATTCGTGAAACCAAATAAACAATCTCCATAGGTGCGCCCAGCTTTGTAGACTTTCAGCGCGTCTAGGCGATGTAAATTATCTTTTTTATAGTCGTGAGGGAACTTGCTCTTAGACCACTTGTTGATGAGAAGGCTATGAGGAAAGCTCTTTCGTACAGGCGACTCAGTACCAACTTCTTCCCCGATCGCTGCTCGCGATTTCGATTAAGTGACTGCCGGGCAAAGAATCTCCCTATTGGAAGTTCGTATTTTTTACTCTAGCCCACTTCCAAGATAACAAAAGCTCACATCTGCTACAATAGATTTTACTTACGTGCGCTACATGGAGAATGTCACCCTTTGAGTATTTCAAGCGCCACAAGGTAGTACAAGAATATTTGAAAAGAAAAAACGGCACAATAAATCACCAGCAGATGGAACAATATGCGCAGGCGCTACAGAACAAAGAAACCCAAGATTTCAACATAGAAATAATAAAATGCGTAATAAAAGAAGCAAAAATTATCCAAGGATCTATTTGAGCAGCGTATTAAGTGAAGCGTTCAACGCAAATGTTGCAAGTGAGATCGTGTAGGCAGGTAGCGAAGAGGGTCGACTTTCAGCCAACAAATACACATCTTTCCAGTGAACACTTACAACGCTAGGGGTGATTAAATTCAGGGCAAACTTGTAGGTTTTGCGTATTTGCCAATTGTGCCCAAAGTCCTTGTTGAGCTCAAAATATGCTGCATGGTGATTAAATATCCTTAAGCCGAAATTGTAGTATGCAAACTGTAGCAGATCAACAAAACAACCCCTGAAATGGCGATGTGTGTGTGTGAGGGTATTTTTGCCATGAATAAATTCCATAACGACTGGTGCATGCTTCGATTTTCATGTTGAACCTTCGAACTAGCCGATTAACTGGCTGGTTTTCTGTGGGACCACCTGGCAAAACAAGTTGTTACTTGCCCATTGCGAATGTGAGCGACTGTATGTATGCAGGTATGTTTTTGTATTTGTAATGAAATAAAATATTTTAGGCAAAAAAAGATAAAACTAAAATAAATTAGCAATAACAAAGAAGAAGCTTGGCAAGATAACAATAGAACAGATCTGCATGCGGAGCTCATAGCAAACACCGCAGGGGGATTAGCCAAAATGCGAAAGCAATGGTCCAGCGCACAGTGGGATAGAGTAACGAACATTTTGTGGAAAAAAAATGTACAGGGAACGAGATGAGGGAACGTTGCCCTCCCCGAAAAATGGCACTTTATCGCCTTCTAATTGTCTTTTCCTCTTCATCTTCACTACATAGGCGGACAGATAATATTTTGCCATAGCTGAGCGAGCTGAGTATTATAAGAGAGCAGATTAGAGAGTAATTTCCATTTTGTTGTTGTTGCGGTCTAGAAACACAAATAATTAATTAACGTAGACATACTTATTTTTTTTTTATTAATATTTCATTTTTAATTTTTTAAAATTCTAGTAGTATGGATAAACCTTATAATTCGGAGATGTCTTAATAGCTTCCAATCATTTTTTAGCAAAGCAAGCTTTATTCTTTCCGCATATATGATTCTCTTGAGATTGGAATATTCTCTTAGTATTTCCAAATGATGCCAGTTTGATGGAAACGTATTGGCTAGGTTATCTTATGTCTATTGCAGCTCAACAAAGCGGAGAAAAACATTTGGACTCGCTGAACCGTTATAATGAGCTAGGTATATTTTTGAAGCGGACAGCTGAGACCTTGGTTCACTTTTAATTTATGTTATCAGCAAAATTAGTTCAACATTACTGACGTCATTGGCTCAAACCTAAGGCCAAATAAGAAATATTTGAGAAAAAATGAAGTCACAACGTCAAGCTGTGCGAAGATTGAATCTAGAAGAGCTCAGTAAAAATAGTAAAACTTCTCTCGCTTGCGGTTCCCAAAACACGCGCACCAATATCTGCTGAAATGAGACCAATATTTCCTTGATACCAACTTAACGCTTTCGTAGTAGAAGCTGAGTATAAGAGCAAAAAAATAAAAATAATTCAGAAACCACATTCTGTACCACGTGGTCCCACTGTGCACCGTCGCGCATACCGATAGTTAGACAAACCGGCTACGGATGGACATTTCAGCAGCAGGCAGACAATCAGGCAGTACGAACTCAGACAGGCAGGCAGCATAGTACTTACCTAAATACATAATTACCGAGAAGCATAAAATTCACACAAAAACACACATTTTCAATTTTCGAATTTAGTGCACTTTTGTAATATGCGCCAGGTATTTTGTTGTTGCTTGCTATCTTGAAAATCTTTTGCAGTGAAGTGAAAAATTGGGAAAGGAAAGCCAAATTACAGCAGCACAGCGGGGTTGCGGAGAAGTGTACTTAGCAGCAATTGATCCGCCTACACAGATACACCTACGAAACGAGATTCGTTGATGTTGTTGTTCTTGTTGCCCCCTCTGTGCTATGCCTGCAGGTAGCTGCAAGGGAAACCAATTTCAGTTAGAACTAATCCCCCTAAAATCACCTACAAAGCAGGATGAGCGCAAAGGAAGAAGGATCATAGAAATGAAAAAAAAAGGATGGTAACTGTCAAGAAATGAAATTGTAAAATTGCTGAGAAGGATGTGTGTGTTGAAACGTTGGAAACACCTGGCCATCGGTGAACGAAGTGGAGCCTGCGCGTCATTCTAACTTGCTTTTGTTTTATTTGTAAAAAGTTGTTGTTGTTGTAGTTGTAAATGTAGTTTTTTTTGGTTTTGTCTTCCGCCATTATTTTGGTAATGAGTTATGAGATTTTCAAACACCGGTGGTTTGTTGTTATTGTTGTAACTGTGTTTGTTGGTATTGTTTGGTTGTTGTGCTGCAGTTGGTGGCTGAGCGGCATAATCGAGCTGGTGGCTTTCGTGGAAATGGATTCGATTTTTTTTTTTACCAAATTTATGATTCGATTATAAAATGGTTTTTAAGTGTGTGCTATGGCCGAAATATTGCTGGGAAATTTACAAAAACAGTGTTAGTTAGTCGAATATACCGTCCTTAAAGAAATTCCAGGCCAAGAAATAGGAAGGAATCTTTCGATCGAAAGCATAACGTCGTATCAACATAGTAATATAAGATAACATAGCAATATATAACATAACATAACATAACATAACATAACATAACATAACATAACATAACATAACATAACATAACATAACATAACATAACATAACATAACATAACATAACATAACATAAAATAACATAACGCAGCACAACACATCAGCTAATTTTCATGAAAGGTATTTTCCATTCGTGTGTGGTATAAATAAAATAATAAAACAGAAAAGTTATAGCAGCTGCTTTAGTCACACGCAGCCAAATATCAAAAAGAATTTTATACAAAAAACCGAATGTAATACGGCACGCGTGTTGCATAACATTTTTAAAAGCATAACATTAAATACATAAGCAGTTCGGTTTGTTCGGCCGATAGCGTGACATTTAATAGAAAAGTAGCATATTTTTTGTCTTTCCAAAAACAAACGTTTGGCTGCTGCTTTATTGTTATCAACGATTTTCCACTGAAAAAAACATAATCAACTCCTCCATTATCATTGTCCTCCACCTCTTACTTGGTTCGTCTAGTCACATCGATCATGCGGGATAAACAAAGAAAGCATCTCGCATCTACAATCAATGGTCAATTGCTGAGTGGAAGAGCAACGCCTGCTTCTTCCTTCCTTTTGTCATCTTTAGTCGATTCTTGAATAGCATACAGACGGCTGGCCATTCTTGCAACGAAACTCTTCGGAACGTTTTTGAACTGGGGGGCAAAAAAATAAGATGTCACTGGCATATGATTTATTAGCATATTAAATGTCGTTCTTACTGAAAATCAGTTGACATCAAAGTACCCAAAAAGGTTAATTGATGGCTTGGATGAAAGAAAGCAACGAAATAATCCTAGTTCGACAAGAAATACGATATCGAAAGAGTCGCTGGCATGAATATTCGCATGATTCGTATATGCACCTAGAAAGTTTCCTTACATGTCTGTCTAAAATGATGTCCAAGCCGCGGGCCTCTTGGTTTTGTGTGTTGGAAAGTGCAAATCTTTCATCAAACTCGGCTTGTGTGGTACCAATGTTTTATGTAGCAGAAAAACTAGAGTATGCACTCAAACTCTTCTTGTCATTCCATTTTATAAGATGTGTCGTATATCCGAAAACTGTTTCAGTAAACTGAAGGATTCTAGACCAGACTGCTAATGCAGATTTTGATAGCGAAAACCATGGCGAAAGTGGGTGGGAGTGGCAAGTTGGAATGACCTGCAGATTGTTTTAATTAAGTCAAATTGGGTGAAAAGGGGATCAGATCAGCTTAATGCACCTTAGGAATGGTTTACAGGGTTTTAGGCGGTTGAGGCTGCACTTATAACCTATTTTGTTACAAATGTGTAGCTTCTTGCAGAAGGGCAGATAGAAGGTAAGATGTGGTCAATTGGTCACATCAACACGTTTGCACAGCAGTCAGACCAGTACCTACTGACTTCAAGGGCTGCATGATATGGAACCAAATTGTCTCCGGTATTAAAGGTCTTTAGACGACGCCTCTGTGATGTGGATAATTTATTCGAACAACTGCAGACACCAGGCCTCCAACTGCGTTTATTTGGAGCGTCATAATGGGATCATAGTTTTCTTTTTGCAGCAGTATGCGTTAACTAAGTAAAAACTGTAAGCACTCTTAACTCTGAAATACGTTGGTATTCACAAGCAACAAAAACAAAATTAATTCAACCAAAACAAATCGAATCTACAAATATTTACTTTCCTTGAAAGCTAGCAAAATATGAAACATTTGACATTTTTTTGCCACAATCAAATTAATAGAAATGAAAAGCCCTCAAATATGCATGGAGAATAAATAAATGCCATCTTACATACACACACATTAGGATGGTCATAAAATCTCAAATGGGTTTTGATGTCTTTTTTCTAAAGTTTTACAATTATTTGCTGAGATTTGAGGCTTATCAACCGGCTAACAAATACTTTTTATCACCGGATAAGCGGCTCAGGTTGTTGTTGTTGTTGTTGTTGTTAACAGTGCTTCGCCCTGCCCCAGATTGGACAGGGTTACACTGAAATAACAGCCCTTGGCCGGGTGAAAAACCCCGGGTCATTCCGGTGCGATAAATTATGCTTCAAAAATCGTCTATCTAGTCTTTAAAAATTTTATAACTTAGTTATATTGGAGGTAAGGA
Organism: Merzomyia westermanni; assembly: GCA_949987695.1. Classification (NCBI taxonomy): domain Eukaryota; kingdom Metazoa; phylum Arthropoda; class Insecta; order Diptera; family Tephritidae; genus Merzomyia; species Merzomyia westermanni. The sequence continues at coordinate 198,875,527 of OX465289.1, read as the reverse complement.
GTCGCAAAATCGAAGATAAATGCACGGCGTCTGGAGACTATTTCTAAGATTTTCAAGAGGTTCATGGCAGTCAGCGTCTCACATCTACCTGTAGTAAGCGTCCTTCTTCTCAGAGGTGTTTGTTCTTCAGAAAAAATGTGGCTTACTGCATATTTTTATGCTAGAACCTGCTACAGAAACGAGCATATTGTGATTCTCGGCGAAGTTAACAACCCTAGTCGGGTTAGGAGATGTTATATAGTGAAGAGTGAGTTTTACGACCGTATCACCAAACATAAGTTCCTTGCCCTTGTTGGTAAAGTATCTATGCACGATTTTGATATCATGCTGGGAACAGCGATCATATGTCGTACTGTGGAAGAGCCTGTCTTGAACGACAGTACTTGCCGGCTCAAGATCTTTTCCTACTTTCTTATGGGTAAGGACTTTTAAACTATATAACCTAGTATCATACTCCTTTGAAAATTTTGCGATGGTTACCATAAGAAGAGGGGGTTATCATCCTAGTATTCTTTAGTTTGGTCGTTGTTGGCACAAAAAACACGAGAGGTGTGAAGAGTAACACGGATTTGAACCGCTTTTAACCGGAATTAATTGGACAAGTTCCTAGGAGAATCTAGTACTATCCCGACTGCCGACTTTCTAATTGAGCGCAGCTCCGCCGAATCGGTATTTGATGCCCTCGTTTACCGCGAAAGATGTTGATAATTCAATCGGTTACTGTTGCAGATGACACACTTAGATAGGAAGTTTTGGAGGAGGCACATCTTAAGGCTCTGAAAACTCATTGACATATTTTATATGTAGAGAAGACGAAACTAAGCTAAGCTAACATTTGCTAGTCCCATCACCCACCTGCAGATTGTATCGGAGATATTGGTATCCAGAAAAAAATCAAAATTTTCGAAAAACAAGGACCACCCTAATGCGCATATATGAATTTGCATATTTTGTAGTTATTAATAATTTTCACATTAAACATTAATATTGCGAACGGCAACAAACAGGGATTATTTTTTGATTAGCTGCGTTGATTGTGTTGTGGAGTGGATATTCGAGGTGTAGCGTGCATTGCCCGAAGCCGCAAAAACTTAATTGGCTTGACCGAAGGTAAATAAAAACACACGCGCAGGTAAATAAACAAACGAGGCATCAAGCGGGCGTACTCCACTTCAGATACAACAAATTTTGTTCAAAAATACAAGTGAACGAATAAACAAACGAATAAACAAAACAAACAAACACACGAGTTGCCGGCAGGGCCGTTAAGGAGCGAGGGCGATTAAATTGCCAACAGGCGACCAGCAGCGAACAAATAAATAAAGAAATCGAGTGCCCCCAAAAAAAATTTTACTCTACGCTTACTTCTGCCACAAGGACGAAAAGGACGACAGTTGAGTCGACAATTTGTTGCAAAGCTGTTTGGCCCCTTGCTTGCTAGAATGGCTGCCTGTAGCCGAGATGTGGGTGAGTCTGAGATATTGCATGAATTCGCAAAATGAAGAAAATCATAAAATCGCAGGCGCAATTTCATCTTTTACTTGAAATTTGTTTGCTTAGCTCGATTGCTGCAGGCAGCTGAGTGACGATGGTGATTGGTGCGCTAAGAACGTCGCTGAAGTTACGCTGAACACAAATTGCCTAAATAATTCATAGATTTGGCAAAGCAGCGCCATTTCTATATGCTTAAGTATACTTAGGAAATCTAATAACAACGGATATACATTAGGGTGAGTTGAAATTTTTTTCGCTTAGCATTAGGGGAAAAATTGGTCCATTATACCAGGAATGTTTTCTCATAATTTTGGGGTGGCCCACTTGATTTTGTTCCAAAGTCAAATTTTATTGATCCAAAAATAATAATTTTATTTACTTAATAAAAGTTATTTATTTTGTTTTATTTTATTTTATATTATTTTACTTTATTTTGTTTTATTTTATTTTATTTTATTTTAGTTTTTTTATTTAATTTAATTTAATTTTATTTCATTTTATTTTATTTTATTTTATTTATTCTTTTATTTTATTTTGTTTTATTTTATTTTATTTTATTTTGTTTTATTTTATTTTATTTTATTTTATTTTATTTTATTTTATTTTATTTTATTTTATTTTATTTTATTTTATTTTATTTTATGTTATTTTTTTTCATTTTATTTTATTTTATTTTTTTTATTTTATTTTGTTTTATGATATTTTATTTTATTTTATTTTATATCAATTATTTTATTTTATTTTATTTTATTTTATCTTATTTTATTTTATTTTATTTTCGTTTATGTTGTTTTATTTTATTTTATTTTATATCAATTATTTTATTTTATTTTGTTTTATTTTATTTTATTTTACATTATTTTATTTTATTTTATCTTATTTTATTTTATCTTATTTTATTTTATTTTATTTTATTTTATTTTATTTTATTTTATTTTATTTTATTGTTAATTGATATTAACAAACAAACATAAAAATTCGAGCTTTGCTCCAACAACAATCACCATAACTTATTTTATTTTATTTAATTTTATTTTATTTTATTTTATTTTATTTTATTTTATTTGATTTTATTTTATGTTATTTTATTTTCGTTTATATCAATTATTTTATTTTATTTTATTGTTAATTGATATTAACAAACAAACATAAAAATTCGAGCTTTGCTCCAACAACAATCACCATAACTTATTTTATTTTATTTAATTTTATTTTATTTTATTTTATTTTATTTTATTTTATTTTATTTTATTTTATTTTATTTTATTTTACTTTATTTTATTTTATTTTATTTTATTTTATTTTATTTTATTTTATTTTATTTTATTTTATTTTATTTTATTTTATATCAATTATTTTATTTTAGTTTATTTTGTTTTATTTTATTTTATTTTACCAACAAAGCAACTGTTTGTGCACACTGCCCCTTTGCTAGTTTGAATACTGTCAGTGCTGAAGTGGAAAGTTAAACTGGTTTAAGGTTGGTTCGAAGTAGGAAGGGAGCTAGAGGAGGGAGATTTTGTGAGGTCCAATCATTGTACTGTCGTGAAGTATATTATCCTTAGTGTCAACAATTAAGGACGCAGTGAATTGCGGTAAGAAAACTCAATTCTCAATGAATTTCGAAATAGGGAGCATCTGTGGTCCATGCAATATTAATATCACGGTTGGATGTTACACGGATATTTTGGCTCGTTTGGGTACTTGTAAGCCTGACGTGGCGGGCTGTGGGGAATTAAGGCGTCCGTTGGTCATCTGTAATCTGCCCTTGAACAAACGGACCACGAGTCAGCTGAGAGACCCCTGGCAGGGTACAGCGGTCCTTCTGGTGCAGGGTGGATTGCAGTCGCCTGCTGCAGTGCATGGAGGATAACGACGTGCAATCATCGAGTCGCCTCATACATAGCTGTCCAGTTTTGCTACATATTTTCGTTGGTAGTTTAGTCTTGGTTTAATCCTTTCTCCAGGGCCGAGATTGGTGTTATTCGCAATTTTATCGTTGCACCGAAACTCAACCTAGCCACTTTAAGCAGAGTACAGACTTAAATAAATTTTTAACACAAATTAGCTTTCTTCGGTCGAATTACATTAAATTTTAATTCATCGACTACCATCTACGTCCCTCATACCGTTCTTTTGTACCAGCATTCATCAAATTCCTTCCTTTTCTTTTCTTGGTATAAACGCTGCTGGCTGTTAGTTATTTGGCGTCAACTAAGAGGACGACAAAATTGAATTTTTGCGTCAGGCAGCGATCACAAAAAAGGACCACCACACAAGACCAGCCCCTCCCGTCCGCTGCTAGTTGCCCTCAACCCGTAACACGCAACCCAAAACTTGCGACACGATTTCGCAGCAAAAAAAAGAAGACCCCGCTTGCATGCGCCTTTACGACGCCAACAAAGTGAAGTTAAACAACCAGCAAGTGAACAAATAAACGCACGTTGAATGAGAAGAAAAAAGAAGACGGCGCGGGCGAGGAGCAATGCCAACCAAGAGTAAACGAACGTGGGACGAAACGCGCTTGACATGTTCCTAATTGATTTTTTGGCAATTTAATATTGCAGAAGAAAATCCTTTTATTCCTGAGTTTGTTGATTCGTTGCATGCTCGTAGAAGGATATTTGCTCCTACCGCGCTGCCCCTACACAAGGACTTTCTTGGTGTTTACAGCTCTGAACCAGATTTTGGATTTTTTTTTTTGGTTGTTCAGAGTTCTTGTTGGCTGAATTCCATTCAAGGCAAGTGCGCTTACATTTTTCATGCTTTTCACATACACGCATGAGGCGCAGGCACGTACACCCACACAGATCCTTTCACACCTTCAACGCAAGCGTCACATATATACCCACACATACGTAATTACATATTTCTATTTATATTGGAATTCTTGCGGCATATATCAGAATTTTGATTGACATCGGTTATTCAATACGGTAGCTTGGTTGGTAGTTGAGTCTTGGTATTGCGCCAGTGTACCTGTCACAAGACGTACATGTAACACTGTGCAACACAATACTTAGGAAAAATTCTCCAATTTTCGGAGTCAGAGTGATGCGGATGTTGGGCTTAAGACCTAGACCAATGCAGTAAGTCTTTTAGTATTCTTTATTCTGAGAAAGAAGCTCTTCTTGAAGTTTTTATATTGGAAAGACTATCCATAATTCTGTGTCTAATTTGGTTTGGAAGTGCTGTCCAAAGTCACAGGCTTTATGGGCGCGATTTGGTATGACCAGTGGAAACTTCTAAGTCATCTCACCCCCTCCTTGCATAAGAAAGAAGAAGGTTGGTAATGAAAAGTGAAGGGCATCATATCCGTAGATCAACCATCAAGCTGCACGTCATTACCATTTGTGGATTTTAGTCGCCTCTCACGCCCTACCTCGGTCATATTCCAAGCAAGTATTTTAGGTTTCTTATTGGCTTCTAATAAATATAGCGATTTAGCCTATATATCTATCTAAGTCTAACTTATCGGCCATTTATAGGTTCAAAATATTTTTAATAGATCCTTGTGCTGCATCGCATTTGAAATTGAAACGCCCTCTTAGATTTAATATACGACTCTATGGTCTCTTATATACCTTCTTGTAAGACGCTGTAGCATTTATTATAATCTACAATATTTGAATCTACAAATATTTGAAGATGTTACATAATGTTATTGCCATTGTTGTTGCTAAGCGAAAGTTGTATATCATGGTAACTACAAATGAGAAATTTCCTCAGAGTGTAAGTAAATCGTGCTTCTTTCGTCTTGGCCCGCCGCTAATCAAACTAAGATACGAAATTCTCAATTCAATTACCTGTTTCATATTTTATTCATTTCTTGAACCTACAACCTAATACACATACCTATGATTTTTCCAGAAATAATACCAGGGAAGGTGCTTAGTAAGTTTTTCATAATATTCTGACTTAAGTGTATATCTGCTGAGGGAAAGCTTTGTTATTGTTCAAATTATTATGACTTTAACATATAACACTTGTTGCTCTAGAATTATTCTGGGGAAGCAGTTTAAGGCTTAAGATCTTTTTGGAGGAAGGGGAAAAAACTTAATGTATATTTAAATTCTTTAGTTGGGGCCAAATTTTTGATTGGCAAATATTCTCTTCCTGACATGATAGAGCACTTTTCCAGAAAATCTCTTTTCTTTTCCTAACAAAAGCTCTTTGATCTTTAATATATACATTGCAAAGGTTGGTTTTTAAATAAAGTATTTTTTATAAATACTATCAAGTGGAAAAAGGTCTGCGAGCTTTAGCTTTGTAAATTTTGTTAAAAATTTTTGTTTTGTAACAAAAAATGCCTCTAAACTTGGTAATAAATATGATAACAGAAAGAATACTTCTCCAAAGTTTAGTATTGCTGTATGGTAGGCAGTCTTTCTCTATTAAAAGCTCTGCCCTGTGTAATATTTGTGCTTTGGTATCCATTAGAAATAATTTATATCCGACATCATGGTGCAGTTTTCAGAATAATTTTTCCTAGCAAAAGCTTTCTAAGCTTTGCAATAAATCTATTAGAGTGACACTGTCACAATGAAAAAGCTTTTTAATTTAAAATATTTGTTTATACATTATCTAATTTTATGTTAAAACCACCCAAAGCTGGTTAAAGTTTATGTATATTTGATCCCACAAGGGCATAGTTTGGAAAAAGCTGTCCTGGTTTTAATGTATTTTGTTTAAAATCAAAGTTTTGGTCGAGAGTTTCCATCAAGCTTTTATAATTATCTTTAACGATTGTGTAAGTTTCAATATCATTATTCGTTTTGCAACAAAAAAAGTTCTATTAACTTCAAAATCAATCTCTGAAAAGAAAAGATAAATGATGAGAAAAGATCTAAAAGCTCTGCTCTCCGTAATACAAGTCTTTTCGGACTAAAACTTTCAATAAAAAGTGTGTTCAAACTCTTGATATCTATCTATAGGACTGAAAATTTATTAGGTAGAGTTGATAGAATAGTTCATTTAGAGGTAACAAGTTACAGCAAATATTTTATATATTAAGCTTCCTTTACTCGCAAAAGCTTTACCGTTTCCTTAAAAATGCCACTGGGTCTGACGCTCTTGATATAGGGACAATATAGACGAGCTTGTTTAAAATAATAGTATAGGTATATTCCTTTGATATATGTACATAGGACAATGAATAGAGGTTCTAGAAGGCGTTCATTACTACTGGCGGTAGAGACTTTTCTTCCATAAATAACTAACTGGGGAATGGAGAAGGTAATCTAGTCTGATGTTGCGATTCGTTCCCATACTCAACAGTTTGTACCGATCCAATTCCCAAAGGCAGGGTTCTGGCAGGCTTTTCAGATTTGTCTTCAAAATCTGATTTATCTTCATAAAAACTACATAATTTGCACACTTAGTAGCCAGGTGCAGTAGCAGCCACATGCGCTAGTTTACTTTTCAGTCCCAGTTGACGCTTTGTTTGCCCATTATGTTGCACTTATGAGACCGTTGAATGGTGCCACTAAAACAAGTTGCTGATGTGGATGTCATGTGCGCATTTCACATTTGTGCGCTGGTGCGATTCCCTGACGCTCCGGGACAGGTTTGTATTTGAAGGCGCACAAATAAGTGTTTTTTTTCGCATTCGAATTGGATTTGCTTTTCCTTTATTTCGGTTATCAAAGCACGTCAAATAAAGTGGTGGCTGTTAAAATTTAACTAAAGTTAGTTACACCGCCAGTTCAACCCACAATATGTCCCCTACGAACTTTTGTGGGAAGTATGTTTAGATAAAAGGTGTGGCAAATTGAACTTTTATAAACATTTTCTTTTAATAGGCAAGATCGGCATTTCCTATCACAGTCAGCAGGACGACATCGTGTCCACTTGGCAATTTTGGGCAGTCTTGCTTGTTAATTAGGGACCCTTAGTTTCAAAAGCGGATCACAAAATTTTCGTTTATTGTTCCTATTGGGATATAGGTAATCTATTTTTTTCCCTGTGTCCGATTGTTCATATTTGGCATAAGCATCTTTTTGGTGTCGTTGTTCTTGTTTATATCCTGAACATTTAGGCGATTATGATGACCTTCCGGTACTCGCCCGACTAACGCCGGAGCGATTTATTTCACCCGTCAAACCTTCGCGATGTGGATTTCAGTCGCCTTTTAGGTCTCGAACTCCTAAGTGAACAGTCTCCCATTGTCCCATGCATAAGCTTTATGCTATTCGCAAATAGGCCCATCAGTGAAATGCGAACTCCTGGTATGAGGTTTCCATCCCTAAGTGAAGTAGTTCATGATCAGGATGGAAACAAACTTGCAATTCCTGACTGACAGACAATATACAGACAGGAGACTGTATCCAACTAGCATGAACTATCTAGCTGGCATGCGGTCCGTGGAGCATCTAGTAAAACGATTTTAGTGAATACCTCGAGCCCTGTCAAACCCATACTCAAAGATAAGGACCTCAACAAGAGTCCACCTCTTGGGACATACCAGTCTTTTCTGTATCAAAAAAGTACAGGTGGCTTAGGACCACTAACTCTGGTATACCCTAGTTCACACTCTAAAATTAACGCGAAGTAAACTTTTCCTTAAGCAGCAATGTCTGTTTCGGTTTGACGTCAGCGATGTTTTACCCTTGCAAAATTGTCCCAAACTCTCCACGCGAGTCACTGTACTTTATTAGTCAGGTGGAAAGTTCTCGTTACGCTTTAAACCCTACAACAAAATGGCTTCAATTGAGTTACACAATGGACAAAAAAAAAGGCCGAGATTATGCAAAGCAGACGACCCCCGTTTTTATAGTTTGTAACGTCACGCTCAGCGCCCAATTAGTGCGGCAAGTGACCGATGGCTTTGGTGTCCAAGCTGTCACCCTTCCTAGTCTATCATGCGCTCTGCTTTTGCATGTGTGTGGCGCTAAGTTTCAGCTAGCGGGTGATGTGGAGGAGCGCTTAGTTCTGACTAACGACATGATTGAGTTTACATTTATATTTGTATTCAAATTTGAATAGCGTTCAAGCGTTTCAGTTGGAGTTAACGTACGGTGCAATACAGCGTGGTGCTATGCGGTGCGGTGCGGTGCAGCATTGCTCGGTGTTGATGAAAGCAATTGCCAATTTTTTGGATTTTTTCGTAAAATTTTATTGAATTGCTCAGAAGTTTTTGTTACATCACAACTGACTGGATGGCGGTGGCTGATAGGCTAGCCTGGGTTGATTGCGGGGTTAAAGCGAGAGAACTGGAGCTGGTACCGCTTTGATTGTGCAAACACCGGTTGCAAGTTGTTGAGGCATAAAGTGAGCAATGCGCGCCAACGCCAAGGCCTTTTGTATGACGAGTATTGTATGGCGTATGGATATACCGATACATCCGCATAGTATCCTATAAGGATTTTTCAATTAACAAAGTAAAGTCGAACCATCACACACGCATACTCACACTCTCTTACTCCTGTACACAGGAGTGCAGTAACCACACATCGGTACATATTTGCTTTTCGGAGTTTCTAAACTTTGTTTACCGTTACAAAGGCAAACAGAGTTCTATGCGCTAGAATTCATTTGCCACTTAACAGAAAGATAGTAAAAGAAAAGAATGGACCCCACAATCGTAAAACTACACATTCGGCATTTTTGTTTGGATATTCAGCGGCTCTATTCAGTGATTTAATTGCCCACAATTCAATGCAAAAACTATGGATTAGGAATGTGAGGTTATAACCTCTAAATAGAGTTTGAAGGGTTTTAGAAATGACTCCGAGGTGGGCTTATTCAGTTAAGAGAAAGAGAAATGAAAATAAATGCTTAGTGAAATGGTGATAGTGATAGAACCAAAATTGACACTGAAGATGGCATATCACCGAAACCCCTTTTGTTCAAGACCGAAACCGACGACATTTTTGATTTTACAAACATTGAAAGCACCCTGCTTAGACGTCACTCTCCTCACCCATCAGTGCCATCTACATCAAGTTGCAGGAACCTTGCGATGAGTGAAGAAAGTGTTAGAAGTGTATTCTCCTTCTAGCAGGTGAACAGATGGGGAGACGGACCACATGCTGAGAACATATTCGCCCTGCCGAGATTTAGTGTGGATAGGTAATCCCTTAATTAGTTACAGTATCTTTTCAGAGATCTCAAATATATCCCTCTAACAAAGGGAAGGTAAAAACTTACACACAGGACTTCCTGAGTAATCTCGAGTCACTACCTGTTGAACGTCGAAATTCTTTAAGAAGTTTTCAGAGATGTTTGGTTAGACTCCTCTGACTAAAGGATTAAATAATAAGCACATTTCACAGAATCCACAGAAGAGTTCTTTAAACACTTTCATAGAAATGTTCTAATTGGACGTAGTTTTCGATAAACGCCACAAAGAGCTCGGACTATCATTAATTAATTCTCAGTGTGGTATCGAAGTTTGAAAACAGTTTTTAAAGAGAACTGAAGAGACGAAGTCATCTCTATAAATATAATTTTTTCAGAAAGCGGAGGCTTATGGGTGCCAGCAACGAAAGGTTGATATCTTTTGATATCCTCTTCATCGTAAACAATTCCAGAATTGTATAGCTTATAGAGCTCTCCGAGAGATTTGAACAACAGCAGTGCCCCGATTTAGGTTAATCTCAAAAAACTTAATATAAATACTTAAGTCACATTACAGTTTTGGAGAATTTTGAATACGTTTTTAAGAGAATTTCCAGACTAAGAAATTAAATCAAAGTCCTCAGAGCTCAGCCTTTAAGTATTTCCTTTCTTTTTGGGAAAAACTGTCACTTAACTGCACGAAATTGATTTAGTTGCGTGTGGCTATTTTTTTACTATTACAACAACAAACCACAAAGAAATCAAATAAAAAACACCGCATGCCAAAAGCAACTACCGTTTACTACAACAAAACCATCAACACACTCTGAAGTCGTTAGAGCTTGTAACTGTTTCTTTCGACATTCTGCTGACATTTAATTTTCGATTTTAATTGGATAGAAACAGCAGGAATCCAGTCCTTAACTCAGCAAAACTCGAAGAAGCATTCAAATACAGACAAAATGGCGTCATAACTACCAGTGATGAAGTGCAGCGAAAAGAAAGTGAGGTAAAGCAAACGTTCAAATGCAGGCAACAAAAAGGTAAAACAAGGCTAAGAGTCGGAACGTTAGTTGGGGTCAAAGAGTTAGTGAGATGTGTGGCATGACGTTGGCTGACGGTTGGTTGAGCGACTTGCGAAGGGCCCATGAGGAAGATGGAATGTGAATGCTTTAACTGAAGGACGGCCGTTTGAGGGCGAGAGGCAAATGCAGGCTGAGACATTTTTGGTGAAAAGCTTTGTAGCTCAAAGAAGGATGTGGATGCGGAGTACGCAGATGATGTAAGCAACGACTTGAATGGCCAATATAGGCGGTTAGGGAAAACTGGCATTACCTTATCACTGTCTGATTGCTGCGCTTCGTTCTTGTGTAGCTGTGTGTGAAGGGGTGGTGCGCTGCAATCATTGATCAACTGGTACTTCCGTTAATAAATGCCGACTGCATTCACCACATCAATATACACATTTAAGGTCGCCAATGCTGGACGCCGAGGCCACGGAAGTGTGAGCTAAGTAGTATACCTTTGAATGAGTTGACGTCACATCGGGACTAGCTTTTATAACCGTTGAGTTAGCAACTTGCCGCAGCGGAAAAGGCAATGCAAATGGGAAAATCAGCGCGAGCAGTGAACAGAGCGAGCAATGGGAACGTCTTCTTAGGACTGGTAATTGCAGCATGCTTAGTGCGCCTTTAAATATGCAATACTTTCTGGTGCGAAAAAGTGCACAGTGGGAAATATGACTTGGATTTGTAGAGGAAGATTCAGTTCAGGGCGTAGCCTCCACATTGCTGCTTAAGTGTGCTCTGCTAAATTCATAAAATAAGAGATCACTCAAATGGCCCCAACCAACGCTAAATCAATCTCTTTTATTTCGCCAAAAACTGAAGCCCATATAGACAATCTGATTGTACCTTAACCGAACGACCTTAGACTTGGTAGGTTTAATATCAATCAGATCTTCACTATGTTCCAAATCTTTTAAAAGGCTCGCTATAAAACAATTCAGACACACCAAATCTCTGTCGTTATCAAAGCATATTTAACACCGCGAAAGAAACTGCTTTTTGACATCCCGAAAGAAAAGTCCTCTGAAAGATTTATGTTCACAGCAGTAGTGCCAATTTTTGGTATTGCAGAATTTAAAGATGAGCGTGATCTGATCTTTTGCTTGACATAATTTTGAAATGCAGGGGTATTGCTGTGGGAATATCTAGATCATAAGCGATATCGATGCAATATCATATGGTAAGTAGTTTCAAGTTATGTCCTTTATAGATTTTGCACCCGTATGATCATGTGATGTGATACGAATGTTGCATGAGAGCTCAAATATGATTTAATAGCATCACATAAGTTGATAACGAGTTATATGGTGTGGTTATGGGGATTGATAGCTGCACGAAGATTGAGTCGTTGCAAAGATATGATATGTAAAGCAGTTAGTGACGAACGTCTAGATGGAGAACTGTGTAGATGTGATGTGATGTGCACATGATGTCATTCATATGACAAGATGATAGTAGGAATTCTATGCTGCGAAAACAATGTAGGTATTTATCTCCGTTTTATAGTACATTTTCATATTGCAATAAGATATTTATGGCGGATGTGTTGATGCAGGGCGGTTTATGATATGAAAGCTAATTTCACATGATATGATGTTGGAATTGATCACATGATATACCGAAAGATATATGTATATTTCATCTAAATAAAATTTACTTTATATTGTATTAAATATGTAATATGAGTGTGCAATAATAAACTACAATTGATGTGCTCTAATATAAAAGCTACAGTTAGTGTTAGATTATATCATGTGATATGTATATTGTATGTTGTGATATCACACAATGTAATATCACATGATATAAAATATATACATCTGTTTTAAACTTTTTAGATAACTCACTTTGGAATATGTAAATTTAGTATTGGTTGTGCTCAATGCATATAGTCTCAACATTTTTCCTTTAGTAAATTTTAAGGTGGGTATGTAGATTTATCCTTCCTCTTCTTCAACTGCAGCACACTAATTCCATCAACTTGCAACATTACAACTATTCACCATGCCGTGCACACTTCTCAACGTGTTGTCAATTAAGACATAATTCCGTCACATATACGCAGTTTATAAGCATTGCATTTTTTTAGGCGAAGAAAAGGGGTAAAACGACCACTATACTTAAGTACTACAAACATCAGAAGATATGCACATGTATGTATGTATGTTGTGAAATATATATGCTGTGTAATGAAGATATATGGTATTTGTTTGTTTTGCAGCGTTGTGGCATGCAACAGCGACGAAATTATTACCTTTCAGCTGAGGAGCTGTCAATCATAAAAGAATTTTGCTCGCCGACTTCACGATGTGGCAAGTTGATTACATCGTATGAGGGGTGATCGTGGAAGTTGCGAATGAAGTTTGATATTCTAATAAGGATACATGGAAGTTTGAGGAATTGAAAGTACAGTGGTGAATGAAAATATGTGACCACTTTGTTAGCAAGAGCTACAAGAAGGCATGGATGAAGAGATTGTGTTAAACAGAGTAAGAGCGATGAAAAAGTTTTGCGGAAGAAACCGCATTACTTTGTTTAACACAATCTCTTCCCCAGAGTCCGAAAATACGCTTACCAAATTGTAACTCGTTTCAGACAATATGGTAAACTGTGGGCCCAGCCGTAAATACCAGAGATGCTCCATTCATGATGTCGACCATGGCAAACATTTAAACGACTACGATTTAGAAGCATGTTAGCTAGGTTATACAAAATTACGCTTATCCTCACCAAAGCTCCTGTATGAAAGAGCATCTCCCCTATCACCACTATAAAGTGTTTCATCGTGCCTTTAAAGACAATGTGGACAAGGTAACAATTCACCACATGCAATGGCTGTGATTATGATTGTTATCACCTCCATTTAGTATCAGCTCCTGGTCTATAAAATATGCAGTACTTTCGTCTATAGGAAGGGATTGATATGCTTTTAGATATTTCCACCTCATACAAGACTTCTTAATGCAAAGGTAGACGTGAGTTTGGACATTGGACATCTTTTATGTCGTCCGCTTACAAGTATTCCTTGGGTAGAGTAAATACCAGCCAAATTTCTTCTTCCATAAGTCGCACCGACATGTTCGTTCGATTCAAAACCTTGTAAATCTCCTTTTGTTATGGATTTGGGATCATCCGTAGAAAAACGTCGATCATGTTCTATTTTGGGCACGACAACTGTGCTCCTGGAGCTTGTGCGCATAAGTAGAAAATATTATGCATTATTAATAATTTTTTTTCCGCTGAAAGAAAAGACTCAAACTCGTTGCTGAGTGGTAAGTACGGCTGAATGGCGATTGACGTGACATACTCAATGACTTTTTTATCGTCCTTTCACACTGTGAACCACACACAAACACATCCATCCTCTTTTACACGGGTAAGTAGCACTGTCAACAAGGCATTTTCTGAACAAACTAGTTTTGTTCCCCTTACAACTTTATGGTAGTGCTGTGCGATTGCGAGTATGAGGATTACCTGGTTTTTTCGAGTTGGTATACAAGGAGAAAAGCGCGTTTGAACCGACTTCGGTTTTGGTAGGCAACTTAACATTAGCTAGGTAAAGACCGACCAAATAGACGTATATTGATCACTATTCTAACTTTTGCTAATCAAACTCGGGCTTTGGTTCTTTTAGCATAGTTTCACAGTTACCTGAAATTAATTTTTAGTTTTTCAATGTCATTTTTCGATAATTTAAAATCCTTTCCAAGTATCTTCAGAACAGTCCCTAGTTCTTGACAAACCGGTAAATGATCTTTTCGAACCATGTTCTTGTCGCATTTAATAGGGTTTTATGCTCTCTTGTGTCATCGTTCCGTTTACTGCTTCCTGTAAGACTTGGTACTAGTAGTTCATAAGGTAATCCGGTACTTCTTATCAAATCGCACCATTCCCAATATATTTTGGAACCATCCTTGGATCCTTCAGAAGACTTATTTTGCCATTTTCTGCTCATTGAGCTCCGGTTCCTTCGGACCCCTTTTTAAAACCAAACGGTTCAAGACTTTTTATTCTCATCGGGACTCGGCCTCTTATTATCCCTTTTTGGCCTCCTTCGAGGCTATGTAGGCGTGGTTTAATAAGAAACCCGGTCCTTCTCATCCTTTCTAACACATCTGCGCATCTCTACCTTATAGGTACACAAAACGGTGCTTACTCGAGTCGCTCGGCAGTAATTAAAGTAGTCGATTGGGTAATTTAGCTTAAAAATAACGCACAAACTCGCAGTTGCCTAATTTTCACTTCTTTTTTTTTCCTTTTTTCGCATTCGAACACAAAATCAAAATGATTGATTGGCAAATCCTTGTGGCATGGCATGCAAACGTCATCATCATAGTCGCTGTTGTGCGACACAAAGCCCAAACCTAAAGAAATCCGAGTAAATGAAATGTAAGAAAAGCAGCAAAGAAGCAGAACAGCGGGGAAAGGGTTACTGCAATTGTTGAGCGATATAAAGAGATTTCAAGAGTTAATTAGAAAAACGTCTGTGGATTGCAAATGCTGTGAATGCTGCTATCAGAAGGCTTGGATGGAAATTTTCAAATTTCCCACACTTGTCGATGAGATCGAGTTGAAAAAGCGCGAAAGTGGAAAAATTGTCGAAAATTGTTTTGCAAAACAAAAGCACCGAGAAAAAGGAATGAAAAGCAGAATGAAACGAAGTAGGGAATGCAAAAGCAGTCAATGACATTTTTGGCTCTAATTGGAGGAGCTGACGTTGCACTGGGCTATGCTGTACAATGGGCTAGCAGACTTAACTTTTTGAGCTAAACTTACAAAAGAGCTGTTCGATTTTCTTGAAGCCTATTGCATAGACCTTTTTTGGCTTGACTAAGGTGCAGGCCGTGCGAAGCGATAAATCTGTAACTCGAGTGGAAATAAGTCGTGATGGGACCCTTTCTATACGTCGAATTAGCTGTTAGCAATTTTCTGTCAGTGACTATCGTAAAAGCCCTAGCAGCAGTGTGAGTTGAATGGACTATAGTTATATTTAAGTGCACTGGCCACTGTTGGGAAGAGCCTTGATAATGATATGTAAGGACACACCAAAGGGAGCTTTCATTTTTCCCATTAGCAGTAAAATGAATGGAAGCGATGCCGCGTTGTGACCTATTCAGACGGCCCAGAAATCTAAGAGAAGTTTCTTTGAACCCTTCAGTAGGGTTTGCATAGGGACTAGTTAGTTCGAACACTTGAAAGCAAGCTATCATCGAAGCCAGACTAAGGTTTAAAATCATCTGAATTCCTCTAACGAGAAATTTGGTTCGGGGCAGCTACAAGCGCTGGTAAGACACCACCTCTTACTTGTTTTGGAGATCCTTCTGGGCAGTTATTGAGTTTCAATGTAACTACTAAAGAAGACGAAGTCTTGTGTATTAGATGTAGGGAAGACGACGAGGTATGCCCAGCTTTGGCTAAGTCAAGGTATAGAAACCTCGGTCAGCACGTAATCGAATAACAGGGTGATTTGTCCAGGCTTATAGTAGGAGTTGGAGTCCTACTAAAACTTTTCCACACATTAAATGTTACCTGTCGCTACACTTGATCGTGGGACCTTCGGTTTGGCCAGCGCACTACCAACGCACGACGGTGGCGCTGGTGTGCTCCTTATTCGTGGCTCTCATACATAAAATTCTCACACCAAACAGAAAAACTGGTCTTTCATACAAAATGCCGTCTCGAAGCTACATAAGAATATATGTCCTTACTATTTTGTTCCATAAAGCATCTTTGTAGAGGGTCTTTAGTGCTACGGTTTCAGATTAAGCGACTACATAAAAATGGACTGGATGCGTAAAGCACGTCTTTACACATTTCCTCCATCCACACCCTCCGTCAAACGTTATCACTGCAATTAATTTGGACAAATTTTCTACTTTCTTATTTTTTATAGCTAATTATTAGCTGCGCCTTGGGTTGTCTTTGTATAGCGCAGCATGAAAACTCATATCCACTCATAAATATTAGTTAATAACTTTCCGTTTGCCATAAATTTCTCATTAAACAAGCAAAACAGGCCGTGAGCGAACTCGCTTAACACCAAGCGCAGCCAAGGAGTCAACCAATCGCAAGAGCAGTACCCAAAAACCAACCCACTGAGCACTCTTACTTAGCAACCACCCCACACGCGGTCGTCTCACAAGTAGCATAAGTACATGAGATGAAGAAAATCTATGAAATCTTAAGTAAACATAATTTCCCGTGTGCAACACTAAAAGACAAATACAGCTTCATGAATTGCTTAAGGTCGAGACACAAGCTGCCTCCATACCGTCACGCTCATTAATTGTAATGGAGCAAATCTTAGTTGCGAATCCATGAAATCTCTGCAAATTGCAGCCAATCCCATACAAATGTGTTGAGAACGACGGGCGGTTTTAGGATTGTAGAAATGGTGTTGAGCCAAGTAGTAAGTAAAGTCCGCATGCACCCCCTTTCAACTAGCGCGCTAAGCAGTAAGGACACAGCAATAGCAGCGCAAACTCAAGACATAAATCACAACAAGCAAGTGAGGTACGCTGGCAAAACGCATACTCGTAGGTGGAGTTTGTGTGCGGGTGAGTGTGTGGGTTACAAAAAGGAAAGGAATACTTAGCCAAAAACTTCTTGAGATCTGCAAAATTTGTCTTGGCGTATATGCTCAATTTCAATTTGTGTAGAATGTACTAGGTAAGTGGGATTGTTTGCAGGTAAAATTTAGGAATTTACCAACTACGCTACAACAACACAATACCTAAGTAAAAATGAAAAAAAAATTCTTGCAGTGATAAACGGAAATTAGTATGAGAATAAGTGCGTTGTGGCTAAGGAGACGACATGAACAAATAGAAGATACGGCAAACTTATTTGGACTTGGACGCAATGATTTATGAGGAAAAAGTAAAAGTAATATAAAGGAAAAAAGGGAAAAGAATTACGAGTAGCATCTAAGAAAACAAAACCAGAAAAGGCGCACTTGTAAGTTGATAAAGCATTCGAGGGGAAAGTGGCACGTAAAAATTTCCCAAAAAGTTTGCATGTTTTAGCAGGATTTGTATTTGAAGAGCAACAAAACCGCAAACAATAACAACACTACGGTTGGAGGCACCGCGCAGGTCGAAACCTTTAAAATGTGTAAACAAATTAAAGCTTTAAGCATGTAAAAACGCGCTTAATCAGAATAGAGAAAACCCTTCTCACTCACATGCTTAGGTATAGGTAGGAACATATACACCCAAGTCAGCTTATATTAGATAAACTTCTGTCAACTATATTCCACTTTTGAATTGTGCGAAGCAACTAAATATGCATTCAAGTGTTTTGTATTTGTTTGTAAAGAAAAACATCTGGTTTGCGTGTCTCTGCTTGACTGACTGCTCTCCATGCGCTCGCACACGCAAGTTTACTATTTATGGTATCGCTTTCAACGATGATTTGTATGCGTGTAAGTGGCATCGATTTGTCATATTTTTTGGCGCTAAGCACAAATAAGGCTGGCACGCGATTACAATTTTTTGGTATAGAGGAAATTTGTCAAAAGTTTTAAACATGGGATGCTGATTTTGCTGTTAAAGCTGGGAGAGAAGAAGTTTTGTGTGTATGAAAGATATTGGCGCATTAAGAAATCTTTTAACGATTTCTTACTATTCAAGTTTTTTTTTATATATAGACGTAGTGTCGTTTTAGTGTTTCAAAGGATTACTATTTCTATGAAGTTGCGCCCAGAAGTTGCAATTCATATAAACGCCATCGGCTGATCTATGACTACTAAATAAGTTTTGCACTGCGATGCATTCAATGAAATCTTTGAAAAAAGAAGTAGGAGGTTAATGCAGCAAATTGATTTTGTTACTTAACTGGAGTATCTAAACCTGCGCCCTGAATGACAATGTTTGTGCTACTTTGTTTTGATCTCGACGGCACACAAAGATATTACCGTCTGGTGCGGAAATACGTCCCTTACAGATATAGAGGGGAGCAGAATGGCACACCAATTAGGGGTTCAATACTCAGGTCTCACCGTATGCACTAGTCATCATACCTTCTTCATCAACAATAACCCTCAATTCGCTTTTTTTTCTTTTATTTATTCCCAACCACTTGTCCGTCCCAAACTTAGTCGTACAATATTCCACTTTCAACTGCTAATTCCTGGCATCAATTTCACTAATTTTTCTACAACACCCAACGCAAGTATCTACGAGTATACCTTCAAATTCAAATTCTACTACCTGACAATCTAGCTTCCGTCATTGAAGAAGAAGAGGCCGAGTACTTGAATTGGCATCCGGCACATCCGCGCTTCACATACTCATATCCACTCATAAGCTTAGATACCCATCCCACAGCAGCAGCCTAAGACACAAATGCAAATACTTAGATACATACGTAAACCCTTCAAAGAGGATGGCTGCAAAATAGAGGCAACTCGATGGGTTGGTTTATTGCGGCCACAACATACGTTTGTACCACCACCACCAACAACAAAAACAACAAACTCAAGTGTGCCACAAACCAAAGATATGCTACCTAGTACGCTGTACTACGCAGCAATGCGAAGAAAAAGATAAAGACCCACCATCGTACAACGTGACAACCAAAAGAAGAGCAACGAAATCATCAGGACGTACGAGTACTCGTATAACACAACACCAAAAACCCACATTGACGCAGTCAGCATATATACCATATACCACATTGCGCACAAACAATAAGAACCCTTCAATCTGGCATTCGAGTGAGTATTGGATTCCCTACAAAGTCTTTGGAGTGTGGTACGTGCTACAGGGTGGCGAAAAATGGGTCGTGTCTTTTGATTTTAACCCTGCAAAGGTTTCGGAGCTTACTTTGGTTAGCCCCTTTAAATCAACTAGAATACCTTTAGCACGCCGGCTTCTTTCAGGCGTAGTAGTTAAGGGCAAGAGCCATCAACAAAGATGCATTAGCCAATTTCTTCATTACGGAAGGGGTGAAATGACCTGGAAGATTGTACCGGTCATACCAAATCGTTCCCGTGGCGGTCAGGCTAGTACTAGTTGCATCCAATTGTAAGTATTTTCAGAGGAACTAACTTTTGGTTCTACGTTTGAATACAGCAGAAATCATCTTCCTTTTCACGAGACTCCACTCATTTTCACGTGAACTTCGAATAGAACGTCCCTCTCAGTTCTTATAACATTTAAACGTCCCTCACCAGTTGGACCAGTAACAGAAGGCACTAGTGGGCGTACAGAATTGATTATTTTAACGGGGTGTCAACATCTTTAACTCGTTTTCTAAGCAGTCTTAAAGGATTTGAGTCGACGTCAGCCTGCGTCCGAGAAATTTTTGTCTGCAGACATGGACGAATAGACAGCAGCGTTAGAAGTGTGGTATATTCCAGGCAACTAAAGGGGTCACTTTCTGTGCGTCTTCAGTCGCAGTTAGTATATGCTGTGCAAAAGTGCTAGGTCTTTGGTTCTTCGCTGGGGTGATCTGTGACATGTTTAAAGGTAAGCACAAAGCAATGGCGGTTTGGGTATGCCACTACATCCCCTATGACCGTAACTTATTACAAGAAGAAGCTTTATACAGCAGTTAATTTGAAATCATCGCGAGTTGATTACCGAAACGCTTATGACAACTAAACATCTTATGACATCCCAGCGGGTCGGGGGCTTAGAATATACCCGCGTTAAGGCATGCCTCATGTAAGAGAATAATAAAAGCACAAAGGGTAATTACGTGCAATTTGGTGCTTGATCTACTAGGTGAGATGGCTTAGAGGTCAAGGAAATAAATCGTCACTATGAACTGATGCTGTGTGGCTCGGCATATGGAAGGGATGAAGCTCACAAGGAAACAATTGCGCACCTGCAGTTCAAAAACCGAGCTTAAACAAAATTTAATAAAGGTTCCAGGTAAAGGCAGGTAACATTAGGTTCTCCTGAGTTTCCTTTTGCTATTCTCCAGGAGCCCATGGAGTAAGCGCCCTCAACCTACCCTGATAAAAAGCACTCCTGCAAGACCATTTGGTAAGCACAATTTACCCACACAAAATCTTTTCGCAGCTGCTTTAGAACGATTGAGATGTTTCGCACCACCCTGTTGCTTAAAGACACTACTGGAAGTGGTGGATATGATGATTTTTCAGATGGTTTTGGAGCGTGGTGATGAAGACACCATGTACCTACTTGCCACTCGAGTGTGCACTTGTCGGAGTACTTTTGCTGATACTTCACTGCTCATGTCTATTGTTTTTTTTTTGCGCTGTCCGCCACTGATGCCCCACTCCTCAATTCAGCGCTTCGCCCATAAAAGTTTTGCTGGTAAAAAAGTGGTAGCGATTGCTGGTTGAAGCAGGATGTGAGGGAAGAGTGGCGGAAAAATGAAAGAACGAGGTAGCGAAAAAGAAAAGTTAGCATACTTTTCGGGATTTTGTTATTTTTTCCCCCCTTTTTGGTGCCAGACTGCATGTTGCGAGTGGTGCACTCAATCGACGCGGCATAAATATGACCAACCGAAAAATTGTACTTCATGTTGTTGTTGTTAGGTTTACTAATTAGCACAACGAATAATAATAATTATTATTTCTGCTCAATTTTTAATATTTGTGAATTTGTGAAGGATTTAGTGGAAACGACCAGACGAAACCAGTTGAAGCGAGTACTTGAATGCCCTTCGGATCTCATGTTTTCCTTTTTTCTATATTCTCGAAACTCTGCAAATGGGTTAGAGAAGATAACGAGCCCACGCGGGGTGGCCAGCTTTGATTGGACTGAGCTTTGAAGGCAATAAAAAGAAGCAAAGTGCAGCAGAGGTATTAGCTGGAGCTTGCACAAGTGCTGCCACTATTGAAAAATGTAATTGCAATTGCGATTGTGAAAAGGCCATCGAAAGCTGGGAAGAACAAGAGTCGCAGCCGAGCAGTGGTAGGGCAGTCATTTAAATGTCTGACTGGACTTTAACAGTGAACTTCAACGTTACACAATTGCATGTGGAATGCGTGCGTCTAACTCAAACCATGAAATGGCATAAAGTAATGAAAAGAAATCAAAAGAAAATAATGTTAGATGGACTTTGTCGGCCCTCATCTATGAGGTGAGTGACCATCATAGGTGTGAGTAGGCATAGAATTGCAATAGTTCAAGCAAAAGAAAAAACAAACGTTACAAATAATAAAAAGCTTAGCAATTATTGCACTTTTGAATACCATCAAAGGCTTAATCACGTGCCCAGTCAGGTCAGCGCGACCAGTCGCTCAGTGCACTTGAGTTTAACCCATTCTAATGCAGAGTGCGGCACACACTTAAAGTTGCTCCGCGGTGGCTAAGAGATTGTTGCTCATAATTGGCTTTACACCCACCTTAGGGAAACCAGCCATGATCAAGTAAGGTGGACCAAGAAAGGGCAAATGCCACTTTAACTCACTTACCTGCTTCAATGGGCTGTTCCCCATTTCTTGTGCTGGACAAGGGTTTAAAAAAATTTCCTCATTGGGCTTAAATAATGCTTAAGCCCTTAGGTATTCTATTTGTATTAGTACGTAGAACAGTGTTGTCCTTGAACTGCTATATATGTCAAATGAACAGCTCAAAAGGTTTTGGGAAGTATTGTCAAAAGTGGCAGCCCTTTGCCGCATATGAGCCTGGTACGCTCCGGTACTCCCTTGCGATACACGCCCAACTGTCGCGGAACAGATTTAGTATGACCAATGCATGCTTCTAGGTCATGTCACCACTCCTTCCGTAAAGAGTTGCACGTAATTACCTTTGTACATTTCAGTCACCTCTTACGACATTTATGCATACCTCGGGCATATTCTGAATCCTTAATCCGTAGTGGGAAGTATTCGAGATTAACTTCGTATAACTCCGTACCGAGTCTCATGGTTTTATTTTTTATTTGTTTGTTTGTTTTTAGTCGACACAACCATAAAGCGGTCGACTAATCCTAGATATTGTTTTATTGTGCGGCACATACCGCTATCATTAATAAATATTTAATTAACATTAAAATTAAACAGATCACGTAATATTTACAAGGCAACTTAGAATTAATAAATGGATCGTATCGCATATGGGTATAGTTTCTCTTATTACTACTACAAACAAACAATTTACAAAAAAT
Source organism: Merzomyia westermanni (assembly GCA_949987695.1). Lineage (NCBI taxonomy): Eukaryota > Metazoa > Arthropoda > Insecta > Diptera > Tephritidae > Merzomyia > Merzomyia westermanni. Next base: position 198,852,821 of record OX465289.1, on the reverse strand, counting down.
CTACAATCTTTTAAAGCTACTCTAATTTAATATTTTACTCTTATTCGTAGGATAAATCATACAATAGCTAGAACTAAAATAGGCGTTCGTTTCTGTGGTTTTCAAAAAGAAAAAAAACAAAAATTGTCATTTTCTTTTCAATTCCGTTTTGAATTTTTTTGTTTTGTAATAAGTGTTCATTTACATACACAATGTCCTATTTAATAATATTCAATTAAAGCCTGCTTCATAGCATGTTTTTTTTTCATTCAATTAAATACAATTTTTGCGCTTCTTAATTTTCCGCAATTATTTAAATTAATCAGTCCAAACCAAATCAAATATAAGCGAACACTCATGCATGGCATATGTAAGAATACTCTGCATTAATCCATACTACTATGTGTGTACATTTTTATGACCTGCTGATCAGTAGGGAATAACAATTTTTAAAATAGTTAAATGAAAAATATTTCTGAAAGCTTATGCTTTTAATTTGTTCAAAATGAATTTATCACTTAGTTTCGGCAATAGTATTCTCTTTGTAAAATTTTTACAAATGACACGCTGACACTGAATTAGCATTCTGCTCATCGCACAGATATGCCATTTATGGTGATAACATTTCCGGTTGTCGGTTCTGGTTCGTAGACCTCATCGTTAACATAAGCACTTCCAAAGATATTTACATTAAAAAATCCTATTTGTATGGGAGGTGCCACGCCCTCTTTTCCGTTGTAGCCCACTTTTTGTGATGTCTAAGCGACTTATCTTATTTAATTTCTAACCAAATTTCAAGTCTCTAGCATGAATATTTCCAAAGATATGCAGTATCAAAAACTTTATCAGCTTAGCAATGCCACGCCTCTCAATAAATTGAAATAAAAAGTTTCCTATCTTTTAAGTTGAACAATCTTTTAAGTCAAAATCAAATTTGGTCGAAATTAGTTCAGAGTCAAAGTTTGTAGAAATATATATAATGGATGTACAATATATTAGAAAAGTGGACGATGCCACGCCCTATACAAGGAAAAATCACACTTCGCTATATATTCACAGCTATTCAGCTATATATTTATATGCATAGCTATTTTCGATTAACATGTACCATTTATAAAGGCGTAATAGGGAGGGGTCTAGAAAAAGAAGGAGATGAAGAAGAAGTGGAGAAGGTAAGAAGGGGGAAGATTTTAGTGGAGGTATGGGAATATGTTGGGAAGAGAAGGTGAAGTGGGAAAGGAAGGACACAGAGGAGGACGACGAAAAAGGGGCATGAGAAGGGACAAGAAGTACGGAAAATATAAAAAAAGATATGGGAATGGACGAGGAGTGGATATAGTACAGATGTTAAAAGTAAAATAATTGGGCAGGACAACGTCTGCCGGGTCTGGTGGTTTTATATACACAGTATAGAAGACAGCACCCTAACAGATATTAAATTGAGTTATATCATAGAACAAAGTTACAACAGTCTTGAGTCGGATATGTAGACCTTTCGGAACTCTGTGCACGAAACAGAAACCGATTGCCGTCTCCTGAGGACTGGACACCATTCTTCGTTTTTCAGTTTTGCCGACTGAGGCAAATCCACAACGTCTAGTGAGCTCAAATCGTCGTCTATTTGGTCTTTTCATCACACTCGGTGTTTCTCTCGGCATTTGCATTCATCAATAGGTGCCGATACAGACACAGTAAAATCTTTGTGGTGGAATCCCGTCCTAAATGCTCATATCCAGTGTTATAGTGCTAGTAGGCTGGTCTACCAAATTTAAGTACTGAAGGACATTTGTCGTAATTCGAGCGACGTTCGTTGTAACTGCCCAAAAGATCAGTGGAAACTTGGATGCCCATAGATTTCAGTCTTCCTACTTTTACTTCGTTGATTTGTTAACCCTCTGATTGGCGCTTGAAACCAAAACCAAAATTCCATTTAACTAACATATATTTAAGGTAGCCAGCTACATCTTACTCCTACCAGCAAGCAATCGTCAGTTCACCTCCCGCTGTAGCTACACGCACAGTGGGTCGTAAGCCTGAGCCAACTTGCTTCACTGACTAGCGCGCCTGGACTGAGCTCCATTGCGCATTCATTCACCGCTCCGTTGCCCTTAATCCGTTTATCTAACTTCGTACACCGATGGACTTGAAATTGTTTTCCATTTCTTCTTTTGCTTTTTTTTGTCGTTATTGCTGTTTCACTTTCATGCAATAACTTTGCACGTCCATCAAACGCCATTACAGCAAGCTAACGAAAAGTTGAGGTGGTTGTGTTGGCTGTGGTGGGGAAGAGCAAGGATTGGAAATCGACCAGCCGTGAACGTCAGTTCGACCAGTCTTGATCGTAGGAGAGTATCCGTACTGGGATGCTGGCAGACAAGGTAATTGATTTTGTTGTTGTAGAGTGATGGTTATGAGGCTCTTCGGCAAGCAGAAGAGCAGACAAGCTGTTAAGCTGGTGGTATATATGTATGTATCTCTTCACTCTTATTCCCAACCAAATCATCATTTGCTGTGACTATGTTGCCACTTGGTAATCCGCTGGGGTAGCCATTAGTAATCACAACCAGGCTGCCACCTCTTCCACACGAATACACTCACACACACTCGTAAAGTATATTTTCACTACTCCACTTCACTTGTTCGCACTTCCGCATTTATCGTTGGACGGCAGGTTCTAAGTGTTTACGAGTTGTTGGCTGGATTGAAGTGGTGAGGCTGGGAGGTTCGCTGTTACTACGGCACCCAAAATGGCGGCTCATATCTTGCGTTGAATATGTGTGTGACTGTCATGTGTAGGTATTCGATGCTAGCATGTGGCTCAGTCAGCCAGCTTGCGCGCCAACCTGTCGGTTCGTAAGCAGCCAAGCTTGTTGACGTTCCTCATTTTGTTGGGAATGCTGTTGCGTGACGTTGCTACCATGCTTGGAACACCAATGAAGTTGGCATCCTGTTTTGCGACACTCGTGCCAGCGCCGGGTGGTTGTTGGATAACATATTGCCATTTACTTTAGAACTAGGCTAGGTTAGCTGACAGCAGTTAGAAAGGTGGATGAGTTCAGTTCTAACGAGAAACGGTCTTTGGTAATCATTAAATTCTGGAAAAGGCTGACTTTAGCTGTAGATAAGGCTTTAGTAGATGCGAGTAAGGCAAAGGCGTAGTCCTACTGTCTAAGCTAATCGGAAAAGGTTTCTTGAGGTTTCTCCTCGTTCACTTTGTGCGCGAAAGTTTTTTAAAGACTTTCCTCCGCACAATCTCAGTTTGCTAAGCCAGACGTTCTAGGTCGTCTTACCTCATTTTTCTGGTTATCAGAAAAATGCGCGGAGGTCAATATTTGGTGTAAAGGAAGAAAATAATCGTAACCCAGCACTCGATGTACACGTCCCTTATCTTTGTGGCATCAGCGCGCCATTAGATAATTCAAGTAAAACCTGTCGAAGAATAGAATGGAACAGACAAGTGGATTTCTGTAGTACCTGCTACTGTTGTTGTATTTGTAATAACAACGAAAAATGGTTGGGGTCCTTGGATGAAATTGAATAAGTTTCGTTTTGGTGCCTAAACACGGTTATCGAGGGAACGCAACCCTTCTTCTCTTGAGCTTGGCGCTGTTGAGCTCAAAGCTTTATAATCACCTAGTTGTGGCGAATACTGAACTCATTGCCTTCTCAGTGGTTATAGCTCTAGCTTCGCAACATAGGTCTGTCCGATCTTTCCAACAAATTAATGCCTCCCACCGTTCCCCTTTTGCAGCCACCAGTGGCTCTACAGAAGAATACTTTATAAGTTGACTATCTTCGGTAAATTTTCTTGAGTCCCCTGTTAACAACAATGTGAAAAGCTCGATCAATCCCCTATTAAGATACATCGCAAAATGATGGCCATAAGGGTCTTAGCCCATAATTGATTCTGGGGTGAACAACTAAGTCCCAAGAACTTTATTCCAATCTGTATCACTTTCTTTTCTTTGAAACTCTAGTCTGTCGGCTGCTTAATTTATTTATTTTATTTATTTATTTATTTATTTATTATGACTCTTAGAGCCTAGTTTAGTACTTAAAAATAATATTGCACTAGTTAACAGATGTACAATATTTTATGGAGTAAAAAGTAAAAATAAGGATACATTGAAATATTTTAAATTTAAATATATAAATTAATTACGCTATGTTAAACTGCGTTGAAATATGTACCATAAATTTACTCAAATGCCAATATCAATCTCATACATTCATAGATCTCGTGTAATCATACAACCTTTTCTTAAATAAATTATTATCACAATTTTTGATGTATTCTGGTAACTCATTGAAGCATTTTAATCCTTTATAAAAAAGGCTATTTTTTTCAGCTTCGGTTTTATAATTAGGTAGTTTGAAATTGTTTCTTTGCCTTGTAATCCTGTCATGGACCTCATAGTTGAATGTAATACCTGATCTTAGATAATCAGGCAAGTTTCCGTTTTTTATGTTGTAAATAAATTTCATTGTATAAAAATAAATTTGTTGCTTTACACTCATCCAATTTAAACTACGTAGCATGTCTTTTATGGGAGTATCATAACGTTTGCATAATATAAAACGCATGGCTTTATTCTGCATTTTAATGCATACTGATTCAATATTCAATTGGTACCAATACTACTCTCCAAGTTGGTTATATTTCTTGACATAGAAGGCTAATAAATGATTTCCAAACAGTACCCATACCAGGTTACCTCCCTACAATGAACTTGAGAAGCCACCTTGAAACCGTGCTGATGGTAGTATTTCAAGGTATAAATAAAAGACTTTAGGTTAGGTTAAGAGCGGATGGGATATTCCACACTTCCACTCGGAGGCAATTATGTCCATTATGAATGCTCTCAGTACGTACGTGCTTGGTGGGTTCACTCCGCTTCCTCTTAAACCTGCCAGCTTCTGCATAGGGAACTTGTTGGTATATACCACCATTGAAGCTGCGGTGCGATATCACAATGTCCTGTGATTACGCCTGTATGTACTTTCACACAGCTTTATGTAGTGTCAACAGGAAGTTTTTTCTTTTCTTTAAGACTTCGCAATCATCCTGGTTCCCCTATAGTAAATTAGTTGCCTTAAAAGTTTAGTCTTCGATTCTGCTTCCCAATGCTACCTGAAGCTGTCCACCTTCGGTCTCATTCCTTTTTATCTCATCGGATATTTCATTTTCATCATACCAGCTTATAGACCAGCTATAAAGTGATCTCAATGCTATAGCTCACTGATTGTGAGATATTTGACTTCATGTAGATCCATCTAAGCCATTTCTGAAAATCATACTTCTAGAGGGAACAAAAGCTTAACGTGGATGTCAAATAGCTCGGTATTATTGCAATTTTTCTCTTAATATATTCGTATATCGGAAATGCTGCCATCAAGTGTAGTTAGCAAATGTAAAAGATCAGAGCTGTTGACCAGGGATAATATGAAGTTGCAGAAGACATCCCTGTTTTGCTTCAAATCTCCATTTTTGAATGTTAGAGCCTTACTTAAATTAGTTCATGCTACAAAATCGATGCATCTTTCATCCGTCCATGCAGCTGTCATTCCTCCTTCCAACAATCCCTTTGCCTACACCTACATTACTCACCCCACCAAACCCTACCTCGATCCATCCATCTACCGAGCGAATTGTCCAACCATCCATCTTCTATGTGGACAACCGAGTACTAACTCGGAAGCACATCAAAAACCCGTAACATGTGCCAAGCGAAGTGGAAGACACAGGATTAACATTAATAACTCAAATGATACGGCTGGGTTTGCACATGAAAGGGGTGTACTACGGGATAGCGTCAGTTGAGGGCAACAAACGACCAATATTTAATGACATCAAATCGTTTGCTCATCCTTGACAGCTTAAGTTTAGCAACAACTTTAGTGAGCTGATAAAAATTTTTGAAATTGATTTTGTTTTTGTAATCATTTGATGTCACTGAGAATAGCAACAAATTCGTCAGCAACGCAGAGACATGCACAATCACACACATACATACAAGTCTGGTTGATGTATTTAGATAAGTGTTCTGTGGTCGACAACACCCGTCCAACTCCACCTCCACTATCATCTAGAGGCTGCTCATGAGACGAGCAAACGTCGGTCATTAACACACAATCATTGCGTGCTGATAACATTTTACCCCGCTCAATCGCACTCAGCTTCTTCGTATACACTCGCTAGGCTAAGCCACCCTACTTCCACACCCGTCCAGTTTACGTAATCATAGCATTGCCATTCATTCATTTTGCGCGCTTGACTTGCTCTACAGACTCCCGAATGGCTGACAAACTCGCCGAGCAGGGAGACGAAATGACTAGCTCCCGTAGAACTGACTGATGAGCTGCCTTGCGCCAGTGGCATAATCAAGAAACCGTACAATGCCACGTGACCACTAATGCGCGCTACCGTTTTCAGACATCCTAATTTTTTTCTCTGCCCGAGCTCAGCATCTAAAATCTTTTAACTGTAAATTATTTCGCACGCATTTAGTGGCATGTGAACTTACGCACGCAACGCAGTGATGGTTGCTATCGTTTTGACAAACGCTGTCACAACGTTAAGTCGCTTTGATGGACATCCGTGCCGCACGCACGTAAGCTTCCAACCAACGGTGGCCAAAAGATGGTCATCTCAAAGTACGGTTTGGGTTAATTAAAACAGGCAGAACGAGCGATAAAAGCTAGTAGAGCGTAATATCAGCCACAACAACATCAGCAATAACTGTAACAAAAACATTACCGATACCATGAATAATTAATATAAAATGTAACAAAAACAACAAATCGCCAAACAAAATTGAAAAAAACCTTATGTCAGCAGCCAAAAAATATTTATGTAAGGAATATTAAATTTATTTGCATTAACTTCAGGCTACGCAGCCCGTCTATAAATTCGGGTGAGAGCATTCGTTAGGGTTGCCAACTCAACGGATTTTTCACAGAGATTTTTCATGAATATTAAAGTTTAAAGAGCAACAACGTCCATGGAAGTAGATGACTGGTAGGCTAATTGGGTATATGTTTAAAGAGTTGCCATCTGCTTATAAAAATTTAATTCAGTTCTCTTGAGTCGTGAAACCCATATTTTCATATGGACGTCAAACAAAAGTGACAAAGGGTTAAACAAAAAAAAAAAAAAAAAACAACCTTCAATCGAGTTAAACCCATTTGAAAAGTGTTGCCGCTTATGAATGAAAGCAATAATCATAAGAAGTGATTGATGTGAAAAACGAGCTTAGTCAAAACTACCGCAAGCATTAGAGCTGGTAAAATATCGATGGTTCCCCCATTCGATGTTTCCGATAGCTTGAACCAAAACCATCGACAGTATCGCAAAGGACTGTCACTTTTGACAACACTCGCCAAAACCTTCGACGACCATTTTTGTCGTTACAAAAAACAATAACAACAACAACATAGTATCGGGGGAAATAATTCTGCAAAACTATCGTAGGTTTCCCGTATTGATGTTTTCGATAGTTTGCACGATACCATTCAATAATTTCGATAATTCGAACCAAAACCATCATCGGAAAAGACTTTTTCAACAAAACAAAGGTTTATTAATTCAGTATAACAAAAAAGGAATACAACAGTTCGCTTTCATTGCGAAAAAATAAACTTTAACATAAAATGCACTAAGAAAATAACGTATATATAGGAAATATTCCCCAAAACTAAATGATTTGAATTGTCAGGTAATTTTTTCTCTGCTTAACCATCCCAGCAATTTCGTTTTCTAAAAGTTTTACGCCAATATCTGCATTTGAGACAAAACCAAAATCATCCTTCTTGAAATTTGGATCCAACAATTTTCCCAATATTGAATCATGAAGGTGCAAGCATTTAATGATTCTTGGGCTTTAAGTTTACTTTTACCAAATTAGAGGAAATACCACTAAAATCGGTACAAAAGAGCTTTATGATACTAATACAGTCGCTTTGTCAATAGGTGATATAGGTAATATGTCAATATCATTGGAGGGTAGGGCTTTTGGTGGACTTAGAAATACTAAAATTCTCTCTATCATCCTGTATGCGCTATTTCAACTCTTACGCTGTTAATACATTTGTCGATGGCAGCACCGTCAACAACAAATTTTATTTCCTTGTCGAAATGCATTTCCAGTTTTAAATAGAATTTCGGAATGGTATTTATAAACCTTGTATTTCACAATAACTATCGATAGTGGGTAAGAGTCATTCGATAGTGAAGCAAGTTCAGACTTAAATAAAACATCGTTATCTCAAATTTCGGGAGCCAATGTACTGCCGAAAGCGTTTTTATCTCTACCTGGCAACTCTACCTTTCTCTTTGCCAAACACAGGGTTGCGCTGCAAGGCGACTGGTTTCGCCTCATTTGCATTTCATCTTTTCCAACACTGCATGCCACACTCTGCACTCCTTTTTCAATATACTTGAATTTTCACCATAATAAATCGATTAGCTCTATCGGGCGAGTGGGGAGGGGATGAGCAAAGCAAAACAAAAACTGTGCAAAGTGCCGCATGATGAAGTGATGTAAGCGATGATGTTGGAAATTGCGCTGATGCCTTGCGCTGACATTGATGGCGCTTGACTGGTTGCTGAGCTAGCTGACGAGTGAACGAATGACTGTTGAGTGAGCGGTGAGTATAGTGTGCAAGCGGTGTGGGTATGCGCGGTGATATTTTTCGTGTTTGTTATTGTTCTTCTTACATTACTCAAATATATTTAATAATCATCGTCGTGTTGTTTGCACGCTTCTTGTTGCCACATTTGCGCCACAGCAGCAGCAGCATCGGCAGGAGAAACGGTGGGAAGGATATCAAAATTGTCGATGACGTTGATTATTCTAAAACTGCCTTCGAAATTAATGTGCGTACATTTGTATGTAAATACCACTGAGTCGTCGACGACAGAGCAGTCTCAAAATGATTGATGGCCTTTAAGCGTTATGCTACTTCATTGCCTGCTGCTGGCTTACACCCACTCCCCGTGCTAAGGCTCCTTTTTCACCTCCTTGATCTCCACCCTTTTTATTACCGTTTTTTATTCGAGTTTTCATGCCGCTTTAATTTTGACATAATAAATCTCCCCATTTTTGCGTTACTTCGTGTCTTTATGCTGTCATGCGATGGATGCGCTTGCCCTTATTTTCTTAGCCTCCATTTACCCAAGGTTCTTGCTATTATGAAAATTATTCTTGTCTCATATGTAGCACAACACTGTTACTCATTAAGTTTATTTTTCCTTATTTTCCCTAGCTTTCAAGGTTTTTTATTTGTTATAAATGGTAAGACATCAAATTTATGGCAGCACAACTGCGTGCGATAAAAGTGCAGGTCTGACTGGGCTCAGAATCGATTAGGGCGGATGCTGTGCATGGTAATATGCCTAATCAGGTACTACTTAAAAAAAGGAAACACAAGGATCTAGATAGGCCTATTATCATATTCCTCCCATGCGAAAGTTTCTCAGCAGAAGCCGGCATCTTTTGGAGTCGGAATAAAACCTGTAGGTCCCGCGAATTCGTAGTAGAAATTAAAGTTGTATACTACATCGGTTATAATACAGACAAATTAGATAACCGTTTTGAGTTTGTTGACCTATTTCAAAGGAGAAGAGGATTTACAAAAGCGTTTTAAACAGAAGAAATAATAAGTGCGCTGACTTTCCGACCGGTTCCGAAAATGTCTGAACATTAAATTTGTCGTGGGGATGATATTATTTCTTTCTGGAGCCGTGAATGTCAGTACAACAGATAGCCTTCCAATCACTATCTCCTTCCGAGAAAGTATTGAGAATAACACCGTAACATGGGAATACATGGGCTACATTTAACGAGAAAAGAAATGTTCCTCCTGCGGATTAGGGAGCTTAGAATAAACACGAGGTTGGTTACTAAAATCCCCATTGACAACGTTTTCAGTGGAAACAATCGTTTGCAGGGCAGTTGGGCTAATACTCTATGTTGATATGACTGGATTTTAATGGATTCATATCTGACAAAGGACCGTCATTCGATTAATGGATGCGAAGGGATGAAACGGGGCGAAGTACTATTACTACAAAAACAACAAGAGAAGTTCAATATTATAAACCCTGTCATTCGGTTCAATATATTTCGTGAAAAAGTTGGTGTCATGGAATAAAACTTCGGAGTTGATTGTCACATTTTAAGTGAGAGTAGGTCTAGAAAGACGGACATTAGTTGGTACGTTTTATTCTCCTTTTCCGCGCTGGTATACAACCCAAACCCACCCCATGAGTAAAAGTTGGTCTCGTACCACGGTTGCCTCAGGGCTTGATCCCATGGTAAAGATACCTTTAAACCTTCTTAGCCCAATACCTCATTCTCGACCCAGCTTTGAGTAAAATTAGAGGTAGAAATGAACCCGTCTCGATCTTCTTGAAAGTGAGTCAGCCTCAATCCGATAATATTTTTAATGCGGTTAGTTCAAATTAATCAGAAGCAGTTCTCTTCAAAATTTGGAATCATGAAGACAGATTAAACAAAGTTATACTGAATTGACAGCACTTTCTTGGGCAAAACCCAAGTTATTCCAGTATTAAGATCTGGATTTCGTGTTCGTTTTTATCTCATCTTCTTAACCAAAAGCGCTCGGGGTCACTTCACACTCGTGGGCAGTCATGCGGTCGGGCTTTAGTCAAAAAATAAGATATAGTTTCTGAAGGTTACATTAGCTGGCATCTCTGATTTCTTAAGAATTTAAAAGGTATATCGGGCGTCCTTTAGCGCTTGATTATCGAACTGAAGTACACTTTTCAATGGATTAAGACATCTGATCCCATGCATATTCTATACTAACCTTTTGATCTTAATTTGGTCTGTAAGAATTTGACTAAGATGATCTCATGCTTAAAAGAAACGAGGATAATATAAGTTCCAGCTCATGTACTTATCTAGTAGCTCCTTAAATAGTTTTAAACTCATCCGACTTTCTGTCAAAACAAAAAACTATGAACAGATATAGAAACAGCATTTAATGCGCTTAATATCTTACTGCCGCACAACCTACCATTCCGCGAGCTCGCTAACAGCGACGAATTACTAAGTAATTGTGATTAATTACAAAAAGGTTGCTGGACCCATTAAATATTCAATCTCTCCTCTCTTCCGCACCCTCAATGAAGTTTTCAATAAATTTTAATGGTCTAGCAGTCGGTACTCAAATGGCGACAAAAACAACAACAAAACAATAATGGATGACAGACTTTAAAATGGCCACAACGCCAATCAAATTGAAGAGCTTTTAACTTTTGCCTGGTGGGGTGTAGAGTGGGTGGGACAAGTAAGGTCAGTGCGATGATGTACTGAAGTAGGGCGCAATGGGAGTGCAATGAGCAATAAGTCCGTAAATTGAAATTGTCATTAGCATAAGTAGAAAATCCAGCATTTGAGAATGGTTGGGTGTGTGTGTTGCGTTGTACCTCTACCAGCACAAGTATGGCTTTTTCTGCTACGAAGCTTTAATCCAATGTTGTTTATGAGCTCGTGCGTGTTTGTGTCCGCTGGAGCGTTTTTCTCTGTTGTCCTTGCGGATGAGCGCACTTCAAGACTTGCAACTTGTATTTAGAAATTTTCAATTAAACTGATTTGTTCGAAACAACTTAATGGAAGGCAAATAAGGGGGATAGAGTCAAGGTAGCGCGCAGAGCGTATGAGCAGTACTCCTGCAATGCAGTCATGTGGCAAGCCAACTAAATGCGACCAGCAATATGCAACAAATCTATGTATATAAATGTTCAAATACTTAGTTGCTTGCTTTGATTTTCTTGATTATTTTTCTGATTTGTTGTTCTTTGGCAGAGTACATTCCTCAGTTGTTTTTGTTGTACGTGCGCTTGACCGCACTCACTCAAATCAAATTGATTCAATCACAAAATTTACCTTGATTGTATTTAATTTCTGATTTTAAGTTCACAATCATTGCGCTCACACGCCTTCCGCATGAATAATCGAAATCCGCGCGCTCAAGATATTCCACGCTTTTGCGTAGTTACAAGTGGAAATCGAGGTTGTTGAATTTGTGTTGTCGCATGCATTATGGGAGTTGTTTATATTAAGCTACTAGAGGGACCGCCAGACTTTGTCCTGCCCAGATATTTACCTGAATGGATCTAGAAATATTGGCTTTTCCTATCCCTATCATCATCTCTATCACTATCCCTATCCCTATCCCTATCCCTATCCCTATCCCTATCCCCATTCCTATCCCTATAGATGGAACTATTTCACACACACACAATTCCACTTCACCATCGATCGATCCATTATTGAGCTTTTCTAACTAACAGGAATTTGTCGGAAATTTTATTGGGTATTCTCCAATTCTGGTCAGGGAACAATCTAAATTAATGCCAATCATACAAATCGGTGCAGGCGTTCTTGAGTTATGAGCGTTGGAACTAACGTCACTTTCTTTTATATATATATTTGGCAAGGCTTGGCAAGGCAGCGAACAGTTGAACAGAGAGAATGCACACGCTTATCGGACTCTAATCAAGAGACAGGCGATTTGTTGGAAGGTCAAAATCGTTTAGACGGTTAAACAAACAGCTATTAAGAGCTGTTGACCTTTATATGTATGTATGCGTGTAACCAGGAGACATGTATATATTGATTACCTTAATTACAATTAAATATTTAATTATTTAATTACAATTAAAGATTAATTATGATAAATAAGAATATATCCATTGCACAGCTTAAATAAGTATTTGCACACCACTTATGAAATTATTGTTGTCATATTTAAACAAAAATCATCTTTTTATGATTACTTTCACAATACTTGTAATTTTAACTTTCTTATTGCTTGATGCGAACCATTCATAATAAATAAATAAAAGGTTATTTGATTCTTTCACAAAATATAAAATTATGTCAGTTTTTTTCTTCATCTGTTTTGTGAAATACAATTAATTATTATCAATAATTACCTACTTAAAGTTTCGCAGTAATGATTACTTATTTTCTGCCATTAAATGTTTAAAAAAATAGTTATGGAAAAGTGGATTGTGACTTTTACTCTGCATATAATGGAAACTGCCCCATTGCAAGTAAAGATTTTCATTAATTTTTGATTACACTATTACGATTTCTTTCAAAACAATAATGCAAGGTGGATGCTGACGGTGAACAAGGCATAAGTATTGATAAATAAATATTTCAAGAGTGTAAACGGATTAGCAATATTATTTGTCAAATATAAATTACTATTATTGCGCAATCATGCTCTTTTAGGAAGTAATGGAGTAACGATTCCACATAATTCTTGGGATTATATCAACAAATAGAATTACTCATAGCTTGCAGCTTATTCTGGGTTCTGAGTAATCATAGCAATAAAATCTCATAAAACCCCGTAACAAGATTACATTAGAAATCATTACAGAAAATGTCTATATGAAATGATTTCAATCGCTTTCTGATTACAATTAAGTATACCAGTAGTAATTATTACAATCTAATTCAGCTCATAAGTAATGATCACATTTACTTATGTTTAGATAACAGTATTGATAGTAATTAAAACTGTTTGAATCAAGTAAAGCTTTTACCTTCTAAAATCATTTCATGATTTCTATTGAGTTTTGATTATAGGAAATACTTTTGATTTTTTTTAACAGTCAGTTCATTTTTTTAACGGTCTGTTCATTTTACATATTTTTCTAAGTTTTGCGAGCTCAAGACCAGTTGATAATAGTTCTTCAATTATGTAACTAATTTTTTTTTTCTTAAAATTTTTCCTTTAAAAAAAATCTAAAATAATAATAATTGAGTAAGAATTATTATGAACTGGTCTTGAGCTCGCAAAACTTACAATTGATTTTCCTTAATTAAATTAATCCATTGAATTATTATTATTAACTATTAAGTACTGCAAATTCAATCATTTAACTACAATTTATGCGTAATGATTACAAGTACTTAGTGGTAATAAATAATTTGAGACTGCAGTTACTTACACATTACAACAAATAAAGCTACTGTTACTTACTTCTTACAACTAGCTAATATTTACAATAAATTTTGGACTAGAAGTAATGATTACAGTAACATACATAAGACACATATTAGGTTTTGTAATCCAATTGAATTATTGAAAGGAATGATTATATCTAAAACTTGTATGCAGTGCAGGGTTAACAATTAATCTGAATTACACTTTATAATTGGAATTAGTTAAAGATTATACCAGGCTTAGTGGAGGATTTGTTTGATGAACGCCCATTTTCTGTAACGTCTTACTTCTGAGATTGGGACTTCTGAAACGAATTCTAGAAAATTTGTTGAAAAAAAATTCTTCAAAAATATCATCGGATGTCCATAGTACTCTTCTTGTGACAGAGCCCATGCCCACAAATGCGACGAGCACTTGGCTAGTGCTATCAACCTGTAGAATAATGGAGTCCCACGTTTAATATCGTTATTATATCCCGAAGATTACCCTGGTTTTTCCTTTTTTATGGGAGCCTTTAATCGGTGAATCCAGTGATTTCTCTACGATATGAATGATTATAGGAAGGGCGTTACGTAAGGAAGCGTGCGGGGATGAACGTTTCGTGACCCCCTCCGAAACCGAGCGCCTACGAATAAAGTGATAAAGAATGTGATTGCTAGACGAAATAGTCAAGAGACGATTCGTACATCTGGATTATTGTTCGCAATACAAAATGGTACCATTAACTTAGCATTTCTCGGAAATTCTCGGAGCATGGTCTCATAGGGAAAGATTAGGGTGTTCCACAGTGGACCGAAAAGTGATTGCTTTTCACGCAATGCAAATGGATCATATTTGGCAAATGTCAATACCGTTATGGGGTAACTATCGCAATTCAAATCAGTCATTATTTTAAAAGTCATGAAACAGTTGAAACAAAACTCAAAAAATAATTCAATTTGGACTGTGACAGCCCAATCAAGCTTATGCAAACGCAGTTCAAGTGATACCGATCGTCGTGGAAGAGCAATCTTGATAGCTCAGAAAAAAAGGATAGACAAACATCAACACATACAGATGCAGAGTTGAACACCCTCAAGTGTAACAAGCTCAAGACCAAGTTAGTATGGATGATAATTCTGTTGACGTATGTTAATCAAGCGCACGCTCAAGCACTGGCATACGTTCAGGCAACATAAACGCAATCCAATCGAAACACTAACCAAATAAGCACAAAATTCACTCGAACAAGCGCAAAATGCCCTGAGGGGGTCAATCGCATTAATTCGAATCGAATACTAAGCGAGCAAAAGCAGCACAACTGCCTGATGAGATTTTTCGTTGCGAGCTAACAGACGGCAGGGACGAAAAACACATGGACGGATGTGTGGACTAAATACACGTAAAGCCCGTTGCTAAAGTCGAACACAATCTGATTGGAATTAAAGACGCATAAGCCTGATTTAGTTTGGAAGTAAGGTAGGACATAGCCGAGTGTAGAAGGAGTTGGTGGTGATGGCAGAGGAGGAAAGTAAAGTTCATCCTGTCGGAAGATAATTTAATTTGGTTATACAAACGAAACAGGCGTAAAACACACACAGACACTCGTGTCCTCATACAGATTTACTTCATACAAAAACAATGACATGAACTGATTTGAAATACATACAACCGAGCTAGCAGGCACCAAAAAAGGGCTACAACATTCAAAAAGGGGGTGCAAATGGCTTGTTGATGATGTACGAATAGCCCATGATGATGAGATTAGTTAGTGGTATATGCTGTTGCGCGGTGACTGGGGGATGCAGTGTAGTGATGATGTGTTGATAAGATTGAGTATGTTGTGAATTTCAAGCATATTGAGGCAATCAACTAATCTTCGCGCTAGCACGAGTCGTGGCTGCTGGAGCGTTGTGCGGCGAAGGGGTTTTGCGTTTTTGGAGTGGGGTGAATAGAAAGATTTCTGATAAACAAATGTCGTAGTTTTGCTTCTAAACTAGCGTCTGAAGTTGCATAGTCCAATTTTGCATTGTAGGGAAGTCTAGGACCAACGTTCCTTAAATTCATCATCATTAATTAGCTCTCTCGGTTGCTCTCTTTGGCAACGTTAAAGTATAAGAAATCATGCCAGTTGTTACTTTTCAGCGATAACCAGCGCTAATGCGAGGCGCAAAGGTAGGTTGAGTCTGCCTCATAAAAATATATTTTTTGGATTCAATTAGATTTTTCGTTGTTAAATAATTTAATTTCGCGAACAATCGTTTCATAGCTTTTGAAGGAAATTAAATTCTCTACAAAATCATCTATGTATGTGGTCCAAGACCGTACACCATTTGTTTTAAAATTCAGAAGTTTTAAAAATGTAATAAATTTCATTGACAATTATAATTTACCAGCTGATCTGGCAGACGGAAATTGTTCACCCTCCCCATCCTCCTCGTGCTCCTTCTAATTTTAAACCTCTTCACCATCTACGTCCTTTTCTTATAGAAAAAATGGCTTGTTCCCTTTGAAAAATTGTACCTCCTTACCCCTACATATCTTGATCAGTCGATTCGTACCCAAGTAGTAATCTAACGATAAAAAGTGGAATTATAAGGTATGTCAATAAACCAATTATATTTTGAAAAACAAAAATAAAAAATCGCAGGAACTGTTTTTGATAAAACCGCGAATTATCATTGTTACATGTAAATTCCACATTTGGACTTTATAATATGATACCCACATAGTAAAAGCTTTTCCTAGGATCATACCTGATAAACAATTTGGCTTTTTCCTTTCTCTGTTCCCCTCCCTCTTTCCCTCCCTTTCTTTTTACCCTAATCCTAACTCTAACTCTACCTTCAATTCTACGTCCACAAATTTCCCCCCTCCCCTCTACAACTACTATATATACCTTATTCCTATATCGATGCCAGATTTATCTTTAGGTTTAATAAATTGTTCATAGTTATAGTCTAAATCCTGTCGACTGGCTTCCAATGCATTTCTTTATCTTTAGAATGTAGGAAATAGGGTATAGCCAGATTGAAAGCACTTTAACTGGAAATTGGACACTTGGAGTAGAATTTAATATATCATATCACAGCTTTAATTTTCCATGAGTTGGTGGAATTTCTTCTCGGAGAAATTGAGTTTATTGTGAGCAAGCTACTTCGGTAGATCCCTTGAATTTAATGCTGCAGATATTTCAGCTCAACGGGATGGATAAGGTAAGGCAACAACTTTTTCCGTTTTTTTTTATTAGTGCGACAAAACGGTGTATTAAATAATAAAGACCCTTCATAGAAACCATCCAACTAGGTGCAAACTTCTGCTGAAGGACAGATATGGAGCATTCTGCCAAACATCGACGGAACTCACAATTGTTAAAGATGTCACATCTTCACTTACAGATAAAAACTGCTTTATATCAGACCAAATATTCCATTTCCAATTACATCTGCGTACTAAGCCAGAGATTGTCTTAATTAAACTCTGACTCTTGGCTAGAGGCATTTTAACGCTTCAGAAGACATCAAACAGTCTGCCTCTTTTTAAAAATTATAATTCAAACACATCATACCCAGGCTCTCCCTCTTTCCATCATTCAAATGAGCTCCGACTTAAACGTTCTACTACTTAATTACCAATTACCTTGATCAGGATGGGGAAGTTGGTGTCCGATGTTTATTTATTTTGTCATAACTCTGCCTGAAGGTATTCTGACGCCTTATTCGCAAACTTAAAATGGCCCCATTTTTTAACTTTTCGTTGGTCACAACTAACAGAAAAGCTCCCTTTTATTTGATCTACCATTTAAAAATTTAAATCGGTGGTGTGAGTACGGCGAGTTCATAGTGGGCCACTCTGCCTCTAAAATGATTTGCTACATGGCTGCTATACCACTTTATGCACAGACCAGTGTTCGTACTAAAGTTCTACCCGCAACGAAGAAAACTAGAAATCTACCACTTTTTGTAAGAAATGTATAAAGAAATTTGAGTTATTCCTTAAGAATTTTAGAAGAAAACTTTAATTCAGCCGACCTTTTTTATAACGCTCAGAATAGTTGCAAGATGAGTCCTTCCTCTACAGACCCTGCATTTCAAATAATCGTCTCCAGAGAAGGAAATATAATATGCCGTGAATCTTTAAAGAGCTTGCCTAATAGAACTGGTGATAACAAATCTGGTCCCAAGTTCATTCTAACGTCGATGGAAACGTCATGAACATGGGAGGGAAGGAATTCCCAAATTACTATCTTAAAACCTTTTTATATACAAGCCAGTGAAAGATAGAACTCAGAAGCAGATTATCGGAAATCTAGGAAAAACATGAGTAGAGTATGATCGGAAATGTTCTAAAAATCGATTGCCATACTAACAGAAATCTCAATTCTGGGATCAAAAACGCTAGCTACGCCCTTTCAAAGGATTGACAGGAATATAATAAAAGGCTTGTGGTATCACAATAAGCCGATAAATATTTGACTCAAGTATGTGGTGTTCCAAGACTGCCACTTTTATTACCATTTTTATAAGAAAGGAAGTGAATACTTTCCGTTAAAACCGAAATCTACCACTTTTTTATTAAAAGCTTCAAGTCCGAACACTGTGGTATCCGCGTTCGCTTGCTGCATAGCAGAAGGTCAAACATCGCAGCTCACTGATTACGACAACGAAAGGGATTTTCTCCTCTTTCCTTGTAATTTTTTTTCTTAGTTATAAGGTATGCGTTTTTGGACAACGAGCTGGAATGTGTAGAAATGGCCTTAGCTCATGTGTTCGCCTCATCTTCTCCCTAGTTTGCTCTACTTGTTTCCTATATTGACCTTTTCGCTCTCCCCACACTTGCTTACTCCACTCGCTTTCCTCATCAATTCACTTCTAGCATAAATACAATAGTCTCATCTTAAGACCCTCCAATTATCAGAGCTCTGTACAGTACTCAAGCAGCAGCGACGGCAATTACAAAAGGGGCAAAGGGGGCCCCCTCGGCTAAGGTCCATCATATTGCCATTTGTCATTTTTTATTCAATGCGCTCTGCTCAAACTTGCTCGCTTCTCTGCAATTTATATTTAATTTATTTTTTTGCTCTTAAATGTCGCCTTTCATTGCTTCTATTTTCACATTTCTTATTTATCTTTTTTGTTATTATTTAATGAGTGCGCGACTTTGATAATTTTCGTGTCTCTGCGCTTCAGTGGAGTTTCGTTGTGCTTCGATTCCCTCAACCTGCGTCACTCGGCTTTTGTTCACCAAAAATTGTATTCAAATTTAATTAAAATTACAAAACTTGGCAACTGATTAATTCTGCTTGTGTTACGTTGAGGAAAGTGGGCAGAAGAGGGATGAGAGCTAAGAAGAAGCGAACAGCGTCAGATGGGGCAGCTAACAAACCGACGTTCTACGGTAATCTTATCGTGGAGGGGCAATGGGTTTAACTGAAATGACGTGCAAGCGATTTTGGTTGAATAGCAGAAAAAGTTTCTGCAAATTTGTGTGCTACTTCAATGAGCTCGAACTCGAGCTTTAGCGTTTTTAAATTAGTTTTGTTTTTCTTTTAGGGCTCCACTACGATTTTTGCTACTCAAATCCCTGGTCGGCATATTTAAATACACCATATATAAATACCCACATATACACCCCTAGATATCTGCCTATTCGGCCAGTCAGCAGAGCAAACATTCTACCTTGCACGTTGTACATAAAATAAAAAGATGAAATCAGCAAGCAAACCAAGCGGACGAACAAACCTCAACTGGTGCAAATAATCTGTGGGCCACGGTCAAAAAGAAATGGCAGATAAGGATAAACGTCATGTTTTATACCCAGCTGTGCTTGGCATATCTATATTAATATGCTGTACTAATGTTGTTACAGTTGGTCTATGGGAATCGAAATGTTTACATCCAGGACCAAAAGAAATCGAGCTATACGTCTAGCTGCCTATTTGTAGGTTTTTTTGGAACTGTTGATCTTTGGACCCGACCAAGACCATTTCACCAAAAACTGGCGTGATACACATCCTAGGTGATAAAGGCCGAACCTCTCTTCCAATTCGTAGTGTGCTGCTTCTAGTTTTCCTTCAAGTTGGAGGTACTCACATGTTTTATACCAACTCTGAACGCCAGCTGCCAAGGCAAATGCATTTTTGCTGAAAAACTTTTTCATAGCAGAATTAAACTTGGAGGGATTCCCGACCACTGCCAAGGGGCGACCCCTATTTTGGGACTTCAAGCTGAGGAATGTAATGCAGTCGCCCAGCACGAAAGTGTCGCCTAAATAGGCCGAAGAACGGCGATGTCCATTCCGTCCGTCCGCTTACTGACCCCTTTTGGCCATATATACGCTTGCCTATTCATGCTCCACCCTTCTGACTCTTTCACTTTTTGGACCTACTATCCATCAGACATTTGCCAGTCCGTCGTGTCCGTGTACATGCCTTCAAGACAATAGATTTTTATCTCGGATTCAGAGCCGTTCTCATTATTGTATCTTTCTGCTTGTCTTCTATTTTCGATCAAATCAGTTAAAGGGACAGCCTCTGACCCCCTGGTGATTAGGGGAATAGAATATGCCTGAGGCCTGAGTGACTAAAATCCACATATACCCAGTTCCCGGGGTCGACGAAATCGCTACCACGGACCGTACTCATACCCTGGTTGGTCAGTCACAGCCTATTCCATGAATGCATCCGCCCACTAAGCATTGCGAAGTACTGCTATAATATAATAGAGCCTCAATGTAATGTGTAAATTATATTCTCATGGAACGTCAATAGTCACGTCAGCTGATTCGATGAAGAAACAGATATGTCATTACCAATGCAGCCTGTTCTAAGAAACCCATCGCCAATAATAAATAACTTTCTGCAGTCCAACAGACTGGATTGAGAACACTTTGAGCTGAAAATACTTGGCTGGAATATTCCGATAAAAGAAATCTCTTTGAACTCCTATAAACTAATCTTACGGATCTTTGGATATTATAAGGGATTCCTGCAAATGCGTTCAGCTAATACTGGATTCTGTCTGCTATCATGGGAGACTTAAACATATGTCCAGACTGTACGATTACTTAGTGGTTCCAAACGGGAATTACCGATGGTGGGAGTTGGTCGCTCTTAGTTTAGAATCGCTACACACACGTCAGTGGGAAGAAGGTTCATATCAAGTGGGCAGATAGCACAAACTTTGAATGGTTATTGTAACTATGGAAGCCTATTCCTTAGCTACCGTCGATTCATGTGGAAATATAAGCAAATGTCTCACTGTCGAGGTGAGAATGCCAATAATAGGGTGAGATAGGGAAGATTTTTAGAAAATTGCTCTGAATTAGATTCATATGTTCTTCTGTGGCACCAAGTAGCCAAGCTAGGAACTGAGCTTTGAATAATACTAAGTGGCTGTGCCAATGTAAGTATTCTATTCTTAAAGATATTTTCAATTTGCACGAGCAAGTGGGTATATAATATTTTGTTCTTCTGGTTTTGAAAACTTTTTGGGATGAGACATGTTGGCTCTTACTCCACAGTGTAGTGACTTCACATCGACATCGCATAGGCTACACTAGCGCCGACTATCTGCGTCCTATCTTCACCCTATCCTCATCTCGTATAAAAGTAGGTGGCTGTTTGCACCACTACCAGTCACTGTTGGCTGAGTTGGCTAAAGCACTGGCCGTATATTTGCAGTCTCTATCTTCACAGATTGGTTGCGAATGTTGCTGATGGCTGCCATCAGCATAAAGCTCCCCAATTTAATTTTATCATACAACCGAGCGAGAGTAAGTCGTTGCTTACATCAGCCACAAACATGGATGGCAGTTCCTGTACCGTCAGCTGTATAAGCGCCAATCCCACAACCAACCTACCAACTTAGCAACGAATCAGCCAGCGAATCTTCAACTCCCAAGGGACCCTCCTATCAGCATGGACAGAACCGAAACGCCCAACGAGCCGCACACAGCCCTCATCATACCTTCTTCCGCTTCTACTCGCCAACAAACCAATCGTCCAACTAGCCAACCCAGCCACGCCGCCAGTATGCGCGCAATAATGGCGTTGACGTTGTTATTTTAATGAAAATTGGAAAGTGCTTCCCATGCCATGAAAATTAAATTTTTAAGGTCCCATCATCAATGTGTGGCAATGCGCTGAGTCCAACGCGAACTCAGATGCTTCTTAGCTTTTAGGTTTAATTTTTTTTCAAATGAGCGCAAAATTTATGCAATGAAAATTAAAGCTTCAAAGTTTTTCTTTTACCAGCATCTACTCCACCTTTTCCTCCCGCCCTCCACACACTCATCACACTTCTCGACAAAAGTCTTCTTTTGCTTCACTACTCATTTATGCTTTTCTGGTAAGACAAAAACCCACTCATCTGTCTATTCTATGCAGCTGTTGAAAATTTACGGCTGCCTTTTCTAATTTTAGAGCACACAACTTCCTCAATAAAGTTGCCACAAACTCTGCTTAGCATCCTTCTATTCGGCGCACACAAACGTTGCTTCTTACTCATTTGCTACTGCCGTCAACCTCGTCCCTCGGCTGGTGTGCCTACAAGTGTTGTGATGCCATTGGCAGACAAGAAGAGCAACAGCAAATTATTAATTGCCGCAATTTGCCTGGTTGGCTCTATGAGTAGTTGGCACCCCTTGAAGAAAGTCTTCCACGCGTATACTACGCACTTGAATTATTTGACTTTGGCTGTGATTTCGTAATTCGACTTGAAGTCGGAAATTTTAACGTTTATGATCTCCGGTGGTGTGCTAATTTTTTTTGTCTTATGAGATGCATGCTGGTAATGTGTTGGTGGTTGTGGAAGACATGTAAATGGAAGAGGAGGCAAGCCTACCTCGTGAATATTCTAACCTCCTAGCCCGCAAGGGGGGTTTTTACTTGTCATCCAGTTTGATTTGTCTCTTTCTGCCTTCCTGTTTTTGTTCTTTTGGAGTTCCATCTTCAGTACCTCATTCGCTTCCCCTCGAGCTTTCTTCTTACATCGTGTTCTTGCTTTTCAAAATTTACTCCTTGGTCTACTTGTTCTAGTTTTTCTTTCAATGTCTTGTTCTTTTGGAATCTTTCTTTGGCGGCTTATTATTTTCTCAATTTCTTCCCTTTTCTTTCCTTCTTCTTCTTTGCTCACCTACCTTACTAACTTTGCTACACAGAAGATGTACACGCTAGAGTCTTGGTCAAGTAATTTCAATACCCTACAAGATAGATGCACACTCTCCAGTGCTTAGTCGAACTTCATTCTTCTTTTGTCATCTTGCCTTTCAATATTTCCTACTTCGTCAGGTTTTCTTTTTATTTTGTTTTATTCGTCGGGTTTTGTACGATTTTGGATCTTTCTTTTTCGACTTATTACTTTCTCATCCTTCTCGCATTTCTTTCTGCATTCTTCATTGCCTCTTCTTTCTCTTTTTCTTTGCTCACCAACCTAATCGACTTTGTTCGGAAGCTCCACTCGCTAGAGTCTGTTTACGATTTAGTTTGATAAGTGCCTTAGTCCATGCTCGCGACGCTGGTGATCTCGAAGTTAAGAGCAACGTCTTCAGTTCCTGCTTGAGGTCTGTATACCCCAACAATCACCTCGTATTTTGTACAAAGTGCTCAAACTTCGAAAAACGGAGCTTTACTTATGTACGGATGTATGGGATATTTCTTGATATATATTAGCTTTTCGGTTTCGTCATCAGAAATCGTAGCAAGGTAGTAGGTAGGACCACGGACTCCTACAAATAATACCAAATCTTACGTATTCCAGCAGTAAGGCAGGTCTGTAGTAAGAGTGGACTAAAATCCATTAGCCGAAATGTCAATGCGGATACAAGAACAACACACAAAAATGACTTCCGTTGACCTAATAAAGTACCAAAACTAAATTCATAAATAAACCAGAAATGTTCGCGTTTCGACGCGTGACCCCCACCCATTCGTCTTCCAACTAACTGAGTCGCAGTCGAGCCATGTAAAACTCTCTCCAATAAGAGTCCTATGCAGCAAGCCTACTTGCAGGCTCCGCTTAATTAACAGAGTGACAGGTTCGTTACACCACAATCAAGGCATTCGTGCGCTCTATTGCGCCCAAAAGTAGGCAATGCTTCATACACACTTGTCCAAGCATGACTACATAAATATTCACACCAAAGATCAAATGGTATCTACATAGGTATAACTGTTTGGTTGAAGCGGGGTTGATGCATGAACTGAAAAAGCGACGATATGGAAATTTTTTTTATGTTTTTAATTTTTTCCAATTGTTTGGTGTGTACATATATCTCCGTTAAAGTGATTGAAGGCGGCTTGAAGCAAGGTGTTAATAAGGTGGCAGAGAGAGTATAGTAAAATATCTGGCAACAACCACCACGCAGAGTTCGTGCTAAAAAAAAATATCAAAACATTGGACTGATAAATATTTTTCCAGAAGAAGCAGCACTGATTGTGGTAAACCACACAGCTTCCAATCTCTTGAGCTCACTTGTTGGATATCATCAGCAACGGAACTAACTGCAGGTGAAGAACTCGTGGCAAAACAAACGTAAGTAATTTCAGTGTAGCAAACTTCTGTGTGCGTTGCAAGAAGATTTCCGTTTTAGTGGAGATTAAAAATGATTGCGAAAGTAGCAAAAATTGAAGTGAATGGAAGTGCAAAGGAATAAAAAGGGATTAAAAAAAATATTGAAAAAACTTTAAAGAGCTAAGTTTATATAAATGGACCGCAAAACTGTAGATATATTTCCCTTGAACCCAAAGGGGGACTTGCTTACATTTATCGCATTGTCAACGGGCTCTAAACTATGATCCAAGTTTCACGTCTCAATTTCAGTGAGAGTTGCTTTAGAAGCTATGACGAAATTACCCAATTTTTGTAAGAATTTTATGAATGTGTCCATCCATCCGCCGCCTTTCGGATTTGTTTGAATAAATATACAAAATTGTCTTCTGTTTTCTAAAGCACTTTCCAGGTATGAAGTTTCTTGAAGGGATTACAAGATTATTCGAATTTCGCACGAGTTTTTTAAATAGTTCGATCCATGCGCCACCAACCGTTTCAAGTCTTTAACTCCTAAATATCTCGTTGCGTCCGCCAATTAGCCGATTTTTCGTGTTATATTATATTTTCAGCGGGTTCCGCACTGTCTTACTAGTAACGATCCTCCCCTACTGTTTCACGACCTTTCTAAATATCTCAATTAGCGTGTTACCTCTTGGATCTTTAGTCTAAGCTTCAAGTCTTTATCCCCGAGGGCAGTGACTTAAAAAGCAATCGCCGCTCTGATAACTGTTGTCACCGTGTTTAGAACTACCTGCCAAGTTTCGAGTCTATAGTTCCACAAAAACCTCGACGACTCCAGCAGAATTCTTTTTCTTATGTTGCTTGTCACGGGGGCCCAACTAAATTCGATGTTTCGAATTTCTAGCTCACCTTAGGTCAGGTTCAGCAGCCCGATCTGGCAAGAGCCTGAAAATGTCCTAGTACTAGGATCTACATTAAAGAATAACTTCGTCCTCTTGGCAAAAACTAGAGGCATTCTAGGTGCTGTCCTACTTGCTGCTTCGAGATCTGATAATTGTGGAGATTCTAATAGTCGAAATCTTAACCTAGCGACGGCATGACAGGAGTATAAAAATTCTCAAACGTCTCCTACTGCGGCCCGCATTCCTTCATCTATTGTCTGGTCGGGACTTCTAACATATGCTCGTCCAGGGTAGCCTCTTCTTGGCCAATGCGTCAGCCTTTTCATTTTCATCTATACCCTGTATAGACGCAAGTTCCTTTCCATCGCAATCATTCTTAGCGCCTGCTTGCAATGTACATATGACACTGTTAGTTGTTTTGGTGCTATCTTGATGTTACATGAAAACCGATTGCAATTTCCCGTCTTATATGCTATTAATATCGGCCTCTGAAGTATATTCCGAACTTAACTCTCCAATTAACCGGCATTTTTCCCACATTTTCACACATTTTTTTTAAATATCTCTGTATGTCCACCACCCAACAAAGCAAAAAGCGACCCTATATAAAGGTAGCATGAATTCCAGTAAAAATTACCACAACATCGCAATTTAAGCAGCTCATTAACGGTTTGTCTGTGTTTTATGAAGCGCTTCAAACCTACCGTTATTCTTGCGAAGCACCGTTGTGCGCGCCGTCCTTTGCAGTTTACATTCGAGCGAGATGGAGAGAGAGAGAGAAAGAGAAAAAACTCATCTATACTTCCGACTCATTGAATAGAAAAATTATGGTCTAATCAATGCTGTGGTGTTTGCTGGCGGCTTTGCTGACAAAGACAATGTGGAAATGTTGTTGCACAAGCTTACTTGCCACTTGCCACGCGGCGCGCCCTTAACTCCTCTACGAACGCCTCTTTATCGATAATCAATGTATAAGCGAGGTGTTTGCGCTTGTTTTACCGGCAATTTGTGCTAAGTGTTTATGTTTTTGTAAAAGAAAAAAAAACAAATACAACTAAAATAGGAGTGCAAGGAAAAAAAACAACAAGAAATTGCCATAAAAATTGTAAAAACAAAAATGCTTATGAAAGAAAAGCTGTTTACGTGCTACAAGGAATAACTTTATGCAAAATTGGTTTGTAATGCAGCTGCTAAATTGTACTTGGTGTGAAAAATGTAACAAAAACAATAAAAACAACTCACAAAAATTTGTTTATCAAATAGTTTCAGAAAGCTAAAATTTCGCACCCACTTAACTCTGTTGTTAGAGAGGCGTTCAGATATATGCGAGTGGAGCATTTTCATATGAGGAAGCAGTCAGAAGTGACAACGGTGTATCAGGAATTTTTTGGTGACGGGAGACAGGGGTTGGTGTGGCGAGGCTCCGTAGATCTTCTGCAGCGCAATTTTGATAAAACAATAATTTATCCATTCGCTTGAGTTAAAAAACTTAGGTAGATCCAGGGTCTTGAGCTCGTTAAATTCACTTTATTCACATATTATGAGCCTAATTAAACTAGTCTTGGAAGATCTACTCATTTAAAAACCCTGAGAGTTCATGCCATATAAAAGTCCGAACTGCCAAGGTTACTCATCAAATGTCTTGGAAAAGGTTGAATTGTGTACATTTCTTTTAGAGGATTTTTATCCAATCTATGAAAGGGGGTTTTTGGCCCCTAACTTCTGATTACGGCTTGATAATTTTATATTATTTTATTTTATTTTAAAAATTTTTATTTTATAGTATTCATGAAACGAGCTCAAGGCCAAGAATAATAACTTTTCACTTTTTGAATTTTTATGAAAATTATTATTGTTTTAATTTTTTTAATAATCATTTTTAATTAATTATTAAAAGTTTTTTAATTGAATAGAGTAGGAAAAATGTTTAGAGACAACCGCCATAGCTTTTCTATAGATCCATTTCAGAGGCTGCTAAGCTTCTTCATCAGAGAAATTTTGGCACGCATTGCTAACCATTAAGCTAACAATACGCTGGTTTTGATGTCGCCTAATTTATTTTATTTTGTTTAATTTAATTTTTTTTTCATTATATTTTGTTTTATTTTATTACATTTTAATTTACGTTTTATTATTTTTTTTAAGTTATTTTATTTTATTTTATTTTATTTTATTTTTTAACTCTTTATAATTATTATTTTTTTTAGGTTTATTTAATTTTATTCTATTGTATTTCATTTTGCACAAATTGAACCTTAAATACTACAAAAAAAGAGACAAAACTCCTGTGTTGAATACTGTTAGCTTCAATATATTCAACTTGAATAATCACTTCGATTGTTTTTGTAAACAAGGCAGTGTTTCAGTGAAGCTTACATATTTGTTTAACATTGCTTGATAAATGTTTCCAGCGAAGCCACTTTTCGTGCTCTCAGTGAGAGCAACTCATACTGGGCATCGTAGGCAGCGATTAATATAATAACAACTGAAGCATACATGCATGACATGTCCATCTCAATGGCTCCATACTTGTTTGGCATTTCTAGTGGTGTCACTTTTAATCAAGCTAATTGGTTTCAACTTTATATATAGTAGTTACAATATTTTACGATTTTAAAGAATTTGACTCCTGACCTTTAATCGCTTGAATTTCCTTCACATTGGGTGGCATGACACAAAGACCTAGATGGTTCGAGTTGTTCTGATAAAATCGTGCACGAGAAAGGCTTTGAGAGGTGTCGAATTAAAGCTTGTACGTGAATCACTTCGAACGAGGAACTGTTGAACTCACAAATAAGTCTCCCCCTAATAGTGTCCGCTTTAGCTACGCCTCTGATATCCATATGCACTAGTTAAGAGTACCTCACGTAACACTAACCATTATTGCAGCTGCTCATAAAAGTTCAGCGAACATTTTTGGCCAAAAACTTTTTGGGAATGTGCTACAGCGAACAAAAAAAAACGAATTTACCTTAAAAATCCTGCTGATTGTGCGCATATCCTTTTCGTACATATGGGAACTTTTTTGAAAATTTACTTAATACTTTTTTGCTGATTTAACCCACTTGGCATTACATTTCTCCTGCAGCAGACAAAGTTTTCGCCATTCAATTTTTTTTTTTTAATTTGGTTTTTTTCAGTGCAACTTTCAACTTCCATTTATGAAGCTCCAGGCTTGCTTGTAATGGCCGCCAGCTAGTCGTATTGGTGTTTTAATCGCTCTTGGCATAGCACAATAACAACAACAAAGACTACAAAACATTCAAAATGGGATTTTAAAAGCTTGTTTGTATAAAGTTTTGTTGTGTTGTTTATTTACAACGTGGGGAGAAAATGTGTTAAATGTTAGTTAAATAATTTAAGTTGGCTATATGACATTTTATTGCTGCTGTCAGTGGCGGGATGAGTAATATAAATATTAAACGCTAATTATGATATTGGTTGGTTTGTTTTTTCTGGGTTGCACAAAGTTTGAACACAAACGTCAGAAGTTCTAAGGACTTCGATTATAAAGGACTGATGATAATGGGATTGTCGGCTTTGACTAGAATAATAACACTAGAATAAAAATCCCAAGAATTCTCTTAGCGCTCAAGATTTAAGTGTGTTTAAAATCTTATCTGGAAGTCCTTTAATATCTAAAGTGAGCTGGTGCTTTATATTTCTTGCAATAGATGTTCGGAAAAGGGAAATCTGAGACCACGGGATAGGTGTAGAAAGCGATTATTCCATCAATACCTGTATACGGAGCACTCGCATGGTGGAAGTGAGTCGAGGTTAAATACATGGGCTATTAGAGTATGCCCACCGATCGATATCTCTATCAACATCGATGTTTATACTAGCACGACCTTATCTTTTTAATATTAATGTCTCTGCTGTTAAAACAAAAACGGAATACATCTTTGTCTTATGAAAGTCTTCGCTACAAAATATAAGATTCCATTCCCAACTAGGATGGATTGGAAATAACTATGATGAACTCGTTCAGGGATATCGTGATATAACAAAAACGAGATGGCCCGTAAGATAACTCGAGAACAAATAACATCTTGGAGTAACTTAGATTTCTCAATGAGTGAATCTGTCAGCTTCTTCTTTCTTGAAATGGTCATCTAATCACCTAGGGTATTTTGACCGTCCAACATAGCTAGCCATTCATTTCTTCGTTGGATACAATCTCTCTAATTGAGTTTTCTTTTACCCTGTAGAACTTGACCTAGGTAAAATAGGTCTTTGTAAAAAGAAGGATTTGGTATATAGTGTCGTTCTGTACTCATAGGAAACTATTTTGAAGTGAAGTTAAGAAACCAACCTGAGAGGAACGCTGAGAAACCAGCGGGGTAACACTTTTTCTAGAAAAGAAATATGGCGTTTTGTTTCAACCCAATCCAATTCTAGATGAGGCATTGCACAGAGGAAACAACAGATCAATTGTTACATTGCAATTCTCAAGCCCAGTTATATAGTAAGTGTAGGGTTTTTTATTAAGTTAAATTTTTAACTTTACTTTATACTACTTTGTTTGATTTTTGTATTTTAATAATGTATTTCAATTTTCGATTTTTTGATGATCAGATTCAGGTGATATCAAAAGAACATATGAGCAGTGGCGTCTAGTGCCAAAATAAAAAAAAATTCTATCCAGTGAAAGCAAAAACAAATCGCATGAAGTAGATGTGTGTATACAGCAATGAATTCGCCGTGATATCTCCTGTTATAAATCCGCCTTGATCAGATTTTTTCATTCTGAAAATACAATTTTCACTTTGATGTTCAATAAATTATTTTAAAAAGCATAAGTATTTACGTTTACCATATTAGGCACTCTACCTAAAACCTAAATTAGTTTATTTTAAATTTCATAATATTTTTCAATATGGGAAAGCAACAGCTTGGCTAAAACTCAGGTTTTTCTTACTAATGTGTAAGCTGGCAATGTTCCTAAGAGACCGATATTTTCTAAGTTAACCATATTTGCATTTGCGCCCGTGAATTAAATATCATTTATTAATTTTGATTTTTCGTACTACCAACTGCAACTCTGTGCAAAAAGTAACTCTGCGAATCAGGTGATCACAGCTGTTATTTATTGTGAATGCTTCTGTCACACATTCGCCAATTGTATGTATTCACAATGTATATTATACGAGTGTGAAATTGGGAAATAAAACTCGCTCCAAATTCGAGAAAACCTAAAAAACAAAACATTTAAATGAAACTGAGTGTGTGTCAATTAATTAAATAAAAAACAATTTCAGTCAAGGAAAATTTGTGTGCATCCATTGTACATATACTGATGTGAAAAATCAAAAAGACTGACGACAATTAGCTAGTGGGCTAATCCCGAATCACGTGAACATTTCTCGAAATGAAAACAGCAAAGAAATGTCAATGAATTCCAAGAGTCGTTCAAAACAAAGGCGAGATAAAATTGTGCAAATATCCAACTACAAGTAGACACCTCGTAAGCTGGCACCCTTCAATGTGTGGGAAGAATGCCAATTTTCTTGCTTTTCTTTATTGAGTGACAATCGCAATACACAAAAAAAAGCATCTTAGAGAAGAAAAAATGTGCAACAAAATCAGGACAAGCGCTAATAAAAAATAAAAATAAAGAAATAAGAAAGGACTAAAAATCTAAAGTCAATAAATCAAAGCAACACCAAAGAATTGCAGGAAATCGAAAAAAAAATTAGAAAACGAGAAAGATATTGCAAAAACGTCAAAGCAATTGTGAGCGGGATGGAATAATCAGCCAATGAGGCACCTAAGGACAACGCACACACCACACTTTTTTGTTTTTGTGTGTGCACACTACGGATGCTAAATTGTTGGGATTTTAGCAATACCGACGTTTTCGGGATCTGATTTCACAATCGCGAGATTTGGGTATTCGTTTCCTCAAAAATAGTTCGAGTTGAAAAAGTTAAGAAATTTTTTGAAAAACTGTGCGATTTTAAAATATATATAACAAACAACGGATTTTTAATACAAGTTTTATTTGAAACAAAATTTATATTCTCAATAAAAAGGGAAAATTAAACAGCAACCAAAATTTTATTAAATTATTTTCATTCTCTAAAATAGATAATCTTTATAAACACAATTTTTTATTTAAATGTGCGTTTATACTTCTTGCTAGGTGCTAATAGGGCTCATGTAACTGAAAAATTAAGATCTTCAAAAATATTGCGCAACGAGAAAAACTTAAGATAATTTTTATAAATAAATCACAAATATTTATTTTTTAGTAATATTTCCCATCCCGAAAATCCCTCAATAGTAACACAAGAAACCCGGTATTTTCTTAGGTGTCGGTGAAAGCATGGGATCTCGAGTTTGACATCCCTAGTGCACGCGCTGTTGTTGGAGTGTAGAAATGGTAGGCGGCCTCGAGCCACAAAGAAGTAGGTGGCAAGGCAAAAATGTCGCATCTTTTTCATGTGGCAATTTCTTTTTTTGTTTTGTTTATTTTTTATACCTTTCATGAACATGAAATGGTATTATAACTTTGGTCCGATGTTTGTAAGTATGAGAAGAAGAAGAGATATACCCACCAATAAGTATACCGAAATGATCAGGGCGATGAGTTGAGTCGATTTAGCCATGTCCGTCTGTCTGTTTGTACGCAAACTAGCTCATCAGTTTTTGAGATATCTTGATGAAATTATATATGGAGCCATTTTGCATGAGATTAATCATTCGTCGGAATCAGCAAGATCGGAACAATACAACGCATAGCTCCCATACAATCGATTTTTCCGATAAATGGGATTTTGCAAAGTTTTTACTAATTGTGAGTAAGGATCGGACACTTAAACCGTGATGCGTATTCATGAAAGGTAAAAAGTCTTCCGCACAGTCGAAGACAGCCCTTTCCTTACTTGTTTTTCTTTCATTTAGAAATTGTTTCATGTTTAATTATTTTAAATGGAAATGTTGGTCAAAATGTAGCAGACCACTTAAGTGCGAGTTTGTTGTTGGAAATTGTAGAAAATCCATTTGAAAATTATGTCATCAGTCTAGCAGACATTGCGCCACTTTTCATTTCTTTTCCTTTTGCAGTAACAGTAATTCAGCACTTTTATTTAGTTTCCCCCAGAAACAAAGCAGTTTTTAATTAATTCCGGTGAGAATCACTGACCGTCAGACGTGTCCATAGGGATGTAGACTACAGATGTCATACTGCAACGCCTTACATGTTACCTGGTTGCCAACTTTCATGTTGATTGAGGGTTTTACTACGACCTAAGAACTCTTCATAATACCCCATTAAGTCCACTCGGACTCAACTGGTCTCTAGTAGCTGCAAAGGTAATAAAAGAAAGAAGTTTTAAAATCATAGTCACAATAAGGGGATACTGACCTTTAGTGCATCATGCGGGAATATGGGAGTCCCATTTAGTGGGGAGTGCAGGGGTTCCGGCTAAGAAGATTGTAATAAAACGAACACACTCTCTTTCTGCTAGTGTCCAGTTATACCTAATATCAAAACCAGAGGAAGCTTGCTAGAATTCAGCAAGGTGTCAGAATACGGCATGGTTAACGCACAGGTTTATCAATCAAACGAAATGGTTCCAGCAAAAACGGTGACTATGTGGGTGATCAAGCTCCAACCAAGTTGAACGATATTTCTACCCACGTTCTATAAGTCTCTCAACATACCCGTCATGTATGGGTCGGAGTTTTGGAAGTATCAAATCTGAATGACTGGATGAGAGTGCGAAAGAGAGAAATTCTCCTGAAGATGTAAGGTCATTCCCATGATGCCAACACCGTGTGTCGAGCTATGTAGGAAAAGCAGAAGAACGACTGTGTCACCATTTTTCTATAATTAACGTCGATGACATCTAAAAAAAAATATGACTGGACGGTAGATGGACTAATTTATTACGCCGCCACACCTTACTACTCCGCCAAAAATTGTTTTTTCACAAATGCTTTTTAAATCTGTCTAAAATCTGTTTAATCTGTCCAAAGGTTTAGGAAGTGTTACGGAAAATGAGAAGACTAACAGACTGGTCTTCAGTTTCGAATCCGTTTTCAGTTATTAGTTTCGGATCCGTTTCTGGTTCCTTACCTTCACTTCCGTTTCCTACTTCCAACTTATGTATAAATATCTTCACGCATAATAAAATTGGAACTGGTCTGTATATAGCAGATATTCAAGAAAAATTGATAGGAGGGATTATTATGAATCAAATTGAATTGACCTTTCACCGTTGAATTACTAGACGTCCAACTTAAAATTTAAAATAACCCTTATTTCGACAACTCTAGCGGTTTCGGAGTTATCGACCAATATGTGGCCCACTGGCAACCTAAAATGTGTTACTATAATATGGATAACAAAAGAAAGTTTATAATGAGTGCTGCAATAAGCGACCTCAGCTGGTTTCTGAGGTATAACCATCGAAGTAGCACTCAGTCTGTCATAAGTTCTAAGACGCAGCTAAGCGAGGGCGAGTTTTCTAGTCATAAATTCGAATTTCAGAGTTATATCGACTCTAGCGCCACCTACTGAGTCAACGATTCAAGGTTAAATTTCCTATCTAGATTTTTTGAAATATTTAACCATATCTTTTAAAATCTGGCAACCTTACTCGCTAAAAGCACAAGTCCAGTCACACGCATTCTGCACTTGAGCTTAATTGTGGAGTTATAACTCTATGGAATGTACAATTTCTACAACTTCGAAGCAAGTATATATACAATCATACATACATATAAATATGTACATCCAACATAATTTTACATGCCACACGAGAATAATGAGCGACGCCTGACATTTTCCTTCCGTTCCTCGTGTGACGAGAGTGCCGCTGACAGCAACAGAAAAAAGGAGAAAAAGTTGCACCAAATGAATGTCAACGACTGACGAAACAAAAGCACTTCCGGTAGCTGCAACAATAAAAACAAATGGCTAAAACAACAACAAAGAAAGTATCAACTTTACCAAAGCCCCAGACATTCGTCAGACAATTTTTTGAACTAAAATCCGCGGGGATGAATTATAAGAAAAAATTTGCATAAAATTCCCAAAGCGTCAAAAAAGTTTCAGGTGCTAAGTAGTATTTTACTTTATTATTTTCCTTTTTTTTCAAAATTACAGCAGTTGGTAATTGCTGGTTATTGTCAATTTTGTTGTAGTGATCGTTTTTCGAATTTCGATTTTTTGTGCTTTCTCATTTCTTTAATAAAATTAAAGCACACAGTAAACATACTTTCAATCAATGTAGCCACGCACAACCACAACAACAACAACACCATCAGTTGGCACAACAACAACACAGAGTGCTGTCAACTTTTTCCCCCAACAACTTTATAACATTCTTCTTCTTCATGCGTATCATCACATATGATTACGCACATTGTTTGCTGATGTGCAAAAAACACAACAACAAGTGCAGTGGCATTAACTTTTAATTTGATGCGAGGGTGGAGCTCATATACTCGAAAAAGGTGTAGTCAAGTTGGCAGCATTGCCTTTTCGCAAAAAAAAAAAAAATTAAATTCAACAACGGACTCTTACGAGAGACTGCGACGTGATTGTGTTGCACAAAAATATTTAATTCGAGGTGTGCGCAGAAAGGTGTTGAGCGCCAGTGGTGGATCCAGATGAGACTGAGGGATGAAAGGAACAGCATACTCGAGCTTCTATCACTACCGGGCTCAATCATCTTAAACAAATTTACTTTCTCTTAACTCAACCGAGAGCCACCAGTCTAAGACAAGCTTGAAGAGGCACTGCAAAGACCTGTCACGAGATCAACTCGACAGGTCCCTGTCACTTTGAGCCAGGAGCCACCTGTTTTAAGTTCTGCAATAGCGCTTGCCAATCGTTGCATAAGATCAATGCCACATACAAAATTAAAGTTCGACACTCGTCATAAGATCGGTTCCCACGATCCATGCACCTAGAAGGTGAGGTTCTAGCGAGCAATTAAAAAGATATTCAGATATAGCATCGGAAAGTTAGAAGATCTATGATTTGAACAGATATCCTAACCTATAAAAAACAATTTGCTGTTGTTACATTGTGCTTATCAGCTCTTTAAATGTAATATATAGATACATTTATTGTTGTTGTTATTTTTATTGTACCCATTTGGCGGGTATGGGTCCGGTACCAGCATTTTCTGGCAATTTGCCTGCCGCCAACGAGCTTTCGGGAAGTGAAATCGGCGGACTAAGCAGGTCAAAGTACAATGCCATTCTTGCAACCCAAATGAGCCGTCAAGTGGGCTACTGACAATACCAAGCGGAACCAGATTTTTATTACTTATAGTATTGCCCTTAGTCTTAGGAGCTTCACTTCTCCATAGTTTTACGGCGCCTTTCAGAAAGTTTTCTCTAACAGCAATAACCTCCGAAAACCTTCGGACTGTATATATTCCTGTCCTGTAAGAAATTTTTAACTACCCTTCCAAACTCCTAGAGTCGACATTAATATACCTCCTAAGGGGTTTAAGGTCGAGATTCTCTACCAATTTGTGATGTGCTGCTTCTAATTTTTCCCCCAAATTGGCGGGACAGTTTTTGCCGATTCCGAACGAATTTTTGCTGAGAAGCCTTACATGGCAGAAATACACTCGGAGAGTTTGAAAAGACTTTTTCAAACCACGCGAACCTTGGACCCTCAGTGTGGTAGGCCAGCAACACTACCGTCACACCATGGCGGCCGCCATGAATTTAGGACATTCCGATGAAGCTTGTGGTGGTATCTGATAATGGCGTTGAATCTTGGCCTTCTCCTATAGAGCTTGTGGTTCCAAGTGAGCCTCCTGACAACCAGGGTTCTCCGAGAGTTTTAGTCCAGTTCACCAATCAGTCACCTTCTTTAAATTCGCCCGTACTCGTAAATTGTATTTTTCTGATAGTCGTTTGACTGAATCGAGTTTTTGAAACTACAAGGTTCACTTGGAACTTTAAGTCTCGCTTCAAGTGCATGCACCCTCACCCCCACTCATTCTCCCAAAGGTCCTCGCCACCACAGCTGCCACATTAAATCAAAGCACCATAGCTCACATTTTATCACGTGTGTGGGCGTATTTCGTGCAACCGCCCTCTCATCAGAATCCAATCAAATTAACAAGTAGCTCATTGCTACGCTGTCGCAGACATTAATTTCGATTTGATTTCCGGTGGCGTTGAATGTTGGCCAAAATCAGCAACAACGATGCAAACCACAATGGCAGCAGACTAGCGAGCGTAGGGCTTGTTGCGTTGTAGTGGCATACTTCATTAGGTCAGCAGACGAAACGTGCAACATGCCAATGATTCGAGCTTGGGTGTGCGGGTGAGTGTGTGTGTGTGATGCCAAAAGTCAGCACACAACACCACAGGCGCTACACAGAGGGTTACGGTGCAATTAGGTTGATGGTTGGGGAGGAGGAGTTGGCAAGTTGGCAAGGAGGCGTGGTCAGCAACTTAATCAGCGCAAAACTATTAATTAAATACCAATTCATTTCCGCACAGCCACCCCCTTCTGGAGTAGAACACACACTCGCACACACAAACACACATACGACGAAAGGACTTACCCACCCACGCAAATATATTACGAAATCACCACACCCACCCAACCACAATTATTTTTCGTGTGCACTGTTGGGGGTTGCTATTCGATTTATATACTCAGCTGCGCTTAGCTCACTGAGGCATTAACGAATCCATTTAGATATAGACTTATATGTTTCTGTGAATACGATAACTTGAGATAAAGTTTGGAGATATGTTAATGAAACTTGGCTTGCAGGTTACTTGGCTATTTAAAATATGCGGGATCGGATCAAATATCAAATACCTACTAAGATATTATAACTAACTTTTAACAACAAAATTTTAAAAGGATCATGGATGAATATAATAGACTTTATATCTGCGAAAAAAATAATAAAATAAAATAAAATAGAAAAATAAAATAAATATACTTACAAACATTTCATCTTCATTAAAGATATGAAAATCAAGAAAAGGTATATAACTTCCCTTTTGCAGTGGGGTATTACCAACTTGCCCGGATATTTTACCTATTTTGCCACATACTTTTTGATCTAGTTCAAACTACAATAGAGTTGGCAGATCCGGTGATTTTTGCAGATGTGATTTGTGACTGTGACTTCTCAGCCACAGTTCTTTCGATCAGTGACTGTCACTGCCTCTTGGGAAGAAGTGATTGTTATTATCGTTTGTAGTCTGAAATATTATTCCATAGTCATAGTTGAGTATGACTTAAATTTAGATGAAGCTTTTTCCACAGACATCCTATATCAAATTGGGTCAAATAACTACAAATGAATTTAAATCATACTTCTATTTATCTATGACCTTTCCTAATGATAAGATGCTGTCACAGTCACGGCATTTAATTTGAAGCTGTCGCTCCGATTTACTGTGACCATCCAGTCGCTGTGATAAACTCACAGGTACACGAATATTTGCCAACTCTAAACTACAAGCCTTTGAAAATAGCAGAATTTTTATGCTGAAAAGTGCGCGGCGCCACGCCTACTTCCCCAAAGTCCACAAAATGTTTTCTCGGTCGAGTTTTGTTTAAAAAGCTTATTTTGTGTGCTTACATAGTTATAGAAATATCACGTTTTACATTTTACAAATAAATTTTTCAAACCTATGTATGTTAAAAAACTGGGCTGGGCTGTTGACCAATTTCGCCCATTTTACAACAAACAGTTACCTTTCTATATTTAACATTTTCGCCAAATATTGTTTCGATAAATCTATTTTTACCGGAGTTATCGCATAAAAAGTTTTGTGGAATAATCCACTATAAAAGGTGCGGGGCCAACCCCATTTTAAAAATTTTTATATTTTTCGACTTTCTTCGTTCATGGACATTTTGAAAGTGAAACAGAAATGATATAAAGCTATTCTACGCAAAGTTATTGCCTATTAAATATATCTACGATCCTATTTAAAATATTTCGTATACAAGTGGGCGTGGAGCTTAACCGATGTCGCCTTTTTTTTGTGGAACATTTCTTATATCTAAATATTAATAGGCTAACATTATTTTCATACAATCAATTGCCAGAGTATATCAATATCTAAACATGCTTAATTTCAATAAAAATGTATTTTGATATCTTCGTATGGGTCAGGAGCAGTGCATAGGCATGCTTAACAAATAATGCTTAATTTACTTGTAATAATTCATTAAAGTTTTCTGCATAAAGCCAAAGCAGTCAACTACAGTATCTGACTGCATTATTGGACAATTACATTTCAAGGTTCGAGCCCAGGTTCCGGACAACTATATATTTTTTTTTAATTCAATTTGTTTTTAAATATGTATATGAAAACTTCTTGTCATGATTTTTTTTTTTAATTTATTATATTTTTAACCCAAACGTTTTCTGTGGTCATATCTTGCAGTGAAAAAATTAAATTTTTGCAAAAAAACGTCAGAAAATGCTTCCAGTTCATCAAAACAAAATACTTGGAAAAATACCTACATAGCTTCATGAATTTTTTAAGAAATACAATTTTTTCTCAATAATAATTGACTTAAGGTAAACATATGTCTAGCCCATATGTAATAATATTATAATAGTTTTATATATCACAACCCAATTCCGTCGGAACGAGAAGCTCAGTAGAGAATTTTGATAATTTTCATTATTTCTATCTGGGTTTTGAGACAGAATGGCTGATAGATCCTATATATAAAATACAAAAAGGCGAAAACACAGTTTGTAGCTTCTTCAATTTTCTATTTACGAAGTGGTTAGAAATCGTGTTAATTTTCCTGAAGACATCACCTATTTTCTTCTTCAAATATTTCAATTTGTCAAAAGGCAGACATATAACCCGAAGCCTTGCATGTGTAAACTAAATTTCACCAGCTAATGGGATAACCTTCCTTAAAAATCAACATTATATGTGTTTTGTGTGTGTATGTCTAAGTTGTGGTTAAGGAATTGTAATTTTCTCCTCCTAAATTGACTTCAAAAAAGCCAGATGTAAAGGAAAAAAATTGAGAAAACTGCCTGTATTTAAAAAAAAACCAATATGGAAACTTCCGTCACGGTAATGGAACTTCCAAATGAACGTTTTATTAATTTTCAAAAGCCATATGGATATGTGTGTATACTCCTAATGGTGGAAATATTTTCTGAAGCAGGCATCAGCGTCTCGAGTGAGACGCGTGCGTTCCATGGTTCGAGCCCAGCTTCCGGACAGTATTTTTTATTTTTTTATAAAATTGAATTTCTTACCTTGACTTGAATTTGTTAAGTTTTTAAAACAATCTTTTCTTAAAACCAATTTTTTGCAAAAAAAAACCCAAGAAAATTACTAAAAATTTACCATAAAAATAGTTACATAGTTTTGTAAATTTTTTTTTTAAAGAATTTACTTTTTTTTGATTGATATAGGACTTAAGGTAAACTTATACGCACAGCCATAAGAAATAATAAGTTCAGGTCATATACATATATATCACAAACTATTATTGAAATGCTATAAAAGTCAATATGAAATATCTTTGTCACAATTGTGGTTAAGGGAAAAAACCAGAAAATCATATACTGAAGTTGTAATTTTCCCCCGGTAAATGGGTTTCAAAAAAGCCAGATCTAAAGGAAAATTGCTAAATTGACAACACTGTCAGTATACCCAAAACAAAAAAACCAAAATGGAAACCGGCGTCATGCTCATATTGAGAAATTTAAGGAACTTCAAAATAAAGGCTAAATTCATTTTCAATCAAAATATTTGTATTTGGACACACTCCCAACTGTGAAATATTTTCATTCTCTTACTCATTAAGCAAATTGAGTTAAAGTATACGCCGGCGTCGGCGCGTCTGTCCAATTTAATTTTGAGCAAGAGTTGCCCTCCCCTATACTGAACTATACCAAAATCTTAAAAAAAAAATACCAATTTGTTCTCAACATATTTCTCGCGTTTTATTGCAAGCAATAGTTCAAAATTAAAATTTTTAGGGAAAACACAATAAAAGCTTAATTTTTTTTTAATAGAACTTTGTTATAAAAATGAGATTCAAAAGCATTCAAAGTCGTTGCTGTTCATATAATTCTAAATATTTTTTTCATGCGCAATCAAACTTCTACTTTTTTTTTGTAAAATTCCATAACTAAAATGAGATTCAAAGGTATTCATGGCCTTTATTTTCGAACGGGTATTTAGATGCATCCTAAGATACTCAAGAACCTAAGTGTTTATAATAAAATGTAAATTTTTACTGTTCATAAAACTCCAATATTAAAACGGGATTCCAAACCAACCATGGCCGCCTTATAATTCAAAATTTCAGATCAAAAAGAAACCAGAGTCAAAAGTTGAATTTCTAATTTTCTCCCGGTAAATGGATTACAAAAAGCACTGCCTGTATACTAATAACCAAAAAATTACAATATGGCAACCATGTCTAAACGGTGGACATATTAAAGTAACCATTATATATATTATAAGTCTCACTATGTTGTTGGTATATGTCCATCAAATCCAAGTTTTTTTATTGAAATATTGAGCGAATCTGAAAGGAGGGGTGGCTCTGGTGGTGGACTTTCAAACACTCCTAATGACTGTTTTTGTCATCTCCTATTAATGATTACCGCTCTTTAATGGACTGATTTTTTTCGGTTAGTTGTCAAATTACCCGCCGTTTAGTGTGAAAGCGGCCTTAAATTACTCAACTATATATAATTAATTTCAGTAACAAAAATTTCTCAAATACCACGGCCTCTAGGCAGTGCTGGAAAAAATATGAACAGAGGATTTAATAACTTAAACTAATTTAAGCTGAATTTCATTTCGATATCTTAAACGGTTTTTGATTTATGATTAATATTATTTCTAAATTTATGTGCACACCAAATTTTATGCTTATAAGTGTATTCTCTCTCTCTCTATGGCGCGATATACAACAGGTATATCATCATAAACCTCCTAAGAGATTTTTGCGCCAAGCTTCTCTTCCAATTTGTGGTGTGCCGATTTGAATTTTTCCTACAAATTGGTGGGACCTACAGTTTTTTGCCGACTCCGAACGGCATCTACAAAGGAGACGAATTTTTTGCTGAGAAGCCTGTCATGGCAGAAATACACTCGGAGAGTTTGCCAAACCACTGCCGAGGGGCGACCCCGTTTTGAAAAACTTTTTTCAAATCACTTTTGATGTCACCTGTACCAGGGCTCGAACCATGGACCTTCGGTGTGGTAGGCCGGCAACACTACCTTCACACCGCGGCGGCCGCCGTGTATTATGTACTGAATAATCCCTTTTTTTGTATTTTCGAAAATATTCTATATATAAAAAGTGGTCGTGGCTATCATCCGATTTAGCCCATTTTTAATTGCGCTCGGAGATGAGTGCCAAGGAACCTGTATACCAAATTTCATTAAGATATCTCAAAATTTACTCAAGTTATCGTGTTCACAGACGGACGGATGGACGGACATGGCTTAATCAATTCCCTTTTTTCCTCCTGAACGTTTTGATAAACATAAGTCAATATCTATCTCGATCCGTTTATGCCTTTACATACTGCCGTTAGACGAATAAAGTGTGTGCGTAGCACTACTAGGTATAATAAAATAAAATAGAACAATATAAAATAAAAGTAAAATAAAAGCTTACGTAGTTATCCACGCTAAAATAAATTTAAAATGGATGTGTTCATGTTACTGCCAATAGTGATTTTTCCCTGCTATTATCGAGGGTGATTATTTCTCATGTTAAATATCCACTTCCATGAAGACTCGGGGACTCGTTTCTAGTATCTGTACTCATTAAGTTGCGAAAAATTAAGTAGATCTAACTACGTATTTGCTGCTAAAGCTCACAGCTGAGTTTATAATATTAGTTTACGCAATAACTTAGACTACCTTACTTGTTCTTTTTAGTTTTTCGCTAAGCAAACTATAACGTCCTCCACAGCAGACAATAACAACAACACCTTGCGAAGTGCAAAATAACAACGAAAATATTCGCTTGACGCATTGCGGCTACGATTCGCTTCTAAGAATAAAAAGTGTCGTCAACGGCCAACATTTGTGTAGCGCTCAAGTGAAGGTGGCTGACTGACTTATGCACCGCTGGCGTTACGCAATCGTTGACCCCGACTAGAAGCGCCGATCGTCGAGTGCAATATTCATAGTTCGCTGGATGCTTGGTGCCTAATTTACAGTTCTGCTTATGTGGAAATTGTCCTAAAGGCAATCGCTGGTTGTATTGCAACAACAAAAACTTAGTACGTATGTGGGTGGCATTGTTATGCTGTTTTCTTTGCTTTTCACACAATCATTGTTGTTGTTGCTGTTTGCTATTTCATCGTTAAACGAATTTAGCATAATTAATTGCAACCGCATTTCGCACTTACCTTTTCT
This sequence comes from Merzomyia westermanni, assembly GCA_949987695.1. NCBI lineage: Eukaryota > Metazoa > Arthropoda > Insecta > Diptera > Tephritidae > Merzomyia > Merzomyia westermanni. The sequence goes on along the minus strand of OX465289.1, from coordinate 198,810,085 downwards.
AGTTATGCATTGTTGCTGCACTTAATTTTGGCGCTAATGAATGCGCTTGTAGCGCCACTTGTGTTGATATGCCAACGTACCGAGCGCAGCAAGACAACAACAATTATGCAGCCATTCTTTTAGGTTTCAAGTATGCGCAGTATGCCAAACTTGAAACTTATTCTTATTTGCACGTTTGTTGCAAGTGGCATGTGCCATGTGGCATACAACACCTGTAGCCATTTCAAGTAATGCGAAAATTCTAATTTAATTGCTTTGTTGTTGTTCAAGTGAAGGCTGAACTGCTCATTAGTACACAGCAAGTATTCCCATTAACTTGCATAGAACAGACCAACTGAGTTGTGGAAAAACTGTGTTCCATTCGAGCTTCAAGACACGCTGTTGGGCTACAATTGGGCATATAGAGATTCCAACAATAGGAACAAGTCCTTATGCCAAGAGTTGAAGTCGCGAAATTACTCTAAGGACATCTAGGTTCCCACGAAAGAACGCTTGTGCCCTGCAACATATTGCGGATACCAAAAAAAGAATTTTACTTCTCAGATAGGTTCCTCTATGGTTCAGGTCACAACGTACCCGCAATTGGTGTTCAGTTTTTTATTTCGCTGTTCCTACTTTCCATCATATTCCGGTTTCGGTGACAACACCTTGCGGAATGTTCTCATCTAGTACTGCAGTTTTTTGGCTTGCCCTTTCGCAGAGAGACTATAGTTTATATAGATACAAATTTCTCTTTATCAAGAATATCGGTTTACTATAGAGATCTTTTTTTCTCCCCTTAAGGTAAGTGAACTCTGCTTGGCACAAACACTCCACAGGTAATTTTAGAACACATTTCCAAGAAAAGCTCTCTTATAGCAACAATACCACCACATCCCACTCTTCCCCTCAGCACCAATGCACAAAGTTTTCTAATTTCGCGAAATTGCCGCTTTCATAGTGTCTGTGCCTAGAGCACTTGTGGCAAATAGCGTATCTTCTTATATGTTTGTAGTTCATGGTAAAAAATGGAGTTTAGCTTCAGATGTAGTTGTGGTTGTTGTTGGTTTTCGTGTTAGTGTAGTTCGTGTTTCATGCGAGATCAAAGAAAGGGTATTTTTATATACTCAGCTGGACAAAGCTCAAAGAGTATATTATTTTTATACGGCTAAAGTTCGGTCGCAATTTCAAAAAAAAATTTCGAGAGATATGTACTCATATATGTATATGAAAGTATTCGGGAGGAAAACGAGATTGATTGAGCCATGCCCGCCCGTCGGTCCGCCTGTGAAAAAGCTAACTTTATCCAATTTTGAGTTATCCAATCTCACTGATATTTGGTATGCTGGTTGGCAGGTAGGAATCAAATCCCACTTGCTATTTTAAATGTTCAAAATCGGATGATAGTCACGCCCAATTTTTATAAATCGAGTATTTTGGCGTGGTTCGCATTCATCAAATACAGGGTGGCTGATGAATTTTGCTACATTAAGAAACTCAAATAATTTTTTTTTCAGTGTATGGAATTCATTTTCCTTTTATTCATGTTAAAGCTCATTAAATTTTATTAAATATAGCTTAATTAGTTTTAAAAATAATGGAATTTAAATGCCCCCCCCTGCTCGTCGATGCATGTGCGGCATCTTACCAAAAAGTTGTTCATTACTGCTTGGAGAGTTGAGACAGGAATAGCCGCAATTGTTTCTCGAATGGATTGCCTTAGTTCATTCAAATTTGTTGGTTTTGCTTTGAAGACTTCCTGTTTGCAATAACCCCACAAGAAAAAGTCAGGTGCAGTAAGGTCAGGCGACCTGGGTGGCCAACGGAATGTGGAGTTTGTGGATATCAGCTTATTGGGAAATTTTCGTCGCAATTCTGTCATAACAGGTTGGGCTATATGAGGAGCTGCACCATCTGCTGAAACCACACAGAGTTGAAAGAAATTCTCATTCGGCGTAATTCTGGATAGAAAAACTCTCTCAACATGCTCAAGTAACGGTCTCCAGTAACCGTAACGGTGTGACCGTTTTCTTCGAAGAAGTAGGGCCCGACAATGCACCGTGATGAAACTGCACACTACACTGTGACACGAAGTGGATGCAATTCCGTCTCATGGAGTATCTGTGGGTTGGAAGCACTCCATATTCGACAATTTTGTTTGTTTATGTTGCCGTTTAAATCGAAGTGGGCCTCGTCAGACATGAAAAGACAGTTCAACATGTTTCCATCCTCTTCCACCATTTGAAGCATTTTCTGGCAAAATTCCAAGCGACTCGGCAAGTCTGCAGCATTCAGTTTGTTGGCCATTTGAATTTTATATGGGAATAAGTCCAAATCTTTGTGCATAATTGACTGTAATGACTGTCTGCTTACACCCATTTGAGCAGATAAGCTTCTTGTCGAAACACGTGGATTGTTTTGTATGGCAGCAGCTACAGCAGCGATTGTTTCCTCCGTTCGAACTGAAGGGTTTCGATGTAAGGTCTTCTGTTGACTGTCCCATGCTCGGCAAAATTGTTTACAAGTCTTATTATGGTCCATCTGCTGGGAGGATTGCCGCCAAACGTGCGCCTATACTCTCTTTGAACCGAAACTACGGACTCCAGTGCGTGATAGCGGCGGACAATCCAAATTCTTGTTTCAGTGTCCCAGTTATCCATTTTTGTTAAATGTAAAAGTCAATCTGCAAAATAAAAAAAAAATTTACCAGATTCATTAAATAGAAAAAAAGTTATTTAATTTTTTTTTGGTAGCGGCTTTCATCAGCCACCCTGTATATAAATCCATCAGCACAGCCGAAGACAGCGCTCTCCCTACTTATTTTTTTGTTTTGTGTAGTTATGTTTGGTGCGCTTACGCACGCCTTTACTTACTCCTTTGTAGCAAGTTTTGTTGGCCACACACACACATACCGCGAATGCAGCAAAAAATCTAACAAGACATGGGTGACGTTTGAGGATGGAACTAGCATGAAGTACGTCAAAGGCAGCAGCAAGTAAACTCCAATGAGTAATTAAGACATTTTCACATTTGCAGCGCTTTTGAGAAAGAATATCTCCTAGCGTGCGTGTTTGTGTATGTTTACGCGTTTGTGGCATAAAGAAGTTTTCTTCGTTCATTTTGTAATTGTGCTGTGCCGCACTTTTTTAATTTTGCAAGAAACACATCTACAAACAGACAAAGTCAGAGTAGTCAAATGTGCATATTTACAGTGGGTCTAGTGGGTTATGAGCCCCAACATAGATTCAACAAGGCACAGACAGTTTTTCTTGAGGATGTTTCCTTCCATTTTTGCTCTTGATTATGGTGGCCAGAGAGGGGTCTTAGCTGCGCGCCGGACAGCCTAGTGCTATATTTAAAAGGGAGGTTTATAGATTCTCTGTGATTGGTGCCAAGAAAAGAGCTTTTCTCATAACCTATACCATATCGTGGACAAGTTCATCTTGGATTACTGGTACTAATATATAATAGTTTCGTTCTCCTTCGAAAAATCCCGAATGCCTTTCCAACGAAAGTTTGTAGCATCAGAGAAGTTGTCGTGGTGATACTGTGACTCATTAGCCCGAAAAACGTAAGTTTAGTACAAGTTTCTGATCCTAAACCATCTGTCGTTCCGATATTGTTTCTGTCCAGAGAACGTGAATTTAGTGTGTGAAAGTTGGGAGTCGAAGTAGCAAAATATTAACCCAAGAAAGCCGTTGGCTATGTTACCATTGATGGCTGAGAACATGGCGCCGGAAAGAGTGAAGTCGCTGATATAAGCCAACAGGAAACATCGGCGAAGTCTGGCTTTCTGGTTACCATTGAATGCGTTGATGGGAATCGAAGATCGGACATTTCATGAGTTGGATGCAGTAACTATTGCAAATACCTTCTCCCACTGAGACGATCAAAAAACGATGACAAAGGGCAGAGTTGGTCAGCGGATGGTGAGAAATTGATTAAGCCTGACGTCTCTTGCGTGGCGGCGAATCCCTTATGGTCAACAGATAATATTTTAAAGAACCTAAGTTTACTAGAAATAGAAAGAGGACTCAGGTCTCTCATTGTAAGCAAATGGGAATATTTACAGACAGGCCGCCTCCCGTTTTTGTTGTAACCACAATAGCTGTCCTTTACCGTAATGCATCTGGTACGCTCTGGTCCTATCCCGAATGCTCCCGTTCCTTCTGTTCGCGTGCGTCTCATGTGGAGAGTTTCTAAAGTAGCAAAGCTAAACTACATAATGATCGCAGCATCCGAACAGGAACTTGCTCAACGAAAACCCGCCTCTCAGGAAAATAAGGAGTCATCTCCGTAAATACTATGACGAGATCCGACATCATGTTTTTTCGCCGTTTGATCCAAAGGTGAATCGGCGGACCCTCAATCTCATTCACACGGAGTCGGTAAACTCCTTTGTCAGCTCTCGTCCGGTAAATGCAGTCCTAAAGGCTGGCCCAACTTCGTTCTGGATGCTGTAACAGACTAAACTCTTAAATAGCCGAACTAAACCCTGACATGCCAAATGCCTGCCCGGCATGCGACGTGTCTCCCCACGATACTTACCATCTGTTCATCTGCTCAACCGAGCCTACTCTTCTAACAGCAATTTTACTTTGGTCCACCCCTGTTAAAGCCGCGAGGTTTCTTGGACTCCCGTTAGAAGAGCCTGATGAAAATGTTGGATAAAAGAGGTGATACTTTAGGCAGGTTAAATAGTCGCTACCACAACAACAACAGCAACATAATGACCGCTATAAACTCCTTCCCCAGCATTCACTGGACCCTGGCTACGCTGCTGTTTGCTTCTGCTAGTAACAAACAACAGCAACAACAAATGCACTTTTTAATATACACGACATCAGTTTGTTGCAAGTGGCAGTTAGCAATGCGTCTTGACTACTTGACTGTTGCTTGCAAGTGTCTACAACAGCTAAAACACCAACAACAATCAAAGCATACATATTTGTATGTGGCATGTAGCAAGCAAAGGCGTTGCCCGGCATTACATTTGTAGTTTGTTGATTGCTTGTTTGCAATTTACAGCTTTGTTGGTAGTTTTTGCTATTTTCAGCATTTAATGTTGTTGTTATTGTTCTCATTTCTATTTACTTTTAGCTTGAAGTTTTTGTTGTTGTTGCTGCGTTGCGACAGCATTGCAGGTGCGTCTTTATTGTTTCAAAAGTTGGCAAATTTGAGTGCACCGCCCCTTTAGGTTGCACTTACCACACATGCCACATTTGCCATTTGTTTGTTTATGTAGCATGTCTACACTTACACACGTACAACAGTGCTGACAACACCTCTGAACGTAATTAAATGCACGTGAGAGACGTTAATGTGGCATTTGCTTGGTTGCTTGCCACATGCAACACACTGTCGTACTTAGAAGCTTGTTACCTGTGACACCCTATGCAGCGGTTGTTGCTCAAGTTGCTGTTGTTATTGCTTTGTTTATAAGATTACTAATGTTTGTCACTTGCCACAAATGAGGTGCAGTTCACTTGCCGCATAGTGTTGCAAGTATCCACTTGGGAGTTGACACAACAACAAATACTTGAGAACTATATACAATGCAGGCACACTCGATTGCTTCACAATTATTTAAATTTTTTAAGTACAAATATTTCATTGAAAGTGAGTGCAAGGGGAAAAGCAACTCGATAGATGGCGCATGTTGCAACAAGGACAATTTTTTAAAGCTAATGTTGGTCTGTTTACAATTTTTTCTGACACTAATAACGAATTATCAATCTAGCTCATTGTCTATCAGCCCTTTTACTCCTTTATTGCTACTTCTACATAACTTGCAGCTTTAATTAACCGCTGGAGCGCCTAAAGGTAGGCTACTCGCAAAAAATGGCAAACAAATCAACTTCGTTTAGCACTTCACGCGCCACAAATCACAAAGAACAATTAAAAGGCGCCAACTTCAAAGAAATATTGAGACAGCAAGTTTTGCAACAGCAACACCAACAACAAAAACCACTTTCATTGAAGCAACAACAACAATATGGCCCTTTGCTTTTCCTCAACTGGTGGCTTCTGACACAGCTGCTTGCTGGCGCTTTTCTCATCAAACTCATTGCAACTTCAAAGGCGCTAAAGCATTCGATTATCTTTACACGTTGCAGTGCGATTACTGTTGTTGTTTTTGTTGCGTTTTATTATTGCTGTTGTCTCTTATGATATTCTTGTAATTTTTATTGGTGATCTGTTTGCATGTCGGCTGAACTGCAGAACCTTTAATCACTCGATTTCGTTTGGGATTTTCTTTTGGGCGCGATTGGTGATTGTATTTGTCACTGACAAGCTTAGGGTCCCGCAAGCAATGAATAACTGGGATAACTTAATGAAGCTCATTGCATTGCTAATTATGGAAATGTTGAACAAAAACATAAAAGAGGATGGGACAGGTTGGCGGAAATTTCAATGAAGTCTGAAAAAAGAAATGATTTGAGATGGGTTAAGTCCAGTTCTAGTTAGTGACAGCTCTTACTGAGCTGCAGAAGCTCATTTGGAAATCATATAGCCCCTTGGGATTCCATATAATACTTAATAAAAGAATGACCCGAGCTCATATTACATAACGAGTATCCGTTTTGCAAAGATAAAGCTGCCGATTAGACTGATCTCGACGATTAGTGAGAACTATGGAGTTTGGAAATATTGAAACTGTGAGAGATTTCGTCTAATTGGAAATCAGCATTAACAGTGAAAATATACCAGTCGAGAAAATCAACTGATAATAACTCTTGCCAACCAGTGCTTATTTGAACTGAGGCAACTAAAAAAAATCTCTGAACAGATCTGCCTTGATGTACGCCTCGAATTCATTAACAACGTCGAAAAAAGGTGAGGTGGCGTTTGGAGCCTTCGGGGGAAAAGTTTAAAAATCGATTTGTGACAAAATAAAAAAAAAATGTATTGAATTGAATTCTTCCGATCCGTATGTTTTGTTATGACTGATTATTAAGAAATCAATTTTTCCGACTTGAGGTCATATCACTACTGTCAATACTCCAACCAAATCTACGATTTATTAGGAACTATGCAGGACTCTGATTTAATTAGGGATAAGCTTCATTGGGCACATGTGGCTTCCAGTGCCAATCTCAAGTTAGCTTACTCAGTTAAGTCTAACCTTAACCCAGTACTTGCAACTAGAGAACTAGATAGGTAATTAGGAAAGAAATTCCTATCTCGTGTATAGAAAACGACGTTCAGTAAGTATTGTGAAGTGTTGACTGCTAAAAGCACCAGTTGAGTTGGTTGAAGGATAGCAAGATTACTTGAAAGATTTGTGGACGGAAGCCCTGCCTGTGAATCATCATATTTTGGAGAAGATAGCACAACAGCTGCTTTATTTGGCATCTCAACTTTATATTCATAATTAGGGGGAGTGAAATAAAATAATTAAATAATAATGAATATTGACAATCACTCGGTCAAGGCTGTCGGCATTTTATTGCGAATAAGCTTCAAATATGTATAATATCAAACATATTTACATACATAGATATAATTAATGTTAGAAGTAAGTACTAAATTCCTTCAGTATTCGCTTTTTAATTAAAATGGCATTAGATATTCCAACTTGCAGTGCAGATTATGCTTCGTCTCATCTTTTATTATGTATGTATTCCTCTTCCTTCCCACTGCACTAACAAACGAATGTATGTCCTAATGCTTCAACCAATTCGGAGCTACCTTCCACTGCTTGCTTAATGCCCCCTGCTTCCTCGCTGAACATCCTTAACACCTACCCTAAGTGCTACTTTCATTAACTACAATTTCCACTTACTTACTAGCTTCGTTTGCTTGCCTTAGTCACACAAGAGTAGTGATGTTATAGTCTTTGCCTTTGAAATTTCACTTTGACTTTGATAATAAAGTCCTAAGTAAGCGAGTAAATTTTATCATCATCACTTACAATGTCTTTGTGGTAGGTAAACATGCCGTCCGAACTTACTATTAATGAAAATAGGTCTTCTTTAACAAACCCAAGGCGCACCAGAAGACGAAGGAAATGCAAAGACAGGCAGTAGAAGTGTTAGGTGACGATTGTTTGGTATGAAAAGTGGTTTGCGGAGTTGATAATACTTCTGAGGAGCCAGTATTTGGAAGTGGCCAATGAGTGCTCTGACGCACGCGGTAATGAGCTACTCAAAGTCTTCTTCTAATCGAGCACTGCTGTAGGACTTCAATGCGGAAGCGATTCGCAATCAAATTTGTGCGCACTTTATTCTATCGCTTTACGAACACCAGAGAATATACGAGCACTTACGCAATGAAAGTTGAAAGCAAATATTTCATTTTTCAGCTCTCGGCTTTCCTCTTGATGCAACGCTAGCAATTGGTTTCGAAGTCTACTGCTTTTGTAAAGACTGTGACTTTTTTAAAGTTTTTGAATAATTCGGTACGTGAGATGTGATCAAAAGTTTTCTAGTAAGATGATGTGAAGGGAATAAGGAAAATACTTTTTATTGTGATTTCGTTGCGTAACTATTACAAACAAGCTGTGATGTCACTAGATTTAAAGTTTGCTTTTATTAGTGTAAGCTAAGTGGTTTATGATGTCATAAGGGGGTATGATGTAATGTTGTGAAATATACTGTGGTATGAAGTAATCATGTGAAAATTCGATGTTATTTGACATTTTTTATTAGAACATTATCAGCTGGTGATATCATGTGCAGTTGCGTGATGCGATATATATACCATGTGATTCAGGGCGACTGTCTTCGATAAGATTCTACGATGGATTTTAATGATGTGTAAAATGTGTGGTCTCCAGCAAGATATCCTTTTTTAATTTCATCTTTCATTTACTACAAATTTTATCCTCATGTTAATCGAAAGAAAACTCAGTCCCGCCCTAATGCATATATCTAAAGTACACCATTAGGTGCGATGTGATATTATTGCTATTCATTACATGTAATTTAACTTGTAGTCACTTAGACTTAATCCGATACGAGTTGTTCCAAAATTATTAGCTAGTGATGTGATGTAATGTATTGTGATGTGATGTGAAGCAATGGTTCGGATAATATATCGAAATATATCAGTTGATGCCCAATAATGTGATATGGACTGAGAGTTCAATGTTTATAAATAGTGGCTTCAAAAATTTATTTTGTTGTCTTGATCTTCCTACAGGGTAGTAAGCTGATTTTTGTTGGAACGATTTTCCGTCATCCCTTGTCAAGTTTGGTTTTGTGACAAACTGGTTTCGGCGTTCTGGCATTGACAAGGAATGACGGAAAATCGTTCCAACAAAAATCAGCTTCAAAAATGTTTGCTTGATGATGTGATGTGATTTATTGTAATGTAGAGAAGTAGGTCAGACTATTCGCATAGGTTCATATTACCAAAAATTAACCGAAGGTCGAAGACGAGGTTATAAACAAGGTAATACAATGTGATGTGATATCGAAATTAAATTGAGATGACCTTACTTGAAACGTTTTTGAGTTTTACAATCACTGTAATGTTATTTGCTGTGATGTAATATCATGTGGTGATATTGGATATTATGAACTGAAAATTAAATACAGGAATTTGTGTTGACATTTTTTGTTTGCTGATGAGCTGTGATTATATCATCTTACTACAATAATATCATGTCACAGATGTGATAATTGTGGAAGTGACCGATTTATAAATTTAACTATGTGATGTGATATGAAAAGATGATAACGATGTCAACAGTGTGATGTCACAAAAATCTCGATATTCAAAAATGTGGATTGAGATGATATGACATATTACATGTGATATTACATCACATGATGTGGCTTGGGTACCACTACATGAATGTGATTAGAGAAGATGTAAAACCAAAACAGCATTTAGAATTATTTGACTGTGTTTGGCCTTTAAAATTCAAAACTGGCAAGTTTCGTGCACCTGCGGCTCTTGAAATCCAAGAAAATTATCTTCACACTTAATAATTGCCCTGAAGTGGTGATCATGTTGCAACTCATGATAGCTGAGCTGACCTATAGTCCGTTTCCTATGTTCGAACCTAGACCGCAATGTGGACACTCCCTTTAGGATGGTAGCCAGATAGTTTTTCACCTTTCAATATATGTATCTTATTGGAATCTCTTTCTTCCACTTACTACCATCTGGTGGGCTGAAGCAAACGAAGCTTTTATACAAAGGACCAAACAGGACATAATCAGTGTACTGGCTCAATTAAGAGTTTTAATGGTGTCGCTTTAGCAGTGTAGAGGTACTAACGATTTCTACTTCGTACTGCGATCTTAAAACAAACATTCCGCTAGACTGATTGAGCTCTTCAGGAGAATGAGATATGACTAATAATGCTGAAAATCTCCGGGAGACTCTGGTAGCTCATACCATTTTACCAGACTGAAGTTGTTACGTTATCTCTACCAAAACTCAAAATTGCACAAACCTAAGCTAAGGTGAATATTATTACCTTCAAACTCACAGTGGGAGCTCTTAATCTCTCTTTAGCCGACACAACGAGCTTAAGACTTTATTAAAAGGCTGAAGTACGCTAAAACCAAGCCTCATTGCTGAAACTTAAGTGCGAAATGAGTATATAAAGTCAACGAGAGGACTGGGAGTTTGAAAAGGAAAAGCAGGCGGGTAGAGTTTGGTTACAAAATGAAAAGTGTTTAGTGGGGTGGGCGCACAGTTTTGGTATTACAAAGATTTGATGAGGTGCGTATGCGATTATTGGGTATGCGGACGTCTGTTTGTGTGTATGCCGTTGGGACATATTGTGCCATGTGTGAGAGTGGAAACATTATTTAATATTATACGCTTTCCTTCTCGCTAGACACAAATGGTAGGGCTGAGCTTATATACCAAGTAAGAGCTGAAGAGCTGTGTTAAGCGTTTGGAATGTGGCAATGCATTGAGTCAACTAATCCGACTTGGTATTAGAACTTGCCACAAAATGCGAATTTAATTCAGTTGCAACAACAAATGCGTAGCTGTCGCTGTGTTTAACAGTTAAGCTAAGGTCGCTCTAAGAATGTCATTTTTGGGGGTAAATGGTACGTTTTAATTTTGTGTTGAAACTAATGTGAGATTTTGTATTCATATGAGCTTTACTTTTCATTTGTGTATGCATTCGTGTAAGTTCATGTCAGTTGCCTGCAGTCACACCAAGTAGTTGTAAACTACTTCCAACCTAGTATGCACTTCAATCCCAACTAATCAACCAACTGTCTCTTTTTCATATATGCAACTGATACAAGGCGATGCCCTGCACGATATTAGTTGTTAGATTTCGGACAAAAATATACGTCTCGAACTAGTCCAAAAAGGACCACCAAATTAGATTTAAATTTGAGTTTTAATTGTTAATTGAAAATAGTTTAAATGCATCCGGGCATGGTGGATGAGTACTCGATGCTCCTGGGAGAGTTTTCGGACTAGTTTAAGTTCCTCAGAGAATTCTAGGTTTTTATGAATCTGAAGAAGAATAGGTTTCCCAACTAGTTTGGTGTTTCACTACAGTCTTTCTTTCCTACCCTTTTTGGTGTGTTCAGATTGGACCGTTTTCGGATTAGTTTGATGGGAGTCAGAAAATTCCAATTATAATAGACTAATCGAATTTTCTGAGTCTATTAAAACTAGAATTTTAAGTAGTTTGAGACTAGTTGGCTTGAGTGCAGGGTTTGCATTGTTGTGTTTTACAAAGGCGCGTCGGCACAACTTTGATGTTTGTAAACCCAAAAATTGACTTTCCTCACATTACCATTCTTTTTGGACTGAGTTTTTGGCGGGGTTTCCAGCTATGTTTAGTAAAAGGGTACGAGGCACTCAATTGAAATGAGTTTAGACAAACATATTTATATACATAAATGCTTACTTATAAGTATATATGTGTATGGAAACAAAGAGGCACGGAGACTAAAGCAAAAATATTGTAGAATTTTAACAACAACAACAATGTAGCTTAAACAATAAAAGTATTTTGCTCACAATTCAATTTTTGTTATTTGTGATATTTAGTGGCGTTTGCTTTTTGTTGTTTATTTTGTTGTTGTGGTAGATTGAAGCGCAATAAACAATCAGAGCTGCATGGTAAGTATAGAAACAAGGTGGCTCGAAAGGACAACCACCGCTGTTTGGATGTAAGTATTTTATTTAGACGAGAGTGGTTTGATAAGTCAGTGACTTTTTGAATTTGACGAACAGTAATTTAAGTTCAACTTTACGCTAACTTACAGCTCTTTAGAGTCGAGTGTAAAAGTTTCAAACTGGGCCATTTAGTTTATGCTCGGTAGCCATTTAAAACCAAAAACCTTCGTAAGTTTTAACTAATTGAACCATTGAGCGGAACCAAGTAAAGGCTTGCTAAATACTATGTGAACTCCGCTACACCAGTTTTAATGGCTAAAAAGTGGTTACGCTTAACGTTCAAATAGCCTAAAAGAAGTAGTCAGGAATCGTTGATAAAATTCTGGCAGTGATATCGAACGAACGGGGGATAAAAGTGAGTGAACGTGCTGAGACAACTGGCAGCTCAATTGAGCAAACGCGCCACATCTTTCTTGAATATTTAGAAGTGAAAAGCACTGTTTGGCGATGTCTTGCAGCAAACCGAAAAAATTTTTGCTAAGGTTTGTTATCGTAGACAAAATATGGATCCATCACACTACAACAGAAATCAAAGACCAATCAAGGTAGTAGGTTGCTTCAGATGAACGTCTCAAAAAACGGGTACTGGAAAATATTATTCTAAGCTTTTGTGCAGGTTCAATATTGATTTGAAGCAGAGAAGACCACATTTGGCGAAAAAAATGCGTTCCATTAAGACGGTATAATGTGATATTATGTAAAAGGCTTGATATTACATTAAAATTATAAAACGTTTTTGTAGTATGTATTACAGTTAATTATGCATGATTTCATATCCTTGTGATGTAATGTCATGTTATTGGAAGTGACATGATACATTTTCTGGGTGTCAAATTGTGTTGGCACATTTTAATCTGGTGATGTGATGTGATGTTTTGGGATATGAGCGATGTGATTTTTTTATGTTGCGAATAATGTAAATTTATATAATAGTATACAAAATTATTAATAATTATTGTGTTACTATAATAAGAGTCATGTCTCTCTCGAAATGCGGTGTGATGTCCTGCTATTAAAGCGAAGTGTTATCATCAATGTGATGTAAGGTCATGGACTCATACAATAAATATTTCTATGTGTCCAGTTCCGTTTGCAATTTGATTTTATATTTCATTATACATCATTTGCAATAGAACAAATACTCGTAGTTGCAAGTTTTCTCGCCGTATAATCCTATGCTCTAAGACCTCGCAACTGTCCGGTGACGTGATGTCATGTTGTTGGAAATTTATTTACTATGACGTTTTGTTATGGAATTATTTTTGAAAGTGTGGTCAGGAAATTTCATGTTGAAATTTGTGTTGGAAAACTTTTGTTAAGAGATCACAGGAAATAACGCATTGCAATGAGAAATAAAATCAAATGATTTTATTTTGTTTTCCTATTTCCAAACATACTTTTAGTGTTAAAACAACCCAAAAACCTTTCAAAACATATTTACTAAGCACTAAACACCTTACAACAAAGAGCTCTTTGAGCTTGCTAACTTCTGCGTCACTATGTACTGCTCAAAATATGAAATTACATATAAAGTGGTTAACTTTGCTTCAGGGTGCGAAATGTAAAGGATAATCCAACTTTGATTAAGTAATTTCCCGTTATAATACGCTGGTGTTGAAATCACAAAATGATTGCAGCAATAAGGGTGCCACAATTTAGCAGGTGGAAGGAAGTGAGTCGGGTTTGTTCTTTAGAGGGTTGGAACTGATGCTGATTATAGTGATGAACCTGTAAAGAGACTCTCCGATATACATATCCAAATAAAGAAAGAAAAACTATTATACTCGTACCATATGGAATCATGCAAAATTGCGGCGATTGTTTGGTCAAGCATTTCCGCTGTATACTGTGGGGTAATTCTATTAAAAATCACCGAAAGTAACCTTCTAAATTAAAGTAAGTAAATGCATGAAGTTGAAATTAATGAGTTGAAGGTTAATTGCTGCTGGATAAGTAGGTAGCTTGAGTGGCAGCCACCACTTGGCATTCATTGCCTTCAAGGTCCAGCGGGAGCAGGGCAGACCCTTTTAAATCTTGCTATGGATTGAGGTCGCACCCCACTCCGCTCCGATAGCATAGGAGCTATTCAATGAACTTAAGCAGATCCCCCTTGACTCATAAACCGAGAGCATCGCTACAACAAAAACAACAAACAAATACGCCCAGGGCAAGTTCCTTGTGTTCTAGGGACCCCGTTTTTTATTCCCATAGAGCTGAAAGAGACTCGATATGACCCCAATAGTAACCCCCGAGGCAACCTCACCCTTATATGCAGTTCAATCAAGCGCTAGAGCATTTCTAGAAGAAACGACGACCGCCAAGACAGAAGCAAGAACACAAATCCCACTCACGGCTAGATTCAGTGCAATTTTCTTTAAAGTATCCCATAGTGCGGCGGCGATGTATTTTTAAAGAGGGCAAAGGCGAGTCAAACAAATTAATGAGTTATGTGGCAGCAGTAATAGGGGCGGCACAGAGGCGTGGAAGCGTACGGGGAAGCTGATGACAAAGTGACTTTAAAAGCACTATAAAAAGGGGGAGAAACCAGTTCTATGAGAAATGTATGGGTGGGTGGACGAGCGGCAGGTGGCATGTGTTTGTGTGTCTGCTGTCGATGATGTTGTTTACATTTTCACTAATTTGTTTTTATTAAATGTTGTTGTTATTATTGTTTTGGTTGTTGTTGCATGTAATTAAAATAATTACAACTCAATTTCAATGAATTTTTTTCTTGCTCGCAATTAATTGCAGCAGATGTGCACAATCTGTATATGCAGTGCACACACACACACATGCAACGCCGCCTCTTACATATTTTCTTTCGCATTTGTGGCACGCTTAATTGCTGCTGCGCGTCGCTTCATTGGTATATATACAAATGAGTGGCAGTTTTTTTGCCTCTTTTTTCATTGGTCTTTTTTCATGGCATTTTTTCTCCAAAAAAAAGTCTCCCCACTTTTTTTCTTCTATTTGCAACACAGCTTGCAACTCATTAAAATTATGGAAAAAATAATTATGTTCTGCACAAATTTTAAATATAATAAATTGCAATCAGCATGTTGCATTAGGCAAATGCAAATGGCGCTTGGGGTTGTATGTAGCTTGAATCAATGCAGGTCTACGCTGAGGGCGATCGAGGAAATTTTTACTTCAGTTGCGAGTGATTCAGTCTTAGGTTCCACAATAGGCATAGGTTAGGTCGCTCATATATAGTTGAGTCCTGCCTACACTATGTGTCCTGTAATTGAGTGATTTAACTGAAGGCTTTTCTAAGGCTATTTTCTCAACTCCAAAGCAGCAGAGCTTTAAAGGTGGATACTTTTGTAGTAACTGGTATGTTTACAATAAAATTAAAACAAGTTAGAACTTTGTTATGCCCCAAATAATGCACAAAGTATGTTAGTTTAATGTGGCTGTCGGAGGGTCCTAATGAAGCAAGCGAATCGATATATTTGTGAATAGAACAAATAATTATAAAGGAAACATAATTCTATAAGCAAGAGAGTTCAGGTGATATTCTAAAATTCAAATAAAATAAAATTAAATAAAATGAAATTTGGTTCGAGGGCGTATTTTCCTTTTTTATGGTTAATTAAGCTCTTGGGCGTTATGTCACTGCAGATATAGCCCATTTTAAAATTACAGCACGGATACGATCAAGTCAAAACTGGACACCACTTCCCCAACCGCATAGTGTAATGCGCAAGCAGAAGTCTAGAAATCTCTAATTCAAGTATTTTCGTAATATCAGTAGAGACTAGATCTCACATGTTAAATGAAAATCGCCGATAAAGAAACCTAACAACTCTGATGTCCATCTCTCCTTCTCTTTCCCTCCTTTGAGGTATTGGTCTCTCAGTACATCAATAAATGTTTTAGTGAGCTTCAGAACCGAGGAGGTCCCTTCTGCTATGTAGCCCAAAGCTCAATGTGGCGTCTAGGATTTCATAGTGGAGATTTCGGTTGACTTGCCTTCATATAAGCACGAATGTTGAACTCATTTCAAAGAACGGTTACGGTCTGCTGGCTTTGGACCTTTTGTGTGTTTATCAAGCCGACTTGGATATGCTGTTCAAGAAGCAAAAAAATAGTATATATATGAATCCTATCTGCATGAAACATCGAATACCACATCAGAGTGCATACCAACAAATGCATAAACATGCAACATGCAACACACCTCATTAAGCTGGCCATTAATAATTAAAAAAACAATTTCATTTCAAGGATATGTTGTAAGGTAATGGCACTGTTTGTTTGTATTTGTTGTAGTTGCTTTTTGTATTAATGCTGCAGCTGCTGCTACTTTTACACTGATTTACGAGTGCAAATATTTACTTTTTTGTTGTTGCACGTTTGTTTGGTTTGCAATGTGGTAAAAGTAATTTCATGAGCACTAAAGTGAAGCAAAGTAAAGTCACATATGGACATAACTAAATACACACACGCACAAACAAGCAAAAATATGAATGTATTGCATTTATTGCACCGTGACAAGTGTGTTTTGCATGTTGTAATAGTGTTTGCATGTTTGTGTATGGCATGTTGCATGCCACCTTTCAGTCTATGTGTTTTATCAAAAAACGTTTAAGCATCCTCATATAGCCATTAAAAATTGTATAGACATGAAAGCTATATAATAAACATAATCAACTCACATCGCAAAGTCCGCCATGCCACCTCGCCACATCTTGCAGCTGCCACATTATAAATGCGCTCAAGATATTCGCCAATTGATGAACGTATTTATTTGACAACGCAAGCAATGTAAACCCACTCCTTGCTCCCCTTTCCCACACTCTTCCTGTCCACCAGCAAACTCACTCCTTAGCCATTTTTTGTTGCAACATCAGCAGCGCGCTCTTTTACTGTTGGTTACTTGCCTCGTTTATTGCTCGCAATTTCCAACACTTTGTGGAAATTTCTAGTAAAATACTATTATCCAATAGACTCGTCTACATTACCCGTGTGGCAAGCGTAGACGACTTGCAATCAGTCCAGTTCATCCACTTCAATTCGCCAACTCGTAAAATGCTGCAAGCATTAAAAAAATTGTCAGCTCAACGCAAATGCAAATATTTTGCGAAATGTCACTTGAGTCAACGGTTTAAATGTAGAACCGGAAATTGAAAAACCACTGCGTGTCATCGGTTTTGACTATTAATGGGAGGATGGATGGACGCTCGAGATGTTATATAAACACTTGTGAACATGCGATTTGGCTTTTAAATTTGTTTGGAGGAGATGCTGATGAGGTCTCAGTAAGAGGAAAGGAAACTATGGAAACAGGTTATTTTATTGTTTTTGTTGCTCAGTAAATACATAGAAAACTAGATTTTGACCAGTTGTTGAAATTCAATAATAACAAATTTTTATATTATCTTATTTTATTTAAATTAATTTTTTCTGTATTTTTTTGTCTTTTTTGTTTTATCTTATTTTAAGTTATTTTATTTAATTTAATTTTATTATGTTTTGTTTTATTTTATTTTGACTAATTATATTTTATTTTATTTTATTTTTATTTTTTAACTTAATTTTTTTTTTTTTTTACTTATTTTACTTTATTTTATTTTATTTTATTTTATTTTATTTTATTTTATTTTATTTTATTTTATTTTATGACACTTTATTTTATTTTATTTTATTTTCTCATGTCTTATTTTATTTATTTTATGTTTTTATTTAATTTTTTTTTACTTAGTTTACTTTATTTTATTTTATTATGTTTTATTAAATTTTTTTGTATTTTTTGTCTTGTTCTATTTTATTATAATTTATTTTATTTTATTTTATTTTATTTTCTTGTGTTTTATTTAATTTTATTTTCTTATGTCTTATTTTATTTTATTTCATTTTGTTTTATTTATTTTAATTTTATTTAATTTTATGTTTTTTTTATTTTATTTAATTTTATTTTATTATGTTTTATTTTATTTTATGTTATTTTATTTTATTTATTTTACTTTTCTTATTTTATTTTATTTGGTTTTATTTAATTTCATTTTATTTTATATTATTTTATTTTAGTTTATTTTAGTTTATTTTATTTTATTTTATTATGTTTTATTTGATTTGTTTTGTATTTTTTTTTGTCTTATTTTGTATCATTTTATTTTATTTTGTCTTATTTTATTTTACAAGTTTATTATTTATCAAGTATTTCAAATTAGTTTTGGACAGGAAAAAAGTTTTGCGATGGAAATTTTTTCTGAAAGTTCAGTTGACTTGTGTATGTCTTTAAAAAAATAAAGTATTCAAATGTTTTTCGAGCGTTATACTTATCTAAGTAATTTAAAATTATTTACAAGTACCATACTTGTGCTTCACTGGTTCAAGTACAGGGGCTCTTAGAGTTCAAACTGATCTTTTTTCTACCTAAATCCTTCCTTGGCCAAAAACTAATTAAACTTACTTACAAATCACAATATTTTACTCACACGCAATTTCGTTGAGTTTAGTAAATTACCCTTAACTAAGGAGTTTTGCCCAAAATCGCCAACAAATCGGATTTAAAACAGCTTTATGCCAGGGTTTTCTGCCATATGCAACATGGATTCTCGTCACGCCTCTAATCTTAGTGTCCAAATAAGAATATAAGAGGCTGACAAATAATGGCCAAAAATATTGACACCGTATGCCAATTGCCAAATAAAAGGTGTCTCAAAAAGTCTCAATGGTTTTCTCCCCACGTGTGATTCAAAATCCAAGCTATAGCTTCACTGAAACTCTACGCTGTAAAGAGGTTAGTCATGGAGTTAGTATCAATGGCAATGAAAGATCCTTTAAGACTATGCTTTACCAGAGTAAAGATTATCATATTCTTTAAAAATACCATCAGCCGACGGTTAAGTGTTTTGGTTATATGTAAGAAATCGTTTCACTTAAACACGAGCTCTAGTAGAAGTGGAAGAGCTTTATTGACGATTCTCAAAGTGATCGTGCCCCTTGGGTAAGTCGAAGAACTGTTAACAACAACAACAACTTCAAACAAGGTAATAGATGGCCAACAAAGTACCATTGAAGAAGGGGACCGTGGCCATACTGGTATAAATAGATTCGTGTACAGAACCATATTAGAACACGGAAACAGGTTAAAACCTTGCCTATAAAGACTGTGGTGGAGGATTCTACTTATAACGTCATCATCCATTAAACCGTTTTGTCCACCTTAAAGTTAGTCCGTTGTAGTAGTGAACTGTCTATTACCGAAATTGTCCGCGATATCTTCTAAAGGAAGGGCTAGGAAACGGGCAGTTCCCATATGGTTGTACCACTTGTTGCAAGAAGCGTCTGCTCTATGAGTTTAAAAGAGGACTGGTGAAAATACTAGATAACTTCGAGCCCCTAAGGTTCTTGATGGCATCCTCAACTTTTTAGTGGCGATCCTGGGTTTGGGTTGATTTGAAAACTTTGAAAAACTGAACACACATTGCCCAGATTAAGGCAATGTCATCCAGTCGCCCCATTATTAGCACTTTCTGATACCATCCGAACTGCAGCACGAATGATTTTTTGACCCCTTGAACATTCGTGCCGTCACCTATTACGAGTTTGCCTTATGGTTGGCTTCTAATGCTCTAGAGAAGCGTCGTTCTGCCCACATGGAAGCGTTTTCTTATTTGCTACGGAAGAGGTTTAGCGTTTTCTGTGTCTAAGTGTGTGGTGATTACTGACGTCCGTGAAAATAACGAAGGATGAGAACTTTTTGCCGCACCCTGTGCTAAATGCTGGAACGATTTATCGAAGTACGAACTAAATATCGGCGACAGCAGATAGCAAGGTGGTATTTAGGATGTAAACCAGGAGGAATAGTAGAGTGGCTCACTCAACTTAGCAAAAGGGTGCCGCAGAAGTGAAGGGAAACGGCTGAGATGAGTCTTGTTGTTGATTTGATCCGAGTATGCTTTTGTCACTTCTGGGACGGCACAGGCTTATGACACTCTCAAGAGCGAGCTAGGCAAATATTTGCTGACGTTGGTAAAGGCGGCAGTAATATAGACGACAAAACCAGCAACAAACAAACAACAAAAACCGGCATTGCAATGACAATGTGCACAATTTAATCAACGATGATATGACGATTACAACAACACCAAAGCCAAACGGAACAATAATCACTATTGTGATGTGTTGCATGTGGCGCGGATAATCCGCAACTAAACAACACGTTTGCAGATTGATAGCAGCAGTCGAAATACCACACCAACTACTACAACAACTCATGTGCTGCTGCTAATATGACGTGAGCTGAGCAGTAGCTCAGTTACCGAAGCACTTCCGCGCCATCAGCAATTGTCCTTTTGACACGACATCATCCTCTATGCTTCATTTTCTTTATTTGTCAGTGATTCTATTGAATTTCGAACGGATTAAACTTAACTAAATATCCCATATCGAGTGCGCTACCCACTGAGCAGGCGTGAGGGACTGTGGGGTATAATCGTTTCTTTTGTTTCGAAAAAATCTATAAATACTCATTTCGAAGAATTAATATATCTTAAATTCCTTATCTGGACTTGTCTGCACCTTTAATAGATCTATATTGGAGATTAGCGAAATCGGTCTACAGCCACACCTGTTATTTCTATCTGAAAATCTGTTAATTTATTACTTTCTTACATACAAATCTTGTAAAAAGTTTTAAAATGGGCGTGGAACTTCCCACATATGAGATAATACATTTAAAAGTTTTGCGAGTGATAAGTGAAATACCTGTCGAGTTATTATGTGTACCTTTAAAATGAAAGTTACTTTTCCCTTTAGATACATACTGAGTGATCAGGAGTAAATTTGGTTAACTACCTTGCCTTCTTTTAACAAAGCTTTGGCACCGCTTTTAAAATATATTTCCATACTATATTTAAATTTATAAATCGAAGAAAAATAAAATTTTATTTAAAAGAGCAGTAAATTTCGAAAGCGATTATTCGCAACTTTGCTCAGGCTCTTCATTGATGACTGAATCCCCACGGTGGTGGAAGGCTGCCGCACGCGCCAAAATAAACATATATATATACTAGGTATGACATACCTTGGGATTTTAACAATCCCGGGATTTTCGAGATCTGATTTTGCAATCCTCTCTAACAAACAAAGTGCTACTTCGGACTGAGGAGGCAATTGAGAAGTAAAGTCCTCTCTCGAAGACCGAAAATAACACTCTATAAATCACTTATCGTACCCGTCCTGGTTTATGGTCTAGAAGCGTGGCCACTGACAACATCTGATGAGGCGGTTATGGTAGTATTCGAAAGAAAGGTTCTCAGAAATATTTACGGACCCTTATGCGTTGGCTGCGGCGAGTACCAAAAAAGATTTAATAACGAGCTGTTTGAGCTATATGCACACACCAACAGAGTCCAGCAAATTAAAACTCAGCGGCTTCGTTGGCTAGCACATGTTGTGCTAATGAATGAAGATGCTCCGGCCTAGAAGGTCTTCTTATCGGCACCTGTCGGCGGTAGCAGAGGAAGATAGAGACCAGCACTCCCATGGAAGGACCAAGTGTAGACCGATAAACTAATTATGCAAATGTTCTAAATTGCTCCGATAACATTTGCTTTTTGGCAAAGGGGTAGGATTTCCCAGCAAAACGAGTCAAAACAATTTTTTGCAATAAATTGCATTATACTGTCCCACTGTGCAGCGTGACGCTTTGGTTCAGTACCTCCAAAAGCGTTGGTAAGCCGGATGCTCTACAAGGCCTATGAAATTTATTAATAAGTCTGCCATATGTGAGAATTCCAAGAGCTTGGGGGGACCAGGAGTTTGAGAAAAGATTTTATGAAAATCATCAGCACAGCTTAGCTCATCACTTATTTAGTTCTTATTGCTTTTGTTGTTGTATACGGTATTTTGTATAAGAAGCAAAACAGCAATTTTCATTAGCGTGACAAGTTTAATCAAAATTTTTGCAAAAAAAAAAGTTGTTTAAACCAATGCTTGCAGTGTGAATGTGTGGTGTGGATAATAAGAGATGAGGTGAGATATTATTGGTCTCGGAAGCAGAAGGCGTGGCTGAAGTAGAAGTACTAAAAGTGTATTACAAAGCTTCGAAAGAGTATACCGGGCTGATATGAGGAATTACAAATGAGGCGTGGAAGTGGCGAAAATAGACGAAGGGCAAAAGAAGAATGAGTGAAATAAAGAATGCGCTTGAGAGGGCTGAAGTCGTAAGAAGAGTCGTGAGAGATAATGATATTCTTTATTCATTTTTAATATCTTCCCATAGCATTTTGACATCGTCATTGCTTGTTAATTTTTTTCTTCGGTTTTACCTCGCCACCAGTTGTTACATAAATCATAAAAATATTTATGTCCTTTTGCTGCATTGTCCTTTTTTACGTATTCGCTTTGCCGAAAATGACAATATTAATTTATGACGCAGGCATTTTCTAGCAAAAACTAAAGCAGCTTAAAGCAAAAATAGGAATGAGAGCTCGAAAACGGCTCAGTTCGGAGATTTTTATAAGCAGTTGCAGTGAGGTCTCCTTCAGCGCCAACGCTTCTCTCGATAATATAAAACAATAGGACTATATGTGACTTTTCAGTTGTACAGCTCTAAATACCATAAGTCTTATCATTAATTCTTCAGCAGGTAAGATTTCTGAAGGAAATGTGGGATCGAACTAATGCCTCGAAATGATCCAATAAACAAAGAAAATACCAAATTTTCAAGAGATCTACAGCAGAGATCTACCTCATATTCGTAGCAATATTGGTATTAAGTAGCCTACAAGTAAATTCTATGTTTTCTGCATCAAATCTGGAACACCCTTCTTGGAAGGTTTCCTGATCAAGCACAGGGCAAGAAACGATAAGTTAGCCGAGAAGGTTTTTATTTGCACTTAAAGCAGCATAACAAAAGTTGGCAAAAAGGCTCGACCTTCGCCTTTATCAATAATAAAACTATCTTCTTGTCCAAGACTAGAAGCAAATAGAAGAGGTTTTATGCGGATGCTCATCTAGTAGAGACAAACCCCTGAAACGCGAACATGCTTTCGCGTGAAACCAGTTTCTTAAAAAACCTTAAGTACTAGCCGTCGTGTTCAAAATACAACAAGCATATCTATGGAAGGCCTTCGTACTGAAATGTTCTGGAACAGGTGAAGAAATGACCAGAAGGCTTCGAGTAGGGTTTAAATATGGCAAAGTTGGAAAAATGAATAGATGAACGGTTTAAGGGCACACTAAGTAGGAGAATAGATGATTGAGTAACGGTTGTGAAGATCGCTGGACTGACAAATTTACGGATAATTCCCCCTTTTGGATTATAAAATGACTAATGACTGTTATAACTTCTATTTAAAGAGTGGGTAGATAGGGAGAGAAGTGCCCGTTGGAATTTGGATTTTTGGAAAAGTGGGCGGCGCCACGCCCCAAGCTTTTTAAAATTTCAATTCGTCATAACTCTGAACGTATTTCGTCCAAAGTTATCATATTTGGACACATGTGTCCTTTACTCAAGATTTGCATAATTTTAGAAAAGTGGGCGGTGCCACGCCATATATTTTTTTGTGTTGTTTATCCTTCATTAATTTTTTCGATCTCTATAAAATGTTCACAATGAGTTAAGGAGTCCGCTAGGTACGACACGGGCCTTATATAGTTTTTGGAAAGGCCCCCATTATATATAAAGTTGCAATTCGGCATAACTAGGAACTTATTTGATTCAAGTTAAGGATATTATATATTTTGAAACGTGTTTTATATATTATCAAAAACCTTGGAAAAAGTTACCGGTACCAAGATCAAAAAATTGTAACCCGCAATATCTTCGAAACAATGTACATTTCAGTACACGCAGAGGAAAAAGGAGGTGTTAGAGGAAAATAAAGAGGGCAGAGAAATATAAGGGGTAATAAGGCGAGGACAAGGAGAAAGGAGAAAGAAAGAGGAAGATATAGGGATAAATGAAGAGGAGGGAGGGAAGAGAGTATAATTTGCCAAATGTAGGCAAATCAATTTTCGTGGAGAACAACATCTGCCGTACTACGCAGCTGGGTATAAAAATTTTTAGAAAACTAAAATCTTAGCGACCTAAAAAAATATATTTCCCTACATAGCTCGCTTGCTTGCTTATGTGGCATGCCACAACAACAACATCAAGCATCCGGTTGTTCACGCTAGTGTTTTCCGCGAATTTATCCTGGTTTTCTCGATGATTTACTGTTGACATCTACAAATAGAAATAAGTTTGGATGTTCGTGCGCGTCATAATTTTCAAACATCTTCCACACCTCACAGTACCAACTCACGGTAGCTCCTTATCAACAACCAATGTCCTCTCACATTTCTTTGTTTTGTTTCTCAGCGCTTCTTCTTCCTCATCCGTGCTTACGATGGATGATCTATGGGCGATAAATTATCGCATAACCCAAAAAATACATAAATAAATTATCCTCTCAACTCGATGTGGACCATCCCAACTGAAGTAAAAAACAACAACAAAACAAACAAAACACAATATCGCTCACTAAAAAAACTAACGCTTTTTAATAGTTTTGATATTACGAGAACATAATAATAATGGTGGTGATGGTGGTGATGTTAGTTGTTGTAATGGTAAGCATTTAGTAGCGTGTGAATTCAATGAGATATTAGAGTTACATCCTTCTAATTTGCGTAGTTACCATTCTTGTTGTTGTTGTCACATATTATAATTTTTTTGGTGTCTCGCATTGAGTGGCGCAACTAATTCGCTTCTCGTGCACTCCTTGTTGTCACCTTGTCGGTTAGTCAGTGATAATACTTGCTTGTCCTTTTTCGAGTTTGAGGTTGAAACGCCTGAACTGCAACTAACATGCGGTTTTCTCATGCATACCAAATGAGTCCTGTAGGTAAGTGTATGCGCGAATAAATGTGCGAGAGTGGGGACGAAGCAGGGTTTAAATACTCCACAAAAGTTTATGTAACTCAATGGGCCTGCAGTTCCTGGTAGTATACAATTTCGGAATCGAATTTTATGCCAAAGTCAGCTGCGCGAGCGGTGGGATATAGCATTCTAAGAACCTAACCTTTACAAGATGTACACAAAGTTTAGAATACATTTAATCTTACAGCTTTAACCTTTTTCACGCCGTTGTCGCCGTATTAGCGACATTAAAATGTTAACATTAAGTCCACTGGCTACGGCGGCACCATAAGAAATTTTAAGCCCTAAAATTTATATTTTTCGTATATAATATAAGGGAGACAATGTTTCTTTATAAAATAGATAAGAAATAAATGTTTTGTTTTATCCGCCTTCTACATTACAGGTATGTTTTTGTAACTAATACTGTGCTGGAGTTATCGGTATATCTTTTTAGTTACTAGGTGGTAGTGCAAATGGTTAAACGAGCAATTCCTGTATATTTTTGAACTAAAAAAGCCGCGCTGTGGTTTAGAACTTACAATATACTGAGTCCGAAAAAAACAAAAAAAACGAGGTTTAGTTCTATCCTATGAACCAAATATACCTTTTCGGAAAGGGAGAAAAAAAATAAAAATAAACGTGTATCGGCGATTTTCATGTACACGTCAGAATTTTTTTTTATGTATAAAGAATAAAGCTCGTAGTGCCCGTCAGTCCGCCTGTGTGAAAGACTTTGGATCGACTTTTAACCCTTTTGCAATTCAATTGTGCAATTCAATGTTTCATCTGTCATACCAGTTGTAAGTGATGTAAAAGTAATAAAGAATTTAGTGTTAGAAAGTTACTATTAATAAACCACAAATAATATATGGAGTAGGATGGGTCGAAAAATAATTTTTTTTTTCGGAACGCTTTAGTAGTTTAAACATTTGGAGTCCCTTCAAGTTATGCCGAAAAAAAAAATTCTGGAAAATCTGAGAATTGGTAAAAAATCTATTTTTGAAAAAATTTGACGTGATACAGACATTTTCACGAGTCTGCCTGGAAAAATTCAGCTCGATTGGATCACGGAAAAAGGGTTAAAAATCGATCCAAAGTCTTTCACACAGGCGGACAGACGGACACTACCAACTTTATACTTTATACATAAAAAAAAGAAATTCTGACTGGTAAATGAAAATCGCCGATACACGTGTAATTTTATTTTTTGTCCCCTTTCCAAAAAAGTATATTTGGTTCTTACGACAGAATGTGTGTAACGCGATGTTATATCTCCAAAACCGAGATATTGAACTTAATCACATCGCTTATCTCAGCACTCATTACGACCTTTCATTTGATACCCACATTGTACTAACATATCGCCCTGGTCCACATGTTGGCCGATAACTCCGAAACCGGTGGAGTGGCCGAAATAAGAAATATTTTTAATTTTAAACTTGTTGGTTATTTGATGGTCTCACTCATGTAAAATGTGCAGGTTTAAATGGCAGAAGGGTTGATTCTATCAACGAATACGTCGAGCTCTTCAAACAATTTAGAAGCACTAGATGTGCGTTCAGCGAGATAGGTAAAGTAATTTAGCTAATGAATGAAAAATTTGCTCAGTATAAAGTAGCTTTTACATCTCTTAATACCCTTCATGCTTCACCGGTGTTGAAAGGTAATCAAATATCTAAAGAAAACGCAAGTATGCGAACGAAACTCTGATTCTGAACCCGATTTCGGTTGCATCCGTACACGTTTCGGCTCCTCTGACTTAGAATAGTGAAAAGGAGCTTATTTTAGTCCTTCCGCGGGACTTTAGTTTGACGTGTGTATCCTGGAATGTCACAGATGATCTCTGAACTGCAAGCTCCTCTTGGAATATTTTCACTGACTTTTTAAATGGTGCTCGCAGATGCCGGTCTTTTTCAAATAAATAGTTTACGGAATAAGTTAGGCAAATGCTTGGATTTATTATACGTTGATGTTTCGAAGCTGTCTTTGGTCCGAGGGATCCTTGGGTACTGGCCGAGGATACCTATCATTCGCCACTAGATCTAACTGTCGATTCTCGCAGTTATCTTCTCTCCCCGCTCGTTTCTTGCTCAAGAGGGCTAATTACAGCAAGAGAAAGTAGCTAACATCAGTGGTCACTCTACAGTGGCAATGTTGAAAGTAGTGCCATGCATTTTCACTCAAAATCTTCGAATACTTTTGGATGACGCACGAGAGAACTTTATTACTTGAAAAAACAAGAAATATAAAAGAATTGGCCATTGTGTTTATTCCACATAACCTTTATAACAAAAAATATTACAAGGAATTCCTCGCTAGAGTTAAGGTTCAAACTTCTATCTAAATTGATTTTGTTAACTCAAAACGTAGCGGTAAGAAATGCCCATCCTTAATGGAATACAACGGGTTGAGGTCAAATGATGATGTCTGTATTGCCGATATGTTTGCGGACTTTTTTAAATCAAACTATGCTTGCGGTGCTTAGTCCATTTCGGAACCACCGAACCACGTTGCCATTGTTGGACTTCAATATTTCGGCTTTCTGGAAAGTCTTAAAGCTTCTTACTATGGTGGTCCCAGAGGGGTCCACTTCAATTTTTCATATGTACACCAATAACTTATAAGGCTCTACTATAGTCTTGAGCTGGCAAGGAAAATGGTAGGATTGGAAAAGCGTCCTTTTCAACTTCCAATGAATCTAATTTGAGTACAATTTGGGAATTAGGTGTTTCTCAAATTGAGAAGAAGGAGGAGCACTTATAGGAAGAGATAGGGAGAAGAAAGAGTACAATTTCTCAAATCAGCAATTTTTTTCGCATAAAAATGCTCCTTTGCCTTGAAACATTGCACCCAACCACTTTCATTGGCACTGCCTCATGAAGCGATACTAGGCCAGTTCAGCCCATATACTCGTAGTTGACAAGCTGCTTATAAAAATAAAAATAAAAATTGTATTTCTCTGCTTTTTTAATGCTTTTTCTATCCACAATTTTCCCATAAAATATGAATAATTAAAATACATTTGGCAAATTAAATTTATTACAAACATGTATAGTACGTCTTTACTCATATTAATACACACATAAATAATAAATTTCCATTTGCAAACTAATAATACATTCAAGAATGCATACATATATACATAGCACAAATTGCAACAGGATTTATAATATCCTTACTGCTTACTGCGCTGCTCTTATTGTCCTTCAAAGCTGCATCTTTTTTTCATGCAGCCAGGGTGAAGCTTATCTTGGGCTTCTTGTTGCATGAGGAGTTTGCCACAGCTACTTAGGCGAAAGCATCTTAAAAAGTTTCTTATGCATTGAGCGTATGCATGCTTGTGCGTGAGTTCACCCCTATGCCTCACTACTTCGGTCTTCATTTTTATTTCTTTAGATTTCTCGTGGATAACTGATCCCTTTTCGAAATTATTAGCGCTGCTTTGCGTACTATTTTCTTGATTTAAAAAGTTTTTTTTTTTAATTTTTTCTCTGTTGCCATATTTGCTCTGCACTCACACATGAACAAATATACAAAGGTACGTGTGTCCTTATTTTGGGGTTGCAGTCACAGCATCGTAAATAAAGTCGAACGCGTTGGAATTTATGCGCTGATTTATTTGCTGGTTGCGATTTATTGCCATCGCTCGGGGCGAACACACACATACACGCCAATGGACCAAAAAAACATGTTCACACATACACACACACACATGCATATTTAAGCAATTCCTGCAGGCCGTCACATACGTGTAAACAACAAACATTCACATGCATTTATAATAAAGCTACCGCACACACACACACATACTCACACTCGCACTCGCGTTTACTATGCGCTCACTCACACGTATTGGGCATGTCCTGGTTTTGTTCGAATGCCCTCGCTGTTATTAAAATTTTAATTTATGACCATGTGAAATGCAAAAAAGGTCGGCAACTAGCCAAATAGCTATCTCCAACACACACACACACGCATACGCCAAAAAGCGACTCCAGCAAAAAGAATAAAAATATAAGTCAAGTAAGGAGCTCAAAGTTCGATTGGAACGACGTAAACTGTAGCCAATAAAGAGTATCCACTACTTGCAATCGTTAGTTCCACGCCTATTTTGTAAAAATTTTAAGAGACAAGAGAAGCTCGTTATTCCTGAAGTGTCTAAGGACGACTGAAAGCCTCTGGTGAAATGTGTTTAGAGACTGCTTTCGGGTTATTTGGAGACATGGACAATGCCTTTGATAGCAGCCTACTGTCCATAACATGTACAGCTTGGCTTTAAATGCCTTCGGGGTTGAGAAAGAAGGGGTTTTATCTCTTTCTCTAGTGCTTGATATCTGTCCTTAAAGGCCTGGTATTGTTGTTCCTGCATTGATTTGGCCTACCTTATAGTAGTTTCGCAGATATAAGAAGCTGTTTTTACTAGGCGCAGAAGACTTTCTTGGCTTTCTGCTTACATATGGGGCGATCACAGTTCAGATGTCTTTCCGAGTTAAGTATCATGGAGGCAAATTACGACAAGAAGTACGTTTAGCCGAAAACTTTAAAAGACTCTCAATCAATAGCTTTTAAAATCAGACTATCAAACTTCAAAGAACGATCACTGTGTGCTGCATAGGAGCTTTCTTTACAACTCTAATTTACATCTTAAAATATAGAGCGAACAGTAAGAATGCAGGTGAAATGTACACTGTCGGAGGTTGCGATGAAGGGTCTTATTGGTTTAATCGTAACATTCAATCGGGGCTTAAATATTCAGCATCTTTACAAACGGCTCTTAAACTGGCTTAGTTTCTGGATCTGAGCTGTTTGTTTAAGACAATGGGTTCGAATCTTCATATTTGTTGTTGTTGTTATTGTTGTCGAAGCGATGTTTCGCCCTGCCTAGTCTTTGCTCACCTAACCCAAAATTGTTCCCTGTGTCATAAAATAAAAATCCCAGGATACTGCTAGTTTCGATAGATAGATGGTTGCTGTTGTAGGGGGAAGACCACATGCCGGACCAACATTCGACATGTCAGAGCTCCGTCTGCAGTTTGGCCAGAGTCACTATTGTCTCCCTCGGAAATTCGCCTTCTGTGCCGGCAAAATCTAAGCCACTAAGTGTGCAGTCTTCGATATCGACAAATTAAGAGGTAAATCGACTCCTTTTTATCCACATCGTAACATATCCTGCAGTCGAAGCGTAGCTGCTAAAGAACAGTGTTCAATGAGTTCACCCGTTACCATTCTTACTGAGATTAGTTAAGTTTGAGAATGTAGTACCTTCCATTCCAATAGAAACATTACCTGAAGAGGGAAAGCTTTCCGCATCATAAGTAGTCATTTGATTTCTAGTCAGATTTCCGGTCATATATCACATCTGCTGCGACTATCTTCTCCTGCAACAGGTTTAAGAAATCATAAGATAGGATGTCGTCTTGTTTGAAACCTCATTTGGTTTCCAATGATTCAGAGAGCCTCTTCCTTGAAGCTGTTGGTATTGCGCAATCTCACTTGACATAAGCTGTGAGGGAAGTCAATTGAAGCCTCAACAATATGCCGTATAAAGCTGCTTCGAAATCGACAAGGAGGTGGAATGTTTCTGTTCTATTATAACGGGTACTTCCAGGATTTGGCATATCATAGACTTTCCATATATCATAAGTTCTTTTGATCATCTCGGTATAGTCTCCTTTCCAAGCATTTTATTATTTATAGTATCGACACTGTCATTCTCTTTTCATTATAATGTTGTGTCGGTACGAATTTTCTATCGTGAGGGATTGACCTTCGTTACCTTCCTAGCTTTTATTATTTTTCATTAACATTTTTTTCTCTACAACCTGTACGTCGGTTACCGGAACGCAATTATAGCGATTTAGAAATTCGCACCGGCCATGCGTCTGGCTTTTAGTTGGAATATTTTTGTGTTGCTACTCTTGGTCAGCACCTTAAGCTTCTTACACTCAAGTTTTTCGGCTTCAAGTTGCTTTTTTCTTACTAGTCGTCCTTCCATTCGGAGGTGGAGCGTCGTTTCGCGAAATATTAATTGTTTTTTCGGGCTCGACGGAACTCTGTGGACTCCTCAGCTGTAGTACGCAATGAGTGTAAAACTTGATTGCTAGCACTGCTGGGTATAAAAATCGTCAACTGAAAGGTAAAAACAGTACCAAAGCAGCCAAAATACAAAATCGTGGAGCAAAACTCTGTGTACCACGGTGTTGCATGCAACGTTGCGGCATGTAAGCACACATAACTCATACAAACATATAAAAATGCCACCGCCGGCTGTTGGCCGTTCGTTGTTTGGTTGTTGGGCAATTCAAAATTGAGAAATTATTTTTTAATTGAGCTGCCGCGCATTGCAGAGTGCAATGATTCAGTAAGCAACCTCGAGCTCGTTTTGCGATTTTTCGACATTTCCTTCCTTCATTTAAATTTATTGGTAAAAATTTGGAAAAAACCAAAAAAAAAAACAAATTATGAAAATATTGTGCAAGGAGTTTTAAATGTTTTTTTTTTTTGTTTTTTTTGCAATTTCAGATTTCAATTTTAGTTAGCGCATTTCATTAAAATTATACCCACACACACACGCGCGATGGATATCTCGCACGGTTCAGCACATTCGCTTGGCGCTAATCCTACTCATAGCGCGCGACTGTCAAATAAAAATGCCAACGCAACAGGATCAGAGACGGACATATCACCAAACCGTTATGGCAGCCTTACAAATACAACACCCGCCCGTCTGTAATGTAATGGCATGTGTGTGTCTTTGCGGTAGCCCACGTTAGCGGATTATTTATCTGCCATATTATACGATGACAGCGGATGTTGTCAGTTTTATAAGGATGCATACACCCACCGTACCTTGGGTGTAACAAACAGAGAGCGACTAGAACATTTATAATCAAAATTGTAATAAGACAAGTAAATAAAGCACTGTCGTGTCGTCTGATCGAATACTTGAGAAGTACTTAAGTCCATCAGTAGAGAACTTAGATCGTTACCACTGACCCTGAAATCAGATCCAAACTAGTACTTGAACGTAGCAAGAGAAGTACCAGTGTTTCTAAACTGTCTGACTTCTCGGCCTGTTCAGTCGCCTCTAGCTCGAATTGCAAGAAGTTTGAGGAGACACTACCGAAGGGGCTCACACGTACGCTTATGGATGCGTCTGCTTGGATTAACCCCATGTTTCCTCTCATTGAAGGTTGCCGTGAGACTTCCATCAGCGCAAATGCAGCACCATTTGTGGAACGGTCTCGACGGATTGAAGATAGACGAAGTATTTAATATCCCATGCGATCATATAAGAGGAGCCCCTGCGGGTTAGGGGTTTAGAATATGCCCGAGGTAGGCATACCGGTCGTAAGAGGCGACTAATATGCACAAAGGTAATGTCGTGCAACTCGATGATTCATCTACGGATATGATGCCTCTCACCTCTCATTACCCATCCTATCCTTCCTTACGGAAGGAGGGATGCCATGAGCTAGAATGTTTCACTGGTCATAAATCGCTACCACGACAATCGGGCAGTACCGCAAGGGAGTACCGAAGCGTACCGGGTTCAAATCCGGCCAAGGACTGCTAATTCGACAACACTCCCCAAAACCTTCGGGGAGTGTTTTTGTCGTTACCACAACAACAACATCACTTATGCCTTGGTCAAACTGCAGAACAAGTGCACATAGCTAAAAAATATAAATCAAATTTGAAAATATATTTTCTTACTTTTTCAAAAACTGTTACCGCCGTTATGGTCCCTGGTAATAGCAGAAAGTATTTGTTGGTTTATTCCATTTACTCTAATAAATGTTTTCAATTTTGTTTTTGTCCTGTTGGCGTTTGTAAGAAAATTTTTATTAAATTTTTTCTGCCTTGTCACTAATGTCAGAAATGCGCAATTCATGCTGGTGCGCGTTTGTGGGAGGAGGAGGTGATGACTTCAAGCATGAGTTGCTCAGTTTGCTTACCACAAACCCAAAAAGTATTCTCTTATCAGCGAACAACGTTTGGTAGACCATTTCCTTTTTGGGTGGGGCGATTCAGTCCAGCCAAATCACTTTTCTTATCGGCCCACCCCCAATTCATAATAATAGCTCTCCTTCAACTTTACATAGTTTTGAATAAGGTGCCTTGAAAGGCACGCGAAATTTGATTTACACTAAAGTTTTATTTTATTTTATTTAATTTTTAGTTATTTTATCTTCCTTTTAGTTCCGTTCGTTGCTGTTCTTTTCTCTTACTTTACGTTCTTTTTCGATTCTTTTCTATAATTTTCTTTCTCTTACTTTCTTATACTTTTTACTGTTTTGCTTCGTTTCATTTCACTTTATCATTTAGTAATACAATTTCCTTTTTTAATTTAATCTTTTGTTTTATTTTATTTCATTTTATTTTATTTTATTTTATTTTATTTGATTTTATTTTATTTTATTTTATTTTATTTTATTTTATTTTATTTTATTTTATTTTATTTTATTTTATTTTATTTTATTTTATGACACTTTATTTTATTTTGTTTTATTTTTGTGATTTAATGGTGAACTTACATAATCTATTAGCCCAGTGCGTGAGGGAACCTAAGAAGAGAATGGGTACCGAGAAAACAGCTAAGGATATGGCAGGGAGAAAAGAGGAAGGATATGGAGGGGCAGAAGAATAGGATTCGGCAGCTGTGATAGCTAGAAAGTGCAATTTCTTACATGTAGGTAAGCCAGTTTTCAGTCAATACAACTTCTGCTGATTCTACTATTTGCGTAAACAAAATTCATCCCATACAAGTTAATCAAAGTACTGAATCCCAAAAGTGAGTACAACGGAATGCTACTAGAAGCCCTTCAACTAACCACACTGCTGCTACCCACTACACGCCGCCCATTTTATAACAAAGACCTTAGCTTGTGGTCGCAGTGTCACTCACTGGCCGTTGTCAGCGTCGATG
The DNA here is from genome assembly GCA_949987695.1 of Merzomyia westermanni. Lineage (NCBI taxonomy): Eukaryota > Metazoa > Arthropoda > Insecta > Diptera > Tephritidae > Merzomyia > Merzomyia westermanni. The sequence goes on along the minus strand of OX465289.1, from coordinate 198,776,207 downwards.
TCGTAGGAAGCCTTAGGCCTCAAAATGAAATTAGATTTTATGAGCAGCTTTGTTATTAATGCACACGCTGAGTATTTTGTTGTTGTTACTGTCGTTGAGGAGATTTTTTTCGAACTTTTTCTCTTTTTTTGTTGTTACCCCGACCCAGTTAAGAACAAGCATTATTCCGCCTGAATTTCATTAACCGTCAGAGTCATCAAATACTATGACAACATAACAGCCGCCGTTTGACATTCGTCAGTGCTGCAGTGTGATGCGAAAGGCAATAAGAACAACAACACAAGGAAATTCAATATTTAACCCAGGAGGTGGTGCTCACAATACCCACGATATATGACTGTGTGGGCTGTGTGTTACTTGGCTGGGACTTTGGCTCGCTGCTGAAACGCTGCTACCTTCGAATATCGCCGAGGGCATAGTATAACACATTAAACAAACATTTAAACTTAATTTCGTATGTAATGAGGCGTTTGTTTGTTTGTTTATTTTATTTTATTTCATTTTGTTTTATTTGGCTTATTTTGTTTGTTTGCTGTTTTCAACCTTGCGGTAGCTTCAATTTTGTTCAACGGAACTCAGTAACTCAAACTCCGTTCGCATAGTAAATTCGGTTATGGTGCTACACATACAGCTAAATATATTCAAAGGGTGTAACTTTAGGGGTTACATTATTCAATAGCAGCTCAAAAGCGAGATAACTCGGTCGACGTACTTAAGAGGAAATTTGTCTTTAATACAAGGAATAATTGAAAAGTTTGTCGACTCCTTCAGAGATTCAACATTTCAGATTTCATGGACGATTCCACAATGGCCACATTTATCATTCTTCGCTTTCCAGTATGAGTGGAAGGGATTACTGGCTACGGATACCCGTCGGCCTTCTCAGATATCTAGGAGGTTCTCTGGCTTCTCAAGTCAATAAGGAAACTACAGAGCCAGCTTCTTTAGGAAGGGCTCTGAACTGAGATAGATCAGGTATTACAAAGGGTGGGCAATTGACTAGGAGCGTCGCGATGGCATTTCTTCTTCGGTAAACCAGATGAGTGAGTCTGTTGGATATCTCGTCAGAACCTGAGAGTTTAATTAGTATAAAGACTGTTGAACTTCTTAGTTATGAATCCAAAAGGGAGAATAAAATGAGACAGAATTAAGTATTTAGGTTTTAATATGCATTTTTATTGGTTAAATCGTGACATGCGCTTTACAAATTAGGTCTCATAAGTGTTCGCCGAAGGTTTAACCCTCCGTTTATTGAAGAATTTTTAGTCGATCGTTAGGGTGCTAGGCAACCGGGGGACTATGTATAAAAGATATGAAAATTCACATGGCTAAAGCATTTTTGATAAAGGGTACTAGAGGGTGAGCTGCCTCTTTCATTTAACAACCAATTAAGTAGAGATATTCAAAAAATGTTGGCCACAATAAGCGGAATTCAATAAAAAGAATTATTTTTCTATTATAAAAGAAAAAAACAATTTAGTGTACTCAAAATGTTTGAACATGTATTGTTAATTACACTTCAATATAAAAAATTCTGAACTCCACTGCATTTGAAATCGATTATTCTTTATAAAAATTCAATGTGGAACACCCTTTACATAACATAATCATCAACTCTCTGTGACCGTTAAACAGCCATTTTTATTTAAACTTTTTCCTTTTCTAATTTACTTCCAATTCCCATCATGCCTTTTGCATCTCACCACATTAATTTGGCTTCCTTTCCTTTATTCAAAGCGTATTTTTTGTTGCACTTCCTGTTGTGTCTGATTATGTTGTTTACTTTTGGCGCCCGTTAATCCCGCAGCGTTTAAATCAAACTCAAGCCCAATTATTTCTTTTTATTCACTCACCAATTTCCATTTGCCTGAACAATTATGCTCGTAAGCGCAAATCACCCGCTGGAATATTTTGCAATTTTTTTAAGGTTTTTTGTGGTTTCCCGAAAGTGCGTAACCGCTTTTGATTGGCGCTGGAACAATGGATTTTGCAATTATCCCTTTAAGTGCTTTACCTTGATCATTCGCTTAAATGTGAATGATTAAAATATTTTGGAAATTAATATGGTTCAACCGGTAGCGGATGCGAAAAAGGAACAGGAAATTGTTTTTATATGATACGACCAGTGTATGTGGAGCTCCGAGGTGCACATTAAATGTACCAAATTAATAATTTTAGAATGCTTTTAAAAGCAAAGGGCGTAATCAGGACCTTGTAAAGAACGTTTACGTTTTACTAGAAAGACGGGATCGTCTTTTAAAACTCTTTATTTGGCGGAAAACTGTGGATATGGATAATCGATTTTTACATTAATCGCAAAATTTTTTATTTGCCGATTTTTTGGATCGATTTAATTAATTCTAAACAGCGATTTTTAATAAACCGATGATAAGGATTGCACATTTTAAATCGATTTTTGTAAATAGGGGCGGCTGTGTGACGGATGGAAATAATGTTTTAAACTATTTACCCACTAAAGCTGAAACCACATAGTTTTATTATTTAAACTCAAAGTTTCAGAAAAAACGTATTTTATTTTTTAGTTTTTAAACAGAACGATTTCCGTTTCATTCGTGAGTCAATTTAATTTCTAATAAAGTCAAATGTTAAGTCAGTTGTGATAAATCAAATTCATATTCGTTTTTTTATTGTCTATACATAATTTGTAGCCAGTGATGCCTTTTTAGTTTAGTCATGCGACCACAAAAATCTTATATTTCATCTCTATTTGTCTGGTATTATTTTTACTGTAATAAAATAAGTATTCGAGAGTATAGAAAATTTGTGTGTGACTAATTCGAATTTGAATTAGTAAAATCTGAAAACCATCCACTTGTTTATTTTTTATTTATAGTGGTTTTGACATGAATTATTTAGTTATTCGATAGTTACTTTTACTAATAATCGCAAAAGCATTTTTCGTGTGAAAATAGATTTATGAACAAAAATCGGTTATTTTCTTTAAAAATCGATTCTTCACAAATCAATGTATCTCTAAAAAAATATGTACTATTGAGTAATTGATTTTTCTTTCCTAACTGATTGAAGCGGTTCTTGCATAGCATGCTCATCTCTTCTTACAGCGTATGCAGCAGATCCACTATATTGACACGGGGTTCCAGTCCGCACCCTCTGTGAGCAAGAGTGTATGAAACAGCGCAGCTGCAATAAGATATGCCAAAGATGGCAGTTACGGAGATTTGACGCTAAAAACAGGTATATAACGAGAGAACAGCCATTGGTCGGTTAAAACTCCAATCTTTCTGACACCTAGAGCTAGCTATCGGTCGGACATTTAGTTTCAATCAACAAAGAAAAGTCTGCCTCCCAAGTGATATCAGTACTCTGCAAATAAGGTATTTCCTTCAATCAAATAGGTATCCTTAAAAACTATGTTAATTATTCGACACACGATGCGACTGCCTTGAGCTGAAACTCGTGTATAAGTACCAAGGCCTACGCACTGAAAAATAGCTACTGGTAAACTTTGAGTTCTTCTGCTGTCTGCCCCAAATGGATGTTTTGTGCGGTAAAGCTTCAAAGCTTCAATATTATAGAAACGAGTGAAAAATGAAAGAACTGGAACTGGTAGTGTCGGAGAGGTCCATTTTTTTCCCCTACTTCTGCAACCTTACACATCTACATATACGCATAAGTGAGATCAAGCACAGGCCATTGTAGACGAAAGCGATCGATAGCGGTGTACTATTTTTAGAGAATAGTCGCAATCGATAATTTGGGAATTTATACTAAGCTTTGATTTTTTCCCTCAGTAGGTTAAAAAAAAAAATATAATACTCTTAAGGAGGTCCGCTTTGTAATATTTACTGAAAAAATAGCCATATAACAATACAAACTGAAGAAGCAGAAGATATGCAAAAATCTCTTAAGTAATAGTATCCACCACTTCAAGCGGATAAATAGCAAGCAAACCACTTGTGTATCTACTTCGGGCACTGCCAACTGCGCATGTGAATGACAAAAATCCAAAGGAATTTGATGCACATTTAATGGCTTCCTGTGTATTTAAATATGTACTCATGTATGTGAGGCACCGTAAGTGGATGGGACTTTTCGCATTCGCGTGTGATTGTGTGTGTGAAAAAATGTTGCATGCCACACTTGTTTCCACATTCAACAAAATGGCGCATATGATAAATGTAAGTGAGTGTCCACTTAATGGTGGAGATAACTGCAATTCATACACCATCCCACTCCCCCACTTATCAAGAGACAGCGCTCAAAAAAGGTGCTACATTAAATATATATCTGCATATTAATTGTTACTCGAAATCTTTTTTTTCTTATCCAAAGGATGTGTGAGAAAATGACAATTTGTAAATGAGATCGCGAAAATGAGCCAAACTTGCCAGTTAAAAGTACGGTCCTTTGTATTCACATGTAGGTAAGTATGCGTTGCAGGAAACAAAGGCTGCTTGCGAAGATCTTTCAATGCCCAAATGTTAATAAGGCCTGCGCAGTCTTCAGCTTCATCGGTGGCTTCATATCTTTCATAAATGGCGAAAACTTGTATTTCAACAAAACAAAGCATAACATAATATAACTTAACATAGCATAACATATAAGGCATCACCACGTAAAAGAAAATACTACTATGTGTAGCAAAACACAAGATCATATAACAACACGTAAATTAACCAATCATAACACATTGCAACATAAAATGACAAAACATACATAACACAACATGGGATAATATTGCCTAATATAAATAATGGTAACAATTATAGTGTGGATAATGTAACATAATATAACATAACATGACATAAATTAACATAACATATATTAACATCTCATAACATAAGATAACATAAAATAATTCAACATCGCAAAACATAACTTTTCTTTATCATTATGGTGCGTAACTTTTAATTAAATAAATAAATCTATGGCGCGATATACAACAGGTATATCATAATAAGCCTCCTAAGAGATTTTTGCGCCAAGCTTCCCTTCCAATTTGTGGTGTGCCGATTTGTATTTTCCCTACAAATTGGTGGGATCTACAGTTTTTTGCCGACTCCGAACGGCATCTACAAAGGAGATGAGAGAGTTTGCCAAAGCACTGCCGAGGGCGACCTCGTTTTGAAAAAAACTTTTTCAAAACATTTGATGTTACCTGTACCAGGACTCGAACCTTGGAACTTCGGTGTGGTAGGCCGACAACACTACCGCAAACTTTTAGTTATTCCTACAATATACAGAGACATGTTTTTTCTGCAGATTTTGAACGTCATCTGGCAGAAGACTTTTTTCTGAAGAAACCTTCTCGGAGGATTTACGATCCACTATCAAGGGACGACCCTATGTCAAAAGACTGTTCCTCAGTTTTGTTTGATATTAACTGCCCAGATACTTGGAGCTCGGACCTTTGGCATGGTTGGCCTAGTGTCAAATTACACATTTGGGAAGATCAGGGAGAAATCCGGTAATTTTAGAGCAAAGTCCATCAACGTCGCCTGGCCACATGGATATGCTTTCCTTGTGGCGTTCCGTCATGGTCTGTCTGCCCCTATTCTGGCCTTCGAGTTGTATCCTGGCTTATGCATTGAGGTTCCTAGTCTGTATAACCTAATATAAAATAACATAACATAACATAGCATGCCATTGCATGGGTTAACACAACATATGCGTTAATCAAATTCAGTTTCCTAAATGGTATAAAAAATGTAAGGTGAGCGAGATAAAAAATTGTTATCAGCGTGTGTGATTCTGTAAACCGTTGAATATGTCGGCGTTCTTACGTGCTGCTGGGGAATTCGTTACACCGTAACATGTAAAAGTGCCGCACAGACAACCAGCCATTGTGCTCGTATGCAAAGTCATTTTTCACTTCAAGTAAATTTGTGCACGAAAACTCTTTTCATTCTTCTTCTTCACGCACATCAGCCTCGACTTGAGGGTGTCATAAATGTAATGAGGTATTGAAGCTTTGCTGCGACTTTATCCTCAACGGTGGGAAGCATGCAAACAATGACAACGTCAATAAACCGCTAATGGATGACAGAAAATTAACGAGAACACAAGAAAATTAAAAATTTCTCAAACATTGTAAAGAAAGTAAGTAGTTATGGATAAGAAAATAATTGCTGCGAAAGGAGTTCAATGAACTAGCAACAACTAAAGCTTCTACTACCTAAATTATTCTCAAGCCCCATTGAAATCCATAAATCTGTCGGAATCAGGAACTCTGTGTGCTTACTCAAAGTCGGTCTGTGAGAATTTTGAAATATTGACTGATCAATCCTTATTTGGATTACGGGTAGCGCAGAACTTAATTCCATTACCTTTGACACCTATTTGGTGCTCATCGTCCCAGCTCTGGATGGAGTGTCTACTTTAAAGACAGATCAAGCTTTTCAGGCTTCATAAAAAAGAATATCAGCGAAACCCGCCAGAGAGAACACAGGAACTCTCACTGAGTTCTATGGGAATGCGTTGCTCTTTGCAAGCAAAGGCTCTCCCGCCTGTGTGATGTGACTCTTAATTTACTCAAAATATGGAACCTAAAACTTTGGCAGATCAAACAAAATAGACCCTAAAAAAGATCGCAGTCAGTATGGGCCTAAAAGTACTGACTGAAAACAAAACTTTCTTCAGCATCTTTACTTGATTTCTTTCTTCGAAACTTCAATACTTTCTTACTAAGCATTCCACCAATATCTACAACCCATACTTACTTTTTAGCTCACATAAGAATACTTTCTGTAAGCTGTCATACCAACGTGAAACTCATCAATTTTCACTTTACTGTCGCACATTGGCGCGGGAACCACAAGCATCCCAAAGCGAACATACCAACCGATAAACAAAAGATACCTAAAAGTGGACACCTCAACAACCCGCATGAACTGAAAAGCTGACTGTCGAGCTAATGATTGTGCTGTGGTGTGACAGTCGAGGTCACCAAAAGCCGACAAACAACTTGCCATGCTCCGCACACCGCTGTCGGACTTCTCAAATACCAAATGAGCGCAAAATGTGTATCATTCATTCACGTTAACTCATTTTTCATTGGGTTTCCGAGAGATCAACAACGAATGTCAATTGATGGAACGTGCAAATGTGATTTTAACAAACAAATCTGTTGGAGCTGGAGCTATGTTTGTTTGCAGGTGTTTAGAGATCGTACTTTGGCGGGTGAGCTTAGCTGATATATTGAAGCTTTGAACTTGTCAAGTTGTTTAATAGTCGTGTTGGAGTGAAACAAATAAATAAAAAATTTTGCATAATCAGTTAAGTCATTAATTTAAATTAAAAGTTAATTAGTTGATCATTTGGAGCACCGAGTTGAGTTAGTTTATGAAATGGAAGCAAATGGATGTCGTATGTATAAGCACTTACATCTTAGCTTATTTACACCGGCATATTAAAGCCACAGTATGGGATACTTGTTGTGTATTCAAAGGTGGAAATTTCTCCTTAAAAACTCTGATTAACAGCAAATATCCCTCCGCAGTCTACACATATCGTTATGTTAAATTCAAAAATAGAAGTCCAAAGACCTCAACCGATATTTATGAAATCTCACTGTAGATTAATATGGTCACGAGCTACAGCATGATATACATAAAGTTCTTTGGAAAAGGAAGAAGAAAAGGTAGTGGGGAGGAGAAGAAGAAGAGCAAGAGGAAAAGGAAAGTGAAAGGTGAGAGGTGAGAGGCAGAATTATAATTACTAGGAATAGTTATAAGAAGAGAAAAGGATGGACTGATAGGAAGAGCAAGAATAAAAGGGAAGAGTAGAGGAAAAGGTAGACTCAAAAGAATGGGTAAAAGATAATGGGGAATGTGAAAATGTAATTAAAAGAGAATGGATAGACCACGAGAAATAGAAAAAAAAGGTAAACAAAGCAAGTGGAAGATGAAGGATTAGAGGTGGAGGTAGGATAGATTTAGAGGTGGAGTTAAGTGTAGAGAAAAAAAAAGAAAATGAGAATGAGAAGATGAATGCAAATAAGATGAATACGGAAGAGACGAGAAAGAGGTAAGGGAATAGGAAGAATAATAGGAAAGTAAGAGTAAAAGAGTAAAAACGAGAAAGAGGAAGCGAAAGACAAAGAAAAAGGAAAAGCGAAAAGGAGAATCTAATCATAGATTGAGCGAAAATGGGAATCAGCTTCTGATAAGACTACGATATGATTGGAGTGGGAAGACCCAAAGGAAAAGAAATTACAAGGAGTTAGACCATACATATAAGACACTCAGATGTGGTGAGGAAAGAAAGATATATAGGGGTATTGCATTCCGCTTTCAGACAGTGAGGCACATTTAGGTTTCCTAGCAGGTAACAGGCTTAGAAAGTACCCGCAGTAAGCTAAAAGTGTCGTAAAAGGCGACTAAAATGCATAGCCCAAAGGAGCAAGGGATCAAACTGATTGCTCATGGACTCGTGACAAAAAGGCTGGAGTGGTTTGCGATTACAACAACAACAGGCCTATGAGCTGAGGATAAAATTCATTGTGCATCATCTCATTTGCTTTCCAGCAGGCCCAGTGAGCCGATGTGACCACATTAACAACATGCATTTGTCTGTTTAAGGGCCGTTTTCTCAATGTCCGGTTAACGCTAACCGGGAGTTTAATTGCCAAATGTAGGTCGGTTATCTGTCAAATAAAGTTCCGTTTAGTGTAAACCGAACATTGAAAAAACGGCGCTAAATCGCCCTCTGCACATTTTGTGAGTAATGCTTCTGAAACCGCAACCCAAACCGCCAGACTGTTGTATATAGTGTAGCTAGTCCATGCAAAGCTGCATGCCTAAAATATTACGCGGCAGTGCTTGCTTGCGGCCGCCGTGGTGTGAAGGTAGTGTTGCCGGCCTACCACACCGAAGGTCCATGGTTCGAGCCCTGGTACAGGTAACATCAAAAGTGATTTGAAAAAAGTTTTTCAAAACGGGGTCGCCCCTCGGCAGTGGTTTGGCAAACTCTCCGAGTGTATTTCTGCCATGACAGGCTTCTCAGCAAAAAATTAGTCTCCTTTGTAGATGCCGTTCGGAGTCGGCAAAAAACTGTAGGTCCCACCAATTTGTAGGGAAAATTCAAATCGGCACACCACAAATTGGAAGAGAAGCTTGGCGCAAAAATCTCTTAGGAGGTTTATGATGATATACCTGTTGTATATCGCGCCATAGAGAGAGAGAGAGTGCTTGCTTGTAGGGCTTTATTGGCAGCTTAGTTGTATGTGGTGATAGAGCATAGGCTTTGTCGAAGACGAACTACTTGCAAAACTGTTCAAACATGAGGGTGAAGTGGCTGTTGGCTTTTTTAATAGTCGTCATCACAGGATATAGTCTTCAATCGAGACGTTTCGTCAAATTTTTGATCGGAAAATGAGACAGTGCTGATTCACAGTGTACAGTCACACCTCTTGATGAACAGACGCTACAAGCCTGAACTACATTTTGAACCAGAAATGTCAGAATATCCAGAGATCATTCGGTTTAGTTACCGCATCTAGCACCTAGACTGCTTACATTCACCCGATTACACAGCCCTAATATTTTGGACTGATTAGGTAAATGGAAGGTGCTCCTCACTACCGACGAACAGAGAACAATCCTTATAATTCTCTCATCACACCCAAAAAAATGATTTTGGAAGAGTTATGCTGTTTCGCGTGATACCTAAGCCTGAGCTGTACGCAGATATGAGCATAATACAGCGAAGCGGCGTAAACGTCATTCATATCGAGAGCCGACTTTGATAGCAGAGGAAGGGAGGAACCCAGATGAATGGAGAAAAACCTCTGGGTGGTGGCTTGAAATACCTAGGTGTTTCCAATTGGTGCAAGTTATTGCTCGACCAAAGTCCAAAATAGCAAAAGAGTCCTACCCTCAACCACTTTTACAGAAAATGTTCCACCCTTGAGCTATTTTGTATTGAATCGCATAGTGCGATTTTCACGCTCTCAGCGCCCCCCTTCCCGTTCACCTCACAAAGCTCTTTTATCGACGATTTCAGAATTTTCGCATTTTTTTATTTCCTAGCTAATTCGAGCAGCTGCAATTATCCACATCCAACTGAGCGTGCATTATTTTTTCACATACAACTCACAGAAATCCATCAAGATGAGCGATAAGTTGACGAGTTGATATGCAGATTTGTCGATGCAATATGTAAAATTGAGTGTATGTATGTATGTATGTGTATGCATGTGTATTAGTATACGTATTCGACATAAACGACACCAGCACTGGGCTCTCGTAATCAAGATAAGCAGCAAAGCTCACTATCGCCTTTATCGTTGAGCCGATGATTCGTAAGCCTCATCGACAGCAACAGAAACACACACAACAGCAACAGCAACAACAGCGCATAGAAAGAAATCCATTAGTGTATGGCTCATTAAGTCAGGAATAGCCTCCATTTTGCTAATGGAAATTTCTCATCATTTTACTTCAGTTTTCGCCGCGCCACAAACATGGTTGCTGTTGTTGCTTTTATATTTTTTTTCTCCCATATTTTGTTTTTGTTTTTCTTATTTTGTTGCTCAAACAGCAAATGGCGTCGGCCTGATTTGCTGTGAGATGTTGTTGGTGGTGATGGAAACAAATGCTTTAACAGACTTCAACGCTCAACTAATTCGGCCGAAAAAAGCCAAGCACTCAGCAACCGGACTACAGTAACAACAACAACGCACAACAATTTCTTGTTATGAAGCGTAGTGAGTGTGGCAAGTGAGCTGTGGAAGAGATCTGCAGGTGGTTGAACGTTTGGTAGGCAACTCGATTCATTGGCCCACATGCCAACTGGTTGCTTCCGCGTTACTCCCATCACATTCAGTCTTAGCTGGTCTCAGCTCGTACCACCTTGCGTACACACCCTCTATCCTTGCGCTTTCCTTCTCCTGCCTTTACACTCTCGCCCACATTGCCACATACCACGTGGCTGTCACACACACGGCTTCAGCTCCGCTTTGCATGTGGCGCTAGTGGTTGTCATGGACGCGCCCATTCCTCACATACCACATCATTTCAATATTCCATGCAGTGCCTGCTAACAACCAACTATGTTAGCTTAATATGGCCGCTGCCTGTTGCGTGGTACTAGGCAGCCTGGAGCATTCTCCTTCTGTGCTGTTGTTGCTGTTAGGCGCCACATGCCTAGCACGCTATCTACTTAATAAGAAGAAATGCGCTGAATTTTAAAATTGGAAATAGCACACAATTTCCCTAATTGGAATGTGGAGGCTTTAGCTGGTCGTGGTCTTGTTGTTGTTTCACCTTGCAGCTTGTATGCTGATTAGGCAGGCCCTCCACCAGTCAGTCGTGTTGTATGTTGTTCATATTAATATAGCCAGTAGTCTCCACGGGCTTTTGGAGTTTTAATATGTAGTTGTAGAGCTCATTTCAGGCAGATCGGGCTTCAAATATTTTTTTTTTTGACTGGCATAAGCCTTGGGGTTGTGCTGCGATGAAAATTAATTTAAAATTTATTTGACACAATGCCAGATAAGGCAACCGGAACGGCAGACGTACCCATTCTCAGCCCATGTTCACGCCGGGCAAGTGAGCAACTTAGTTGAAAGACGGTAAGCAACCGTTGTGGTAGCTTGGGTGATCACAGAAAGAGTGGAAGCCTAGTGCTCTTACTTGGATGTAGAGCTAACAGAGGTATACAGCGTCGGTTTACCAAGAAGACCAGCTGCTAGTGGACGCCTATAGAGAAGCAGCCATATAAGGTGAGGTCTCTATAGCTTGCTTATGAACTGTGCTTCGAGCTCCACCATTGATGAAAAGAAATACAGAAAAGCTTCGAATGAGAACTGACTTTTTTGATGCCAACTAAGTCAAAAGTATTTAGAATATTGATTTCGGTGCATATACCTGGAACGCCAGGATCCTTAGAATCGAAGGTGCCGGCTGTTTGATATCCTCTTGAAGGTAAATCTCACTGCAGCGAATGCGTTGGACAGGACAAGGCATGACCACAAGCGAAGAGAAAAAACTGAGAGCTTGGTGTTACTTGTGGGGGGAAATGGGTGCGTTCAAGTACTATAGTTTTCACAATATAGGGCCTCCCAAAGGTTCGCCAAAGGTCTGGATGAGGTAATCTGTAGTAATAAATTCCAACATAAAAAGATCCACCAATTTACCTTGTTATCTTCTGACTATGATACTAATTACTTCAGGCACTGGATGTGCGCACTCTACGGGCTCCCAAAATCGACTAGGACAATCAATTGTGTTAGCCAAGACAATTCTTTACAACTATGAAAGTACGGGAAAATTATCATGAAGGATACAGCTAATAGCGTCTCGCCTGTTATAATACTAAGCATTAAGGTGGGTTGAAATATTTTTTTTTTTTTTTGCTTGGCATGGGGTAGAGTTAATACTTTATAAAAAAATTGTAAATAAAAAAATTTTTAATTCAAAATTTAGATAAAAAATTATTATTAAGTAAACAGGACTGCATACTCGCGAATTTGCTTCGCGACCTAATCTGTGCTTCCCTTCTTGACAACTATGAACAGTCTGGAACTAAACCACCAATGAGTTTCGATAGATACCGTGGTCTGGCACATACCGTTGACTCCTATGAGGCTAATCCTCTTCCTTTTGATAAAATTCAAAACCCTTGAATTTTAATTCCGCCAGTTTTAAAAATTTTTTAAAATCCATTTTTTCTTGCAACCACAAATGTAGATATGTGCAATGTGCCACATGCCACATGCTGCATGTACTTACAGCTACAGTTCAGTCATAATTAGTTGATATTTAAAGACTACAAGTATGTTTGTGGCATGCCACACGAGCATGCAACCAGTAACCTTGTGTTTATACGTATTCAATGATTGCTGTAGAAACAACAACAACAAAATGGAAATAAGTAGAAAGCTGCAACTGCATTCCATATAAATTTTTACTACATTTCAGTCTAGAACTGCGCTTACTGCTACATACAGACATACTTAAGTTACCGCATGTTGAACTCTTGCACGCTTGTGTTACTACTTCAACAGAAAATTTAATTAGCTCACGAAAATATGCTATTGCGTTACGCTGAGTTGGTTGAGCTCACTGAGCTGACTGAATGTTGAGCGCTCATGAATGTTGCATGAAGTGTGGCTTCAGGCGCTAGAAATTTATTGAGTTAGTTTTTAAGTGTTGTTGTTAGGTTTATTAATTTCAAGTGGCACAAAGTCAGCTACTTTTGGTTTTGATTTCTTTCTTTTTTTGCGAGCGCGCTGTCTGTTTTCAAGGGAAAGAGTTGATGGGATTGGGGTTTAGCTAATTAGTGCGCTTTTACGGAATGTTTAATAAAATTTTTTTTTTGAAATTTTTTTTTTTAGTGAAATTAAGTTCTTGAAGGAGCGGAATGCTCACTGGCATCTCAGTTAAGGATAGAAATATTGTACTCAATTATTTTCCAGCATATTAAGGGGATAAACCTCAAACGAACGGTGTAGTAAATCAATGACGGTGGTTGTGGGTATTCAAGTTTGTCCAATTGTATTAGTTCGTTTTTGAGTTAAGCTCGTTGTTGGTCTTGTCTTGCATGGAGGGATGAAATCTCAACAACTGGTTAGACGATTTCGGTAGTATCAAAGCTAATTTTTCCGATGACTGACTCCAATTGAAAACACCAAGGAAGATCAAGTCATCCTCCACGTGACCTTTTTTTTCATCTCAGTCGCGACCTCCTATTTCCTCTGCTAACTCGAAACTCCTGAAAGAAAACTCCCTCCCTCACATTCAGTTTTGATATATCCGTAAACACGTTTACAAGACCCATGCCGCCCCTCTCATTTTGCCTTCGAGGGTATATGAAAAGAAAGAAAACTAGACAACCGGAGCTCATATACGCAGAGCCCGAGCTGTGTCTATCGTACAGCCAGTGCAGCACCAGTGGAAAGAGACCAAGCTCTTCTAAAGTAACTGTCCATAGTAGCTTACTGTCAGAATTAATACTTAACCCTGCAGGTACTAACAACCTTACTATTCCGATTGAATCTCGCTGCTGCTCGTGGAGACAACTTGCTATGTTTTATCTGGGATAACATCTAGTCCGAAATTCCAGTCATAAAACCCAGGTATCCTTTTATAACGTACCTAGAATATACCACCTGACAAGTATGCGTAACTACTACACAAAGAAGAGGACAAAGTACACCTCCTAGTATAGTTCCCATTCTCACTCTTCCCTGAGTCCCAGCTCCTCCACACTCCGGTATGGAAATCCTGATACAACTCAGTCTATTGATGAATAAAACTAAACTCCCACATTAGGTAGGTAGGTAGGAGTGGCTGCTGATAAGCTTGACACGCTAGAAATCCCCTTGTGCTACCACAACAATAGGTTTAAACCTCTTTCTTAAACCATATTAGATCCTTGACGTCAATTCTTGCCAGCTGACCAATGTCATACATGAATAATGCACTAAAGGCCCGGTATTTGATTATGTGAAGAATTGACCAACCACAGAGAAAGTGTTCTACCAAGTCCTCCATTTCATCGTCCTTACAGCTCGTGCAGCATCTCTGGAAAGAAGTGCCCAGCCTCTATGGGTGCCGTCCAATAAGAAAGTTTCCCGTTAGGCATACAACTACAGTAGATATGTCCCCCACTTTGAGGTACTACATATTACGAGAACGCTTCCTATCCCAATCGGACGTGTTAGCCTGGCCCTTCGACAATCTATTAGCAGTTTGCAAGTGGCATAAGACATAACATGTCGTTCTTTATCTGGAAAAATCTGCTTGATCATACCTTGCCCTGCAAGCTCATATGTCATGCAGTTTCCAACGAGGTTTAGTCTGTTCAGCGAGGCCATTTTCAGCAGAGGTCGCGGGCAGCTCAGTACCAGTTTCAAATTAAACGAGAATACGCTTAGCGATCATAACGCGGTCTGGCTATCACTAAAGATAAAAAGGTCTTATTTTGCAGTTTCATCACGTCTAGTAGCCGAGACCCCCCGTTCTTCCATCTAGTTTGGAACCATAAGTGTAGAAATGTATGCACCCCGGGAGAATTCGCCTCTAACCTGCAGTTCACGCTGGTTGGACCTTCAACCAAACAAGTCAATCTTCACTGTTTCACGACAAGCTACCCGCGCCTACATGATATTGGGCGTTGGTATTACCCACTATCTAAGCTTTATGGAGGGCGAGCAGGAGATTTCAGTTAAGGTTTGTATATTATTTGCTCAGAGATTGGAAAGGGGGTGCATAGGGGGCAACCTTTGAGTAATGTATTATTTTAAATTATTAGTATTTTTTATTTAAGTAATTTTTTCTTATTGAAGGGGGGGGGGGGGGGGGGGGGTGCGGGCCACCTGTTACACCTTGTATGTATTAATTGGGGGCGAGCACATCTGGCTCTGAGGTACGCGGGATTGGTCACCTCATTTGCGCTGTGAAAAACCTCTGACTTGGGATTGCAAAACATAAACTATATCTTTAGAATATTTAATAAGCTGGTTGCGAATGCAAATCAAATAAACAAAAGAAATAATTACAGCTTATGCCGCTTAAACACCCACACTATGAAATGGAATTTGTGCTAGCGAGCCCAGCTGGAACAGACGGTAAGTAGGTGTTTTAGCATGATGATCTTACTTTCATAGAGCGCGTCATTCCAGAAGAAAAGAAACTAAACGCGCGACAAATGGAATTTACTTTTCGCATTCCGGAAATATTATTTACACGAATCGTATTTTTAAATCGAGATAAAATTTGTTCCAACTCAGCACATAAAAAGCACCTCAATTGTTTATGTTAACGGTGTCGTCGAACAGATTGAAGTTTTGCGAAGTTCCTTTTTGGTGATGCGCTCATTTGCAAGAATTTAAAGTACACTTTCAAGTTGGAGTTGTGACCGAAGTTGTGCAACGGAGTGCGCGCAGCAGCGAAGGAAAGCAGAAATATAGCGGTAGCGTAGAGAATGGATAGCGGAGAAGTGCTGTGCTCAGAAAAAGGCAGAACCAGCACCGGAAGGTGAGCGCACAATGGTAGTGGGGCGACAACAAACGACGAAACAAAGTTTTTCGCCAAACTTTTACTTGAGAAATAAACTTCAGCCAAACAAAATGGCAGAAAACGTCACCAGCTACAAATGGGGAAGGCAACTCTAATAGGTAAAGTAAGAGCAACAAAAGCAAATAGCTGAAGCAAATATGATAATACCATCAATTGCAACAACAACAAAAGCAAATTCGTTTTTTGTAAACACAAAAAAATTAACCAAAAAAAAGTTCGAGAGGAAACAGAAGACGGGCCAGGCAAATGAGTGCGATGGGGAGCTTTGCAGGGCGCTCATAGTAATACGCAAACTGAACGCGGAATTAGAAAGGCAGCGCACCTTCTCAGGGTTACGCGGGTATGGCGCATGGGTGAATTAAAGAAAAAACTTTACAAGCAATGGCAGCGCGGCAAGAATATCAAAAAAGTTGTTGCAAAACTAGAAAACGCGCGCGCACAAAGGCTATGCTGAAACTTATAACGAGAAAACTTTGGCACTTGGTAACTGTGCGATAAAGAAACACAAACACATAAACACATAGACGTGTTACATGGGCGACAGCAACAACAGTAACAAGGAAAAAGTAAGAAAGTAAGTAAGCGCACAAGAAAAACAACAGTAAAGTGCTAACAATGAGCTAAGAAAAACGCAAGCGCAAAAAGTAGAGCGCGCGCTGGTTAGAGATAAGGAAGTGAAGAAGGTGAAGGAGGCTAGGGTGGCGCGTATGGCGGGAACGAGGTATGGTAGGCGATAAGATGTTAGTGGATGATGCTTAGCACCGGGTTTTGGCTTTTCCTCTGTATTTGTGTGTATGTGAGTGCAAACTTTTCAACCGTCGCGCGCGCGTCTAAAAAGAAAAAGTTTGCGAAGATTTCCTGTGAAAATTCAAATCCAAACTAAATAGAAGTTGTCGATGTTAAGGGAAACAAAAATGTATGAAGAAAAAACTAAAAAGGAAAAGAACGCAAAAGTCAATGCAACAACGGTGCGAATAGTAAACGCTTTGAAAACGTGTGCGTGGTGATAGGGAAAAGCATAGCGTTGCCGTTAATGAAGGGAAGTTGAAAGTAAAGGAAAATGGCGCGGAGTATGAGAAGGAAGAAAAAACTTGTAAAGAACGCGCGCTTGAAGCAGCTAACCAACCAACTAGCCAACTGATGTAATGAGCCTTTGAGCGCGCGGAATGAAATTATTTACGCGCCGATGGTGTCATCTTATTATAAATGCATTTTTCTATAAAATGGCGTCAACAAAAATAAGCACGGAATTAAAGAAAATAGCGAACGTTTTATATGTACTTGCATAACAAGTAGCAAAGATGAGGAAGCACACAAGCGCGCCACAAACCAGCAACAAACTTAAGTTGGCCCGCATGGCTATGCAAGGCAAGCGCACGGAAGAGCGTCAGCTTTCGCAAACCAAGGCGTACAAAGAACCAAATATTTAAGTAATTTCAAGTAAAGTAAACGCACACCTTTACCGCTTTTGTGCATGCATGCGTGCGCTTGTGATAAAAACTTTTAACGCGCGTCATCATATTTTGCATTTTCTTTTTGCAGACGTCGTTATTAACATAGTTGGCGCTGTTGGCAAGTTAGCAATTGGGTAGAGACTGCTTTAGGTGTATTTCTACAGAAATTTTATGCTTTTTAAAAACTTGTTAAAATATGATAACCACAGTGCGTTGTAATGGTCACCTGCAGGCGCGTTTGGCAGTGTTGGCCCTTCATTAGCGGTGTAAGAGCGCAAGAACGAGCGCGCCGCACACTTCTCACTCGCTTAGCGCCCGAATTTCGTGTTGTTTGGCGCATTTGACTTACCTTGTTTTGCTGTTGTAGCGCATTAAGCAGGTAGCCCAAAATAATGGTTAAAACTTGTGAATAGCTAGAATATGTTAACTAGCAAAAAATTGCATAAAAATACCCTTCAACTTTCTTTTCTATTTAACTTTTCCTTTGCGCTACGTTTCGGCCGCTTTGTATTTAATTTAAACTTGTATAGCGCGTTGCAATTTACAACGACGGTTTTCTCCTTCGTTGCATCTTAATTTGTTCCTTATTCTTGTAGGCGTTTTAATTTTTGATGTTCTTGTTGGCTTAACGCTTTTGAAAGGCTTTTGGTAGAAAAGTTTTCCGGGCGCGTGACTTTAACAAAATATTTAATTACAAATTTGGCCAACAATTTCCAAGAATAAATTATATTTTAATGAGCAAGAAGTGATTATAATCATGTGTACCCCACCGGAGCTTTTAGGAGATCTTTTCACTAAGTAGAAGACGCATTCCAATATCAACCGTCGCAAAGGAAAATCATATGCGCCTAAAAGTATGTAATATTAAGTCAGATATGAGTTGATGCCACATAAAAGCTTCCTAGCCTAATCTAACAATTGGAAGAAAAGTTCTCTCTGAATCTACTCGAAGATATATGAAAGCTATTGACTGTCACATATGTTTAATTTACGGCCGATACTAGAGGATAAAGCAATGCATACTTTTTGGCACATATGATATTATCTGTTTTTAGAATCCGTCGGCAAGCCGATAATTTATATGCAATTCGGAGGAGAGGTGACCTCTAAGATTACTCCATTTTTACTAGGCAACAGGAAAAAATAACTAAAAAAGTCTACTCGAAGCTTTAGAGGTACCATAAGAAATGATAATTTGAGGTAGAAATTACATAGACCGAGCTTTTACTGGTAAATAACTCTTGAGTGTTAAGACTTAGCTTCAGTACCAGCACTTCCAGTAAAGCGATTTCGCAAGCACAGCTGGTTCTTGTTGAAACACTATTTTACACTCCGCCTTTAAAGACGCTATGGTTCAGCTTAAACGTGTTGGCCCGGCACCACCTTTTGTCAGGTTTCGAGATTTTGACCAGCTGTCGACGTCGAATAAACTACTAGGCTTCAATTAGGATATACCTGCTAGGAGTTTATTGCAGTCGAATGTTCTAGATAATCCCAACTGTGTTATCAAGTGACGCAAGGTTTTGCAAGGACAATTCGTATTTGGTGCCTAGTGGCGCCGTCGCCTATGTGGTATTACAACGGACCATAAATGTGTTCAAATGAGCTGCCCTTCTCAGCAAAGGTAGCTGCCACCTAACATTACCGACCCCCTCGACTGCTGGGCAAACCATGAGTTTTATCACTCAGGTATGAAACCCGGCTTTCGTAGAACTATCATTACAGAAGCTCAGTGCTTCTGTGATTACTTTTCTGTCAGATAGTTTTTTAGAGACTTAGTAATTCGATAACAGCATTAGATTATAGCCCTGCAAAAAATTGTGAGATTAATCTCTAAAGAGAGTGATCCGTGGTTAATCCATTAAGCCTACAGTTGGCTAGAATTCAATGTATTAAAGGAATTTTTTATTTGCTTAGTATACTCATAGGCGTGTAAGTAAACTTTAGTTTTTGTAGCATACTTATAGGAGTTAAAAGTTAGTAAGTAGTTTGGGTAGAAAGTGGATTAGACCTTTGATACCCGTTCGGGTATGAATAGGTACAGTTGATCTCTCCATAGGACATTCTCAAAGAAATGTAAATTGTCCAGCCCATACAAAGTTATCCCGTACGCATCCTAGACCTCGCATTTTTTGCAGGAAAATCTCAAAGCCTTAATATTCCAATGGGTACACCGTAATTGATTTCTCCATTTCTTTAAAAATTTCCGAGAATTGTTCTCTTGAGTGCATCAAGGGCCATCTCACCTGATGCTGACTTCTCGACGATCTAGAAAAATAACACAAAGACTTAGGCCGTATCTAATAATCTTGCCTTGAATTTCTGTTCAAATTCAAATCAATCTTTAATTCATTCTACATGGCCGCCAGCTTTTCCAATATGTGCGCTCCTTTTTTCCAACGTTTCTGACTCAATTGCGACGTGACCGTGGTTGCCTGGCGTCTCTTAAGAAATCCCCACATATGCGCATATATTCTAAGTTTTGTTGTTGTTGAAATCACCGTACAATTCGCCCGCACATTTGCATTCAGCGCGTGCGCACAATTTTTATTGGAAATTATTTATTATTTATGGCAAATAAGCAGACCTCGCGTGGTCGCACGTCTGCCAATTGAAGTGTCGGCCATTTGTGGCCTGGTGTTGCTGGTGCTGTGCTGATTCACAATTTCACATCTCATCATGGATGCAACACGGCGCGCTGGTCGTCATCATCATTGCCATAATTTTGTATTCAATTTCGTACATATTCGAAGTGAAATTATATCGCGCGCTGATGGGATGATACATTGCGGTTTGATGAATGCCCGCTTTAGGTGCAGGTGAATTACTTTAAGTTCAATTCGATATTGTCGCTAAATGTAAACACAAATTTTTCTCAGGTCACATAAATCATTTTTTGTATAATTTTTTATGGATTGTTGAGTTGGCACGCATGAGTTCGGTGGAAACTGGGGAAGTCTTTGTTTCAATTGCGCTGTGTTTTTATTTAAAAACTGGAAGACATCACCAAGCTGCGTTGCCTCTCAGAACTTATAAAAGACTAAGTCCGATTTTAATCATTGTATCTCTGAAACTAGTTGAGATATTGGACTTTATCATATCGCTTATTGCAGCATTCATTAACACCTTACGTTTGATACCCATATTGTACTAATACATTTTGGGTCGCCCTGGGCCAGATATTGGTCGATAGCTTCCAAACCGGTCGAGTTATCGAAATAAGGGGTATCTTAAATTTTAAGTTAGGTGTCTAGTAATAAAACGGTTGGGTTGAAATATGCCTTCTCATTTCCATCTTCTCCTTACTTATGGAAGGAGTGGTAACATAACCTAGAAGGTGGCACTGGTCATACCAAATCGTTCCCACGACAGTCGGGCTGGCACCGCAGGGTGCTACTTAGTCCCTAGAACCATCGGGGAGTGTTTTTGTTGCTACTCAAATAAACAAATTGTGGACTACTGGATATAAGGGCGCCACATAGTGGTGCTATCGCGAATAGCGAAACGGCTCCCAAAAGACAAACGAGACCCTGTTGTTACTATGTTTGCTCAACCAGTACCAGCTACCGGTGGTCTGGTTTAAGTCCTAGAACGATCCGGATAAGCATACTCGTACTAGCAAGCTGACCTAGACATTTTCGTGAAATTTGTTTTGGCGTTACAACACCAACAACCCCTGCTTCTGTATTGATAACATTCCATACAAGTGCTGATTTGAGATTTCTATGGCTTTAGGGCTGCTATGTGGCTTCCCATTAAACCAGATTATATTTATGAAGCTGCAGAAGTCAGAGTTTGAGTAATTTACTTCTTGACTTCATTGACACTCACCCGCTTAAATAATTCTCTCCGTTCAACAAAGCGCTCCAGTTGTTTTGCTAACGGACGGCAACACGAGGCACCAAAAGATCCTCAAATCGCTCTCGCTTTGGATCTTCCATCAGTGTGGTAGTCTCCCTCTTCCTCTGCTTCCATATATTTGAGTGCGTAAAATGTGTTTATGATCTGCTTCTTAATTTATTTAAGAGCATTCCCTTGCCAATGGAGCGCAAGATGCCTCTCAGCTCATATTAAGAAAATTGCAACAGGCTAGCCTGTGTATGAAAACGAGCCACTGACACTCCGGTTACGATTTTCCGGGTTATAACTTTACGATGGTTTTTGACACATGTCACGGAAATTAACTTCATTTACCTTCTGAAAATTGGCTTAACAAATTAGCCCTTTCTTGGACATATCGTTACTGTAACGGTCAGTAAGTTACACTAACGTTCTCGCTTTCGGGTACTAAAGATCGCGCCGTCCTGCTGCCCATGTAACGACGCTGGCTTTCTATATTTAGCAAGAAGGGAACTTATCAGCGATCTTCCTAAGTGTAGCGTATATCGAGCTGAAGTGCTAGCAATCTAGGATATCTTTACCTAACTGTAACTGTGTGGACCTATTGGCTTTGTGTGGACCTATTGGCTTTGGCCTCATGTGTCGACAACAGAAAGTCGATTATTGAATGCCGTAGATCTAAGGCAGCTATAGATTGGAACCAATATGCCCACGAGGTCTACGACAATATCGCTGAGTAAACCGGTGATATCCTCGCTCGTAAAGGTTGTGGCATAAATGTGGGGGTGATAGCTTTACCGAGTACTCGTATTATGGTCCTTCTAACTGTACCTAACAGGAGAGGTTAAGGGAGCTTTGGTGCATACTTGGACCCTAGCGGTGAGAAGACAACGTTACCTCAATCAGAATATGCACGGCAGATTCGAAAAAATACAGTGACCGACGCTGCTTTTCGCTATCTTATACTCAGTTCTCTGGAGAACGTCGAATTTTTGTCGACGACTTCGGTAGCACCGTATTTCGAGACTTTAAGATGACTTGACATCCATTTGAATTCGGAAACAAAAAAGAGAGTATTGACAGAGTATTCAAGCGCTTCATGAACTCCACTCCCCCTTTTCAAGTAAAAACTAAATAGTTTTGTGGAAATCCGTCTAACGAGAGTGCTTCATCCCCAATTTTAATTCCATTTTCGAGATTTATACATTAATGGAAAGCGAAAACTACGTACTTCCAAAAATGTATAGTTGAATGGCCCTATTGCACTTTTGGCAAATGCCAACTTTAAGAGCTCTACGGAAATCTAACGGATGCACAACAAATATGGTCGACGTAATGCGTTCGGCATACGCAATTAATTTTATACCAATTATTCCAAACATAAAATATTAACATAACTTATTATAGACTTTACAAGAAAACAAGCGAATAGTAAATAAATAAGTATGGGAGCAGGCGAGGGCGCGTAAAGCCGGATCATTTATGTTACTATTCAAACAACTATTTAGGTATTTTTGCGATTGTTTTTGTTGTGTAGTGGACAATGCTCAGTGAAATGGGGCACGTGCTTAGCGGCGGCAAACAATATAAACAAAGGCGCAATAACAATTGACACTGTTTAGTTGTATATTTATAAATGCGAATAGCGGCGCTCATGGGGAAAACGTGGCGCGCACATTGGGCGCCTAGCCTTTTCAAAAAGGAACTAATTTTCAAGGTCATTGGAGTAGATGCCACATTATTACTATCACTGCAACAATGTACACCGCGCGTAAGTAAAGCGCCTACAAGCGCCAGTCGTATATCCATATACACATTGCGCGATGGATGCGCATCCGCGTGTATCACATAAATTTTCGAAAACAATTGAACACGCTCACACACAATTGCAGTAGCATTAATAACAAAAAAAACCGAAGCGCGCTATAAACAAACCCGTCATGGGTCGCGCGTTGTTGGTAGTGATGACTTTTGTAGCGCGCCTTGCTCAAGCACTTGTTGTTTCAAGTAATGCGGAGCGCGGCGTATCCATCAGCCATGCAACGGCTATTTAGTTATTGATATGCACAAAATGGTAGTACTTCCGTTTTCATTTTGTATGCGCGCACTCTTTACTACACTCCTGCCATCAGCGCCTGACACTATATGACTGTCCGCCACCCGCTATGTGCTTGCGCGCGTCCTGCGGAAATTATCAATAAATACGCGCCATATAACAAAGCGCGCACAAAAATTTCCGAAAATTGCGCGCTTCATTGGCGCGCTGTAAAACAAATATTGCAAAAATAACAGCTACAACAAGAAAAAAAATACGTATAAATTTCGTATACATTTGAAAATGAGACAAATTGTTTCTTTGAAGATTGAAGTGGTCCACACGCCATGGCTACGCATTACGCATCATCCGCAGTTGATATTGCGTACGCGCTGTCAAAAAAATCGTGCCTGTGTGGGCCTATTGGGTAGACGCGCGCTATGAATTGAGTATGCATTTCGAAAGCAAGTAGTAAGTTAACGGAAATGTCATTATCATAAATTATCATTTTGTAGGAATTGCATCCGGCACTCGATTCATCGTCGTTTTACCGCCATCAGAGCTCCCGCGTTCACGTCCGCGTCGCTTTTATCCTCATCGGTCGCATTGTCCTCGACATCAATGCAGCATATCAATTGGAAATAAATATTGTATAAGAAAAAAGTAGCCAAGGCAATAAAAATATTCAATGACAAAATTGAAATTGCGTACCATAACTCCTCGCTCACTCATCAAATCGTGAAGCGTCCAGCGGAAAGCAGGCATCTAAAACGGTCGCACTTTATTGTTTAGTCCGTTTTGGCTTCTTTGGGTAATTTATAGCTTGGCATTCTATGGGATATTTTTCCAAATTATTTGTTGCAATTTCCTAACATCCGGTTACATTCTTTGGTGGACAGATTGGTTGGGATTAAAATGAGATGCGCATGCACGAGTTGGGTGGATGAAAAAAAGATTTTCAGGCTTCTTGATATATTTGAATGAAAGACCTTTTTCAAAGTTCTAGTTCATAAATTAGAAGCTTTTTTGCACTTTTCAGTATAAATATTTATGGCTGACCTCATCACCTCCTAATGTAAAAATGAGTTTTTGAAGTCCTTGGATAGTTTCATTAAAGACTTCAGTACCAATACTATCAAAACCTCGTGAGACTATATTCCAGCATAAACGTATTAACTCCGAATCCCCGAGGGGAGCACTCTCGTCGGTCGCATCTTCCTTTTCTGTCAAATCCGTAGTATTCACGGACGAATAAAAATTGCTTTCCCAACTTAAAAATGGAGCGCAGTTTCTTCATGATAATATATAATATGCCTGCTTGCAGACTGCCCTCGATTAGTTGACTACAGCTAGTACGGTGGAATTCACTGGCTACAGCTAACACCATTAAAAGGCAGACTGGTCCGGTAGGTATCTTAAGACGACATCCACCTCGGCTTTAAATGCTATGCATAGCTAATCAGATTTCAGGATATGTGGTAAAGGATCGTGAGCTCAAGCATTATTTCCGGTTTCGATATTATCTAATGTCGAGTAGATTATTGAGTGCCCCTCTTGCTAGTTTCAAATTCTTCGATAATCGAATTCAATATTGACTCGTTCACCCACGCGGCTATTAAAGCTCTAAGCTCAACCGTCGTGCAGTCGGTAGTGTTTTGGGAATACTTTAACTTCCCTCCATTGCCTCAAGCTATTTGGCAATAAGCAGCTTTTGAGTTCCGGGGCATAGCTATATCTCTTGACCCAGATAGGCACTTGTGAACTGGACATTGCCAGCGAAAAATTATGGCTTCCGCTGGCCACTTGTAGTCTGCTCCTGAACAAAGGAGTCACGAGCACGAGATACCTTTGCTGGGTTGTGGGATCATTTTCGAATCATTTATTTTTGCAGTTTACTTCTTTTCGAGTTTGGAATGTCAACTCTGGTTTCGATTGGGTTACTAAGGTGTCAGCATGAGTTTCACACCAGAAACTTTCGAATATATTTGGGTTGGCTAGTGATTATGAAAGCCGATTAGACTTTTCTTGTCGTAACAAAGGGTATTCACAATAGATAAAATCAACTGCGAGAGGAAGTATGAGTTATGCGCGACAATGTTGCCCCCCAATCTTTTTCAAATCTTGCTTTATCCTCCTGCTGATTTCATTGTTCTATGAAGTACAATGTATACAATTACCAAAATTGTGAATTTCCAATTAGAATATAAACTACTTATTGTATGAACTCATTGTTACACCCACAACAATGGTACCAAATCAAAGGTACTAAGTATTATACGTGAATATTTTCAGTAATCACTTTCATGGCAAAAATAAAGGTTTTCCATACCGGTCCTCAAGGGTGGGTAGATTGTTTCATGCGAGGATTTGAATTTAAGTAATGTTAATAAATTGTTATTGTTAAGTCATGCCTAATATGTAATTTAAATATTCAAATGAAAAAAGGTAGTGTGTCATTAGAAGAAAACGTACTAAGTACCATATACTTCAAAATTGCATTGCCTACTTTCAGGCGCGCAAGTAGTAAGGGAAGCCTGCTATGGTCATTTAAGGCTAAACGACTTAGAAATGTCACGCGTCGCCTTTGATCTACAACAAAAGTCCAAAAGCGCTTTATTGGTCAATTCGCACAAAGAAAATACAGCACACGTGATCTTCTTAAGTACTGTGTTTTTAATTTAAAATTTAATTTTTGTATTCAAAAACTGCACATTTGTAGCTTTTATGAAAAAAAAAAATGCATTCAATCGAAAATTTTAGAAAAGAAAACTGTACAAACTGCCACTTTGCGGAGCTCAAGCAGCCTCAAAAATGCATCGCCGACGTTATGGGCGGGGTTAAGGTTATGTTACGCCATGTTATTATGTCGCGTAACAAGCGCACGCAATCCTGCTCACATGCGCGCACAAGGTAATTACGAGGGCGGCCAGTAGCCACCTCCACTGTTAGCGGTACAAGAAATGAGAAGCCATGCAATATATAATCAAGCCATAGGCGCACAGTGGGGCAGAGTCAAGCGAATAAGGAATGCGATGGAAGAAACCTGCCAAGCTAAGCAGTAATAATTTTGCCGTCAGTTTTTTGAAGTGAAAACTTTTTAGTTACGTTGTGCATTTTTTTAAATACATATATGGTTTGTTTGTTTTTTAATTTTTTTAATAGAAATATATTACATTCAAGAAAACTGTGGCCAACTGTTCACAAGCTTTTTCTTACTGTGTCTTCGGCTTTTAAATTTGAGGTGTCATCTAAAAAGGATTGTCCAGTGACAGATTTGAAAGCTTAGATGGGCATATGACCCGTAATAAATATTGGTTAAAGGTGCTGTTTGAGCTGTTAGGTCTACTAGAAAATGGTAGTATTCAAAATTTCAAAATTTGCAATTAAATATGGCAGATACGTTTTAAAAAGGTTTTAAAAAATTCGAAAATAAAAAGCATATACTTCAAGACATAGACCTTATTCCTATAGCAATGGGGAAGGTCTTCAAACAACGAAAAAATATAAATATTTTCCTCAAAAAAACTTTTCCTGACAACAACAAAAAAAAAATATTTGGAAATGTTCCTACTCAGCGACGATCAATCACTTTTTTAAAACTTCCAATAAACTTAGTAAGCCGTGTAGAAATTTTCTGAAAACTGTACTTTAGATACGCAAATTTTTGAAATGAAACATTCTGGTGTATGTATCGAAGGCTGAGTGCTAGATCCTACACGTACTTTCTCAGAATTTGTTTGAAGAACGTCCTCTCGCAAATTTCTTTTTGAAAAGCGACCTATCTGAGCATTTTCTTACAAAATTCATTATCTCAGTTGAAAGTACATTGAATTTACGCTGAGATAGGGCGTATTTGAAACTCATTCTGCTATGAAACTTTCTTAAACCAAGTTCTGAAATAAGGCGATTTAAAAAAAAATTTAAGACTTAACTGAAATATGCTTCTATATAGACCTAGAGATAATCAACTTAAGAGGAGGAAGAGTTTGAAAAGTTTTTGTAGAACTTATCGCATTTTCATTCACAAAAAATTACGAGTGTGTATTAGAAGCATCCTATCTCGGTTAGGCTTTCTAGGAATTCGGTTCGGCAGGTATTATAATGATTAAAAGTGGGCCTTTCGACTAAAAATGTTTCCTCGATCAAGCATATTAAACGCAAGACGCTGTGGTTGCGCGAGGCTTCGTCACGCACGCAATTAAAAACAGACTATACTAAATCTATATTTCTAGGTAGAACTTTAGCAATTCATCGATGAAAACCATTCACTTCATATAGTATCTTTTTAGTCATGCACGTACAAAGGCACATAAAGACTGCAGGCAGAAATTCAACGATAAGCAACAGAATTCCCTTTTGTTGCTCTAATTGAGACTACCTGTATATACATTTTTAAGTCCTCTCGTTTATACACAATTGCTTATGTTTAAAAAATATTTTAAGTCAAATTTTATAGCCACAATATTTATTTGGTGTGGAATGGATCCTAAGCTTTAAGTTAGATATCCACAAATATAACGTTACAATTTCACTCAATTCTACATCGCCGTTTTTGAGTGATGAGTGTACAAACATTTAGACAGACAGACAAAAAGTTTATAATCAGTGATTTTTTTTTAATATTTACATATGTATGCATGGCCTGTTCAACTTTTGTTATATGATAAATTTTAGAAAAAGTGTTTACAAATAATATTTTTGCACCAGTATTTCAGATATTTGGCCCAGTGTGCAATAGACGCGCTCAGATGTTTGGATACTGCTTTTGTTGCTATTGATTGTGAGCAACACTGGAAAACTGTCGCTTAATAGCTAACAAGAAGCTGTGCGCTGCTAGCAGCAACAAAACGAATTATGCGACAACGCATTGAAGCCACTGCGAGTGAGATGGGCTGAGTCGGCTTATGAGTGCTTTGAAGTTGGCGCACAGTTCGTCAAGGGAATAAAAGAGAAATGAGAATCTAGAAAAACACAAAGAATAATAATAATAGTAATAAAATAAAGCGAAATCAATATGCATTTCTGACATGCCTATTGTTGTTGTAGATTTTTCAATACTTCTTTTGTCTTCTTGTTTTCGTTGTTTTTATTTAATACACCAGCCTTATAATCATTTTTAAGGTCCACTTTATTTAGTAAATGCGAAGGTTGCATAGCTAGAAAGCAATAGGCTTGCTAGAGCCGAGCGACGAACTGTGAGGAGCGCAAAGCGTAGTAGAATAGCAAGGCGAGCTCGGAAATTAAATTACGAATCGGCGTACCATTTTTTTCTTCCTTATTGAATACAATAAAATCCAATCAAATAAATTCGAAAAGGCTTCCGTTTGACGCGTCGTCAATGCCAAGGTAGCAAAGCGCGTCGATGTGTGGGGAGAGCTGAAGGTGAGTTGGTACAATAAGTTGACTCTAATAATAGCCTAAAAGCAGGCATTGTAATGAATGGATGCTACGGATACGAATACTTCCCACTAATCAAAGCACGAGGACGAGGATTTCAAAGTTTAAGAGCATTTGTTTTTGTTACAAAAGAGATGTTAAGAGGAAATTGAAATTAATTTATTGTCATCATACTTAGTAACAAGGAAATTGAATAGTTCAATTGATACTAAGCCCGCTTGAACTTATTTGAGCAAAGTGTGATCTTGACCCATCAGTTTGCAGCTGATCTCAGTATTTTCACTTTCTGAACAGAAGGAGACTTACCCATGGCATTCTAGCAAAGAAAAAGCCTTTTCCGTCTTTGGAAAGCCTAGAGGAATTTGAACTAACTGGGCGATAGATAAAAAGGCAATAGCTGAGATGGTGACTTCTACCACACATTCCAGAGAAGAGTGCTGCTGAGGCCGACTCTAAATTTGCTGTGGTAACTCTGGGCAGGCTGGACCTAGCCTGTAACTGAATTAGAACCAAATCAATGCTTAATCTTACCAAGTTGGGGTCTCCAACCTGCAAACCTTTGTAACATTCCCGCTGTCATTGCAAAAGGAATGGGTTGGATGGTTGGTGTGGCGCATAACTGTTGGCTATAATTAGCCCTGTTGCGACCTGCCCGAAAGTGTAGCGAAGACTCCTGCTTCTACTCCACAGGCTATCTTTCTTAGCGAGCTCACCATCTTTCCAAAAGCTTCTTAAAGGAAAGAGAAACCTATACTTTGTATCTAAGGTTGTAATAGGACAGATATAGGCCGTTTTAGTTTTGATATAGGAGTCACTAAAATTAAGCAGAAAATGTCCTACCGTTCTTTATGTCTCACCAGAGGCTGAAATTTGGCAGTATTTGGGTACCCTGCGATGCCGATTTCTTGATGACTAGTTCGATAGATGGCGCGGTACGTATTCAACTAAGAAAGTCTGTGATAGCAACACAGGCAGTTCGTTGAACTTTACTTAGCATTTGCTTAACTCATACCGATGCTTTCCGCCACACTGCAGGTTACTATAGGTCGAATAACAGCTGCATACATCTGTACCATGTGTTCCGTCATCGGACCCCATTTTGTGCCCTAAATTTCTCAAAGTTCCTAGGACAGAGTCGGAGGAAACTTGCTTCTGTGAGCATATACATACCATTTTATTCTCTTAAAAAATAACCTTCGATCATAAAAATGTCAGCTGGCTAAAACTTTTTCACGCTTTAGAATGTCTTACTGCTTCGGTTAAGCTGTAGAAAGGACTCCTGTGGAAGATAGGTAGCTACTTATTATATTTACTAAAGATTTCAAGGATTCGATCTGAAATGTGTAAAGCTCTTTCGGGCCTAATCCACCTGCATATTACCCGGAAACTGGGCATCCGCGAATTTCTTTTCCCTAAAGAGTGTTTGATTCTTTCTACCCCCTGCGTGATATTCATGGGTTAAGAGTATGCCGAGAGAATTGTTCTGACACTTGCAGTATCAACAAATCTTCTGAATATTTTTATCCCACTACTAAAGCTTTTTTCCAGGCTCTGAGTTTCTATTTGTATCCCTAACCAGATGAACTAACTTCTCCATTATTTCAGCGAAATTCCTGGGGAAACCTAAGCGCCAGTTAATAAGACGAAATAGATATAAAAAAAATTCAGTCTAACTAAATATTATATTTTGCGCCATCATATTTCTTTCCTTTCCTCTCCCCCTTCAATTCATAACAATTTAATTTTTATATCATTGACCCTTCTACATTTATTCTTATTTTATTATCCGAGGGTCACAAAAATCATTGGAATTGGACTTGAAGAGTTGTAACGATTGTGAAGGGTGCCACCTGCGTACCTCCCTCTCGGTTCGTTCACAAAATAACTCGTTGAGTGCGATGCAAACGAGCAGCAATTAACGCTGAATAATGGCGTTGTTGTTGGCGATGACGACCTGAAAGTTAACGGTACAACAAAAAGAACAAAAAATTTAAATCTGTGATTTGCATGAGTTAGCCGATTCTGTCCGCGATAAAGAAGTTTAATATGGTCATTCACAAAGAACACTGGAAAAAATTATGTGATAATTTTTCGGTATGCTCTGGGGTGAAAGAAATTTGATATGACCTCGTTAAATTTTAAAAGTCACAGCACCTCCTACTTCCGTGGAAAGCTTCAGATGGCCAAAAAACATCGAAAAATTTAATGACTGAGGGTAAGAGTTTTAGTTCCAATCGTAAAGTTAATGTTTCCCTAGTACATGACGTAAAGTCACAGAACTCCAATAATAAAAAATAAATAAATAATAACACATCTACTTTTCCTTTTCAGCTCGGAGGAAGGCCCTCTTAGATACCCTCGGAAGTGGTCTTATCTTAATACTTAGCCATTCCAGCCTCTCCCACTTAACACGAAGCTCTACCAACATCATCGAACTACCTTAATAAATCTACAGAGGGTACTGATGTGTACTTTAAATCTTTTCTTCTTTCGCTCATTTGGATAATACATAAGCAAGGTGGGACGACCACTTTGTTCAAAATCGGCAAACCTTCCGAAAGTGGCTTAGTGAAGCCAATGAGTTCCACAGATCGGCTGCACCTGGGTCAGAAGGATCGCGCTATTCTGCATGATTTAATGTCAGCCCAGCTCTCGCTCACTGAACTAATAATGTTCAAGAGCATACCCAGATGGCCGCGGAACCACGAATTGTGAACAACCTGCCACGTCCGATTCACAGGCAATTCACGAGATCAGCGCTACAGTTGCCTAGGGTAACAGAATTCAGATGTTGCTTCTTGTAGAATACCTGGAAGAGAGAAGTTAGTTATTCCCAAATTTTTTAACTCATTCTATTTACTACGTTCGGCTTGCAACCAGCTCTTGACACAAAACTGGATTACCGACCCGGCCACTGCAACCGTGCGCTTAATGTAACGAAATCAAAGGAACAAACGCATGGAAATATCATCCTACGACATCTGGTTTCAGGTTAGGGAATGATCGGATTTCACCCGACGTAGGTCTCTTATTTCAGTATTACCCTTTTTAAACTGCTGCCATTACCTCGTAAATTGACCCTTCTTTAGTTGAACTGAAATATTCTTTTTATCAATTCTTTTAAGCATAAGTTTAAAATATTTAACGGCCTAAGCGTGGACATTTCTTCAAAAGGATCCATCTTTTTGTGTGTCATGGATCGATCCTAAATATTTTAGGTCCAAAAGTATTTGTTCCCATCAAATCGCACAGTGTACCTTAGCCGACCACACCTACAATAATTTCAACACATTGTGTAACCTAACATATTTATCGACGACTAAAGGGCACTTCACCCCCTGTCACATTTCTTTACCACACTTCTGCGCCCGCAAAGCCCAACCGCATATTCCAACATTATTATTATGATTATTAATGCGACATAATTATTTTCAACCACCAAATCAAATTAATTTTTCATGCGCAACAAAATGTGTAAAGCATTCAAGCAGTTAAGAGAGCAGAAGGTGGACGAGGACGAGTAGAGGGTGGAGAGCAAGAACGCGACAGGCGAAATGAGGATGAGAATATGCAGAACCAAATCGTTCATAGCTTAAGCCAACAACAATACGTGCATTAATAAGTAGTTGGACGGGAGGTTTTTTGGTGGAATGATAATATTGAGTGTTAGATATTTTTGTTGTTGGTAACTAAGATGACATGGCCACATCGGGCGCAAGAGTATTGATGCTAATGCGCTGTGATGGGATGAGTTGAAACCACAGTAACCGCAAACTTAGCTACCTAATTTCATATTTTTTGTTCTGGGAAATCAAAAGGTAGGGGAGGAAAAGACGGTAGAGAAGTAGCTGTTAGCACGGTTGCCAATTAGGTCTATATGAACCAAAAATTATCCTTGTGCTGCAGTAGAGCAGATAGACTTTTATTTCGGTATTGTGGAATATTACTTCATGCAGAGAAGCCTTCATAGCTCACAATTTCGGCAAGAGTACAGTGATAGAGTCAACATGCATTATAGGCTCGCTCGGGGACACTATAAGTTATTGTCTCAATCAGGGTAATCATTTGGCTAAAGTATATAACTTGAACGTGCTGTCTCAATTAGAGTACCATTATACTTGGTACGTCAGCTGCCGTGAGTAACGTCTTACCCAAGTTCCAATTCCTGAAGCTCTCGTTATTCTTCAAGTCTATTTATAGCGAAGCGGTAAGAGTATACGAAGCTCCCCAGCGGGTTTAGGGCTTAGAAGGTGTTCTTGTCGTAAGAAACGAAGGTTTTGGCTAAGAGAATAAAAGATCTTAGTAGCGGAGAGTACAGATTCACGCCGAAAAAGACTACCCGTGTCATAGCACTTAAACCTCCAACAGCAACTAGCTCACTATGAATTTGGCAGTGGATTTCCTTAAGAATGGACTGGGTTCCATGAACATTCTCTTAAATCAATGGCGGATATAGGGAAACTGTTTAACCGATGAATTTGCAAAGCAAGACATGACATCGAGATAATGTTTGCAAAGGTTGCTGTGCTCTTCGAGGTTAATCATCTCTGATAGAGTTTTAGGCTTGTGACTTCATAAAAAATTGCGAGCTGCATGCATAACTGTAACCAAACCAAGTTTCATACTTTATTAGATTTTCGAGGATATATTGGTCATTTTTTATTCGTTATTCGTGTATAAAATTTTCTCTAGTCGCCTAGACAAATTTTTGAATTTAAGGCAACAAAAGATAAGCCAGAAATTATAAAAGCGCTCAAAAGTTTAGTTGCTATCTCGTAAGCGACAAGTTCTTATTTGATTTTCCAAGGAAATTACAACATTTTTTAAAAAGATTTTATTTCCTTATTTTATTCATAAGTCGCTAAAGGCTTACGAAATCGACTATTATTACTGTATACGGATTAACAGGTTATCACGATATACGACGAAAATCCAAAAGAGGCTTGCTATTTTGCTGATTAATTTATTTGACATTTGATCCAAATTTTTTATCTTTGGTCTTCTTTGTAATAGATTTTTCTCTCCAATAAATTTAGTATGGCAACCCATCACGGCAATCACAAGCCGCTATACTTGTTAGATGAATATTTGCTAGCGGCGTAGAGTTGAGTTGTAATCGCCTTTAAACTGATGATTTACAACGCTAATGCAAAGACTTTTGCAAACCAACAAAAACAAAAAAAGATATTTAATTTAAAGCGCACAAACCAAAGTGAGCTCGCTCAAGTCCATGTGTGTGTCTGTGACCAAAATGAAGTTGAAAAGCATAATCCGTGAGAGCAAAAGGTGTACACGCACAGGACCAAGGAACAAAAACGACGAACAGAGATGAAAAGTGTGATTAGCTAAAAAATGGAAGCGCAGGGATGAGCTCGTAGACGCGGTCAGCTCAGCGGATACGACAGCTGTTCTACAACCTTGGATAACATCACATTTAAACGATGGACAAGCTTATGCAAAACAAATCAAAGTCGGCAAACAGAAAATTTATGATAACAAATCAGAGATAATATTTGCTTGTATGCAATCGTAAGAGTTTGACTAAAAACCCTGCAGTCAACTGCCAAACTGGTTAGTAAACATTCTAGTTCATTAACTAGAATTTCGTGGGCTTATTCATACCAGTTAGAGCAATTGTAAAGTTTCCGCTATCATAAGCAACAACAACGCTCTAAAATTGTCGGTACATGTGTACACGAGCGACAAAGAAAACATTTCACTATTCGGGATGCAATCGTTCAGTTAACAACGCCGTCCTACATTTTAATTTTCTATTCAACTAATATTCTGAGTTTTTAAATATTCATTTAATTTCATTAAATTTAAAACTTTCTTGTAAATAATAATTCTAATAGTAAAATCATAATCCTTTTGAGAATTTCGTGGTTTAAATAGTACATTTGGGTTGCAGATCATGTACGTATGTACATGCAAGTCAACAAAATCAAAAAATTGTGATTGTGAAATGCAGTTTTAGTAAATAAAATGAAATAAAATGAATCTCCAACGGAATCGTTTAGAAGCTGCAACAACGAAATTGGCGAACAGAGGCACATACAATAACAAGGTGGTGAAAATAGCACTTTTTAAAAAATTTAGTTACCAACAACTTGCACATTATGTACTATAATTTCATAAGCGAGTTATCTGCATGGTTATTTGCAAAGATCTCCGAAACTTATAATTTTCTCCATAAAAAGCTAATCTTTCCTTGAATTTCCTTAATTTTATATATAAAGATATTTTTACAAGTATAAAATGTTTCAAGAAAATTTAGAGGTTTTTGCCTGTGAAATCAATTGCAAAATTCAATCAAAAAGGAGTCTTATTAAAAAAGAAGAAAATAACTTATTAGAAATGTTTTCCAAGGGTAAAATTGCTATGAACAGCGACCATATTTTTATTGAAATTGGTTTCATTTGCTTAATATAGTGACATATATATTTGTATATATGATGACATATATTTTATATCTGATTACTGAATTTTAAATAAAGTTGTAATGTAAGTTTGTAATTTTCGTGTATTTTTAACCCACAAATGAGCTAACCTACTATGAAGTGGTACAGTAACTGGTATGATTCTGGTGCATGTACTGACTAGCATGTAAACTCGTATGATCCTTATGTATATACAGACTAGTGTTTTGAATGGTATGATATTGATGTATATGATGAGTAGTATGTCAACTGGTATACCTATTGCTGATGCAGAGACTGACAAGTATGCCAATTGGTATGGTGCTGATGCAGATGCGGATAATTGCCATCTCGTAGGGAATCGCCTTGTTAAAAATACTAGTTGCTAATATGGAAAAATTACAGAACTCGAACTAGTTGAGCCGATTTGGCAAACTAGTATTTGACTAGTATAAAACTAGTAGAATTGACTGCAGGGAAGGATTGGCAGGAATATCGAGACAGCTGAATATTTTCTATAATGAGTTATTGCAGCAATACGTCCAAAGCTCTTATTTAGCTCAACCCCCTTATTACGTGGATAAAAATGGAGCATATAGTTGCTATTGTAACAGCATTAATACAAGGTGGCGCAAAAGTAAACTTCCGATGTTCAGCATATCGGTTGTGGCACGTGCAGTGTGTGCTGTTGCACCATCTTGTTGGAACCACATGTTTTCCAATCCCAATTCATCAAGTTGCGGCAAAAAGAACTCGTTGATCATTGCTCTGTAGCGCTCACCATTCACAGTCACCGTTTGGCCCCGACCGATTATTGGTCAAATAAATAGTCAGCAATATTCCGCGTTCTGGAGCAGTGTAGCGTAACATTGTTTATTAACGTGTATTTCGCATGTGTTTACTACACAAATGTCAAAACAGAACTGACTTTAGGGGCCAATCGCAAAATTTATAGCATTTTCTGATAGGAGGATTACTTTTGCGCCACCTTGTATGTATCTTAAAGTAGATTGAGAGAATTACCCTTGAGCTTTGTGATATTTGCATATTTGATAGAAACTTAAGGCAAGGCTAAAAGTTTCTCGTCCAGAAGATCAAGGTGACTTCATGTCGAGATACCCTCGTACCGTTGTGGATTACCGGAAAAAAGACCTCAACAGAAATAAAAGCATTAAGGTATTGTAGTTGTTTTTGTTAAAGGTACCACTCAAGTATGCAATAAGAAGTTAACTGTAGCAATGGTCATTCCCTTGGAATTCTTGTTTCGAATCACGTTGCATGAATCGGTTAAAGAACTAAGTGAAAAATAAATACATTTCTATATTCAAGTGTAGAGTTCAACCCTCGAAGGACTTCGGGATGCGATACCTCCACGCTCCTCGTTTGCCTCGAAATTCATGAGGAATATTCGGACCCAGAAGTAGAGATAAACTTGGTCTGGGATACCGTGGGTATTAACAGAAGATAGCCTAACCGAAAAAGTTGTACGCAGTCTAGTCCCAGTTTCAGAAAGAGTTCCCGGGAAACGTCAAGAAGACGTGAGAAATTGCAAAGTGCTGCTCTCATCATCACCATTTATTGGCGCTTAACCGCCTGAGCGATTTAGGCCGTTGCATATTAAAACACGCCATTCATTCATTTTCATCGATAACTGACGCGAATTGCAAACGCCAAGGAAGTTCAAATCATCCTCCATAATATTTTTTAATTCTTTCCGGCTTTGGATCAAATATATTACAAATACTAAAGAGTTCATTAACTGCCCCCAAGAGTAATTACGGTTCTGCGTGTACCTCAGCAATATTTTCTTTTTTTTCAAAAAAGAAGAGCTTGAAGTTGTTCGTAATACAACAAAATACACCCCGTACGTTGAGTCATAGAGCTTTGTAGAATAAGAATCTAGTTCACACGGGTAGAAGCTTCAGTAACTAGCACGACTCTGGATCGATTTGATTTCTTTGTTTTCGCGTCCTTGGTCATCTCATCTCCTGCATCCGTTATCATATTTCAAAGCGTAAGAGAGGTTATAACTGGGATCGGAACAGTCTATGACCATCTCTTTAATCTCCATCGAGAAGCGTATTCCATTACATATATATATGGCTTGCCGTGTATAAAATTTGGACATATTTGCATGTGGCAACTTCAAAGACTTTTATAGAGCCCATATGGTAAAGTGAAGTGGATTGGTCTTTAATACACCAACACCACCACTATTAAATATGAGTCCAAAAATTTACGTACACTGCACTTGAAAGTCAACAAAAAAACAACCGTAATCGAAGCGTATATATTGCAACGGTAATAAATAGAGGTTAGGTGGTGGCATGAATCTCAAAGCGAGTACGTCATCGATACAAGAAAACTTTTTTATAAAATTTTTTTTTTTATCAAAAAAATTACCAACGTTGTTGTAGTTGTTTGAGTATATTTTTATGTGTTTGTGCCTTGGCCAACCCAAGTTGTAACAATGTTTGTGCCACAAAGCAGCAGAAGCACTTCACAAGCTGTGCCAAAAAACTCGAGAGGCAATCAAGTTGCTAGCAACCAGAGAGTAAGCAATCCAGTCGACACGCACACATTAAAACTACTTCGATAGACAAACCCTGCAGTCAAACCAACTCTTTCTGAGCTGCTTCAAAACTAGTATGACCATCACTACCAACTAGTCAGCCAACTGTTTTTCTTTCCTTCTCGTCACCTTCCATTTATGAAATTAGTATTTTTAACATGGCAATGTCTTGCAAGTTCTTAATTGTCAGATTTCGAACAGTCTCAAACCAGTACAAAAGAGACCAAAAAAATCACTGTTCAATTTTAGTGGTACTTGTTGCGTGATAGTTGTTAAAATACCTCCGGGCATGGGGGATAAGTATTCGCTTCGCATGGGAGAGGTCACAGGCTCGAGTTCTGGCATTGGATGAATCCCATTTAAGAAATAAGTTCCAAAGCGATTTTTTCAACTTTGGACACTAAAGCATCTCCATAAATTTTAATTTTTGTGGCTGCATTTTGGGTTTTTTTAGACAAGTTTGGGATGAGTTACAAAATTCTGGTAGTAAACAAGTATTTTTCTGACTAGTTTGGTGTTTCACTGCAGGGTATGTATGTACCTCAATTATATCAATGTATGTATGTAGTCAATATGGATCACCGCAATTTACACACAGAACCACCGAAACAATATCAGTCAAACAAGCACTTGAAAGTATGTTTTTTAGCAAATTTTTATCAGCAGGCGATTACTGAAACCCGTCTGCAGAGGCCAGCTATACCTTAACGACAAGCTTCCATAGCACATAAGTATGTACTCGTACATATGTATCAAAATGCTGCCAACCCTGTAGTATCTACCAACTGTCCAGATTGCGCTTGTAGTAAAGCGAAATGTCGTCCGTACAACTTTGTGTATGTTTATTGTTGTTGTTCTTGCTGTGATTTTTTCCTGAGATTTTATTTGAACCATATCTAATAGATCAAAACATACTATAGTCAACATTTGTAAACAACATTCTTAACAACAAACACTTAGCAATTACAACAACAATTAAAATGTCAACAAAAAAGTTTGTCTGCTTTCGCTTTTGCTCGAAATAGGATTTTTGATATTAGGGTGGAACGAATGAGTCGATCGAAATGTTAAATATTGAGAGGTGAAAGTCATTATATCCGTAGATCAACCATCGCATTGCACATAAGTTGCTCGTCCTCTCGTAAGGCAACTTAGCAACAGGAAAGATCAAGGATTCCGAGTATTCCGGGAATCGCGAATCTAACTTCTAGAAAACATTGTGGAATTTGAACTCATAAACTTCTTTTATTTGATTGTTGTTGTTGTAACAGTACCTGTTTAATCGATACTCGCGTAATTTTCATGAAGATATTCTAAAGATAACTTGCAATTTAAGCGGACCAGCATCGAATTAAAAATATGGTTGGCGCATATACATTAGCTATTTGTGGGTTTTGGCTGGAAATATAAGACTATAGTCTGTTACAGAATCTAGATTGAAGACGCTCCTGAGAGGGTCGTGTCTCATTCGTAGGGAGTTCGCGTTATTGTTCCGCTGTGGGTGTTAGATGGACAAACCAGCTCTTCATGCTGATGATGGTCTGCCGGTGCACCCCGGCATCGGGTTATATATTACCGCATAACATAAAAGTGCTAACTGAGATGAACCCTAAATTACCTGGGAAGCCGGCAAGGATTTTTGTTGCAGCAACAGTACTTTTCTCCCCTTACTTAGCACTTCAACTCACGTGATCGGTGAAAATACAAGTAGTGTCGATACTTCGATAGTCTCTTTGAAGTGTGGTGACGGTACCACTTTCTGATTCCTCGGTATGTTGCGGTGCAACATCTCTATGTCTATATATCAAATCTGCACTTTAGTGGAACTCGCGGTGCTAAGCTGAGCAACAGTCTGTAGTGTACCGGCTCAACGTGAATGTTTAATGGTAGACTCATCTCCATTGTGTAAGTCGTGACTCCAGTTTTCAGACGGCCAGACAAGCCTATTTACTGACTACTATGCTACAAAGAAAAGAAATGACATGTTTAGAAGTTTCCCAAATATTCTTCATATATCTTAGTGTAACTTTAGTGACGTTTTCATTTCAAAACAAATTGGTTCTTGATACAAATTCATCGAAACCTAAGATTTTCCAATTACTTACTTATGGGAACTCTTCTCTTAACTAATACACTGCTGGAACCGCTCGCGCTGAGTCAGACCTTCAATAAACCCACACTGTCGGTCAAACCTATTACTAAGACAAAATTGTTCTTCCGAAAAGTGACCTGGGGGGTTGAATGTTCTAACTCACTGAGCTCCATCAATAATTTGAGGAAACTTAATTTCCAACCTTGGCTAGATGTGAAAACTGCGCTTGAAATTGTTAACAAAATCCGGAGTTTAAAAGGAATAGTGTCACTTCAATAGGTTTCTTAGAAACATTTAAAAAGCAGATTTCTTGGTATCGGAAGAACCCAAAAAGCTTTGTTTTTCATAAGGAACATTTGCAGTGTGAAAGCTGACGAAGCAGAAATCTTGAAACTCTTAGTGATTGCCCTAAGGGAAATTCAGATTCTACAAATACAAACATAGCTCTTCATACAGCAAATATCTTCGCTCCGTCCTAATGCTTAGTACATCATGTATCATTGTTGTACTTGTATCTATGAATGTGTGATGCATCTACCCCTAAATATCAAAGTTGACTATCTTGACCCTGTCGTAAATGAAACCATGGCGCGAGATTTTACTATCGGACATATCTGATGGTTTTTACTTTTTTGTTTTTTTGAATTTAAATTTTATTTTCAACTTTCTGCATTAAAAATTGTTTGTGGCTTCCGCAGTTTTTTAAAGAACGAAATATGCAACTGGAATTAGTGTTGACTAGTTTTAAAGAGCTGTGGAAGGCCAACGCGCGTATAAAGTAAATGTAAGAAGTTCTCAAATTTGTATATTTGACTCTTATGAGTTGTGAACCAAAATTTCCCTCCAGCTAGGTGTCTGGAAATGGCTAAATCTCTGACTTTGCAACATCACAGAGTTTTGTAGTTATTGCGTTGTGAATGAAAAATGAGAGATGGGTGCTGGAATTTTGTATGAGATGAACTCTTTCTTTTCTTTCAGAAAGCCGTTTCGAGTGTGAAGTCGTAGCCTTGCAAGATACATTCTTAGGTTTAAAAAAAAGAGCCCAGCACCAGCGGAAACAAGCTCGATTTAAACATGGGCAAGCACTGCCACACGTTACAACAAAACCTATCTCCATTAGCTTTTATTTTTAAATATACTCTGAATTTTCTTTGAGTTGCTAGGCTTCAGCCATTTTCGAAGGTTCAAAGTAACAAAGGAAGCTTAGAACTAGTTGGTTTATACAAAGGAGATTGTAAAGCCTATCGCTAATCAGGAAAACCCACTATGAGGGTCCCAGGTATACGGCATATACTATTGCATCATCCCTGCGAAAGGAAAAAGCTGAATATGAATCTGACACAGTATACGCGAATGGCATAGAAATAAGCTCGTGTGCTTCAAAGGACTCGGCTAAAACTTGTAAAAGGAGGAACGGAAAAGAGAAGAAGATTAAGCAGATTAAGATGAATATCACGAAAAATTAAAAAATGAGATATGAAGAGGAATATTATAGAAGAAACAATAATAAACAATGACTCTGAAGACCTCAAGTTCTAAGAAAGGGGACGATGACTTTGAAGACTCGACGTGGTCAAATGAAATCGTTCGCCTGTCACTGTTTCTTATACCTCAAGAACCCAAGCTTAATGACGTGTATCCTACTATCAGCAGCGAAAACGAAATTTTTTAATAAATTTTTTTAACGACGTTCTTTCTCTACTTAAAATGTTTCTGGCTTGTTCTTTGAGCAAAGCCGCCAAGAAAGCAATCATTAGCGCAACCTAGCCATTGGTAAAGGCATCAAATATTTGCATTCCATCTCGCTCCAAACAAAAAATTAATCACGCATATTTACATCTCCTCGTCAATCCATGCGCTGCCACCAACGTCTTTAGTATTTCAAAAAGTCGACGCATCGTTAGATTTTTTGCTCGCTTAGCTTCAACAATTAGCTTTTCCCATTTATTTTGTTGTTCGTAATGACTTTTTTAAGCTGCCATCTGACTGACCTTTGCCTAAAATGAATAGAAATGGGGCCAAGGGCAGCAGATTTCTTTTTTCGACTTTCACTCTGTGGACAACTC
Source organism: Merzomyia westermanni (assembly GCA_949987695.1). Classification (NCBI taxonomy): domain Eukaryota; kingdom Metazoa; phylum Arthropoda; class Insecta; order Diptera; family Tephritidae; genus Merzomyia; species Merzomyia westermanni. The sequence continues at coordinate 198,734,328 of OX465289.1, read as the reverse complement.
CAACAAATGATTCAACGAATGATTAAGGAAGGAAGTTGTTGTGGATACTCAATGGCGACAAAAAAGGCGAGATAGGACACAGAGTTCTTGTGTCACAGTGTTATTTTGGACAAATATTTGATAATTTGTATGTGGGAAAGGGAAAGAATACTATGTCCATTTGCTGCGTTGGGGATGAGCTGCTTGTTGTGCGGTTTGTTTTGGATCGCATCGATTATCTTGGCGTGCGCATCGTATACAGACTTGTTTTGGGATTTTTCTACGTTGCTATTATTGGTTTTTATCTCTCTTTTTGTAAGTAATTTTTTATTATTTTTTCTTTATATTTTTTGTTTTCTCTTTTGGGGAAAAGTTTCATTAAGTAAGAACAAATGTTCCACAGCGATTTGTGGGCCGGTCCCGCACAAGATGCGCGTTTGTTAGTAGCTCGCCGCTGGGTAATTTGCTGTTCTGACGGAAGTGCAGATGGCAAATGAAAGATAACAGATTATATTCTACTTTTTTTCTTTGGTTAGTAAACGTTCAAACTCGAATGAGATTTGGTTTTTGGTGTACTTCGTGAGGGTTGGAATTTTCTTTTTTTTATCATTTACACAATTTTTCCTTTTTATTTATATGGGTTGTTCACTCACCTATATTTGCAGTAATATATACATCAATATTTTAATAAATTCATAATACCGTTAAAACAAAACATCCCTCTCTTCATAGCATACTTCAAGGCGCTGTGACCCGCATATTCAGCTGACGATTTTCTTGCAGTGAAAAAATGCAATAACATAAAAAGTGGGCGTTGCCGTAATAACTGTTCGATGTTGGTAAAATTTATGTGCCACACATATTAATGTGGCATGCCACAAGAAGCTTATTGGACTCATAAAAAACAATAAAAATTGTTCTGCGTCATGAAATTTAATGAAATACAAGGTGCTTTCAAATTTTTGGATATGTTCCATTTGCATTAGACAATTTAGTTGGTAGATAAGGTTTTGAATCTCGAAATCACATGACAGTGCAGTAAGTAGCGAGTTTAATTCAAATGCTGAAGATCGTCAGTTAAAATTGGGGCCACAATTAATATCACGTTGGCTATGATCCTAATCATTATCTCCTTAGAACTAGAATATCTAAACAATTTCGTAATAAAAAACAGCAAGAGCAAGGCACGTTTTCGCAGATAGCGCTTCCTCTGTCCCTTTTAGTGAAGCTTGGTGGTAAGGTACTTCGTAGGCGGAAGGGTAAGGCCTTGCAATCTAGCCCATTTCATATAACGAATAATTAACGAATTCATCGAGGTGTTAAGGCACCTAGACTCCGGAGAAGAGCTTCAGAAAATGATTCTTAGTCCTTCCTTTTTCACCTTGGTATATTTCCTATTAAATAAATTCAATGGAGTACACGATACGCACCTCCTGGATTGATATAATTTTCCCACAATACAAGGAGCTGATTATTTTTTTACTGTACTCTCGCACCTGTAACTGAACAGTGGGAGCATATTTCTCATATACTTACCGCTACAGAGACCATTCTACAGCCAGCACGGAAAAAGAACTTTTACGATGTGGAATGTTATTCCGCCTCGGAGAAGAAGGACGCCAGCCACATTGCCAGGTAGCAAACGGATGCAATTTGCGTTGTAAGTTAGCGACACCGTGCGGCGAAGAAGGAATAGAGACTTCTTCTTGGGATAAAAAGAAACGCTAGTGAAGAGCTTGGGATGCTGGCTGACAGGAATAATGTCCGAAAATTTTAACAAAAGATTTAGGGGATGGCGGAAATGTGGCCTAGAAGGTATCCATAACGATAGCCGAGTTTGGCAGCATATGAAATTTCAGGATCACACTGAGTCTCAGAGAACAGAAGGAGAATGACTTAGATGTCGGTGGTGTTTGCGTTTGGCGCCAGTTATAGCTTAGCATTTATTTCCTATTTAAATCTATATCTAACTCTACTCATTAATGCCGCTAGAATCTACCGCTTCGTTAGACAAAGCTGATCATAATCGGAGGGAAAATTTCGTTTAAAGAAAGCAAAGACATCTTTATCGCAGCGATCAGACAAATTAAAAAACAATTAAAACCAAATAACCCCTAGAGACACTTTCTTTTCTTGCCGTGCGTTCTCTTCAACGATTCTTGATTGATTTTCACAAATTTTCACAGAAAAAACCCTCGTAAATATTTATCAAATTAATCATTTAATTGCATATGAACACTAAGTCTCACAAATGACGCTTCCGAAGCATACAGACAAAGGCGCTGTTGCGGCAGCATGAGCTCGGTGGTCAGAGGTCACAGATCAGAGAGCAGAGAGGGAAATACAAAAATTTACACCAAAACTGTTTGCCTCAAAGTTATGTAAGTACTTCCGAGTGAATGTTAAATACATACGAAGTCAAAGGACAAAAACAAAGTACGGAAAAAGCAGCGCAGCGACATTGGACAAGCCACAGCAGCCGAGTTTTCCCAAGAAAATCAGTATGAATCTGGACGTTTTCTCAGGGTAATTGGCATGCGAATTAAACGATTATAATTTTCTTTAGAGCATATGCAAGCGATTATAAGAAAAACACATGCGTTATATACATAAATACATACTTATGTTGTAGGTATGTGTGTGTGTGTGCAACATGCAAACTGCCTGCGGTTTTAGTGCCTATATAGCCCCCTCTGTCAGTTGTGTATATGGCATTACGGCCGAGGGGCGAACATCTTGAGCAACAAAGCGTAATGCTCCGACTTTTGTTTGAGCAAATAGTAAATGAGGAAACAAATGAATGAATAAATGAAGAATGACGAATGAATGGGATTTTCTTAATGGAACTTCACAGTTTCAGTTTCAGTTTTGGACAAACTGTTTTGTTTATTTGTATGGCGAGGAATGTAATCTGTGGCAAACAATAATATGTCATTTTCATTTAATTGCATTTAATGTTTCCTTAAAATCGAGTTGATCATGCCACACTACCAACAAAGGGCTTATGTAAGCTCAGTCCTATAAAGAAAGAGAAGTTGCTGTTGTATTTGCATTGGTTTACTAATTTAAAACGGATAAATAGGCAAATGACCAGCCGCAAATGAAAATAATCGTAAATTCAGTAACTAATTGGGAAGGAAATAATCAGACTTTTGTTTGGATATTATTATTATATACGAATGTTTGGCATCCCTGCAGGAACACGAGACCACCAAAAAGGGAATTGCATATGAGTAAGCGGTGAACTGTTATAATTTGTGACAGGTTGTTATTATGAACTAGACTTAAATTGCTAGTGGATCTTTTAAACAGTCAGAAGATGCGAGATAGTTTAACCCAGAAATTACATATTTTTTATTTAATTTTCATAAAAATTATTATTCTTGAGCTCACTTATAGTCATTGATACTTGAAATATTAAAATGTTAATTTGTATGCCATGGCAAAATGTACATGGATTACCTTGATCAGCACACTCAGCTTGGTCAGAACTGGAGCTATCCCGAAAGTCAGCTAACAATTTAATGTAAGGACGTCGAACTTTTCAGATCAGATCTATAAGTAAGTGATAGGTCATTAACTAATGAACCCAAAGCAATTCACTGATCTAAGAGTAATACATAGAACTTTTCAAAAATAGGCATGGCACAGCCCACATATTAATAAAGTATTTATGAAGGTTTAATAAGTCATAAATCTGTTATCAAAATCAATTCAAGCTATTTTGTTAATATTTCGTTGAAGAGAGAGAATGAGCTAAGTAGGTGCACGACCACGCCCACCGCTCGTATCCTGTTAAAGCTAGTTTATTTTCATGCCTTTCCTTTGCTTTCATAGCGCGATAGTGTCAGCCAATACAATCACAAAGTCATCAGGCAACCAGGGGACTAAGCGCTTACCTTAAAGTATCCACATATTAACGGTACATATATTAAATCATAGTCCTTAAAATGTTTTCTTAATGGGGTCGTCATCAGAGATGATTCAAAAAATAAAGTCAGTGCACAATAACACAGCCAAAGACTTAGCGGCTGTTGACTGTGAGTAATGAGAAAAAATATAATTCATATAAGTTGGCAACCCTGTAAAACCTCAGGTAAGTAGGAGGGCTTGAAATGTATCACATTACCTATTTGCTAAAGTGCTTACAAATGGGCAAGTCATTACAGAAATAAAGCGGATAAGCCAGAAAATCAGTATAATCGGTTTGTGCGACAACCCTATCTAGAAATATTTTTTTAATACGGCGCAAAGTATCTTTCGTCTTAAACACATTTAGATTATCTGACAAAAAAAAAATAAGAAATTTGGCAACCCCACAACATATGTATGTAACTCAGCTGTTTCCCAGAGGGATGCTCATTATAGCAAGGCAGCCGCAAGGAGTATCGATCATCAACAAACTGCTGCTTATAGTGGTGGTTTATAGTATTTGCTTTGATTGTTGTTATTAATTTTTGGTTATTTGTAAACAATCAATATAAATAAAAGATTGTAAATTTCCTAAAATAAATGTGGTTAAAGTTTGTTAGGTCAGTCGGCGACAAGACAATAAGGACAATGCAGATGGTAATAATGATGATGAGCCTTTGTGATGTCTTTACGGCTCCTCATTACTATCAGCTTTACATGTTCTCATGTGAAACCGCAACCATGGCACATATTGACCTTTGTTGTGTTTTCTCAATGCAATTCGAGGAAAGAAGGGATTTTTCCGCATCAAATGTGGGATAATTCAATGTAAATCACGTTGTGTCAATGATAATAATGAACACTTAGAGGTTTATGGTAAAGGCAGGAAATTAACATAAATTAACTTCAAAACATGTAATTACGCTTGCATTGTTGTTGTATTGGTTGCAAGATTTGCTCTGAATTCGATTTGCCTCTAAAGCTGAAGTGACTATAATTATTGTTAACGAAGCTGAAGTCCAAGTGAGGGAACGAATTTTATTGATTTCCCTCTTTTCAAGGTTAAGCTGTGGTTAATCCTATTGGTTTGGTAAATATATAACAAATAGAAAGTAAATAAATAGCTTTTGTAAATTGAAAGTTTTTAGCGGCCATAAGTATATATATTATAGCTTTTATTTTTTCGTAAGCCATCTGTTACTAAATTAGGTAAGGAACGAATTACGAACTTTTAGTGGGTACTATACAGGTCACAATATCCTTTGTTTTGACCTGAGCAAGATAAATCTATAAGGTTTTTCAACTGGACCAGGAAGCGTCAGTTCACGTTATCTGCAAATGCAGTGCTATAACAAGAACTAGTAATAATAATAATAATGTATCCGGCTAGCTTTTCAAAGACTACACACAGGAAGAACTCACACATATGGGAGATCTGACTGTGGACACATCATAATTAAAACCCAAATCTCTACTGTGTTTTTTTAGTGATTTCAAATCCAAAGACTGGAACAAAAGCGGGCAGCAGAGTGCTCTACTATTGACCTATCGTACTCTGTGAGGGTAAGTAATTTCACCAATTTCCTAGTCGAATTGTTGATTGCAAAATTATCAAAACCCATGAGCCTTAAGGCAGCCAAGTAGTTTAACAATAACAAGTAAGGAAGTCAAAGTTCGGGTGGAACCGAACATTATATAGCTAATAGTGATCTATTATGGCATACCAATTTACGCAGGTCTATTTAAAATAAAACACTTCTATTATGAGTTTTGAGGGGTAAATTAATTTAAGTAAAATATAAATGTATGCCGCGATACACGACAGGTATATCATCATAAACCTAGATTTTTGCATGCCGTTTGTGATGTGCCGTTTTGATTTTTTTCTACAGATTTTTGCCGGCTTCGAACGTCATCTACAAAGGAGATGAATTTTTGATGAAAAGCCTTCCATAGCAGAAAAACACTCGGAAAGTTTGCCGAACCACTGCCGAGGGGCGACCCCGTTTTGAACAACTTTTTCAAACCACTTTTGATGTTACCTGCCCCAGGACTCCATTGGAGATTCGGTGTGGTAGGCCAGCAAAGCTATTTTACGCAAAGTTATTGCCTATTAAATATATCTATGATCCTTTTCAAAATCTTTCGTATAAAAGTAGGCGTGGGCCTCAACCGATTTCGCCCTCTTTTCGCAACATTCCTTTTATTAATATAAATATGTGTGCTGAATTTCGTTTCGATATCTTAAACTATTTTTGGTTTATGATTGTTATTATTTCTAAATTTGACTTAATCAAAAGTGGGCGGTACCATGACCATTTTCAAAGTTTCTTAAAAAATTTATTTTCCGCCTTAACCTTAATGTACACACCAAATTTTGTCCTTATAAGTGTACTGAATAATCACTTCTTTTGTGTTTTCGAAAATATTCTATGTACAAAAAGTGGGTGTGGATATCATCCGATTTCACCCATATTAAATAGCGCTCGGAGATGAGTGCCACCAAATTTCATTAGAGTATACCAAATTTCATTAAAGTATCGCAAAATTTACTGAAGTTATCGTGTTCACAGACGGACGGACGGACGGACGGACATGGCTTAATCAATTTCTCTTTTCGTTCTGAACATTTTGATACACATAAGTCAATATCTATCTCGATCTGTTTATGCCGCTACATACTGCCGTTAGGCGACTAAAGTTAATATACCTTACGCTATACGTTTAAATCCCACTAAGCCGCTTAAAAGCACTGAATCGTTTTTCAGGCAGGACAACTTTCGACAACATGCCTTTCTTAGATTACGGTAATAAAATAGGCACATCTTAGTATAGGAAATAGCAGAAAATGATTGTCAATCATCAGTATAATTTATTTATTCGCTCTTGGCTGCAGAGGCGATTTTGGCCGTTGGCTATTAAAAACGGCAGTCATTCAAGGCATTCTCCAATTGTTTTTACATCTCAGTCGGGGTTTCCTTCTTTCGCTGTTGTCGAAAACGAGTGTCTTTGGCGAAACCTTCTTAGCGGGAAGGAGTATTCATCTTCGGTAGAATTTTTGTTTCGCATACCCGAAGGGTGATCTCATCTCAGGCCACCCATGCTCGTATTATCAGGGGAGTCGCCTTGTATAAAGCCTTGTTTAGTTTCGAATGGCTGGAAGATGTCCTTAGCAATCCGCTTGGTACAAGTCTAGTTGCTTTCACACTAGTTGGTGTAGTTTGTGATTTGACTGCTGTGTTGTAGTTGTTGCAATAGTATGCGTAAATTTGCGATTGATTTCCATTTGATAAGGGCGATAAGGGCGCGTGATTCTTTTGTTTCTTATTGGAGCACCGGCTTTATTACCAATACAACAATAATATAAACAACAACAACCGACAAAACGATACAGTTATATGAAAAAAGCGCTTCGTAGTAATAACAACAACAACAACGAAATGCCATAATTTACATCGATACATTTGTACGTGAGCATGTTCGTGTGTTTATCCTCATTATACCAACAATTTGCTTAATTTGAAACAAAGGAAGGGATGCAACAATACCATGCCACACACTGTTGGAAAATCCAACCCTGCCACATACAGCAGCCCCACAGATGGCTGGTTTGGGTGGCGAAATTTGGCGCCTGCGCATTGAAGTTCGTACTTTTTCGTGACGAGTTGTCTACTGCCCTACGATTTGTATGTTTGTATGTATGCCACAACCTTTTCTTGTTTCTTTTGTTTTAGCGCCTTTCTGGCATACTTGTTGTGGCATTTCGTGGCATCCACGCTCCATTTTGTTCCACAAGTTTGGAGTTTCGCGCGTCTCGCACGCAGACAAGTGAATGTTGCCCTTAAATTCAATTCATCCCCCGCAGCCCAACAAGAGCCACAGCTAAAGGCATTGTGTATGCGGCAATAGAATGTAAAAAAAAAAAATGTCTATGCCACTTGCCACATTTTGTTGGCGTGCAACATTTTACTAGCGGCTATTTACGTGCAACAGTGGCAAAGTGTGGTGTGAGCTGAAATTTATAATAAATGCGAGCAAATGCATATATTATACCACACTCGATCCCTGCCAAAAAAAAAAGTTATTAACTTTTACTTGCTATTGTTGCATGCCTCATTTCACATACAATTTCACTTGCTAATCGTTAGCTAGCTGCATGTGTGGCACAACAGTCGAACCCAACTACCGAAGAGTTCAATAAATAATCTGTAAGGTATTGAATCGAACACGTGCTAGTTGCACCACACCCAGTACCATAAGCAAGCCGCCCACTTGTCACCTACGTGCCACATGCAACATGCCTCAAGCTAACACAAAAGAGAACTACAACAATCATTTCGTTTTTTAGAAGAAAATAACAAAAAACCATTTTCAATATTATTGAACAGAGTTGGAATGTGTTTGAAGGCTTAGACAGCTTTGTTGTGTATTCGGGATTTCGTGCGTTCTTACTTACAGTAAGTGGGAGCATATTTCCGGAATACATATATATATAGAGAAACAGAGAGAGAGAGAGCGAGAGTGGTTAACTTACCTACGTCATTTCTCCACTGAAGAAAGCGAGACCAACCTATACCCCAGCGGGTTAGTAGCCTTAGAATAAACCCGAGGTAAGGTATGCCTGTAGTAAGAGCGACTAAAATCCATAACCCGAAGGTTCGACGATATCAAACACATTGCTCCCTCTGCAGCTTCCCTAAACCTCCATGGTGTGTGTTTTTTCTGCGTTTACAACAACAAAGTTATAACGGACAAGTCGCAACTGAGAGATCTCCTGTTGCTCATCTGTAAAGAGTGTGAAGAGTGCACATGAGGTTAGAGAGTATTCACTATGAGTCGAAGTTTAAAATACTGGTGTTAAGGGAGTACCAAAAGTTTAGACAAACGTGTCATTAAGTTAGAAATAGCCAAGAATTTTTCAAGAGAAATCCTTTCTACACTTTGGATTCAACCTTTTTTCTCAGCTATTTCGTTCGACGAGAGTGTACGATAACCACAAAAAACCCACGTTATTGATCAACCATCAGTGCAAATAAGAAGCCACTCTAAATCAAAACTGAAGGACGGCAAAACCGATATTCATTTACCTTTGAGTGATCTTACAGGACATTGGCTGTTGGTTAGACATTTTTTGAAACCTTTATATACTGCAAGTACCTGACAGATATGCTCTGATGCCATTTTTTCTGCGTAAAAAGCGAGCCCTTTGGCTGAAAGAATTTCTGTTGTGGAAAAGCGATGAGCGGTCTCTTTAAGAAGAAATCTTGTCCTTAACTTGTTCAATTACCAGTTCCAAATCGGGCTACAATCCGTGTCTTTATAACTCCATATTCGTTGCATATCTTGATTTCCCATTGGCCTCTTCTCCTATTGCTCATCAGCACCTTAAAGTATGCTACATTTTATGCATCGGCTGCCGGAACTCCATCTTTAGTATAATGCGCTTTTTCGGGACTCGCATATCTAGAATCCCATACCCAAACGCAGCCTTATAAAAAATAAACAGTTCTAAACGCCTGTAAGTAGTCTTTGTGGTTTGGTTAGAGGGTGTAGTAGTCAGCCCATGCATGATTTATTTTTTTATGTTGCTGGTTGCATCATCATCGTCGTGATCAGAAATTAATTCCACATCATAAAAATGTCAGTTGCCGTGACGCTTTTGCTTTATTCCTCATCTTTTTGTATGTCTAAACACACACATAGCTTAATATTAATTTATTTTTTCTTTTATTGTTGTTGCTATATTTGCATTACATCCATTGAAATTGTCATTTTTCACATGTCCGACATCCGGTTGTGATTTTTGCTGGAAGATTGAATCACAGCGTGACCACCGATCAGCCATTTAAAATGAAATGGCCATTGCACACACACACACGCTTCAAGTACACACACATACAGAAAGATTTTATGAATATGGATTTTTTAGCAGGACTTCGAGGTGGACGTGTGGGACATACGCAAATACATAGTGGTACACGTGTCCTTAGATTGAGGGCGTAGCTCATGAATAAGTTGTGCAATATGTGTCAGTTAATTTTTTAAAAGTGCGAATTTGTTGGTTTTCGTGGTTGTCGAGTAATAATAGAGCTGATACAAGTAGACAGAAGGTGATTGATTTTGATTTTTTACTTTTACAAACCCTTACTTTAAATGTGCAAACTGAAGCAAAAGTCTTATTACTAAGACTGGATATCCTACTTGAAAATAAAATACATTACTTTGAGCCCTGCCAAATTGTCCTATAAGATGCATACTGACAAGGCACCTAACCAGCGGCCTCAACTAAAGTAAATTGGCCAGCTAACTTTATGGCTGGTATGCAAAAGGGTACGCTGAGTAGTGAAATTCCATTCAGGGCTCTCTGTATGAATCTTCGGCTCAACCGAGGCTTTTTGGGATTTAGTATTAAGGGCATTGCTAGGAAGAACTCTCGTTAGGATGAGTTGCTACGCAGGAAGCTCATGACTCAACCGAATCCTAGTACCTGCTCGATCACACCCTAGCGTGGAATGATTACGTAATTAAACTATTGACTAAACAGGGTCCGTGGAGTTTATAAAAAATATTTCTGATTTTTAGCCCAGAGTTTAAGTGGCACTTCTTCTTCATATGTACACATATGTATAAGTAGATATGAAGCAAATATAAGAATCTATATATCTCCAGAACAATAATAATGCAACTAAAATCAAGTATTTTAAGATTTCAAAAACTACAAACTGACTATTGTATGTATCCGAAGACCGTCCAACAGCTGAGTGCTCCATATCATTTTAAGTTTGTAATTTACGCACGTTTACTATATACTCAAAAAATTAAATTTAAAGAACACCAAGTATATTATTTATAGAAACACTTACTTTGTGTACATAAAGATATATATATAGTTATTTATGTAATCATAAAATCACAAAATCAAATAAAAAATACGCAGTGAAGTCCAACCGAAGACAAAAGAGCGCTTCTGCGCGTTATTGACCAACAAAAGTACTCAATGTATTGGACAATCTTAGTGATGCCACATTGCTAATTATCTTGCCAGACTAATACCTAACATACCCAACGTATATATGCTCAGCGTGTTTTCCATCTTTTCAAGACCTTCTATCTTTTCAAGACCTCGAAAAACCAATACAGCAGACAAGATGGCTAACAGGAGACTAAGAGAATAAACATACCTAATACAAATCAGCGGAGCTAACAGAAACAGCCTTGTCCAGCCCAGTCCTATTCCTGTTAGTAAATATTCTGAGAGTGTAAATAAGAATGAGGTTCGTTCAGTTTCTGATCTACCGGCGACATGGCATAATCAATTACGAAGAGTATTTTATTTTGCTTTATTTTATTTCACCATTTTTTCCTAAGCTGTTCCTATTCATTACTCTCATTTCCTTTTGGTTAATCTCCTTTAATTTATTTTCCTATATTTTTCCCCTTTTCTTACCCTTTATTTTCTCTTGCATTTAATAAACCATTTTTCGCTTTTATTTATTTTATTTTATTTTATTTTACCTAATTTTATTTTATTTTAGTTTTTTATTTTTTTTTATCTTATTTTTTTATTTGATATTTTTTCATTTTTTCTTATTTTATTTTAATTTAATTTATTTTATCTTATTTTATTTTATTTTATTTGTTTTATTTTATTTTATTTTATTTGTTTTATTTTATTTTATATTACTTGAGTTTAAATTATTTTGCTTAATTTATTAAATTTTTTTTTTTATAATATTTTATTTTATTCTTATTCTAAAATAAGATTTTTATGTTTTTTCAAGAATTACAGAAGCATACCAGTAAATTGAAAAAATTTTTGAGTTTGTTGAATTTTATATTCCACACCTTACTATCCCAAATCTTCCACAGCTTCCCTGCTCATCGTTTTCCTATAATTCATTTTCGATCATACTCCTGTCGAAATGTGCCACGTCATATGCATCATACTAACGTGACTTAACGTAAATGCCATTTTTCAGTGCGAATGACATTGATGTCAATTCAAACTTCTTCCGACACAATTTTAATATATCAACAAAAATCATTGTCATCATTGACATGACAAAACTTATGAAACATCTACAAGGAGGCCTTTCCCACAGCATATATCCACGCAACCTAAGTAGAATGTGATTACTAGAATTTTCAGCAGCAGCTGCTAGAAGAGGTTAATGGAAGGCAGTAACGGCCTCGGCTAACAGCCAACAGCGATTCAGGCAATCGGTATGGGCCAAAAGATGGGTGGGTGAAGATTTTGTAGTCAACTCTTTATCATTTTGTTGGCGTACTATATATGTAATTATGTATGTATGTAAATATGTTAAGTCGCCAAAATATGAATTACATATATAATATTTGCGGGTGCGTACGAGATACACATCTATATATATGTGTTTGGTGTTATTAGGGAGGAGTTTGCGGGATGATTTCGTAGAATTGCAGAGGCACACAGACATATACATATACATCGATGTCTACAACAGTCTCTCAGGGTCAATATCGAACAAACAATTTGAAATATTTACCAAAAAACATTTTTGGACATAGCAGGTTCCATTTTTTTAATCAAAATTATTAAAGTTTAAACAATTCTTTTAAATAAGTAAAAATCTCAAAAAAATAAAAAAAAATAAATAATTGAAAAAGTTCTTAATATTTTCTAAAAAGCTTCCAGAAAAATGTGAAAATACTTTACTTAAAAAAAATTCGAATTATTTAATAAAATTGTACGAAATTTTTTAAAAATTACGTTCGTTTGTTTGTAGTTGTCCTATCTAGGAGATTATCAAGAAAATTATAGTAACATTTCAAAAGCTATTTTTTTTCCAAGCATTTTGAAATCAAAAATTAACAAAAGTTAAAAAAAATGTTGCAGAAAAAATGTAGAAAATATTTTTTTACAACTAATTAAACAAATCCAACATTTTTCACATTTCAATAACAAAAATATAAATTTTTAATATTTCAAGGAGCAAAAGTGAAATATTTTCTGTATGGAAATACAAAAGAAAATATAAAAAAATTGTTTTTAAAAATCTTCTTAACATTAACCTCAGAAAAATCCTTGCAAATTTAGCAATTAAGTAGTTAGCGCATCAGACCTTGGAAATTTTTAGAAATTGTTCATAAATTGGGTTAGGTTTTTGTTTTAAAGCATCGTTAGCGAGGTCACGGATTATTCCTAGAAAATATTACTTGTGTTATAATTTTGAATATTTCAAATATATTTTGATAAGGACAAATTTTTTAAATTGAGAAATGTTTTTGTTTAATTCTGAATTTTGTTTTTGAAATTTTTTTAAATAAATGTAGCATTTTTTTCTGAACTTTTGGTAATTTTTGATTTCAAAATGCTTGGAAAAAAGAGTAAATTTTGAAATGTTACTATAATTTTCTTGATAATATCCTAGATAGTACAACTACAAACAAACAAACGTAATTTTTAAAAAATTTCGGATAAATTTAATAAATATTTCGAATTTTTTTAAGTAAAGTATTTCCACACTTTTCTAGAAGCTTTTTAGAAAATATTAAGAAGTTTTTAATTATTTTTTATTTGTTTATTTTTTTGAAATTTTTACTTATTTGATAGAATTGTTTAAAATTTAATAATTTTGATTCAAAAAATGGAACCTGCTATGTCCAAAAATATTTTTTTTTTGTTGACATTTTTTAGTAAATGGTGTGGTAGCTGTTTTTGTTAATTAATTTAAAGGTTAAAGACGATATCACCAAAGTATTTAGACAACTTTATAATATTTTATTTTTAAACTTGAAAACATTATTTATTATATTTATTTTCGCTTGTCCTAACTCTTCCTCTTTCTTTCCCTCTCACTATGCATCAACCTGCATCAACCTCCCTATCTAACTATCTCAATCAGTCACATTTGGCTTGAGAGTGACTGTAGGTATCATCAGCGGAGCCATCAATTGCAGTGACAATGCCAACGTTAACAACCATGATGAGTATGGTGATGATAGCAGCAAAGGCAGCAACAACAACGGCAATAACAACTAGTTCCCTTAATAACATAAACAGCAACAACAATAACAAGAACAACAGCAAAAGCGGCAACGACAATCACCTCTGTGCGTATATTTTGCTGATTTCACTGTGACTTCTTCCGGCTGTTAGCACAAAAAGGGGTTGTTGCATGTGGCATGTGGCAACAACAGCAACTCCTACAAAAATAAGTAAAAGCACACACACGCACATTAAACGCTATCTTTGCTTAGTTTTGCTTTGGTGGGTTTTTTTTGTTTGGGCCCAGCGATCCCTTGGGAGCAACTAAGAGTGATGAGGTGCTTATGGCTGGTGCTGATGTGGCAGGAATTCACCAATGACAAGTGTGAACTGAGCTACATACTCGTATACCCAAGATGCGGCGGTTAATGATTTTGTAAACTTTAGAGATTTGTCCGTGCCACTATGACTTTAAATATATTCCTCCATAAACGTTAATTGTGTAGGAGGGCAGTGTACGTGTGTGTGTGTGGGTGTGGGCCGCATGAGTTACTGCGCCAAGTGAAAACGAAAGTTCTCTAAGCTACATATTTTGACAGTCACTTGCGCTTATGCAAATTCAAATGGGAATTCTTTAAATTGACGACAGTTGTGACATAGTTAAGAAAACATTTGGTTAAATTTTATTTATTTAATAATCTCTGATAGCGCAATTTGGTGTTAATGTGATTTAGTTTTAAGGGTTTGCTATATTCGCCTTCAAAGAGGAAAAGAGTTTTGAAGAGATTTTATTGGCTTTGATGTCATTCGGGGCCTAAAAGTAGCCTTTTGAAAAGAAAAAAATTTAGTTCTTACGAGGGCAGTTTGAAAGTTCTTAAATTTTTTTAATAGAAATAAATTTTGTGGCGAAAAGGCATTTCATTTTTCAACTCATATCCTTTTAGCTCGATAAATGCCAACACTTTTATATTCCTTCCAAATATTGGTATTTTTGAACCTCTTGCAATACGCATTTTTTCCAGTGAAGACCTCTTCCTTTAACCCGAAACTCCAACCGCATAGCTAGTTCTTTAGGTCGATATTGAATTATTCCAAAAGTTTTGAATAAGATTCCTCGGTAATTGTTTTACCCTCTCAAGGTATTCGATTTGGATGACTCTTCGTGCATTCCAAAAAACTTGTTGGCTGAAACATCCTCTTTGGACTTCTTTGGTGCTCGTTCCCCCGGAGAAACCTTCTGTCTTGATTGTTGTCTACGGTAAAAAACCGACACAGAAATTGGTTGCCATTGCGGCATTATGAGGAGAGTTTCCGCAGTGTTTATGCCTTTCCTTGGTTTCTCTGATAGTAAATGATTCAGCTTTCTCAAACTCTTACAGTAGTGTTCTAAGAGATGGTAGCCGATCAAAAACGTCCGGGACTTATCACAGAACTTTTGTAATTTTGAATTAGTGAAGTACACTACCAACATACTGGAATGGCAAAAGTTGCCCTGAGCTATGCTTAGGGCAGGTCCTAAAGATCTTTGAGCTAACCACTGATACTTTGGCTTGGATTGCTTCATTGGACCGGAGTTGACAAAGAAATTTACCGAGTTTTTGTGGATGAGTTCACAGTTTTAAATTTTGATGGAACGGCAAAGTTATATAATGGCGGATCTTATCTTACTATTTATGGAGATTTGCAGCTGAAATGGCCGATTGCTGTCAATACCGGCAGCTATGTACCTTTATTTTTAGCCCAATATTTAGTGCAATCGACGTGGATATTTCAATAACTCGTAGTTTTGGTCTGCAGAGTGATGAAGTAAGAATTTTTGGTAGAACGAGCTAGCTTCGAGTTCGACATAACTTGGCCGCCAAGCGCAATACTTTTTCCGTGTTTGACAAGGATTTTATGGTTGATAATTCCTTGCCTTCATCAGCAGGAAGATTGCTGGTCCAATGGACTGAAATACCTGAGTTTTGGAACTTCAGGGTCGAAATGATATATTTCACAAAGTTCTCTCGCCAGGACCTCAAGGTTTGGAATTAAAGTGAGACAAAATCCCGGTATTATTCCAGCCCGTATGAATCGAACCGATGGGAATAGATAACCTAACAGAACTCTCCTCCCCTTTTCGTACCTCGGACCAAATGGGAAACCTCACTGAGTTTACGGATGCGGTTCCATTCAGCTTTGTTAAAGTGGACACAGGTTCGTTATTTCGAGGTTGTGAAGCTGGCTGGGCGACAGAGTGAAAGGAGTATGGATAGGCGATCCTAAGCAGGACGGCGGCGTCTGTGTTCATTGTGTTGAATGTCGTATGTTACTCCGATATTAGCTTCACTAACCTCTGTCTCCTTCAATTGTATGGCGCGCTGCATTGAAACCTTCGAGAATTTCCCTACTTTCGGGATACATTGTGAAGACGTTACCCTTTTTAGACGTTCTCAAAGCCACATATACTGCCACGTTTGACCCTCAAATAAATTTTTGTCTGTTGGGTTGCTTAGGAATCAATTATCATGAGCTTACTCATGGAGTGTTCAAAAGAAACGAGCCCAGGAAGAGTTATGGTCCTTTCCTTCATATCAACGACGAATATAAAAAGTAAATTTCTTGTCGTTGTTGTAATAGTACTTTGTCGTGATTAGTCAAAACGTCCTTTCATGAATGCGACTTAAGCCGGGGCATACTCACATAACAGTCCTTTGTCGAGAAAACCCTAAGCCAATGCTCGTTTAATATGTTCATCTGGCTCAGAATCTGGGCACCAGACATCTTTCCACATATTTATTCACCATTGAATACTTTACTACAATTTTAGCCGAAGCTGTTGAAATGAATCCAACTGAAGCCATCGGTGCGAAAATAGGTCACAGCTATAGTCCAACGTTGCTTGGATGAACTCTAAGAGACAGTGGGACCATCTCGCTCAGAATTCATATCTGCCCATCATACTAAGCTCAACGAATTATACGCTTAGCGTATTGCAACCTTATAACAGCGCAAACTTCGCATAACTGCATATGCAGTATATAACAACAACAATGTTGCACTTTCAACATGCTATTATCATGTCCGACACCTGCTGGCATTTGCTTAACCCAACTGCCATTGTCACTGCTTTTGGTGCTGTTCTTAAGCCTTTCAACCAAAAGCCAAATAGAGTAAGTTGCAACAAAAGTTCAGCTGCCACATAAACATCAGCTTACATAACGGATGTAAATAAATGTTGCAACAGCATTTTTCACACCGCATACTACAATACTAGAGAAGAAGAAGAAGCCTTAGCAATACCACAACACGTTCTAAATGGTGACGAAACCTTAGAAGAATGTGACGCGCCAATGTGGCATGTTGAGAGATTTTCCACTTAGCCGCATAAGATTTGTTGCACAGCGGCAGGGAGGCGCACGTGTGGCATAACATTTGTTACATATGCCTTTCAAGTATTTGTACAACAAAATTTGCCACACATCTAACGAATATTTGAAAGTTATTGGATGTAAGCGGCGTGTGTTGCGAGCACATACGATTTGGTGTCTTGTAAGCAGTGAAATTTGTGGCATGCTACTGTTTGTTGCCAACTTTTCAGCCACGGGCAGCTGGCACATTAAGAGTAAATCAAACAACAACAAAGAAGCTACTAACCGCATGTGGCGTGCCTCTTAATCCGCTAGGTGTTTATGTGTCTGCCAACTTTACTATTATTATTGTTGTTGTTGTGCTCACTGTTGCTTTTTTGCGCTTCTTTAAAGTGCGTCGTCGAAAGTTTGTCTGCGCCAAGTGAAAAGTTCAAACGAGGCGCGGAAGCAGGAAAACGCGATTTGTCAGACGACACGAAAGTCAATATGCATGCCGCAAGCTTTTAGATTACAAACATATGTAGACCTACTCACACACACACTCAAACAAAAAATCATACGCATATACTCGTATTACCCCGTAAGCACAACGGATTCGCAGCGTACTCAAAACGAATTCCGCCTTTTCTAATAATATCGTTGCTTCTCGATGTTAGATCTCTGAATCCATGGTCGCAGGATAGTCACTTATTATTGAGATTCAGGTACTTTTGATTTTTCTAATATTTGGCATTGTGCCGTTTTGTCTCATTATCGAAATCAGCGACCCCAAAAGCTACCGAAATAAAATTTACAGCGATCCGAATATGGTTTTAAGCAGGGTTTTAGGGTTTTTTCTTAGCCATTTAGAAATTATTATATATTTATGCACTTGCAGCCTCGGCAGAGCTTGTGCTGCCCAAAAATTTATATTGAACAATTTCACTATTTAAGCTCCCAAGGAAGCGAGATATCTTCTCTTCTTGCACTTCATTTCCATCTCTCTTTTTATTTTTCTTTCTCTCTGAAATCCGCTCACTTTTTCCTATTTCTTCTGACCCCTCTGCCTATTTCCTTTCTCCTCCTTTTTCTCTTCTTCTCCATTTCCTTTCCGATCTTCCTCCTAACCTCTCCCTAAACTTATATAATAACTATATACAGCCTTTGCTGTGCCCAGTGACCACATGAACCTACTTTGGACACTTCATAAAGACCGGTGATGAACTTTGGACAACTATGAAGTACAAACAAATAAAAAAAGCTGGGGACGAAGCCCCCGCCCACTTTTCTAAAGATATATTAATCTTGAATAATATGTTCAAATATCATTAATTTAACCAAATAAATTCAGAACTATGACACTTGGAATTTTATATAGCCTGAAGGCATGGCACCGCCTACATTTTTAGTATTATATAGAGCTTATGCTGTACCCAATGAACCCAATTACCTACTTTGGTCGGTTGAGAACTTTGGACGCGATCAATCAATATTGTCTAACTTGCCTTGAAACGAACGCGAGTTCAAAACTTACATATGAGAGAACTAAGCTCCGAGTCAGCCGTCAATTCTACACGAAATCGTCCTCGATTTTGTGTTTATTGGGTGTAAACAAAATTTTTGTTTATTCTGCTTTTTTGGCTTTTTTTAATCTGTAGGCGGGCGCTGCCGACTTTGTGGCAACATTGTAGAAGTAAAAAAAAAACATTTTAAAGTGCGACAAGAAAATTGATATTTGTTTGACAAATGTGGCAACATTAAATTACAAAACTTCAAGGGTTAGCTGAGCTGTGGCTTTGATGCTTGTTTGTACCCAATATGTGGGTGTATGTGTGTGACAGTAAATATGATATTTTGTTGACATTTTTTTCATTAAAAAATTCTGAAATATTACAAAGTCAATATGGCGTGTGATAGTGAACAGATGCTAGATGCCCCTGTGCCCGCAAGTCAAGCCAAATCGTGGAGTTTGTGTAGACGTTTTGTCTGATTCTTTTAAACTAAGCCCAAGCTTAATATCTGTATTAAAAATATGAACGAGGCGGTATGGGTGTCACACCATGATTCTTGAGATTATGTCAGTCTTCTTAAAATACTTTTCATTCGTTAATTGGAGTCAAAGTGGACTCGTCACACCAGTTAGACCCGGCAGACGTTGTCAATTTGCTCTTTAGTATTCGATTTCTTCCTCCCCTTTTCTTATATCCCAACGCCTTGCTCCCATCAGCACTTCTCTCAGAGCTGTTGAATCAAAAGGTTTTATAAGTTTACAGCCGTTCTTTATCTTAATTGTGACGGGTTATATCTTGGAGAGTGGTAGAATGGTCAGATTATATAGATTCTCTGATACTTTCCATCAGCCTACTTAGTAACGATACCTTCTTACACGCCTTTTCTGCCGCAGGCTGAATTTGTGCCCAGCATGTTTGTTGGAAGTCTAATCTTTTTCCTAAATATTGACTACATCCTTTGATGTTATAGTTCCGGAGAGGGCTTCGAAATCAACTTCAAGCGGTATGTCCTTTTTTTGCTGGGAGTATTAGCTCAGTTTTTATTGCCGCCAGTTGGAGGCCCCAATTCAATCTTTTGTGCGTATCATAAACTGGTTGAGCTCCCTGCGTGGTTCTTTTGGTTTTCGGATGGTAATTATTGTGGCAATGTCGTCTGCGTATCCGACTGAGCGGGTATCATAGGAAATTTCTAGGGTAAATATTTCATTATAGTTGACGTTCCATAGGTCAGGGCTAAGAACTAAACCTTGTGGTGCTCCGTATGTGGTATTGATACTACGGAAGCCGTCCGAAGTCGTATACATACGTCTGCGGTCTCTTAAATACTTTCCGATTACTGGCTGTAGTTAACATGAGAGAAGCATAGCTCGCCTATATTTATTGTTACCCTGCTGTGCTGCCTCCACATTACTAAGGACGTGCTCAATTGCGCCTAAAACGTTTTTTCCAGGCCTGAGAACGTGTTGGCTGGGCAATGGCCCCCCTGTTCGTTCTATAACGCCCGCGGAGAAGAAGTCAGATTTCCCGGTGGAGTTAATGTCATCTTTATCGTATGTGTGATTATGGACTTGGGTTAATCAACTTCCCTTGGTATTGGCCAACATCTTTTTATTAGTTTCCTTTGGAAAGTGGATTTTTTTAACGGTGTTTTTTGTGTGTTTTGAGAGGAATAAGGTTCTACTACACCTTTATATAGGAGAGAGTCCCCCAGCAAGCACCTAAGCCAGTTATCTCATAGTGATCTCGTCAGGGTTTTGTCTTCTCACTTTTTCTTACCACAAAATGGATGTTTAATAATTACCCGGAAGATCTCTCTTTCTTTCCCCGCTAAATGGCTACCACAGAAGCTTATGTTATGTCGTCATCATGCTGAATTTCAACTTTAAAATGTTTTTTTTTTACTTTTCAGCTCACAACGAACTTTGAACCCCTTCCTCATCGGCGAGCTCTTTTCCTTGAGTTTTTTACATGCACTGCTTTTGTTTTATCTTAACATTTTACTCGTTTCTTTGTTGCCGCCGCTGATTTGCAAAGTGTTGCAATTCCCTCACGCTCAACGCGTCAGCTCTTATCGTTCGCGCTTGAACTCAGCCCTCTGCCTTTCCTAAAAACAAGAAATTAAAATATTTTATTACATTTTTCAAATGTTTCAAAGTAACATTTTGCTTTATACCTTCGCACTCGGACGACTTGGGTTCCTCCACTTTGACGCCTTATTTCCATTTCCTCTTTCAGCTTCGACGCCATCACTAACGCCACGGCATATGCGTCCAGGCGTGCAAACCTCAAGTGTCCTTCAAAAATTGTGCAGCATTCACGCTCACTGCTTGCGCACACTTTTTCCGAGACAACCAACTGCGCCTAAATTGCAACTCGCTCGCCTAACGCCTCCTAACCCGCTCCCAGGGCATTTGAGCTCTTGGGCTTTAATTTGCAGCACTTGCACCGAAATCAAAATAACAGAAAGCTCAAAAATTCATCTCAACTTTCAGTACTCGCAGAAGAGTTTTTCATGGGCACTTGAATGTTTGGTTATGAAGCGAGAATATTTTAATTGCGTGCCTCATGCCATTCGCGCGCTCTAACAAACCCAGGAGTTAGTCTAGAGCTCGAGCGAAGAAGTAGCGACCACCTACAGGGTTAAAGTATGTGTCGCCGGTCGAGTCACTTGTCGAGTTGACGTAAGCCAGCGAACGCAAGTCACTTAAGTGTCCAGTGTGGCGTGGCGTGAAAAGTGGATCCTTGTAGTGTGAATTTAGGCGCGGTGTGGGGTGAGTTGTTTCTTTACTTTTTTTTATCATTTGCAGAAAGTTTCTTGTAAGGCAGCGAGTCATTGAGTCCCAATTAGATTACGGACGAACGCGTCGTTTGAATGGCTTTGAAAAATAAAAAGGAATAAATAAAAAAAAAAAAATTTCAAAATTTTTCTAGTTTCCAGCATACAAACGGGTGATGGGCGTATCCGATTGTTTAAAAACCCGGTTTTTTAAAGTTCGCTTCTTGAGGAGAAAGCCATTTTACATACCCTAGTGCTGAAAGTTAGGTGAAATCCAAATCTAAGAAAGTTCGCGCTGTAGAGGTCTATTTTACCCCCATTTCTTCAAAGAATCTCTTCTAAGACGATCAAGATGGGAAAAGCGAGTCCTATTTGCAACTGTAGGGAATGTATGGCAAGCCCAAATTCTTCAGACTTTTTCTTGAAGAATAAGCAGTTGTTTTTGTAACTACCCGAATATTTAATAACCCGATATTTTTCTCAGTAGACCTCGGAGGGTTTCAATACAGATTTATAGCCCTGGCTAAAACGATGTTCTCGTCTAAATAGCCGACTGTATATCGCATAGAAAGCACACGGATGAAAAGCTCATACGAGTCATTCATCAAGAGATCGGCGAGGAACTGTTTAGACCTTGGCAAAAACTCTGGGAAACTGAACACCGCGGCAAATGGACAGTAAAGCTGATAACATTATACAGGGTGGCTAATGAAAGCCGCTACCAAAAAAAAATTAAATAACTTTTTTTCTATTTAATGAATCTGGTAAATTTTTTTTTATTTCGCCGCTATCACGCACTGGAGTCCGTAGTTTCGGTTCAAAGAGAGTATAGGCGCACGTTTGGCGGCAATCCTCCGAGCAGATGGACCATAATAAGACTTGTAAACAATTTTGCCGAGCATGGGACAGTCAACAGAAGACCTTACCATCGAAACCCTTCAGTTCGAACGGAGGAAACAATCGCTGCTGTAGCTGCTGCCATACAAAACAATCCACGTGTTTCGACAAGAAGCTTATCTGCTCAAATGGGTGTAAGCAGACAGTCATTACAGTCAATTATGCACAAAGATTTGGACTTATTCCCATATAAAATTCAAATGGCCAACAAACTGAACGCTGCAGACTTGCCGATTCGCTTGGAATTTTGCCAGAAGATGCTTCAAATGGTGGATGAGGATGGAAACATGTTGAACTGTCTTTTCATGTCTGACGAGGCCCATTTCGATTTAAACGGCAACATAAACAAACAAAATTGTCGAATATGGAGTGCTTCCAACCCACAGATACTCCATGAGACGGAATTGCATTCACTTCGTGTCACAGTGTGGTGTGCAGTTTCATCACGCTGCATTGTCGGGCCCTACTTCTTCGAAGAAAACGGTCACACCGTTACGGTTACTGGAGACCGTTACTTGAGCATGTTGAGAGAGTTTTTCTATTCAGAATTACGACGAATGAGAATTTCTTTCAACTTTGTGTGGTTTCAGCAAGATGGTGCAGCTCCTCATATAGCCCAACCTGTTATGACAGAATTGCGACGAAAATTTCCCAATAAGCTGATATCCAGAAACTCCACATTCCGTTGGCCACCCAGGTCGCCTGACCTTACTGCACCTGACTTTTTCTTGTGGGGTTATTGCAAACAGGAAGTCTTCAAAGCAAAACCAACAAATTTGAATGAACTAAGGCAATCCATTCGAGAAACAATTGCAGCTATTCCTGCCTCAACTCTCCAAGCAGTAATGAACAACTTTTTGGTAAGATGCCGCACATGCATCGACGAGCAGGGGGGGGCATTTAAATTCCATTATTTTTAAAACTAATTAAGCTATATTTAATAAAATTTAATGAGCTTTAACATGAATAAAAGCAAAATGAATTCCATACACTGAAAAAAAATTATTTGAGTTTCTTAATGTAGCAAAATTCATCAGCCACCCTGTATTTAAAAAAAAACGCCTAAATGTAGGCACCATGATATTTATAACTTAGTCAGGGGCGAGTTTATGAGTAGGATGTTTCCGGGCCTTATCGCCCCTTTGAACCGAAGAAACAAATCAGCAAGTACGTAAATATTCCACTCAGAGCAAAAAGCGGGACCTAGACGTAGGCTCTTAAGAAATAAGAAATGTGGTATGCCACCCTGAAGCAATGGGAAACTGGTCCCGTGGTGAGTGAAGGTTCCAAAATGGGGGAAATTTTTTAGTCCACAGACACATGGTTGGTGCGATATTGTCAACTATGGATCATCATTGGTTTTTAATCCCTACCCAAAGAAAAACAAAAAAAAAAACAAAGTGAGCAGCCTCTTAATCGATATGATTATGGGTAGATGGTCTTATGCTAGTAATTTTTTGATATTCTTAGGGCCCTTTACTCAATGTCTGGTTATGATAAACTTTATCACATGATAACCTAATCATGGATTGCCTCAGAATGACATTTTCGTTTACACAAAAGTCTGATTAAGTTATCATGATAAAGTTGTTCATTGTGAACGTTTTTGGGAAAAAATTCACAAAAGTTGCATTGTGAACGCCTAAAAAGTGACAGCTGCTCTTTTTTCAAATGTAAACGAACCATTTCGGTGTACAAATTTCGATTGCGATATTTCTTTATATGGATATTATTATATTTTTAAATTCTATTACTAGCAGATTTTGTTAGCAAAGCAATTAATCACAAAATCAGACTTTTACTTTCAGCTGTCACTTTTTGTTTTGCTAAGCACATAATCAGAGGTCCATCCTTTGATAACTTTTATCAGAAGATAATCAGCGCATCGTCGATAATCAGACATTGAGCAAATGGCTTTTGGGCCAACCTCTGACAAAGCCATGATTAAGCAGTTAATCAGACATTGAGTAAACGGCCCTTAGGGGTTTTCCCTGTGATCGGCATTGTTTTTGTTTTAACCGCAAAACATTGAAAACAATTTTTGAGAGAGTTATAGATGTGAGTAGTCCCTTGAACAAAAGAATCCAGTACGCTCCGGTACTAGCATCTTCTGGTAGGAGCCAGTGCGCGTGGCAATGATTTGCTTAACCGCTTGAAACTTAGGGTCGTGGATTTTAGTCGCTTCTTACGGCAAGCATACTCAAAGCGGGATTATTTTTGGCCACAAACCTGTTGTCGCATGTGGTTGACATTGAATAAGTTCTGTTGCGCGGTATAATCTTTGTCTGTTGTCTCTATAAAAGTACCCGCTAGTCCGTTTTAATTGTGCTGTTATAAAAATAGAAAATTTGGCAGGGGTCCAGGTGCTACTAAAGCCGTGGATGTTTACATTCCTTGACCACTTTAGATTTTAATTTTTAAGAAACGCGTTTCGATTTATTTCTTTTTTCGGCACCGGAGAATATATTCTTTAAAGCACCCGATTCTCCGGATCCGGCTAGTCAGATCTGTGCATCACTACTACCTACTAATTTAGTTGACTAAAAACCCCTCACACTTGGCTGCTTTTGGTCGACGTTGAGGGAGAATACGCTTGCCACACACTTAAGACGCTCAAAGGCCTAAGCAGCAGCGCCAGCACAGCAACTTCATCAGCATGCAACACTTGTCAGTGCGCCTTTAAGTGCTCTAGCACCTAATTTAATTTTTTCAAATGCTGATTCCTCTTCTTCTACTTTAACTAACGTTGTAGCTTTGATATCTCAATGTGTCCCTCTGTGAACCCTTTCGAGTGCTCGCGTTACGCAAAGAAGAGCACGTAAGTGTAGCACCTTTGCAAGACGTCCCCGATGGCAAGTGTGTGTGCATGTGCTCATATCTTTGCGGGTGTGTGTGCCTGTGTGTGTATGGCTAATGCATGTTAATGGCCTTAATATAATGTTACATTTATTTTATTTTAATTCAATTTAATTTAATTTACATTGCACGCCACTCAAGCAACTCCATTAGGTGGAAACGTGTCCATGGACAACGTCACTTCTAAGGTAGCACTCAGCGCTCAGCAGTCGGTATTCAGCCACTCACTCATCGCGTCTAACAGAGTCTTCCTTAGTCAATCGTCACAGCAGCGTATCACACGTTTTTCAAATCAAATTACCGACCGTTACGCCACCGCCACACATTCAGGCTGCTGATTGACTGAAGTGTTGCAAGCTAAATGAAAAAAAAGAATCAACGCCTTGCCTCAGTTGCCTCACATGCGTGCCGCATTGATTCTATTTGCATTTCCCAAACAACAACAGAAAAATCCATTCGATAACTTGATTTAAAAAACGGCGCATGTGTGTGTGAGTGTGTCAGTGCGCTGTTGTCACAACACTTCGTCAAATCGTTAAACAAAGCTTGCCACAAAGTGTCAAAAAAGTTCGAGCAGTCAGCAGCTATCTACGAATATTTCTTGCTTTCAATAACCCAAGAGTTGTTTGTCGACTGTTGTTTGAGTGGGCGGGGCACATCTTTACTATTTGTTTCTACTTCAACTTCAGCTGGCGCTCCATCCTCACGCTCTCACACTCACTCACTTTGCAAATCAATTTGATTAGATTTAAATTTAAAGTGGGTTGGATCATCTATGCGTCTCGCATGTTGAGGTCACGTGTCGCTGCCAACGAACGTATGCTACTACAGACGTAAGGTTGCACGCGACCCATAGCTCAGCATGTGGTGGCCGCATAGGGGAGTGCTATTCCAACGCGCTTTTTAAAACACGACCCTCTACATTGTGGACTCTGAGTCTAGCAAGAGTTCGTCGCTGTAGCAGTTGTAAGTTATGGACTATTTGCGTTACTGATTACTACATAATTTAAGTTGTCCAGTACAGCTTTTCACGGCGGGTTTTATGGTTTTATCTCGGATTCAGTTGATGAATGGCTTGCGCATGTTTTCATTGCTGGCAGCAAGTCTATTAACTAAAATAAGTCGAAAGGGGTGCTCAGGTGAAGTGCTAATTTAAGGTACGAAAGATAAGTTCTCGACGTGGAGGAAGTTAGGTTCGACTCGAATGACTGCGTAAATAGTGGGACGAATGTTACCAATTTAATTCCACTGTTGTAAGCTTTCGTCTTCTTCCACTTGAAAGACTAGGTTGTTGTTTTTACCAGACATGTTGAATAATAATTACTAATCGCAATGATTACCGGTTTGATTAATTATTTTCTTGAGAATCCATTGAATGATTGATTACCATTACTTTCAATTTTTAATGGTTATTTTCCAATTAATTAAAAAAAAAAATTATTTAAAAAATTCATGATTTTTTACGATTATTAAAAAAAAAAATTAAAAATATTCAAAAAAGTAGTTTCGATTACTTTTGGTTATATTATTTTAGAATTTTTTCAGTATTGTATACATATCAACAATACTGAAATAAATCAAAAACAATCAAAAAAAAAAAATCAAAAATTATCAAGAGTATCGCAACCACTTTTTTTGATAATTTTTAATTTTTTTTAATAATCGTAAAATATCATAATTAGTTTTTGATTTTTTCTAATCGTAATCAATTATTAATTGCCTTTTCTTGAAAAACAATTTAAAAAATAACTATCTACCACTTAAAAAAGCCTAGTAAATTGATTACTAATTACTAACCAAATTTAAAAGGTCTGGTTTTTACACATAAACTAGCACTGCTCAGGGTAGCTCATAGACACTTATATGTAATTCGACATCTGACTTACCTTCCCATAGGCAGTAGTTCTAGCCAGTTAGGTTAGATGAGCTTGCCGGTCTGTGGGGAACTAAAACCTAAATATTTAAACTAGACTAAATATTTTGGTAGTGTTACCAGAAGTTTGTTTGACTACATTTTGCGCAGGTCTGTAGAGCGTTACGAATATTGACAGTTCTTTCCCGGAATGAATCCAGCATGCTTACCTACTAGCCATGATGCCTTTTTGACCCTAGAACCTGTGGTGGAAATCGTGGAATCAGCTCATCACCTTCTTCTTGTGTGCCCTGCATTTGAAGGGATGAAGCTAGAACTCTTGGAATCGATATTTATAACATCAGTATGATATTTCAACCACCCTCACTTTGGAGGCACTTTTTTTATCTGTTAGCTGATGTGCTTCCCGGTCTAAGTTCGTGCCTACTCTTAGGTACAGATACATTCCCCTAACCTTACCTTGAATTTCCTTAAGTGTATACAAATTGCGGAGTTCGTTATTCATTTCACTTTAAGCAAGCTCAATTAGTGTTATATTCGTGCGTGAAATGGCCATCCATGCCATACGCAAGGCCTACCCATCTGCGGTCCCATTAGCCGTCCGCTCAGGTACCCATACCTCAAAAAATACTGTTTAGTCTAAGTAATTTAGGTTTTCTGCTTATTTGCCTTACAGCACTTCTAGCTCAGGTATTAACCAACTTTGAAACAGCGGTCATTGTGTGGCGTCCAAAATGTGGTCATCCGAATATCAAATTAAGAGAACATGAAAGTGAAAAGCCCTCAAGTACACAACTTCTTTCTTCTTATTGCACCACACCAACGACGTTTCATTCTTTCACTGTTCTTATTGAAGATGCTCTTAGAGATTGCATCACACAAAAGGTTCGCATCTAAAAAAGGCAGTCGCACAGCTTTTAAGCTTCAAATTTGAATTTGTATGAATGTAAACATAAATTACAAAAGGCAACACGCCGTATGAGCGACGACTTCAAAACTGACCACTGGTCAACGGGCGGCACTTGCAACTTCAAAACTTCCACTTGCGCCTTTTGCATTCAAAAATTTCTTTTGTAGCAAAAGATCAAAAAATTTTCCGCCACTGCAGCCGAGTTAATGTAATTTATTATTGTTGTTTATTGTGGTTATGCCGTGTGTTTAGCGGATATAAGAAGTGGAAGTTGCGAGTGCGGGTGTCAGAATGCGTAGCGGTGTGAATGCAGCTAACAGCAGCCGGCTAGAAAAACACCCTTAAAGCTGTTGTACAACTCCAGGTTATGACTTGCTGTTGCTTTGTATCGTTAGCTTGCAAATTGAATTACTTATCAAGCATATTTGTGTATCTAAATGGACGTACAAAGAGGGGAATGGCAAGTGTTGCCGTGGCCCCCACGCTCTAAATGCAATGTCTAGGGGACATACCACAACGGGCCTTTTGGGTCATAAAATCGACGGTTCGGGGGATCAACAAAATAGTTTCCGAAGTGCTTAGCCTTCTCATTCCCATGAACTCCTGCAATGTTTCGCAATATAATTAAGATGCAATTTAAATTGGCTAAGCAGTTTTGAAGTAGTTAGACCATCTTTAGTACAGCTTGGCTGCCCGGCACGTAAACTCTTGCCCCTTCCACGTATCCCCACAGCATGATATACATATGCCCTTAAGAAATACGAATTCCTCAGACTGGAAGACTGTACTTCTCAATAAACACCCCAGATATTCACCGCAAGTCGATTTTGAAGCCGTCAGTCCAGATTTTCGAAAGCATGACCGTCATTTTTGGCCTTAATTGTAGATTAATAGAAGTAGCTCTTGGAAACTTCTCATGTCATGTTAGCGAATAACACATTGCTGCCTAGTACAGTTATATTATTAAATATTTGTATTTTCTTTCTGCTGTCTTTACAATTGAACTGTCAAAATTGGCCGCTGTGAAAATTTTTCGCGCTTAAAAGGCGATGGCAAGGAGGAGACGGTTCATTGACAGTTTCATACAGTAATTCACCACAATGTTCGATTACAGTGGTGACTTAGAGAAATTCACCCCATACTTCCTTCAGGGAATCGTATTTATGGCCCGTGTATTCATTAATATTTAAAAGTTTGAAAAAATGGACACTATAGGTGGTATTTACAAAAATTTGCTTTTAAGGGTCCATGTGGCTGGTAATTGAAACGTATTTTATTGTGTGTTAAAGAAATTTGCTCTCACCTGTTAAGGACTGTTTTAGACCATTTTTAAAAACATTTTAAATTGAAGATATTAATTTTTAATTTTTACAAGTTGCGAAGCTCCTCGGTCATTGAGCGAAATACCCCTCTATGTTAGAGAGATGGTTAAGCCCCTTTACAATATACCCCATATATTTACTTATCTTTGATTGTTGCAGCTCGCCTGCTCGCCCACCCCGCCCAAGGAACAACTGTGCTATCATATTTATAGCATACTTTTTGGCACTCTTGCTTTAGGGAAAAGTCAGAGTATTTGTTTTGAATTCTCTTCTGACTTCGACTACTGCTTGTTGGCTAGCTTTCTAGTTTCTGCACGCCAAGGGTGCGTGCTATAACTGCGTGTGTTTGTTATTGTTTTTGACTGTTGCACGCATATGTTTCATGTCCAATTAAATTTTAAGCATCGCTGATTTAAGGCTTTCGCTTGCAGCTAAGTACAGCAAATAAATCCTTTTCAGCCCAACTATGCAGCTCAATGGTCTCAAGCGTTTCAATGCGTCTGCATCTTAGCACCACACAATAAAAAAAAATATTTAATTTGTTTATTTATCTATTTGACGTTGCGCGTTGATTTGATGTAAATTATGAAATTATTGAAAATCAGTGAAGTGCAACTTTTTGGGCCGTCAATTCGTGTACTTTGGTAGCCCAATGGCGTTAGAGTAGAAAGAAGTTGGTGAAGAAAAATTGTGGATGCGTGTTTGCGAAAAGGGATCTCACTCAATAAAAATATGGCCTGATTTGATTTAGGCTTTTCCCTTAGCGCGTTCTATTCACTAAATACGCTGTACCCTCGTACGCACATATGCCCAAAGGGATGCACGGCTGATTCTTATTCAAGGGGAAAATATAATTTTATGAGGTGTTAAATGCGTGGGCTAAACATAAGAGAATTGATATTAATGAGGAGATAAATTCGTTGAAGAATAGATTCCTTTATTTAATTACTCAATACATATTTTATATTTTTGCAATTTCGGATCATTCACTACTTCCTCATCTCCCATCGTAATTTGATTAGATGAGCTGTGCATTATCTGTTTGTAGAGCTGATCATTGAATTGAATACCTTTCATTAATCGATGACTTCCAGGAACAGCTAGCCTAGGACCATCTTATCCAAGCTTCTGCACCCTATAATAGGACGCGAAGTATCAGTCGTACTTCCGCAAGGTAAAGTCGACCAATCGCCTATGGGCACTTCGAGTCTGTAGCGCCTTTAGAACTGTCTCAGACGATGCTGCTTGGGTAATCTCAGGAATGTGCCTAATCGATATATTGGCAAAGGAAGCAGCTATAATTTTTGAGGACAAAAAAAACACGGTCCGAAGCACCAGAGATTAGTAGAACGCCCTAACACAGATTTAGAATATTTTTACACAGCATCGTCGGTGAGCATAATACTAACAAGTCACTGGTTGGGCATATGCTGCAAAGTAAACAAAAATGGACTGCAGCGTGCGTTGCAATCGCAGAAGCCATGAAGTGGATAGGAAGTCTGGAACGGCTGCGGCGCAGCAGGGAAGACTAAGGCGAAGAGCAAAAAAACGCGAAGAACAAAAGAACGGATAGAAGACAAGGACTCCCCAATCCGTCAGACAGTGACATAGAGGGGAGCCTGCTTGACCTATATTAGAATGAATTTCGGTTTGAAAAAAGCCTCAAAGGAACAAATTAGAGAATCTGCCTCTGCAACTTTATTTTACGGTAGCGGAAGCAAATGCGCGAGTGCTTGATGGAAACATACGTAAGCGGCACAGATGCGGGTTGGAAACACAGCCTTCTGACCGCCTGGTCTACTAGACCTATACCAGAAGGAGCATATTGGAAACACGGCCTCCTCCCTACATTACCTTGTAATTGAAGACATTGGGTGAATAAGAGCTTGATTGGAAACATACGTAAGTATCATAGATGCAGACTGGAACCACGGTCATTCCAACCTCCTAGCTTCAGATGAACTAATCAGCCAAAATGAAAGAGTAGATGTAGTCGCTTGAGTACATTTATAAACTTTTTTTATTGTTGGACAAGAATGACCTTTCAATAAAAATATCCCCAGCTCAGAACTGAAATGGAAGTACAGTAACACTGACCAAAAACGTTGAGACTAGTGCTCAAACCACCTCCCGACGGAATACTTAACGGTCGGACCCGGGGGATCGCTACAAGACGGTAGGAGTTTTAGTGCTGGTTTAAGTCCCACACTGTAAGACTTTCGATGCTTTCTCCTCTGAAGAAAAAAGAACCCTGTAACAGGTCCATTCGATATATTTTTTCTAAAGCATTGGTCCTTCCATTGGAATGTGGTCTCCCTCTTTCTCTGCTTCCACCGGCAGGTATCGATAACAATACACTCTGGGTTGGAGCATCTTCGCACACCAAGTTGACCTCTGCGTAAAACTCATGCAGCTCCGACGCGTAGAGATCCAAAAAGGCGCTTAGTATAATTACAGAGCTACTTCATTCTGCTAGCTGTATGCCGAATCTAATAACGCTCACACCACTAAACAGAATTTCAATTCGCATTGAAAGTACAAAGTGTTTTGAGTCAAAACTTCTGACACCTCTTATATTCGAAGCGAGTTGAAAAAAAGCTGACTTAGAGCACGGGCATCGTTATTTTTTTTTTGTTTTATTTATATATTATGTATGTATATATATTTCATGTATTTAAATATTTTAATTTTGTTGTTTATAATTTGGCAAACCATTCACGTGTTTCCTATACACAATCTTCACGAAATTCACAGTCAGTTTAAGACGATTTCTTTGCTATAGATTTAGGTGTGTTCGTATAAACACTTGATAAATATGTGTGTTCAGTTCAGTAAATGCGTTTTTTTTTTCAGGAGGAGATAAAGTTGGGGGATGCTTTCCCGGGTGCTTATTGCAGCTTCCTGGTGTATTAAAAATTATATTAATTGAAACTTTGCCTATTAATAGAGAGTTTCTTGTACTTACCTGCTTAAGTCAGAAAAGCCAATGAGATCAGGTATAAAGTAACCGAAAACACGTGAGCCATACCTCCATACAAATAAGTTTTACCTGTGTATATCTATGTATATATGATTGAAGAGATAGAAAAAAAGCACTTCCACAAGTATCATCGTTTCCTTGCTAATTGCCATTAAGGAAATTTATAACACTTTATTTTTGTGTCATTATGAGCCACGCCTCTGCAATACAAATGGTTTTAAATCCATACGGCACTTACTTTCGTGTTAAAAGTGGTTAGTGCAGCAAGTCACAGCTGCTGCAATTAAGAAATTGCTTAAATGACAATGAAATCGTCGAAGAGGAAATGCAACCACTTAGCGTAACAATTGCAATTACATATGCACGCACATGCTTACATGTGTAAATCCTTCAAAAAGGTCCCTTAACTGCGGCGCTGCTGCTTTGGGTGCATGGACATTGAAAGCCACTCAGAATCCTCAGTCAAATACCTGCAAAACATTTTTATTGTTTTCTTAATGCAAAATTTTGTACAAAATTGTTGATCTAAAAAATGTGCTAAATACGTGCCTTCTAACATTTGTATGTACATACATGCGTACTCCCACATGGATGGATGTCACGCTTTTAACAAACCACCTCTTAGCTAACCAATGCACACTTTTATGCGCAATCAACCAACTGTAAGTGTAAAAGCATCACCTTTTTCGTGTCATACAAGATTAGCTGTTCGTTGCAATTCCCTATCATGAGGTGGTGAATTGGCTCGTTGTTTATTAGGTTCGTAGAAATGCAAAGCTCCAACCAGCAACTAAAATTTGCTCTCCAACTAATTTAGCTAATTGCTGTGCCGTCTGGGAACGCCTTTGCCAATGCATTTACGCATTGGTTGCATATGAAATATGTGTGCCCTACCAGTGGGATTAATTCAAAGATGCACTTTTTACATAGCCAATTAACCGTTAGATATGTCAGAAAGCGGAAACGAGAGTAAACAAGGGAATTTACAGTTCTGAGAGCGCTCTACCGTTTTTTTGTCGATGTTCCCACAATCACACAGTTTCACAGCTAATTGACTTAGATAGGTTTGTGCCAAAACTAAATGAGTGTGCTGACATCTGCAGGAAAATATGCATAAGTCTAATTCAACCATTTCATGTTAGGCAAGGCTTGCCATATCGTGTGAATTCTATCGGGACTCCTTGCTTTTGGGCGTATATAATAGCCCTGTTTTTTTCACACGCAATCGGCAATTGCGTAAAATCGATAGCACTATTTGTCTGCACTGCTCCTCAAATGTCAGACAAACACATATTTTTTTATGAAGTAAAGCAACGCGCATACATACGTACACTTCATCTGTTGTCATTCCGCTTATTATTAAGCCATGATAAAACAGTTGCTGAAAGTTGGTAAAGCAGTTTGCAAAATGTAGAGAAAACTACTTGGAAGCACTGATTTTATCCGCCACTATTTAATAGTAGCAGATAAAGTTGTGCGCTTAGCAGTCCATACAACTATTAAGCGCAAACGCATATGCGTGAATGAATGGTCAGCCTATCTCGGCAAACGATTGAAAACCATCCTATACATTTGTAAGAGCTTGATCCACCTTGCCCCACAGTGTTTTTCGTTGAAAAAGCTAGCTGGACATAAAACAAAGTTTGCTTTTCTTAATTTTCTAATGAAGAATTGATCAGAACATCAATATAACTTGAAACTTGAAAAATCCTGTTTGTATGGTAGTTTCCACTTTCCCAAGTTTCACGTCTCCTCCCCTGTTTTCTCGAGTTTTGGACATTAGCTTTGTATAAGTCTATCCAAATTTCAGTAGTCGAGCGTGGATACATCAAGCACGCGAATGTGCGTAATAGGTGAATTCTGTAAGCAGTATCTAGTCACTAATAGAGACATTTTGTGGTCAATTTCAATTTTTATACAATTTGATATTCAGTAAGCTGTCTCAAATCTCAAGTCTCAAAAAAAGAGTCACTAATTTGACAGCTAGGTTAAATATTTGGCTACAAATTATCAAAAAAGAAAATACAAAATTTTAAGTGTAGAACCATATATATTTAAAAAAAATGAAAATTGATTAACAAAAAATAAAATAAAAAATAATAAATTGTCCGCGATCCTGTGCTCGAACCCGCGTTTCACGTTGTTCTCGAGACACTTTCTACCTGGGCTATCGCGATTTGTATACAGGCACTGTCAAATGCTGTACTTAAGATGCATGCAAGTGTGTTTTCGCCACATATCATTGGTGAATTTTTCGTGATTTTCTCTTACAGAATACCGAAATCATCTGAAGCAGACCTGTTAAATAATGATTAATAATCGTAATGATTACCGGTTTGATTAATTACTTTATTGAGAATGCATTTAATGATTGATTTTTTTTTTTATTATTTTTGACAATTTAGAATTTTTTCAGTATTGTTGTAGAAGAACATAAACATAGTATGTATAGAATATGCAAATGCTCCTTTGAATACATACATGTAATATGCAGTAACCATTGTATACCCGTACTAGTTTGGCATCTTCTTTTGCGAATCGGAGTGGAAGGCAGTGGATGAATGTACTCCGAGAGAGTGTAATGAAGGAAATCGCGTTCAGAGTTGTTTTAAACTAAAATTTACAACTAAAAACTTTAATTTGAACTAAAATTTACAATCTGCGGGAACTGATAAGGTGTTAAAACTGCTTTATATTCAATAATTTGGGTGTTTTAAGTCTTCACGTTCAATATTGCAGTATTTAAATTTGATTATTTTATTATTGCATATAACGCACCCTGTGTGTTTTGGGTGTGTGTGCAGATTCGGAGTAAGTTGCGCTACTAGTAGACATATACTATGGCAGTAACCAAAGTGGTATAGAGATAGTGTGCCTTACTGGTTACAGAGCTACTGCTGCTGCTTGTATTTCCACAGATCAACCTGAAACTTGTTCAGAGATTGCTGGTAGGAGTGACGCTAGTAAATGGATGGCAGCAGTTAAAGATGGACAAAAACAAGGTCTGGGATGTAGTATACCCACCCAAAGATACCCAAAACAAACAATTGTAGACCCTATGACCCCCTAAGTGTACGTAGGTACATATATGTATGTATATATACAGACGTTTATATTTTTTACAACAAAACTGAAAAATAATCAAAATAAGGGTTTTTGATTATTTTTAATTTTTTTTGATTATTTTGGTTTTTTTTATAAATTTTTTTTAAAATTTTTTGAATCCTAATTGCCTTGTCTCGAAAACCAATTAAAATAATCATTAGCAAAGAAAATCCGTCTAATACATTGATTACTAATTACTAATCTAATTTAACAGGTCTGATCTGAAGTCACAAAAATTTTCTCTAATGAAAAATCTCAAATTTAGTGACTTGAGATGAGACAGACTTTCAGAATATAGCTATAAAACTACAAACAGCCTTTGAAAAACTGGCACAGTTTCCTATATATTTTCGGCATGTTTTCGTATACGTTTGCTGATACTCTTTTGAACCATTTTTAATGCAATTTGGCACATATTTTCGCGTTAATTTTCCAATCCACTTTCGAATACTTAATGGACCGGATTTCTTACACATATTCAGATACCATAGCAAGAAAATATTGTTTTTTATGTGCTATGCACATAAGTGCATTTATGTATTTAAGTAATATTTAAACCTTTTATGTAACATTACAAATTACAAACGTGTCAAGGACTTTAGGACATGCATTGGGTTAAAAATTTTTGAGTTTTTTTAATTTATTTTTTAAAATAAAACATAGTTTTTTGACTTTTCATTTATCATATTCAAATTGGTGGCCATATTTTAGTTTTTGCAAGAAAATCTTGATGAAATACAGGGTGTTTTTTTTACAGGTTTGTTTTTCGAATAGAGATAAAACTGGCATTTTGTGGTCAAATCTGGCAACTCTAATGTCATTTATGTTCAGTTTGGTTTGCCATTTCATCATGAACAGGTTGACAAAAGAACAACGCTTGCAAATCGTGCAAATTTATTTCGAAAATAATGGTTCAGTTCGCGAAGTTTACCGTGAGCTCCATCCATTTTATGGTCGACATAATCGTCCATCAGAGCAATTAATTCGGTTAACCATGGATCGTTTTCGCACTACGTTTACTCATGTGATAATACGCATCCGCAGAGACGTCGAACAGTGCGCACCGAAGAAACAATTGCCGCTGTAGAGCAAAGTGTTGAAGAGGACCCGAATGAATCGATTCGCCACCGTGCACAGCAATTGGAGCTTTGTCCATCAACTTTATGGAAGATTTTGCGCAAAGATCTTGGCTTGCGACCTTACAAGATCCAGCTTGTGCAAGAATTAAAGCCGCGAGACCATGCAATGCGTCGTGATTTTGGTGTATGGGCCGAAAATGAGATTGATTTCGATGCTGATTTTCATCGCAAAATTTTGTTCAGTGATGAGGCTCATTTTTGGTTGAATGGCTACGTCAACAAGCAAAATTGCCGCATTTGGAGTGAAGAGAATCCACATGAGACCCTTGAAACGCCATTACATCCACAAAAACTGACTGTTTGGTGTGCTCTATGGGCTGGTGGAGTCATTGGGCCATACTTCTTCCGCAATAATGCTGGAGAGGCAGCTACCGTTAATGGAGACCGGTATAGAGCCATGATAACCGACTATTTTGTTCCCGAATTGGATGGCATGAATGTGGATGAGTTGTGGTTCCAACAAGATGGCGCTACACGCCACACAGCGCACGTCACAATCGATTTATTGAAGGAAACATTCGATGAGCGCATAATTTCGCGGAATGGACCTGTCAATTGGCCACCAAGGTCGTGTGATTTGACACCATTGGATTATTTTCTTTGGGGATATGTGAAGTCGCTCGTCTACACCAACAAACCAGAAACGTTAGGGGAATTGGAAGCCAATATTCGTGGCGTTATTGCCGACATACGGCCCCATATGCTCGAAAAAGTGGTTGAAAATTGGACCTGTAGAATTGGCTTTATTCGAGCCAGCCGCGGCGGCCACATGCCCGAAATCATATTTAAACATTAAGGGCATAAAATTATCCTTCCAATAAAGCCAAATTTATGGACCTTGAAACGATTTTCTTGTGTTTTATTTTAAGTCGAAGTTCTATACCCCTAAAGAAAACACCCTTTACTTGCATCTGGTAACAAATCAGCCTAATCGGAGGGCAAGCGGAATTTTTTCGGATTTGAAAAACGACAAAAAAAGGTGTTGCTTGTAAAACGCACCACTCTCGTGTAGCTTGGCCTTCCTGAGTTGGTGGCCTGTAAGGCGTACGCAAACGTCTCACACGTACAAAAATGTTGTGATAAGATTTGCAGCAGCGCCATAGCATGATTCTGATGCCTCACTACCTAAGGCCTGAGTATCAGCTGAGTGGTCACTTATCAAACAGCTGTCCGGTAGGGTTCCTTTTATAATTTTATTTTCGAACGCGTCTGGCAACTACGCCACCATCTGCTCATCTGTTTTCCTCACTTTCTTGTGTGTAAATAGAAAAATATTTCAGTGAAAATGCTAGTCGGCTAATAGAACTACATAATTAATAAATATTTCTAATATGTTTTCTGTGTTAATCGTCATAGATATTTGTAAATCTTATGGAGGGATGTAAAACATTAAACGGAACTCGTCAATTGAGTGTTTATGCGTGTGAGTGCTCGAGTCTGTGTCTGTTTGGTGTGTCTCGTCACCCAGCCCTCACCCTCATTCCAGGTGCGATGAATCATCTCATGAACACGAGTAATGGTATCAATTTAAAAAAAAGTTCTTTTAAGAATAAATAACTCAAACTGTCGTTAATCTAGCAACAAATATAAAAACAATGAGAAGAGCATTCATTTAGTGCACACCAGAAAAAGGAAAATGCATTGAAATGTAAAGCGGTTAAGTCTCTATGGACAACGTGATAGGAGTAGCTCTGTATAAGTAATGTAATGCAATTAAAGCAACAACAAATATATATTTCTGTTTATGTATACCAAATAATACAACGCCAAGCGAATGCTTCCCTATGAAATTCGGGAACAACGAGAAGGCATCTGAATAGAAAGCTTCAAGTTCAAGTGGGCGTGTGCCTGTTTGGGCATATTTGATTTGTTGGTGCCGCCCGCAAAAATGAAAATGGTCAAGTTGTTTCTCAGGTAAGTGTAAGATACTTGATTTTGATATTTATCAATATTTTATTGCATTTCTTTTTGGGATCGATTTTAAGCGCTCGTATTTGCAAATTACTATTGTAGTTTAAAGAGGGATAAGACGACAACACACGAGTGAGCATATAGAGACAAAAGCTTCAAAAATTTAATTGATTGTTGAGTAATTTATCACTTAGTCGACGGATTAATTTATAGAAAGGGAAGCTAGGAACCAAGCAGGGTTACACTGATGTGCACAGCCCTTTGTCAGATATAAATCCGGTACGCTTCTGTACATGCACCTAAACCTTCAAGGAGTGTTTCTGCCGTTACTCAATAGTAGGCTAACACGCCACCAATATAGCCCGGAAGCAGAACAAATGCTTATTGATAAATAACGCAATGGGATTTGAAAACTTTTTTATTTAGTAAAGTACCACCAAGCGCTGCACCCCAAGATACCACGGTTTGAATCAGACCCGCTTTCAGGAAAATCAGGGCTACACCGTCTTCAAAGAGGCGGACAATTATTTTGCAGAAGAAGCCAAACTCTTACTGCAGTCTAGCCCTGTTGCAAAGCGAACCCTGTAGATCATGAACATTTCATAAGTCTGCGTGTTCGGGGTTGTCACTGCACACACACCAGGTAAGAATTCAGGACCTTTGCACTGATCAGACCTCAAATCTTACTACGTATGTACATACGTGTTGTTGTTGTTGTTGTTGTTAACAGTGCTTCGCCCTGCCCCAGATTGGACAGGGTTACACTGAAATAACAGCCCTTGGCCGGGTGAAAAAACCCGGGTCATTCCGGTGCGATAGAACCGGCTGTTGTGGGAATGTACATACGTGTCTTCCTACGTAGTCCAACATTATTCCGTTCTAGTTTACCCTTTACACATATATTTTGATTTTTCAATTTCCATTCAAATTATGAATGAAAATCACAGCTGCGCAGTCGCTTCATCAATACCTTCCACCGCAAGCAACTTAAAAGTATTTGGGAAAAAGAAAGGGCGTACTTTCTTGAATCACTCAAACCTACGCGCTTAGCGTACACAAAATGCCGTATCTGCGACCACACTGGTTCTGTAGCATTCTGTTCTCTGTTTTCTGTGCTTCGCCGCTTTGTGTGGTTATACGTGCCTACACGCTATACCTTGCGCTGGTTTATTTTGGTGAATGACGTAATGCCATCAACTAACAGCGAGACCGAGCAGTCCAACAAGCAGCAAGAAAGCAAGCAAAGCAGCCAAACAGCGTATCAGCCTAACAGAACCAAAAGCAACAACCAACAATTAACAAACTGGCGCACTGAACCAAATACATAACCGTATGCAGAGGGGGTCAGTGGGCCTGCGAACCTATCCCGAACCCATCAGATAACCGCCCATTTTAATCAGGAGATAAGTTAGTGCCAAACATGCAGGCTGGCTGCAAAGTCAGAGGAACCTTCTTAAAGTAAAAAATGTCGGGCATGGTTTAATATTTCGAAATATAATTGGGAAACCGTATGAGAATTGAACTACTGAAGGCGTAAAGGCTACTTTGTCGCGTATAATTTGGCTACTAAGTAAATTAGACCATTAAATACGATAAAAGAAGGTTCGTCAACAGATTTCTTAGCCCGACATGGTGCGGGATGTATGTGCGCAGGAGCACCACCTTCTAATTATGGAATCTGGGAGAAAAGGGCCACCGTCCATCTCATCAGCAGTTATTCATAAGATCTGACGAACTCAAAACCTTTGGGGAGTGTTTTTGTCGCTACAACGACAACAACAACAACTGCAAGAACTCCATTAAGATGGTCCCCTGGAAGATCACAACATCTCATTGAACCCCCGCTGACTACGCCCTTGATCAGGCAAATATACATTCACATTGACATAGCTCTAGCCCAAATATTATAAATGTCTACAAAGACACCATACAACAAAATCAACAACAACAAGGCAGCTCGCTAAAATGGCTAAAAAGCTGACTTGTTGTTTTTG
This sequence comes from Merzomyia westermanni, assembly GCA_949987695.1. NCBI lineage: Eukaryota > Metazoa > Arthropoda > Insecta > Diptera > Tephritidae > Merzomyia > Merzomyia westermanni. The sequence goes on along the minus strand of OX465289.1, from coordinate 198,693,867 downwards.
TTTCTATGCGGTTCGTTTTTCGTATCGAAGCTGGTTTCATGCTTTTTATTTGCTGAGATTTTATTGCTTTTGACCCCACTAAGCAGTTGTGACAGAAGTAGCGGCGACGCTACAATGGTTTTTGTTGTTATGTGGGCTGCACACATCATTTTCAGCTTTCCTCAAACAAAGTTAGACCTCCTGTTTCGTTTTTATTACGCTTGCAAGATTTTATAGTTTTGTGGCTGTTTGGAAAATTGCTTCAACCTAGTCTGATGTCTGCAATTTGGTCAATGACCCACTACTGAGATATGTATATATGTATGACGTTGCTTTAATATATAAGTATTTATAGCGATGACGTCGTTGATGCATCGACAAAACAATCGTTTAGCGAGTGCCTTTTTAACTTACACGCACACTATTGGGTTGATAGTCGAGCGTGTTTTCTGATTTCACAACTTTATTGCTTTACAGCGAAAACAAAGAAAATGAGTAATGGAGGAAAGACAGTTGGGGGAGGAAGTTACAAATCATATACTTATACATAAACACAACTTCTCACAATAAATATTTGACTGACTAGCAGGTAAACTAGTGTGTTGTAGACAGTTTGTAGTTTACATAAGGTAATCTGGAGGAAAAAACCGGGATTGTTGCTGCTGTTGTAGCAGTACTTCGCCTGACCCAATCAACACGTCTGGAGCCGAACATTGTTTGTTTGAGTATCGACAAAAACACTCCCAGAAGGGCCTTGGGAGTGCCGATGCTCGGTCGTTTGCCTTTAAAGCTCAACCTTGATATAAGATATCGAACAGTCACTCCTCTCTTCTAGGCCATAGCGGCCTAGGACCCCGATACTTTTTATCTCGAAGTGGCTAGACGGAATCATAAGTGGCTTACTGTCCTCGATCCTACGTTGCTTGCATTTATCTTTTTTGTCGAGGATGGCGTATCTAGTGCGTCCCACCAGACCAATACTCCATAAAATATAATTGGTTTTAGCATCATCTCGTACATCGAGTGCACCCCGCTTGGAGAGAGTCCCCCTACAACAATAAAAAGCAATAGGCCTTTCTAGCTCGTCCTCTACATTAAGCTTCCATGACAGCTTCCCATCAAGAATATTTCCCAGGTACTGAACACTGCCAGAAAGTACCAACGGTACTCCACCTAATGAGGGTAGTTCAAAAGCAGGTATCTTATACCTTCCCGTGAAGAGGACTAGCTATGTTTTACTCAGGTTGACCACCTAGTCGCAATACCCAGATATCCTTGTAGAACATTTTTCACAGTATTTAGAAACTTTCCCCTGACTACAATTGCCAGGTCATCAGCATAGGCAACCAATTCATATCCCCTGCGTTCGAGGTCCTACAAGAAGTCGTAATCGATTATGATCCAGAGAAGAGGGGAAAGAACACCTCCCTGCGGCGTGTCCCTTCTCACCCTTCGCTCAACCGCAGCACCTCTCCACTCCGCCAGGACAATTCTGCCACAAAGCAGATTTACCAAGCCTTATTCGATGGCCAGAAAGACACTGATTTAAAGTATAAACAAGGCTCATTTAATAGATGAAAACAAAAAAAAACCCAGTTTTTTGTATTCTTTCACGCAGATAAAGTCCATTATCCAAATGACGTCAGATGCCACAAAAATGCCAATGTTTATACAATCTGATAACCAATTTAGATAAGAGAAATAATTTTTGCTGTTGTTGATTTCATATGTATATTGATAGAAGTAATGTGTTATATGTACTTTGTTATCTTTTCTTAATATGCCCAACCTGGCACTGTTGAGTGGAAATGTAGGATAAAATAACCAATATTTACTTTCACTCCTGACATGACAGAATATTGCTAAAATTCAAAATAAGAACTGCAGTCGGGGGTATTACTAACGTATTTATTATTGCCGTGAATGTCGAAAATCACTCGACCACGTTGCGGTAGAAGGACGCCTTGCTTTCAGCATTTCAGGTGTTCCCACGATTCGAGGCCTTAACATTGAATCGGGTAAAGCACAAGTCAGCGGAATGCATGAGCAATGCGAACAGGCGCCTGCTAGACGAAAATCCGCCTCACAGGAGAATAAGGAGACATTTTCGTAAGCACTATGATGAAATCCGGCATCACATATTTTCGTAGTTTGATCTAAAAGTGAATCGGCGGGCCCTCAAACTCATCCACAAAGAGTCCGTAAACTCCTTTGAGTTCCGTTAGAATTTTTTGACAATGCTAGGTAAGGAAAGTGACGACTAGGCAGAGCGAAGCATTACTTACACAACAACCACAGCACTGGGATCATATATCGGAAGCACTCCATACTACAAGAACTAATAGGATACTGGTGAACGGGAAGAACCACCTTTTACGATGAATAGTGCCGCGTTTCAACGAAAAGAAACGACGCTGCCTACAGGGTAACGCTGAGAGCGAAGCAAGGGAAGCGAGGGGTTTTAAATGAAGAAATTGAACAAGAACTCAGCGAAGACGGCGAGGTGCGATTAGTAACACCCCGCTTGAAAATTAATAAAGCGGGGATAGATTGCCTGCTGTGGTATCTAGAAACGGTGGCGAGAAGCTGGTAAGGATCATGCATCTGGTTCTACGCAGAATATAATGGGGTGAACGCTTACCTGAGTATTGGATTTTAAGTGTTCCCTGTGTTAAATATCGCAGAATCAGCCTTTGAAGATCGGATATAAGAGTCTGGCATGCGTATTGAGCGAAAGACTGAAGCCTAATGTGAATACAATACACCAAATCTTGAACAAAAACCGTGAGAAACGAACTGACATACATCACCTCAATGTTGATTTTAAAGTGACATTAATTTTTCCCATGTAAGACAATGACGTCGTAGGGCCCAGCTCACCAAGCGATGATAAATAATATTCTGATCAGCTACCTCACTTGCGTCATAGAGTGTGAAGGCTAAAATTACATGATTTAAGATGCTACGTTTATTATTATTATTTTTTTTTTTTATATAGCATGCTCAACTTCCGAATGCCAAACAAAATCAGGGCTGTCATAGTAGAAAAATTCCATAAAATTGTTTTTGACTAATTCACCAAAATATGCGCAGAACTCGTTCCAGCGTTTAACGCTTCGTGAGAATTATTTACGCCAAGTTATGACTTACACGTAAATATTTGAAATTCCAAAGTCAACAAAAACATTTAAATTACACCACGATTTTAGGATAATAAAAAATGATTCATACTACATTTTCATATTTAAATCAGTGTCAAGCGATTCATGGAAACTACCAATGAGCCACTGACCAAATAAAATTTAATTACTTTCGTCACTGTCGCAAATTTCGTGTAAGTAATTAAATCATGCATGAATTGCTAATAAGCATAGTCGATAGGAAAGCGCACAAAAATCGATAACAGCTATAATCGATAATTACTTCGATTCGATTTCCTATTTATATTGCCAATTAATGTTGTTGCTATCTGACTGGCATATTCTTTGTTTATACAAATCTACTTTATTTATCTCATGCCCGTCTTCTTGTTGCTCATAAGTTCGCAATTGTTGACTCAGCTCATTTGTACGAGATAAGCTCACACTCCCTCTAACGTCGGTTCCCCAGTTGCTCTATGTATATCGATGGTTGGACGGACGGGCTCGCACGTTCACCAATACCATGTGGACATGTGAACTGTGCTAATTGTTGCTTAGCGCAGTTGCAGGTGACTCTTTCAGCGACATTCCAGCTCTCATACTCACCAATCGCAATATGGCGCCGTCCAGATAGGTAATCAGCATATTCATACATATCATAGTTTGGGGTTGCGGTGGCGGTGAAAATGTTGGTAAATATTTTTCCCATTGTGGCGTCGTTTCTAATCAGTTGTATTAACTGCGTATGGTTACTTTATTTGTTTACATTTAGCTTAACACTTAGCCACTGTGAAATAAATATTATAACAGTGCATATTTGAGCTTATATGAGTTTGAGGCTCTATTAATTTATCTAGTCCTGTCCAATTTTTCCATTAAGAATTTCGCAAATACTTGATGAATAAATTACGCATAGACAGTAAGCATATATCGAGAATTGTAATCCCTCGCTGTGAGAATTTCCTTCATATGTAAGTACTCTCCACAAAACTCATATGACTATCGAAGGTTATGAGCTTTTGCATTGAAATGTCTGACTGATTAGATTTGACTATTTAATTTTCTTTGTAGCCAAATAATTAAAATTAATCAAAATGTGATTAATCGTAAAGTTAATTTTAATTAATCGATAATGATTATTCTCTGATTATTACTTAATAAAGTTTTAATTTTAATTAAATTTTAGTATTAAATTTGGAATTAATATGATTTAATACATGTAATAACATACATTTGGAATTAAAAAAATTTGAAATATTCACAACGGATAACCCACTACCCGCCCAACCGAGACGAGGGGCGCATCCACATAACGCACTGCTTTTTTTTTATATATATTTTGCCGAGTCGTTGAAAGGCAGGGGTTTGACAGAGGGACAGAGAACAACTCATCAGCTAAGTAACACAAGAAATTAAAACTTATAAATAATGTATTAAGCGAAGAAAAAATCATTTCGATTGTAAAGAGTAAATTCATAAAGATGCTATGGGCTCGATTTTTTAATGCTAAAAAGCGAGTCAGAAATATCAAATGTGCTGGAGTGAGTGTTATAATTATCACACAAACATCGGAAAGGCTCATTTAATTCAAAATTAGTCCTACACTGTTCCAAAAAAGAGGTTTAAAATGTCTTGATGGCAGAAAAGGAATGTTAAAGTTTACTTCTCCCAACAAAAATGGGCTAGAGACCAACCCGTTTAATAATTTAATCATAAATATTGTTCCGAGGATTTCTCTACGACTAGCAAGGGTAGGAAGGTTAATAAGTTTCAAGCGATTAGTATAGGGAGGCAAATTATACAAGGAATCCCATGAAATATCTCTTAAAGCGAAAAGTAAGAATTGTTTTTGAACCGATTCTATCCGATCAACGTGGACCTGGTAGCTCGGACTCCAAATAATTGAGCCATATTCTAATATCGGTCTTACTAATGTTGTAAAAAGGCCTTTAGTTACGTACGGATCACTAAATTCTTTCGACTATCGCTTAATGAATGATAAAACACCCCTAGATTTATTGACGGTTGCATTAACATGGAGATTGGAGCTAAGTTTACAATCCATCGTAATTCCCAAGTCCACAAAATCATGCACCTGTTCAAGACTATGATTGTTGATTAAGTAGAAAGCTGGCTGTGTATTTCTGCGCGAAAAACTCATCTATTAAAATTTTTTTAAAATTGAGTGGCATGTAGTTTAGATCGCACCAAGCAGCCAGTCTATCAAGATCTGATTGAAGCAAAGCTCTATTTCCGCTCACCGAGTAAGACATAAAAATCTTAACGTCGTCAGCGTACATGAAAATTTTAGAAAGTTTGATAGTACTGGATATATCATTATGAACAGCAAAAACAGAATCGGTCCAAGATGGCTAGCTTGAGGAACTCCTGAAGATACAACTTGTGCTCATACAATTAAGCCACTGTACTGGAAAATAATGTTTCAAAGAGAAGACCATTCAAGCTATTTTGAAATTTTAATTTCTTACGTGCAAACATTATTTATTATCTTTGCAACGTCTATAGAGGTGGACGAAATCCCGTTTAATTTTGTCGTTTTGCGGAAATTTTGAAGTTTTTTCGCTCTTAATTTGTTTTTCCGTGCTCACATAATCAAGCCATTTTAGAAAATACTGTGATCTGCAGACAAGATGAGGTCACTTACTCCAAAAAAGTTAAAGTTTAATCAATTAATGTTCTTAAGGAAATTATTTCAAAAAAATTAAGCAAATGGCCAAAAACAGAAGTTCAACTGCATACGAGAGAAATATATGGAAGAGTTTCCAGAAGTGTAAGAAAAGTATGTAAAGTAACAGAAGTTTTAGGTTTTTCTAGAGGAAGAATGTGAAACGCAATACAGTTTTATCAAAAACATAGAACTTTTGCCGATGTACCCCGAAAATGACCAGAAACACGACCCCGAACGACAATCGGCTAATAGTTCAGTCGGGCATACTGGATCCTTTTAAGACATACACGGAATTAAAGGCTTATATAGAACTGTGTTATAATATAAAAATATCGTCCAAAACAGTACTCCGGCGATAGGCGGAAAAATCCTTGAATAGACGTATCGCACGACGTTACCAAAATGTTTCTAAAAAAACATCAACCGGAGGCTAGACTTTGCTAGAAAGTATCACCAAAAAGATGGAAAATTATTAAATTTAATCGTATCGAGTAAGTTTCATGTGTTTGGAAAAAATGGTAGACCTTATGTCAGACGTCCGCCGTTACTGGAACTGAAACCTATGCACATCAAAAAAAAAAAACCGTTAAACATGGTGGCTGATCCGTGATGGCATGGGGATGCTTCACCCCATCTGGGGTAGGTCCGATTGTACCAATTCAAGGGAAAACTACGGGCGAAATGTACGGAGATATTATACCGGACCACTCAAAAGGAAATTGCTCTGGAAATCTCTCGCTTTCTTTGATTTTCCAATAATATAACGACCCCAAACAGTGTTCTAGTATCAGTATCAAATTTCTCGAGTGCCCCGCACAAAGTCCGGACTTAAACCCCATAGAAAATCTATGAGGCATTATCAAACAGCCAGTCGCTGGAAGAAACCCCCGAAATAAGACTGGTTTATGGGAAATCATAAAGAAAGAATGGGAAAAATTACTTCGGCCCAATGTAGCCTACTTGTGACCATGAATAACCGTTGAAAGAAAGTTATTTTCAAAAATGGTTCTCCAATTTAGTATTAGTTGAAAGAAGGTATATTTTGAGAAAAAAACCTAAATTTTTTGTCATTAATCGGGGTTTTTCACATATGGCTTAATTATATGAGCACAAATTTCGTACCTACGAAGGTTAAATCTTTTTATGTGCCAACATTTTAATTTGAACTCCTGAAATAAGTAGACAAATTGAATTGAAATGCATTTCCGTTAATATTTTTGTAAACTTTAATTCGGGATTTCTAATAAAAATTGCGAAAAAAACAACTTGTATACTTCGCCGATCGTATGGCTTAACTATATGAGCACAAGTGTACATCAATGACCTTAGATAGCGCAGTTTTAAAAACTACTATTTGTGTTATGAAAAGAAGATAAGAAGATATCCAGCAGGTGAGACTGGGTTGAAAGCCCAGTAGAAAAAGTTTATTAATAAGTAACGAATGGCAAACTTTGCTAAACGCTTTACTGAAATCTGTATATATAACATCTGTGTGCATTTTTTCTTTAAACGCGTTTGAAACATGGGTTGTGAATTCTAGTAGGTTCGTACTTGCTGATTTACCTTTACAAAAGCCGTGCTGGCAATCTGCAATTAATGTGGATATAGAAGTTGTAAGCTGATTTGTAACAATGGGAATAACAATTTGGGAATAGCGGAAAGCTTTGCGATTATTAAGATTATTTCCAAGCAGTTGGAAAGACGCCGCTTTTTAAAGACAGATTAAACAGATCAGTTAGAGGCTGGTAAATGTAGTTAGCACAGTTTTTGAGAAAACATGCCGGGATCATATCAGGGCCACATTTAAAAGATTCCTTTAGAGTTTTCAGATAGGATAAAACATTTTCAGGATAAATTATTGGAATATTAATGATGTTGTTTGTATTTAACTGATATGGATATTCATTGAATCGAGGAAAGGTAGCAGTAGAATAATTAGATTTAAAAATTTGAGTAAAGAAATTTGCAATATCTTGATTATCGCTGGATATACAGTCTTGATATTTCATGGCAGAAAGAAAACCTCTTATATTACGAAATCATAAAATGACTTTGGGTTACAGATGAGGTTCTTTTTAATTTTACAGATATAAGCTGTGTAACATTTTTTATTCAATTCAAAATTTTTCTGTCGTGGGTTGGCGTACTTTAAGTAATTTGTGTTTAAACCGGATTTCTTATATAACGTGAATGAATATTTTTATTTATTTTTTTAAAGCTTTCAGTCCTTTAGTAAACCATGCTTGCGCTGGTTCATCAGAGAAAGATTTACATTTAGGTACATGCTTTTTAAAGAGACTATAAATAGTATTATTAAAATGTGAAATGTTAAGCTCAATATCGCCATAATATTCAGGCCAAGTTAATTTAGACAAATCTTTAATTAATTAAATCAAACAACAATCTTTAATTAATTTAATTTCTTAAAGTTGGTTATAGCAAAGTCAAAGTCAAAGCGACTACTAGAATCGCATGGTTTAGTATCACTGCCTTCTACATTAGTTATGATTTCGTAAGCGATCTCAAAAGAAGGATGGTAAATGTCTTCCGGTAAAACCAAAGGATCGCATCTACTCAAACAGTATTTAGATTTATCATCGACGAAAGCTAAGTCCAGGACCTTTCCGAAATTGTTTGGGATAACATTTATTTGATTAAGACAAAGGTCCGCCATTTCATCTAAAAAGTCATCATACCGCGCTTTGGATGGAATTGGCACTATGCTTTCGTCAAAGATATTGTACGATATATGCGGTAGGCTAAAATCGCCCAGAACGCTTATCGAGCCGGGAAGTTTAGTCATTAAATTCACAGTTTTCAACAATGAGATATGCTGCATGTAGATTGAGATATCAAATGAGGAGGAATATAACAACCCGTAGGTATATATAAGCGTTGTCCAGCTGTATTCCGACGCACTTGAATTCACTTGACTCGATGCCAAGAACATTAACCTCCTCAATGGCCACCCCCGACTCTATTAATGGGATCATTTCTGAATACATGATAATCATCCGATAAGACTTCATCGTTAAAAATATGTGGTTTTAGCCACGTTTCGGTAAAGGAAATAATATTGTAATTACAGCAAAGATATTTTAAATAAAGTTCGGTTAGTTTGGTATTTAAACCTCTAACATTTTGATAGTAAAAATTTACGGACCTTACATTTAGTTTTTTGACACTGCACTATCACGTCATATTTGATTTAATTCTTAGCAAATATAAAATGAAAATTTGGAATTAAAAATCGCGTGAATTTTCGTCTCGCGAAATGGAATAATAATAATAAATGGTTTTGCTGTTTTTTCGGGCATAATGTCCCTTTCTGGGGATAAGACCACGTGGGCACTGTTGCACTGCACCATAATTTTCTTATGAAGTGTTGTAGAGAAAATTATTTAAAAAAAGCGCACATTTTAATGACTTAGAAATCTCTGGGTTTCTTAGAAAAATTTATGTAATACAAAGTTGCCTTTTGAATGATTTCCTTGTTGATTTTTTTTAATAAGTAATAAGATTGTAAAATGAAAAACATTTATAAGCTTAATAAACTTGTTCCAATTTAGTATAAGTAAACCGATTTGAAGTAAACATACACGTACAAACATGCATAAAATAATCCTTTGTTCCCAATATGGTTAAACTTGTTGAAATTCTTCCCGTCAGTGTTTAGCCCGAGATTTACTGGCTGCCACTCGTGCGATGCGCTTCCGCATTTTCATATACATGTTTGTTTGTGCGTATGTACGAGTATGTGTTTATTAGTCATAAATATACGCAATTATTTCGCACTTTTGTTGCATGCTTGTGTGCGAAATAAACAGAATTTTTTACGAGCATTAAGCTGAAAGTAAACAGACAAATATTTCTTTTTTCAATTCACACGCTACACTACTGCGCGCTGCTCGTTGATCTGTTGCCGCTGTGCGCCGCTCCACTGCCGCTGCTTAAGCCATTGTTGTTGCTCTTTGCAAAATTGACATTATAATTTGTTTCGATTAACGTTGAATCGAATGAATACAATTAAATTTATTGATAGCGGGCAATTGCCTCTTAAACTGCTTTGTTTGCTCTTTTGTCCAGCTTGGCCTGCCTGCTTGCTGCCCTGTCTGTCGTTGTGTCGTGCTACATGGCGTATGCGTAATGTGAATGTGCTTGCTGACCTTCACAGGAATTTTAATGTGTTCTGACAACGGAAGTTGGAAAGGAAGAAACATTTTTTAATAGAAATTTAAATAAATGCACAAGCAATTTAATGTTTCAAAAATAAAAGCAATAATATAAAAGTGTGAGAAATTTTTATGAGGAAAATTTAAATCTTAGAAACATGAAAAATTAATTGTCAAAATGCATTTTGTTTATAAGAGATCGTAAATAAGCAAATAAATTTTTTTTTACAAAAGTTTACTCATTCAATTTGTCTGAAGAACGCCCACCTAAGAATTTTTTTCTACAGCCTATTTGATAATTTGATTCCAAAACTCCCGCTCTTAGCTGAATATGTATTGAATTTTTGTTCAGATAGCGCGCTTTTGAAACTCATTCTGAGAAAGGGCTTCTTCAATCCAATTTCGAATCTTCTAATAAGCCGTCGATAAATAAAAATCAAAGTAAAAATTTTAAGTTTTAAAATTATTTTTTTCAAATGTTATGCAAATTGAAAGTTTCACTGTTTTCCTTTTTCCCTGTTTTGTAAAGTTTACTGTTTTCAATATTTCGAAAACTACTGTAGTTAAAAAAAATAACATTTGGCACTTTCAAAGTGGATACTTAGAGGCATAAAAAAAGTAGTTTGAAAAAAAAAAAGTTCAAATTTCTAATTTTAGTAAAGTTTCGAATTTTACAAATTAAACAAACTAAAGTTCGCCATTAAATTTAGGACTCAAATTTGTTTGTATTATATCCCTGATATATGTACCTAAAGATATCGTGAAATTTTCAAAAGTTTGTTTTGGATTTTTTGAATATTTTGAATTTTTTGAATATTTTGAATTTTTTCCAAAAGATTTTTAATTTTTTATTTTTTTAACTTCCTAGTCGAATTCAATTAGTTAAGTACTGAATTTTTTTTTCGGTGCTGGTTAAATGTAAAAAAAAATTTACCATAAAGCTTTAGGTGAACATCGGACCTAAAAATTTGCAAGCTTCACCACTGTGTCCTTACATAAACCGAACTAATCAAAAGTTGAAGAACTTGATATTTAATATTGTTGGGCGGAAACCCAAAGCGACCTCTTCATATAAGTGTCTTACTTCTCTTTCAAAAACGTTATGCAGCTTTATACATTTTTCATAGTGTACTCCTATTATTTTGCGCACAACTGTGTATACCTGAAGGTATGCCTTTCAATAAATAATTTTTATATGGTTTTTTCCTTTTTAGTTTTATTTGATTTTGATTTTGTTTATGCTTGAGTTTCGTAGGAGCAAATAAAATTAAAGAGAGCGTGTGACTAGGAAAAAAATGTGTCAGAAAGAGAGAGAGTGTGCTGCTCACTTCATATCATTCTCACTGGCGGGGGCATGAGGGTGTCGGTTATTGGCGATTGCTTGGGTGAAACGCGCAAAAAAGCTGCCTCTATGCTATCTTTTGGCTGGTCGGCAAGAGTTCTTGAAAAGCTTTCGCACGTTGTTGCCTGCCAGCGTCACAGTATGTTTAGAATTTGCCTGAGGCAAGCACACGTTTTTCGGCCGTACAGCCAAATGAGCTGCGCGTGTGTGGAATTTCTAACAAAAACGGAAATGAAAATTTTAAACAAAAAAAATTACTAAAATCGAATTAAAGCTGGTGAAATTGAGAATTTAAATAGAAATGCAGTAAAAGCGTAAAGAGAAAAAGTAGTTATTTAGCAATGAAAGTGTCGAGCCACTAAGTATTTATGCTATAAAAAACAACAATCATGGTTCGCGAAAAAAATTAAACAATGAATTTAAAAAAAAGCTTTGTGCAATAATACAAAAAATGCCAAACACAGAAATTCCAAGTGCTTGCATTTTATAAATACTCGTCAAGTATTAAACAAATCCATAAAAAAGTAAGAAAAAATATTGAAAACAAAAAACAACCAAGCAAAAAGTTTAATTTTGCATTCTCAGCGACTTGGAATCTTGTTTATGCGTTCTTTGTGAGTTTGAGCAAAATTTTTTTTTTCAAATTTTATTTATACATTTTTTATCGTAACGTTGTAAGCATGCAGTACTCAGTACATAACTCATAACATCTAAATATATTACCATACTAGGGTGGAGCCACTTAAAAAATGCATTATTATTAATTTGTTTTAAAGGTTTTTCGTGTGTAATTCACCAATTTACCAAAATTTTAGTAAATCGAATTCACCGAATGGTGAATTCCGACTTTCTAGGCGTATAACTTCGTTCAGAGATGTTGTGTTTCTTTGAGTGAGCGACAATAGTCGTCATAAGGTGGGTTACTCCAGATCATCAGCGCGCTTGCTTTTCATTTCAAGTAGACCCAGAACATCCGCAATATTTTTAAAAATACTCCAAATATTTTTGTTTAGTACTGAAAATCATGAAATTCGTTTTGAAGATACGATGTTAATACTATAATTTAAATAATATACATACATATATATATTCCAGTTAATAATATTCAAATAAAAGAAATTAATAATATATCTCTTATTCGAAAAAAATTCATAAAATATTAATGCGTTTAATCAAAGCGCACCAACGGCATCTGTTATTGAAAAATTTGATTTATCAAAAGGCCCATGCTAAAGATAAGAAACAAGCAAAATAACTGGCTCACAAGTTAAGCCAGACTTCTTTATGGATCTATCTGGCTCAAACCGTTGTTGTTGCATTTAAAGTGTAAAATTTTTAATCTGGCTCAGCTTCACGACGACCGGATGACGGCTAATGTTTTTCTACGACGCTGACGTGAGTAGTTGGTAGTTGCTTTGCTCATTGCACTCGTATTACCAAAAACCACAGCACACAACTCTTTGCAGGCCATTCCAGCTCACCACAATTTTAATAAATAAAATTCACCGAATTCCTACCTTCCCTACTATTCTTTTGCGCCCACGCTTTTTATTCTTTTTTATATGCTCTTAAATATGGAGCCGATTAAAGTCGATTCTAAAGATTCAATTCACTAAACTAATAAGGATGCGTAAGTGCCCGTAGCAAGGAAGAACATCGCGCGTACAATATCCAAATATTCCAAAAGGAGTCGTTCGTTGTCCTGTTTCCAACTTTCAGGTACTACTTGCAGTGTCTAGTAGGCTCCAATAAGCCAACAACTAACAAAAAAGTATGGGCAGCTTGAGGCACCCTAATGTGTTAAGTATACAAATAGTTATGCAGTTAGGTTTTTATTATATTTTCAAATGGAACAGATAAATCACAAGTTTAATATGGAATAAAAAAACTTAAAACATGCTTTCGTTTAAAAAAAGAGAGGGGGACATTGTAAACCGGAAATCGAAACACAACTATAAAAAAGTATTTAATAAACAGACGTCCAATTGCTTATATTAAGAGGTTGCTGTGACAACAATTCGTATATCTGTGGTTTGCTGTTTAACACACAGCACATACATTCAATTGTACATATTTAATAGTTTTGAAAAAGGGGAGTGTACTGAGTGTACTAGAGACAAACGAAGGCACGTTATATATCCAATTTATTTTTCCTTTTTGTTTTTGTTATTTATTTGCGTAGTTACTCATAAATCTGTACAAGGCAGGGCTGATAAGTTTGTGGTCCGGTGCACTTTCGTCCATCGTTTGTTTTTATCTTTTTCTTCTTTTTTTTTTATTCAATTTGTCAGGCTTATCAACCACCCTTCGATTTCATAACATACATAAATATAAACAACTTTTTTCTTATTTACTTGAGGCAAATATACAGTAACAGCTACTTATCTACCCTTTTGCGTTTCAATTTTTTTCTGGTTTATTAAATTATTGTTTTTCTCTGGGTTTTCCTTTCTGTTTTTATATTTAATTGAACACGATTTGTGGCGTACATAAGAGTTGGATCGTGTATGCATAGCGTGAGTGCGATCGTGGTACACAAGAACGATAGCAATGGATATAATTACGAGGGTGTGCCGATGAGTGTAGGATTTTTTAGATAACTTCCATTGCTACTCATACGGTTTGTGTGAGTTGTCAGCTGTCATCAGTCGTGTGTCATTAATCATAACTCCTGCAGTATGGAATAAGCTAATTTACAAGACTCAAAAGAGAGTTGAATATCTCAAGAAGTATGAACAAAATATTAGTGGCGTATAGCAAGAAAGTGTTAAAGGAAAGAAAAGTAGGAACAAAATATAACAAACATTAAACTCTTCAAATGGGTTGTATAGGTTATTGGCGAACAGAAATGCAAGGAAGGCCAGAGAATAATTATTGGAATAGTAAAGAGTGTAAGCAGGTGAAAAATAAAAAAAGGTTTTAAAGAAATTAAGATAAAATATGAAGGAAAAAAACGGTGAAACAGAATATTAAGATAAAGAGGTAATGAAAAAAGAAGTAGAATTAAAAGGAAAAGTGGCGAAAGAAAGGAATAATAAGAAAAATATAAAAAATAGATGACACGAAACAAAGAAGAAAGAAGAAGGCGTAAGAAGAAATCAAGAATACAGAACGATAACAAAGAAGAAGTAAGAAGACATAAGAAGTAAAAAAGGCAATATAAAGGAAATAAGGCGATAAAAAGGAACCAAGAAAATAGAAAGGAACAAGGAGGGAGTAGAAAGAAAATGAAAGATAGAAAAAGAGGTACAAGAAAAAAAAGGTAAAGGAAAACTAAAGGAGGATAAAAAAAGAATGTGAATGAAGAGGAACAATTTGAACAAAAAGAAGAGAGGAAAATAAGTGAAGGAGGATGAAGATAGAACAAGAGAGAGAACAAAAATAATATATCAGAAGAATGTAAGAATTAATAATAATAATAAAAGAAAAATTTTACGAATAACGAGGAAAAATTAAGAGGAAAAACATTAAAGGTCAAGCAAGAGAACGAAGAGAAATAACATAAAAGAAGATGAAAGAGCAATAAGATGAAAGAACAATATGATGGAAGAAGAAGAAAAATATGAAAGAAGAAGAAAAATATGAAAGAAGAATAAAAAGATGAAAGAAGAAGAAAAAGATGAAAAAAGAAGAAAAAGATGAAAAAAGAAGAAAAAGATAAAAGAAGAAGAAAAAGATGAAAGAAAAAAAAGGACATGAATGAAGAATAAAAAATATGAATGAGGATAAGAGAAGAAGAACATGAAAAAGATGGGAGAGGTAGAAGATGAAAGAAGAAGAAGATGAAAAAAGGAAAGGATGAAAGCAATAAACCCTAACGGAAGAAGATAAAGAAGATAAAAAACAAACAAATAAGGAAGATAACATAAGAATATGAAAGACGAACAAGATAAAAGAAGAAAATGAAGGAAAAAACCTTAAAGGAAGAATATAAAAGAAGAAGATGGAAGAACAATAAAATGAAAAAGGAAGGTGGAGGAAGATGAAAAAAAATAAATAAAGAAGATAACAAAATGATGAAAGATAAGAAAGAGGAAAGGAAAATAAGGTGAAAGAAGAAGAACCGAAAAGAAGAGGAAGATGAAAAAAGGAGCAGACGAAAGAAGAAGATAAAGAATATGAAAACAGAAACAGAAACATCTAAACAAAAAACTAAAGCTAAGAAAAGAGGAGCAGAACAAAAAAAAAAGAGATAGAGGGCAAAAGTAAAATGAAGAAAAAAAAGAAGAAAAAGAAAGAAAGAAAATGAAATAAAAAGAATTGAAGGGAAAAGAAGCAAAGAGAAAGAAATGAAACAAATAGCATACGAAAATATAAAAAAAAGGACAGAAAAAAGCATAGAAAGAAAAACACCGCAAGGGCGGAAAGATTAATGGATGATAGATAGTGACTTCAGATAGAATGGGAATGATAAATATTTAGAAGAGTTTGGCGATTCCCAGACTGAAAAAATTTAAAAACTAAAAAGAGGAAAGGGTATAGCAACGACTAAATAGTTAACCAGACTCTGTTATCTACTCCGTTTTAACCAGATAGGAATCCTTAAGCATTTTATCAGGGAGTTTACGTAAGATGTGAAGGGTTAACTCTTCAAAACAAAATCATAACTGTGGTCCAACGTTGTGGAAAGGTCTAGTTTCCCAGAACTTTCGTTAGACGGACTTAATGACAATGCCATGAGTGAACGCGCTATATACTCGTAGACAGCTCTTACAACAAATACGCCGATAACATGAAATAGTCGAAACATTTTTCACTTAAGGTTTTTGTAAAGTTTTGGCGTGTTGGGTAGTCACACACTGATTTATAAATCCAATCCATATCACTTTGGCGATTATAATGTTATTAATACTTACTAAAGAAATTGTCTATTAATTGCTTATACAAACATTTTCTATAAAAAAAGATTATTCTGGAATCTAGTTTATTACCGCAACTACTCTCAGCAGGCGTAAATTACACTTTCTCAGCGCGATAGACATGTGTTAAATCGCTTTTGCGTTAATCTCGTCACTTCAACAATGCCTCGCATCCCCAGGCAACGTTATCTTAGCACAATTATCATATACAAATAACAACAATAAACACTTGTAAAACAACAGAGAACAACAATTGACAGCAATCGAAACAAAAAAGGTTAAACGACAATTAAATTTAATACAAAGCAACAGCTGCATTTAAGCGTATTGATTTTCGCATTATTTATCCTACACTGGAATGCATTTGGGTGTTTGTGTTTGTTGGTACGGGCTTGAAGCATGAAGTTCGATATGCAAATTAAAACACACCTGCATAAAATGACATAATTAACTACCTCTTGTT
The DNA here is from genome assembly GCA_949987695.1 of Merzomyia westermanni. Taxonomy (NCBI): domain Eukaryota; kingdom Metazoa; phylum Arthropoda; class Insecta; order Diptera; family Tephritidae; genus Merzomyia; species Merzomyia westermanni. Next base: position 198,677,223 of record OX465289.1, on the reverse strand, counting down.
GATTTAAAACATTTATTTTATTCCATTCAACATAAACGATTTCGTCACCAACATTTGTGCAAAAGAAATATTTACATACATCCACACGCTGTTCGAAACAAGCTAGGCGTTTGACGTTTTTGCTCTCGAATGTTTACAACTCCATTTATAGAATGCTTCAACTAACTCATGCATGTGTGCTAATATCATAGTTAGGCACACTGCACTATATTTTGTACTTTCACAGACACTAAATCATTTGTGCGTTGTCAAAAGAAGTACACTTTATCTTTTGACGTGTTTCAAATTCATTATCAGAACTGAACAACTGTAAATCAGCCCATTGACTCCCTTTTTTATAAGCAAACATCTGTGATTACAATTTTAACTGTAATCATTTTTTTCATCCTTCTTAATCTTCTTATTTATAGAGAAAGAAACCTTCTCTAAATTTTACTGGATTGGATAATTTTGTCAAAATATCAGTAGTGGTAGACGGCTTAGTTAAAAACGTAGTGGACTATGCCCTACTCTGCACATTTTTTTTATTCTTATTTTTATTTGTTATATATTTTTTCTATGCACAAAAATTCTTATAGCGCCCGTGTGTTTCATGTATTTTAGTTTTATATTTTTCTATTTTATTGTATTTATTTTGCAATGCGCGGGGTTTTGCGTGCAAACATATTACCTCATCGCTCGTTATTTGCGATCATACGCTTTACCCGTCACCCATTCACACAATTGGATTACAATCGGATTACGTGTAAGGGGTTAATAGTTGACACATTAGCGCTGAATAGGCAGTGTAACGAATGCAAAAAAAATTTAAAATTAGAATGAATTGAAAAATTAGTTGCAGTTCACGAGAGTAACAACAGTAATTTGAAATATTTCTTGTCCATAATAAATAGAAATAGGAAGAAAGACTTTTTAGTAACGAATATTATATACCTAGTTGGGAAAGTTTAGTAGCCTTTGAAAGGGGGTGCCACGCCCACTGCTCGTATATTTTGTGCAGATATTTTAGAGTTTAAATTCGTTGATGTTTCCAAAAAGCACTTTAGTTGAAGGAAAATCTCATCCAATGCAATTGATCCGCAATTCTGAATTTTTAAAAACTAAGGCCGAGTGCACAGGCAACAAATCTTGAGTATTCAGACTGTAGTTAATTCATGAAATTTAGACTTAATTTAAGATCCACTGCTCTAAATTTTTTTAAACGCTCCTTACTATTGGTAACTATTTAATTTGTTAAAAATTTCAAGACCTTGCCTCGGTTGTTACCAAAAGAAAGGCATAAATTGACAAAGGATACAAAATATTTAGAAATGTTCATTGAAACATGGCATTATATAGCATAATATAACATAAGATTACATAATATAGCATAAGTTAAAATAACTTAACTTGACATACCATAATACAACAAAATTCAACATAACATAACACATCTGAACTTAACTTAATTTACCATAAAATATCTTAACATAAATTCAAATAACATACTATAAGATAACATAACATAACACAATATAATATAAAATCATAACATACCATAACTTACCGTACCAAAACATAAACATAACATCACACAACATAAAAAATATAAAAACAAAACAACCTTAAACAAGTTAAGATGACAACACATAACGAGAAATGATGGAAAATAATATAACAACAACACACCAAATTTTAAGTAAAACAACTTCACATTTTCCCCAAAATCTAATATTTTACTTTAATCATAAATACTGAGCAGTTTTCTTGCTCTCAGTTTGAACACTAACAATTTATTTACCGCTCACGAAAACACTTCCCTCAAAAAACTCACTATCGCTTAACCTTGTATTTGCTTTAAAAGCGAGTTCCTAATGTCAAGAACATATAAGTACATAGTTCTACTCACCTACAGAACTAATTTTTCGATTTTTCCATACACATATTATTATCTTATATTATTAAAATGTTTGAACCTTGAAATCGCTTGTGACCCATTGACTGTTAAGTAGTAGCTAGATTGTTTTTTTTTCTTTGTTTTTTAATTTCTTAAGTACCTTATTATATCTAATTGGATAATGCTATTAATTGAACCTTATCTCTCGCACTAAGCTGACTTAATATATTATTAGCTGCTACTAACATAATTACTATTTTGTTTTTTTCCTCGATACAACATTAATCAATAAATAAAATAAGAGCTGCGTTCCTTCAACCTAGCGTATAGCAGTAAATTGACACCGGTCGACCACGATTCCGGTTGAGCTGACTAAACCATGCGCTGTGTTTTATGTGAGCGTTGATTGATTGCAGCCAATTATTTAGACAGTAGTAACTTAATCGTAGGTTAGCGTTTGCAAATACCCAGTTGGAAAATTCATCACCGTTTGATTGATAATTTTTTTGGAAAGGCCTACTAAAACCCATTGTTTTCGGTTTTTAAGGATTATTTTGCACAATAGAAAAATCAAAACTAATCAAAAAAAAAAAAAAAATAACATCAGACAAAATTAAAAATAATCGAAAACATTCAAACATTTCCTTTTGATTGTTTTTGATTACTTTTTGGTAAAATTTTTTTCCCAATGGTAATCAATTAGTAATTACGGATTTTTGAAAACAATCAAAATAATCATTATTGATTATAACAGCCATCCAATCAATTGATTACTCAATTATAATGGAAATTTAACAGGTCTGCTCGTACTATATGACTCGTAATTTAACTGAGATCTGTGTAATAGGCTTAAGTTAATACATTAAAAATATTCACGTTATTTATTAATAACTATTATTTAACAAACAAAATCTATTTCATGCTTTAAAATCGAAAAATTTCCTACTGGGCCACTTGCTTGAACAAGTGTGCGGATATTAATTTATAGTTTATTTACAACATAAAAATAACAAAAAATATACACAAATAAAAGGAATTACTACAAATATTACGTACACTAATAACGCTACAAAAATATCAGCAAAATATAAGTATGACAAATAACGAAACGGCAAAATTAGCATCACAACGTAAGTTGGCCAATATTGAGCGTGTAGAGGAGAAAGTTTCACATTTGCGTTATTTTCTGCGCTCTAATACGCCTAACAACTCACAATACATAACTAATTTCTTTTGCATGTAAACAAATAAATAAACAAAAAAACAAAAATGGAAAATATATGAAGATACGGCTGAAGATGACACTTTACACGAAAAAACATAAACAACAACACTTTTTTTCGGCTATGAACCCACTCACCGTATCATTTACATCCTCTGCATGACTCTTCGGTATGTTTGTCATGTTGCTGTTTTTGCGATTTGCTAAATAAACATGAACAAATTATAACGGCAACTAAGTAGATATTTGCTGAGAACAACAAATATTCATAGTAAATCATGTCCTATGGATACCTAATAAGCTATTTTTTTCTTAAGATTTCATAATCTTTGTTCATATAAATGAATGTAAAATTTCAGAAATTAGCCAAAAAAACATTATTTACTACGTCTGATATTTTTACGTAAATATTTTGAACTTGCTATGACAACTTTTTAGTCATTATTACATGTCAAATAATTTTTGTTTTTTAGGTATAAGAAGCTTGAAATTTTTTGAACCGTATTGTTTATAAACATTCAGAAATTGTGTATAAAACTTTCTCTACATTTTGGTATACTTTTACTGTGTTCTGGAAATGTTTGCTTTTAATTTTTAAAACTGTTTTCACGTTTTTGACAAATATTCTATAATATTACAAGCAAATCTTTCGAAATGTTGAAAAATATTTTTATGTAAATTGCACAAGATGTTTTAGTGATTTTCTAACCTCTTTACAAAAATTTCTCTGATAAAGTCTATAAACTATAAAAAAGTTATGGCGGTTGACTCTAAAATTTTAATTGTCTATTCAATTAAAAACTTTTAAAAATTCACTAAATTATTAAAAAAATAGAAAACAATAATAATTTTCATAAAAATGATTATTCTTGGCCGTGAGATCATTTAAAGTCATTAATACTTACAAAAAAGTTTAAGAATTTTTTTCTAAATTAAAAAACAGTTTTAGTAAAGTTTTCTTAAAAATTTTTTGAAAATATTTTAGTTTCAGAAAAATAAACTTAAATCATATTTAATTTTTAGAATATTTTTTACAACTTTGAAAATATTTCACAGAGCTACCCAAACTAATAACTTTTATAAGAAGACCGAATTTTAATTATTTATCTTAAAATTTTTTGGAAATCCCTTTCAATTTTTTTTTTTAAATTTATAGAATTTTGTAACCACATTTTAAGCAGAAATAATCAATTATTAAATCTTATTAACCGTTATTACATTTTTTAGAAATGTTTAAAATTAATTTTATTTTAAAAGAATTGTTGCTCTTTCTTTAGAGCGACTTAAGAAATGTTTTAATTGTAAATTTGTAGAAAATGTTTCAAAACTAAAATTTTGTACAAAAAACTTACACATTTTTTTTGTTTAACTCATAATATTTTTTTTGCTTTTTTATATTTTTTTTAATAATTATTTTTTTTATTAATAATTCTTTTTAAATTAATATTTTTTTCTGATTAATAATTTTTTAATACATTTTTTTGGAATATGTGTCGAAAGTTTTCATGACATTTTTGTAAAATTATTTTTTTTTTAGAATTTTCGAAAACATTCCAGTAAGCTTCTTATTATAAATAATATATATTTTTTGGAATTCTTAAAAAGTTTAGAAATTGTAACAATACATACTTTTTTATACAATATTATTGTTATTTCTAAAACTTTCAATATTTAAAAACAATTTTCTAGAAAATATTTTAAATAAATTTAAAAAAAATCTTGAAATATTTTTACTAAACCTTTGAAATTAAAAAAATATTGAATAAATTGAGTTTCAAAGACTCGATTTAAAAAAAAAACATATATAAATTTCTTTTTAAACTAAACACTTCTAACTTGTTGAAATAAAATGTGTAAATTTTTTTTTTTCCTTTTGCAAATTAGGTGAAATTTTTTGACTCACGATTTTTTTATCTATGAGTTGCTTGAGACACCGCCAATCCGAAACGCTTCATATCCACACACTAGCTTAGCCAGCGATCAAAACAAGAACCAAAAGCCAAGCCAAAGAGCAACCACCAACCGGTCTGCTGTCAATCACTTTAATATTGTCCAGCAACAACAACGATTTCTTGTACGCTGGCTCTTTTGCATCTTCGGGCTAAACTTTTGTGCGACAGACTCTCGCTAGCGTTAATCATTCGCTCATCAGACTTTGCCGGCTGAACGTGTATAAAATTTAACGCAACAATTTTTCGATTAAAAATCTTTTACGAATTGCTTCTTCGTCTTCATCGTTCGTACATTTCGATTTTTATAGTCGTTAAATACGCGCACAGTAATTGAGAAGAAAAAAAATTAATTGAATTTGCTTATTTGTTGCCATATTGTTGTTTTTGTAGTTGCTTTTGTCGGCATTGCTAATACTTTGGTAGACTCTTGAATTTGGTTTGTGTTTATGCGCGTTGGTTGGTGCTGTTGTTGTCGAAGGCGCGCGTTTTTCTTCTAGACGGTCATTTCTATATTTAACAATCAACAATCGATCGTTTTTGTGTTGCTATATACAACATCTCTGCTATAGTGAGTGAAAAAAAAAATAAAGAAAAACGTTGGTGCAAAGTGTTAAGTGTTTCTGTTTTGGTGCTTCTTCTTCGGCTCATTTTTGAAGAGAAACTTTAAAACAACTTATAAAAATATTAAATGTAAGCCCCTAAAAATGTTTCAAGGATTTTAAATAAATTTTTATGCGTTTTTTTTGGTATGAGCAGTTAAAATCCGTTTAAGTATTATAAAGTGTAACCTCCTTTTTGTGCTCTGCACACTGTTGTGTGTGTGTGTTTAAGTTTTATTCAAGAAATATAGTGAAAGTTTTGGTCTGTAAACATTCCGCTTTGTTGCTTATGGGAAAATCTAATGTTCACATTTAATTTTTTGTGGAAACTGGTTTTAGAGATATAACGAATAAAATCGGAATAAGTCTGTTATTAGTTTTGTAACGCAGCGAAACGTGGCCGGGTCTTTTAGTTAATAATAATCCGCTTTCTTAGTAGGATGGAAGTTCTGCTCTTCCGCTGCTTAAGAAAAGCTCGATGGGGCCTGAAGATAAGTATTAGTACTGGTACAGAAAAGTTTTCCATTGACAGCGAGAAGGAAAGTTTCCGCTTTGCTATGGGACCTTTATCGCATTCAGGGCGACATATTTCGCCTCCTTGGAAGACTAGAAATATAGCTCTTTATCGTTCTTAAAATGCTGCCACAAGTCAACCTAATTTATTAAATTTTGAGATCATGTTAATGCAGGATAGACGATTAAGGTCCGTCTCATGGATAGAACGAAAATGGGCAATAAGACTGATTATGGCACAGCGCTGGAACCCGGTTGTCGACAAATAATATCGGAGAAGCGTTCCACTATAATTCAGAAAGTAAACTTCTTCAAACAGACCTATTGATGCAGTCCACATGAACTCAGTCCGTCCCACAGCAATTATCAAGAATAATCACTTCAGCATCATGTCAAATCAACATAAACGAGTGGCATACGATCTTTGAAGAAAATTAGACCGCCACCTTCTTACACCAGGACATGAGGGTTGTGAAAAAAAAAACATTTAATTATTGAGCTTCAAAGTTTAAGGACCTAGGAATCATCTTTTCAGGCAGTCTTTTAACACTAAAGACTTTGAAGATCTTAATAATTAAGCTTGTTTTATGCTATTTGTATTTAAAAGGTGGAAAAAACTTACTGAACACTCACGTCTTTGGTTGTTATATGGCGAGTTTAGGATTTCCATTACTGCATTTCACTCATGCGATCACCTTAACTTATTAGCTTAAAAATAAAGAAAGTTTTTGGAGAAAACTCACTTATATTACCTAAACTCTCAGCATAATGTGAGTAGAAATATATCTAAGGTTTAAGTAGCCAGCTGAACCCTCTAAGATTGTGCCGCGCGTAAAATGCACCACCGCTGCACTGCTTCAAACAACTACTCTGATCTCATTATTCGAATTAGAGTGGGGTAAAAGAGGGCTGGTTGGTTGACGACGTTGAGAATCCTTGCCTAGAAATTTCGAAACCGCCCATTAGGTGCTACACACACCCCAGTCGTCCAGCTCTTCCAAATCTCTAAGGTTAAGTGGACTTTGTCATGCAATTTCCTTGATTTACAGCTCGATAAGCAGCATGTTGCATATCATCAAGAACATTTTTGATGCATTGTAGCCCGTGAGGCAGCCGTCAGTTTTGATAATTTATAGTATCAAGGATGAAATTTCGTACAAAAGTAAGAGAGGTCAGGTGGCTACTGTTAAACGTGGTTGATTCCTGCCCTAGTCGGCCAACTCACGTTGGCTCCTTAATCCTAATATAAGTATCATCAAGTTTTAGCTGGCTCCCGGACTATTAACATTTTAAAATCCATGAAAACAATGCTTAACACTGTACACTTCTCAAAAAAGACACAATTTTTCCATTAAAAATACACATTTAATTGCCGTAGCCTTCTAATTGTACAAGTCATAATTAAAAATATCACAACAAAAATATTTGTGTATCAATGTCCTTTCCATCTTATTGACGTCACTTTCTCGTGCGCATAGCCGGCATTTCTATGGGGAATGTCGCAAATTTAATGCTATATATAGCTGAATGTTGGTGGCCCCGCCCACAATAGCCATGCGCACATATACACACCCACACCAGGTTTCCACTTCCTCCTGCTTCACCTCAGCTGGCATTTAATGGCCTTTTGACATTTTAATAATTTATTTATTTTCACTCCAAATACACATGTTTAATGCTTAGTCAAAGCTATGGGTACAAATAGATTAACGTGCGTTCACACTTTCTATTTATGATGAAGATGCTTATACAGTGGCTGGGAAGCAAATGGGATTATTGCAAACGTTCAAAATACATACTTTTGTGAATATTTTGGAACTTTAAGAAGTTTTTTTTAAAATAATGTGAGAGAATTTTGAATGAAACTTTATAGAAAATGTCAAAAAAAGATCTTTTGATGCATTTAAAATTTTTATTTTTTTTTCGAGGAAGTTTATAATTTTTTTTATTTGTAGAGAATATTTCTGTAAAAAAAGTTTTAAATTTATTTTAAATATCTTAAAAATTCTTTAAAAATGTTTTGTAAATTTTTAGAAGACATTTTTAAAGTTTTGCAATTTGGACTTTGAAAACTTTATATTTCCAAGGGCCATTTCCACAGTGGCTAGTTAGCTTACATTCCCCAGTTAACCCTCTAGCTTAACAGCTCAGCATTGGTGAGTTAAACTTTGGCTATAATTAAGAGGATGGCTAGCGTGCATTGGACAGAAAACATTAAGCTAAATACAATGTAAGTTAACTCGTCACTGTAAAAATGACCCTAGAAATTTTTTTTTTAATTTCAAGTATTCATTTCAAGTATTTCATTCATTGTCTTATTTTCTGGAAAGGGTAATTTTATTTCCTAAACATTTTACACAAAATTTCCAAAAAATTTATATAAATCTGAAAATATATAAAAATGTTTTACTAGACTAACTTCAGTGAAAAAAAAAAAAACTGTTTTGTTTTGAAAGGGTGTAAAGATAAACCTAAATCAAATTGTTTAAATTTTAAATTATTTCTTATTTAAATTATCTTTTTTTTTAATTTTTTTTTGCATACTTTTGGAAAACACGTTTTGAAGAAATTAAAATTTTGTACAACATATTTTAGTTTCCAAAATTCTGAAATTTTTAAAATTTCCTTTTAATTTTTTTAATAAAATATTATTAGCAAAGTATTTCTGTTGGGAAATAGAAAATCGAGATCTTTTTAGCAATTAAATATTAACAAATTTTGAAATTTTTTCTTATTATTAGTTAAGTTTTGTTGCATTTTTTTAAATTTTTTGAGATATAAAAGTTCGATATTTTTTTGCGTTTGTTTTTGGAAAAAATGTTTTGAAGAGACTAAAAATTTGTTAAAAATTTCTAAAAGAATAAATTGTAGATTTATTTATTTATTTTTTTTTGTTTTAGAAAATTTTATAAATAAAGTTTTTATAAAAAAACTTAAAAAAATTTGATTATTTTTTAAAGTTACGAAACGCAAAAGTACGACATTTTCTAGCAATTAAATATTAATAAAATTTGTCTAAGTGTTTTGGGGTGAAGATTTCTAATAAAAATTATTAGCGAAGGACACAGTATCTCTGGAAAAAATCAAACTTGTCCCATTTTGTGTTTGTGTCAGTGTATGCTCGACATACTTACATCTCTATTCATAAACATACATATGTGTTCTGACTCGTTTTTTTTCTTTTCTTTACTTGTATGAGCTTTGCGCTTGAAATTTTGCCAAAATATGCTTGCTTTTCCTATTTTGTATTTATTTATTTGAAAATTTAAAAATTAATTTCATTTAATTTTTTCTTTTCTCTTTCATGCTTATTTTGTCGTTGCTCATATTCAATATTGACACAATAAAATAAACACCAACAACAATCCACTTCAACACAAAACAAAACAATTCACGATCAACATCATTTCCGTCCTTACACATGCTCACTCAACAACAACGACAAAAATAAAATAAATAAAAACAACAAAAATATGCGCCAACCCAACCCAAACAATCAATATTGAATTCCTGTAGCAGCAGCTCACAAAAGCAATGCAAGAAAAAAATGTCGTCAACAGCAACATAAGTGAACACTGCAGCGCATGCAACCTAATATATGTACATAACTGTAAATCAATAACACCAGCAATTGAACAAAACACGTGCGAGAGAAAATAACATAAGCCAGAGGGAAAAAATTAAAAAACTTATAAATATTTCGCTAGTGTTTTTTGTCGTCAGCCAAGCGAAATTTCGAGACATAAAAATGGCTCTACATGCCACAAATTCATGCAACACAAGTATCAACAGCAGTTGCACGACGCCAATAATCAAACCGCTAACACCAACAAAACCTACAGTCAAACTATTAAATGGCAAAACCAGCAGTTGTGGTGGTAGTGATTGTGTTGGTGAAGGTGGCTGCGACGGAAGCGCTACTACCAGCTCTGAATCAGAAACGTCCAACACCACTTCTTCCAGCTGCAAAAACAAAACCCATACTAGTTTAAGCAACAACGTTGAGCAACTTTTCAATTCGGCCTTAAAAGCGTTACATTTACCGCACTGTAAAGGTGGAAGTAGTAGTAGCAGCAGCAACAACAATACAAATGTGGCAAAAGAGAAAACTAACAAAATAAATTGTCAAACAGTGGCGCGTGGTATGAAGCTGCAGCGTAGCCCGGCAAATTTTGCTGTTGATGAGAAGATGGCTCATCACGACAACGATGTTGATGATGATAATACTGACTATGATTATGATGAAGTTGATGGAGATGTGGGGCAGTCACTTCAATTGCGTTGCACGTGTCCAGCTAGTAGCAGTAATAATACTAATAATAATAATAATAACAAAAACACCACCATGACCGTTACGACAACATTTCGCAGTAGCAGCACTTCAGCTCTAATACCCGCCGGTCATATGCGCCCACAAACTTTGAATGTGCATCATTTTCGTGAAACGCCAACGGATCATACACAATTATTCTTTCGGTATGTTTGAAAATTTTTTACTTTGACTAAATTTAATTTTAATTTTATTTTTTTAAATTATTTGAACGCTATTAGTGTATTATTAATTTTTATTCTACATTTAACTACAAGTATCTTTGAGTGCGATTTTTGGTCAAACAAATCTGGAGTTACTTTTCTAAACGAACTAGTTCAGTTAAAATACTTAGTCATTAGTACAAAAACTATTTCTTCTTTGAAAAGCTTGAACCAGCTTGATAAAATCATTAGATTGTGGCGTTTGGCTCTTCTTTTTCACTGTGTCCTTTTGCTCTTTCCATAATATTAGTATTCACGGAACATCAAGGAACAGAACTCTAGACCACTTTTTTTGGTTGTTTGGAATTAACCTAAGGCGGTCTTAGATGTGGTTATTGGTGAGTTGAGCTCCATCAGGGCTATGGATATAATGATTGGCCCAGGCTTAGTCCCAAAACTATAAAAAATATAAAAAAAATACGAAATAAAAAATATATTTAAAAAAGAAAAAGTAAAACACAAATTTAAACATTTCACTAAGAAAATAATCAAAACAAATTTGAGAATACAAAAAATAAAAAAATAGATACCAAAAAAAGTATTTCACAAAAAAATACCAAAGCCGCAAAAAAAAAATATATCTATCTATCTATCTATGGCGCGATATACAACAGGTATATCATCATAAACCTCCTAAGAGATTTTTGCGCCAAGCTTCTCTTCCAATTTGTGGTGTGCCGATTTGAATTTTTCCCTACAAATTGGTGGGACCTACAGTTTTTTGCCGACTCCGAACGGCATCTACAAAGGATACGAATTTTTTGCTGAGAAGCCTGTCATGGCAGAAATACACTCGGAGAGTTTGCCAAACCACTGCCGAGGGGCGACCCCGTTTTGAAAAACTTTTTTCAAATCACTTTTGATGTTACCTGTACCAAATATATATATTAAACAAAAAAAGAAAGTAAAACAAACATTTACAATAATAAATATATAAACTTAAAATAAAGATTTTTTTTTGCAAAGTTCTAGAATCTAAGAAAATCAAAACAAATGTTGGGGATACAAATTTAAATAACAAAACGAAGATTGGACTTAAGTTTCATAGAAAACAAAACAAAAAAAGCATGTCACAAGAAAAAAAAGCAAAACCAAAAAAGCGAAAAAATTAAAAAAAAAAGTTAAAGAAAATTATAAAAAAATATATAATATAAAAGTCTAATCAACTTAAAATAAGCATTTTTTTGCAGAGCTTATAGATTGAAAAAATATAAGAGTTTAACAAAAAAATCAAAACAAATTTTGGGAATACAAATATAACAGGATAAATCATAAAAAAGTTCATAGAATCATAAAAGATAAAAATTGACCAAAGTGAACAAAAAAAATTTATTCAAAACAAATTTTGTGAATACAATTTCAACAGAATAAATCAATATAATCATGCCACAAAAAAAACGAAAAAGGAAAAATTAAAAAGATAACGAAGAAAAAATATATTTAAAAAAGAAGTTAAACCAAATTTGCAATAAAAAATATAACAATATAACAAATTTTGGGAATACAAATTTAACAGAATAAATCATAAAAAATTGTTTCTTTTAAATTTCACAGAAAACAAAACAAAAAAGTATGTCACAAATTTTGTTTTTTATTCACATATAAAACTAGACAAAAAAAAAATTACGTTGAGTATAAAAAAGATTGCGACAATCTTCTGTAACTTGGTGCAGTGTTGCCGCGTTTGAATAGGACTTTCATTCATCGATTTGCTTGAACCCGTTGAGCCCTCACGCGAGTTTGAGTTAAGCCAATGTTTAAAATGAAAATATAAAATACAAAAAATTGTAAGTCCAGAGTGCATCCATTAATTTTTCTTTTATATATATAAATTTCAGTGTCACATTTTCGCTTTGCTTATGTATTTATAAAAACTAAAATGTATACCGAAATAAATAAGGAAAGAAGATCCAAACAAATTTACTTTGTTTATTTTCAAAGGTGTATTGAATACTTTTGGTTATATTTTACTGGTGTATGCACTCTCTTTGAAATGGCCTGGCCTGCAATTATTTTGTCATCGTTATTTTAAATTTAATAAAGTTTTTTTCATTTGAAATTTGTATATAAATATCTTCTTATTTGCATACAAAAATGCCGTTAATTGTTTTGCTTTTGCTGGCGAATTGTTTTGCGTTTTAATTGAATAAGCAAATATGTGTACATATATTTAAATTCTTGCGACTTCTTTGTGCATTTCTGCTGTGTTTGTTTTATTTATTCATTTTAAGTTTTTATTCAAATTTTTTTTGTTGTACTGCAGTGGCGTTTCATTGAACTTGATCTCTAAAAATCGTACGCGCACGCGTTTTTGTATTATTCATACACTCAGTTTGTTGCGCGCTAAAGCAAAGCGTCGATCATTGATCGTCGAGTGTCGTCGCCGTCTGCACCTTACGCATAACGCGCTGCGAATACAAAACTGATTGATGCCACATAATAAAATAAGATGGCGTTCACTTTATTATGCTGCGGCTGTGCCTTTGAGTCTAGTTGATTGTGCTGACAATTATGAAATGATTGTTAATGTTGATGATGATAGGTAATAATGATTGTGTTGATGATGATGATGATGCGGACACTTCAATATTCTAAACGCGTTGGCCGTCTGACAGCGCCAACGACACCGGCAGCAACACTCAATCGCCACTTTGCAGCTAATTGAGGAATAAATAGTGCTGACAGTACATCATCGGTTAGATCTCTTCCGTTGCGGCCTTTTGAGTTGAGTTGCCTTAATTGTTGTTGTTGTCGCTCGTGCACAATAATTGTAAACATTGTTTTGCGATTTTGCCTTAAATGGCAAAGACTGTTTCGATTGTGTACAATACTGGGTATTAGTTTTTTGCTTTGGAAAATGTAGACTTTGGACTTCGTTGTTGTTGTGGTGTGCGTTGTAAAAATATAATAAATAGGTAATCAACTTGATTGTCACGTTTCACGTGTCAGTTGTAAAACTGTGTTTTGTTCTCCAAACAGGGAGGGGTGATTTCATTGAAATTAGTTTAAAATTAAAAAAACTATAATACAATAATAAACTAAAAACAAAAATGTAACATTTTGTTAAAAATATCAGTTAAACTTATAAATTAAACCAAACTAGAAAATACATAAATTTAAAACCAAAACAAACAAAAGATGTGATCCAAATTTGGCCGACTCGAAAAAAAAGAACTATGCAGTTTCCAAGAAAACACTAAAATAATAATAATAACAGAAAATAATAGCAAAAAAAAAAGAAAGAAAAAGTAAAAGCAAAGAAAAAAGGGGGAAAAATAGTACTAAAAAATAGTTACATAAAAAATCATAATAAAATAATTTATAACAAAAAAAAAAGAATAAAAATTATGGTATAGCAAAAAATAAAAATAATCGTAAAACTTACCAAGGATATAAAATGGGACAATAACAGAATACAAAAATAATAATAGTACCAACAAAAAAAAAAAAAAAAATAATATCAATTAACAAAAAAATTATAGTCAAAAAAAAAAAAAAAAAGAAGTTGGCAAAAAAAAAAAATAAGAATTTTTTTTATTTATTTATTTAAAATTTTAAAAATTAAAAGTAACAATTTAAAAACAAAAAAGCATTTACACAGTTAATATAAAACTAAAGTAACTAACTTACTAATATATACAAGTCTAATCGAAAGCAAAAAAATTTACCAAAAATAATGTTAACAAAAAAAAAAAAAGAATTGCAAAAAAAGTATAACAAAAGACAATAAAAAAGGTTAACTAAGCAAATAAAAATACAAATTTAAAAATAAAATGTAAATAATATTTACAAAGTTAATAAAACAAAGGCAAATAAATGATTAATATATACAAATTTAAACACAGAACAAACCCACATTGTTTCAAATTATTATAAAAAAATATAGTAGTTAAAAAAAATAGTTGTTGCTCAAACCGCGAATAAAAACAAAAAAACGAGAAAAAAATAGCTATAAAAATTAAAACTTAATATATAAGTTACACAAAACTTTGAAAAAGCAGGAGCTATTCAAAAATTCAAATATAATAAAATAAAAAAATATATTTTTTTTATTTAAAATTCTATATAAATTTATTGCGTAAAATAACAATAAATTAGGCAAAAAAAAAATCAAATTGAAAAATATAAAAATAAGAAAGCACAATAAAACGCAATAAGCTGCACTTATTCTAGACACATACATACATTCGGGATTTATAGGGAAAAAAATATATATTTTATTTCTCATTTTTTACGTGATGCCATAATTATAAATAAATTTTACATATAAATATTTTAAGTATTTGCGCTTCAAAAAGAAAATAAAGGCACACATATACACACAAGGGTTAATTACCCGGTGTGCGTTGACTTGCATGTGTTAAAAATTTGAGTTTTGTTTACCACCTTGACCTCTTCATTCATGACACAATTCGCGCTGGTTTTGTTTTTATATAATAATATTTTTTGGCGTTAAAAATTCCTTTGTTTTGTAAAATAGTATTTAACGACGAACAATTTTTTTTTTGGCTTTTGCGTTTAGACACCCACGTGTTGCCAAATTAATGATACGGCTAGCGCTGAGTATACTTTTACGCTTTTACAATTAATACATTTATAACATTTCGAGTATCCGCAATTCATTTGCTTTGTAAATTTCCAACAGCGAAATAACAAATCAAACAAAACAGAGCTAGTTGACAAACTAGTATTTCCCTGGAGTTGAAAAAATTCCAGTAGAAATTGTTTTTTAAATCTCATGTTTGCAGGAGCAGAACTCTTAATTGTAAGAACACGCCAGACATTTAAATTGCTTTCGCTTAAGAATTACCACTCTGATAGAGCTACGGTTTTCCTGATAAATTTGAAATTAGTTTGAGGCTGATCTATCTATGTTCAATATGACAGGCCAGCAAACATTTAGGTTAAAAGACGATTAGAAAACGACTCGAATTCTAATGTATTTCTCTAAGGTAGAAGGTTTGGGAACATCGAGAGTTATAGCATTTTCTACAAAAAGGAGACTTAGTTCTCGATCTTGAGGAAAAGGTTATTTAATCTAATCTAACTTGAAGGTATAATTGGTTTCTAATGTGAACTTTTGTCAAGGTTTTTCTAATCGCTCTCTAATCTAGCCTAGTTCTCTAACTTGATTTTCGATTAGAGAACTACATTAAAATTATAATGTAAAACTACAATATTTCTCTAATGTTTGAGACTGTGTTTGCTGGAAATAGGCATCTCGTTTATGCGGAAAAAAATCAGCTGACTAACTACCTTGCTTGGTATTCGTACTAGTTGCGAGCCAGTTTACAACTAGTTGGTTTAACAGCAGGGTCATTATTCATATGCGCGTGTGTAGGCGCGCGCTATTGTGTGACGTAGTTACACGTGTCTCCTTTTTTTAAGAGAATTTTTGAGCCCAGATCATCCCATGAATAATTTAATACCAGATTTCTAAGTATCGTACATTCAATATTAATTTACGCGTGCAAATTCCACGCTTGTTGAATGATTTAATGATTTATTACATTTATATTGTGAATTTCTGTAAAGCAAATAGGATTTGATTGAAATATCAAATGATTGCCGCGTATGAGGCTTTATTTTATTATATTGTGCTAGTATTTGTTTGCTCACATATTTCTCGCTCGTGTACACAATATTATTAATTTATTTGGACTTTGCGCATTTTCTTTGTGTAACCAAAGCACACAAAAAATGCGCGGTCCCTCTCCTTTGATCACGTCATTTTCGTGTCCAATTCGTATAAAAGCGGTTAGTAACAGGCTGTCATGTGGAAGTCGCCCCCTATTTGCTGTATAGGTTGATCTCGAATGCCACCAATTGACAAAAACAATCACATATCCATTGTGTTACTTATCCATTGTGCTATTCTTCAATTCATAAACTCACAATTCAGTCAGTCATTCTATGTCGCACCACATATTTGACATTTTAATTCATAAAATAATAAATAAATATTTGCATATAACTGAATAAACGTGGACATATGTAGTATCTCGAAACCTGTATGCTATATTTTTTTTAAATTAACTTATAATAGCCGATTTTTCCTTTGTAAGCACTTGGCGATATGAATAAAATAACGATGTGAACTAGTTGCTTAAGTGATAGCCCCCAAAATTGTGACCGCTTATAATTTTTTCTGCTTGTTTATTTTTTTGTTGCTTTACATTACAAAAATTTTCTAGGCAAGAAGAACAAATGTTGCTAACATCGAAATGAATGAAAAACGGCCAATAGTTCGTTGGTAGTATATGCTGGTATGGCAGCTTCGAATGTGTTGCTCATACGCCATGTAGCACGATATTGAGTGACATTCACTTGGGGCGTGTTTATCCATATGCTGTCAAATACTTGTAAACTGTAGACTCTTACACTAAGGTGGGCAAGGAGGCTTTGAAACTATAGTGGAAAAATTTAGTCCTCATCTTGTAACATCTCCAAACGGTAATCTTACAGGGTAACAGCATATCTGCTTCCTTTTTCTCGCTCTGCTGTTGGCATGCCAGAGCAGCTTTCTGGTCACAATGAATTCCATGCTCCTGACTTTGTGTAACCGAGCCCTGAATTTTTAACCCAATTGATTATTGTAGGTGATGCCGTATCCTTTAAGTTGCAAATAGTTCTGAAGGAATTTCCTCCACATAATAACACAAATACAATAGTTAAAAGCTCATACTCGTTTCATGAATACTTGAAAATATTCAGGCCGTAAATCAACAAAAGTTGTTGGTATAAAAAAGCAATAGCAAAACCGAGAGTACGCGTTAAGGCAGTTCTGCGGATGATGATAAAACAGATCTGTCAAAAAATCCATCATGATCACACTACCAACTGTCAAATGGCGGATGTGGTTCATGCATATGGTAAGAAAAATAGAACTAGGAGTTTAGATGACATCAAAACCAGCGTATTGTTAGCTTAATGGTTAGTAATGCGTGCCAAAATTTCTCTGATGAAGACGCGTAGCAGCTTCCGAAATGGATCTATAAGAAAAGCTATGGCGGTTGTCGCTAAACATTTTTCCTACACTATTCAATTAAAAAACTTTTATTAATTAATTAAAAATGATTATTAAAAAATAAAAAAACAATAATAATTTTCATAAAAATTCAAAAAGTGTAAAATTATTATTCTTGGCCTTGAGCTCGTTTCATGAATACATGAATGCTCATACATTTATTCATTAAATTTTATTATTTTTTCATTACAAAATTTTATTTAATAATGTTTTACTTTGCATGGAATTCATTTATGTATTTATCCTTAACAAAATTCAAGGTTTTGGTTCAGGTCATTGCTCCGCGCGTTTATTGGCTTATTAATTAAATTATTTTTTTATTTCATTTTAATGGCGTACAATTCATGAAAGCTCGCAAATACCTCGTAACAGCAGAAACTTCGTAAAAAAGTGTCATATTAAGTGTGCAAGGTTTACGATCTTTGCGATCCATTTGCGAACTTTCATTAATTGCCCTAGTGTGTTTTTGCACAATACTACAAATACATACTTACATATACATATATCTATAAATTTATTTACATGTGTACATTTTAAATATTTTAGAAATCAAAACACTTTCGTTCCTGATTTTTTCCTTTTAGCACGTTAGATGGTTTGCGTATATTCCATAAAAAGAATTTGCTTTCGTCAACATACATATCGATACCTCAGAATACGGCTCTCATGTGTGATATTGTGCCATTTGGGCATTACTGCAGATTTTTAGCAAGCTTCACACATAATTTCCCAGATACTAAGAATGCATTTTGTCGTCCGCCATACAATTTGTAGTGCTGAATGTGTCTTTTATATCTTAAAATGTGTCTCCTGGAA
The DNA here is from genome assembly GCA_949987695.1 of Merzomyia westermanni. NCBI lineage: Eukaryota > Metazoa > Arthropoda > Insecta > Diptera > Tephritidae > Merzomyia > Merzomyia westermanni. The sequence goes on along the minus strand of OX465289.1, from coordinate 198,658,685 downwards.
AATTAAATTACGGCTGCCTGCGACATCCGTATTCTCAAGTAGCGATGTATTTTTTTGTTTGGATTTGCTGCTTAAACTTTTTTATCTTGTTTGTTATTTTAAGCCAATGCATATTTTTTATTTCGTTGCTGGTTAAATGCAGAAATTCTCAATAATTAAAAAACACATTTGAGTGAGTTATTGTAGCGATTTAAAGCTCATGTGATGAACACTTTTAATATTTTTATACCCAGTTGTGTTTAGTAGGCAAGCTACACTTTTTTGTTCACATAATGGCTATAGGTCGAAATATATATAATAAGATTTTCATCTGGGTCTTTCCATGTAGTACTCCCACTACCATAGAACATACTCTTAACAGCGTGGTAGGCTACAATATCTATCAACAATGTATATAAATTTCGGTTTCCCACAAGTTAGACTTCCTTAATTGCTTTTTTTCATTTGATATTTATTTCTTTTCGTCAATTTAAGTTTGGTTATTTTGTTTTATTTTTATCTGATATGTTTTTTTTTTTGGTTTTTAAATCTTTTCTATTATCTTGCTCCTTGATTTTTTCTTGCCGGTGCAATGACTTGTTTTTTATTTTCTTCCTTTTTTTTGTGTCTCTTATTTTAAAATTGTTATTTTCAATTTTTTTGATTTTCGCTTCAATTCAAATTTTTTTCAATTCTTATTTCTTTTCAATTCCTTTTTTTTAATTTTAGCTCAAGTTTTTTTTTTTAATTTTTTTTAGTAAAATATTTGCTTGGTTGTTTCTTTATCTTCAATACGTTTTGAATTTCTTCTTTTGCATTGTTTTTATATACTTTATGTTTATTTTTTTCTTTTCCTATTTATATATTCTATAATTGTCACTTAATCCATGTACTTAACTTTGACTTTTTGTTTGTTTTAGGTTTTTTTTATGTGTTCTTGTTGTTTTGTTTACAAAAAATATAAACAAATAATAAATGTTTTCCTAAGCTTTTTTAAATTTATTGTTTTGTACATTTTTACTTGTTTCAATGCAAAATCATTCTCACTTTCAATGACTCTTGCTAATTATTACCAAAAATGTTTATTTTGCAAGTCAACAGCAAAAGCAAATACAAATAGTCGTTGCTTGCATGGCGCTAGTGCTCTGTGTACACAATGACTTATGACATCATTTATTAAGTTGATTTTTTTTTTATAATTTTTATAATTTTTTTTAAATGATTGAATTGTTTTTATTTTTTTTTTATTTTTTTTTGTATTTTACCTTTTTTAACTTTAAAATTACTTTTAAATTTTTTGAATAGTTTCTCAGTAATTTTTTTTTGAATTTATCTGTGGTATGTCTCGAACATAAATGTGAAATATTTAACAACCATTTACAAGAAATAATGTAAGGTAAAAAAATTTTTTTTCGCAGTCATATTTCATATAAAATTCGAGCAAAAAATCATTTTTATATAAATTTCTTCGTCAAACCGGCTGTAAGCATATCAAATAAAATTTTTTTTTTAAAGTTTTATAATAATTAATGGATTTTTCCATGACAATTTTCCACATAGTTGGAACCGACCTCTTCCAATTTTTTTACATTCCATAACCACCAAAAAAATTGTACAGGGATCAGAATTGTGTAATTTTGCATTTATAACAAGAAAGTTAAAAAAATAAAAAAAAAATTGTTTGCAAAAAATTAAAGAATTCATATACCAAACCAAAAACACCCTTCTGAAAATTTTAGGATATCTTTAGATATATCAGAGGTATGGTACAATTAAATTTGATTCCAAAATTTATTGGCATATTAGGAAAAATTATTAATTTTTGACATGGAAAGACACTAATTTTTATTGGCCCCTTGACATTTTTTCCAACTTTTTATAATTTTTTAATTGCTTTTTTACAATTTTTTTTTGCTTTTTTTATTTTTTTATTTTTTGGTTTTTTAATTTTTTTTTTTTGTTGGTTATTTTGGTTTTGTTTTAACTTAACTTCATTTTCTGCTTACTTAGTTCATATACTAAAATTCAAAACTTGCTTCTCCTTGCTACATCTCGTAACCAGAATCTCATTATTTGTTATCGTAAATTATGCGTTTGTTTATATTGGCAGACTACATTTTATTTGAAATATTTTCACTTCATCTTTATATTTTCACACCTATTCTTATGATTGTATTTATTTGTGTCTTACTTGTTTTTTTTTTTAAGGCCACTTGTGAATGTTTATTGAAGGACTTGTAGTATTTTATATTTCGTCTTTACCTTGAGGATATGTTTATAAGCGTAATTTATGATGTGAATTTCACGGGTTTACACGTCATTACAAATAATAAAGAGCGTTTACCGATCTCTAAAAACTTTTGGAAAACGATCTTCGGTAAACTATAATTAGGTTCTCATCTTACCTTTTTTCAGAGGAAAAAGTGCTTGCACTGTATTTAAAGGTATAAAAAAGACGGAAAATTTACACAAAATTGGTAACCTTACACAACACAAAATATCCAATTTCATTGAATATTCGCAAAGTAATTTTTTTAAATTTTTTTTTGTGTACATAGTTTTGAATTTTTTTGGCTTAAAAAGTGTTCGCCACAAATACAAATTTTAAGCAAATAAAATTAAGCACTCAACTGCGCACTGTGCATACTACCAAATTACATCCACTAAGCAAGTTAAGTTTTGACTAGCATCATCAACTATTTACTGCTACCATCGAAATTGTGTGCCATTAGCAAAATGTGTGTCACTAAAACAAAATAATGACATAATAGTCAACATAAAGTGATATATTGTCAAACAACTGCAAGCATTAACTGACAACGATAACTGCATACCTATAACTGTATATATTTATGTGTGTCTGTTAGGTATAAAAATGTCATAAATTTGAAGTAGTGCACGCCTACGCAACATATCACCGATTTGTTAATGTTTGGATAACGAAACATTTTTTGGGTGTCGATAATGAATGTGGACCTAATTGGTACACGAAAAATTTGAAATTTCTAGCGCAAAGTTTTATAAATTGAGATAGGTTGACCACTCTAGAGTTTTTTATTTTAATCTTTTTTGTACTGCCTTGATTTTTACAACCAACCGGGGCAGCGCAGTTTACAAATTCCGCCAAGTAAACCCAACGCAAAATTCGCAAAAAAAAAAAAAAGTTATTAGAAAAAGTTGAAACTTGAAATTTCTTCAAAAGGCAGCTGAAAGATAATTGATGACATCATCCGAAAAGCAATCGAATAAACTAATTACTAATTTAGCAGCATAAGTATGAAAAAAATATGCTTATAAATGATTTACTCAGCGTGAATGGAGCGTTTAACACATGGCGAATGTGGTAAAAAATACACGAGTATGAATTAGAAATGGCTAAATGGCGATGGCGAGAGTTGTTATTATAAATTTCACGCTGTAATGGCTATAAATAATATACTTCTATCATATTGCGAATCGATGCATATAGAAATCGAATAATGTGACATGAGATCGTGTTTCCCGGTAATGAAGGGGGTAACAAAAAAAAGATCACATGTAATATGAGTAATTAGTTACTAATAGTAACTACGAAATAATTAGTTGACAATAGCAATCATCGAAGCAAGCAAGTTAGTACTTATTGTTAGTCACAGTCAAAATGGGACGCTTGTTTTTTTTTGATTAAAATTTGTATTCTTTTTTAGTTTTAAAAATTAAAAAAAAATTTTTTTTTTTTCAGAATATACAGATATTTTTATAAAACAATTTTTTCAAACTTAATTGTTTTAAACATTTAAAAAAGGTTTATGATCACTTTTAAATTTGAAAATAGCAGTTCTCTAAAAATATTTTAACTTTTTTAACTAGAGTTAATTGAAAAATTTATGTTTATTCCACAATTTTAATTTCATTCCATATTTCTAATTTCTTGCCATTTGTTTTATTTCATACGTGATGTAATTCTTAAACAAATTTAATACTTTTCCATAAATTAAACTTTTTCTCAAATTTTGATTTGTTTTCCTATAACTTGAAAAACCCTTGCCCAAAATTTAATTTTTTCTCTGCTCCAATTTACACTTTTTTCAAATTAAAAAAAAATAATTTAATTAAAAAAAAACTTGATTTGTTTTGTCAAAATTTAAGTAAATTTTTTTTTCTGTTTCTGAATTGTGAAAGGTGACAAGTAACATAGTCAACGGAAATAACTTCAATAGACTTAATTTCAAATCGTAAATGGAAGTGACGTTACGTTATATCTCTGTTCAAAAGAGGAATAAAGTTAACAAAAATTTAAAATATTGAATATTTTGGAAAAAAAAGATTTTGGATTTTGGTTGACTTTAAATTGGTAAAAAAAAAATAAAATTTTCAATAAAGGGTTTCAAGCTAAACATCTTTTTACTGAATTATTTTTATAAAATATGTGTGTTTTTAATATAAATTGTTAAATTTTTTTTTTATTGATATATATGTTTAGTAAAATTTTTTTCAACTCAATTTTTTATTTTGTTTAAAAAATTTTTAGGTGAAGTTTAAAATGTTAACTCACATTGTCCCATGTTGTCTTTTCGCCACTGTATCAGCGCATACGTTTTTTTATTGCTTATAATTTGTAAATGTCTAAATATCTAATTGCTGCCGATGACTACCCTAACTCGTTGATTGTGAAGTAAGAGTTGTTGCCACAAATCATTGCACAGACACATACACTCAAACACACATAAACATTGCTCAAACTCTCACATGCACACGTGTACAGTAATAATTGAATTTTAAATGTTATATGAGAAAATTGTGTTAAGTTTATTGATGATTACATCGCTTTACTTTTTCCAATGCTTAGCAGTGCGCGACGCATGTAAAAAGCTTCTTGGAAAATATGGAAAACAAAGAGCGATCAGTTGCATTTGAACTTGCGTGGCTGTGGGTCAAGAATTTCTTCCGGCATGAAATATAGAAATTAATACACTCAATTTTGAGCTCTTTAGCAATAGCTTTTGTACATTATGTAGTGAAACTAAACAACAAATATTAGAGGAAAACTAAAAAAAAATAGGCAAGCTAATAAAAGCGGAAATTTGAAACGTTGTAAAGCGTGTCAACTGGCATTAAGTTAAATAACAGAAAGAAACATATAATCACACAAACACTCCTTTGCATTCGAAATTTGGTCAAGTCACACTTTTCGCATCATCGCCGAAAATTGAGACTAACGCGCCGCGTCGAATGACACCTGACCACAAAATTAGCAGCTCAGCTAAGCGTTTAAAATTATTTATATTTCTTCTTAGTGATTTCTGAACAGGAAATTTAAAGAACAATAGAAGATCACAGCGAACCGTATAGAAATACGACTAAGGGAAAGGTAATACCATAAAACAGTAAGAAACGAAGAATTAATAATAGTTTCGCGTGTGACTAAACCATTTGTCCTGACCCCTGCTGGGTGAAGCTGTTGACCTCTATTGAGCGATGAAATTTGAGTCATGCGTTTGGTAGCTGATCAGTCAATAACCTTTAAGATATTCAAGAATTTAATTCTCAATTCTAAACGTTTTTTTTTTTTGGGTAGAGCTCATGACCCAAACACTTCTGCTATTACTCTGTTTTTGAGCATATCAGCTAAGCATAAAAGCTGATAGTATTACTTTGGCTCTAGCATAGCGTTACCCCAAAAAAGATTATTCCTTTATGTTGAGCCTCTTTTTGCCTCTGTATCTTAGGGACCATGACCTGCAGAAGGTACAAAAAAAAGAAGCTACAAGTAAGACTATTTTTCATAATAAGATTTTGGTAGGAAAATCGAAAAGCTTACCTGAAAATTGAATGCCTTATGCCCTTTTAAGTCCTTTCGGAAATAATTTATCGCTCAAACTTCCCTTCTCCCAGCTCCTGAATATATAAAACCTTAGTTCCCACTAAAATCAGCTTATTCGAAGAGTTACTATTCAATTCTGTACACTACAGTTCTGGCTATTTTCTTTTTTGTTTTTGTAATAGGTGTGGTTTATATTTATATGAAAAGAAATACAAAAACATTAACTAATATAATATAAAATAATATAATAAAATAAAATAAAAAAGAAACTAATTGAACTTGAAGGAAAGGAAAGGAAAGGAAAAATATTTCCCTGCGGGTTAGGGGTTTAGAATATGCCCGAGGTAGGCATACCGGTCGCTAAAAACAACAACAACAAAAAGGAAATTAAAGGAAAGGAAATACAAGTAAAAATAAAATAAATTAAAAATAGAGATTGCAGGGAGGAAAGAAAACCATATTCATCATTCTTTATCGCAAACCAAAATAGTTTAAATTTTAACCCCAATTTTGGGTTGACTATCGTAGTTTTTATTACAATGGATTGGAATGTATCCATAACTCGTAGTAAAAAAATTCGACATTAGTTTTTTTCGACTTTCCTTGTCAATAGATTAAAAATATATATACCAAATATAAATTAATAAAAAATTGATAGTTTCGCTGTACACAAACTACCGCTTTTTATAACAGTTAGCTGCTGCTGCTGTTGTTGTTTTTGGTTTGACTTTTTGCTTGTTGTTTGGCATTCAAATCGTTAATGTTTTTTATACTGTAGATTGCTCATTATTTTTTCTGCGCTGCCGATTGCCTTCAACGTAACGTTATTAACAAATTTGGTACGTTAGTAAGCGCAGGCCAGCTGGTTAGTTGACTTAACGCGGACGAATCATTCGAGTACGGGCTTACAAACGAAACAGTCATATCAAATTGAGCTGCGCGAGAAAAGAAATAATTTCAGAAAGTACGAATGTCAAAAAGTGCTTGACGAAAAACAAATATTTATAAATACTTACACGATAAAACTAAAGTTTACATACATATCTGGTATATATGACTGATTAACTAGTGTTGGGAAAAGAGGCGTGGACGTACAGATAAATTAATCAAAAAAGAAAATTAATTAAAAAAAAAAATATTAAAAGAGAATTCGATTAAAGTGTTTATGAGCTATAAAAAAACATTGAAAAAAAAAATATAAATAAAAAAACAAATTTTAATCGTGAGTTTATATGTGCGAGAGTGAATTGGTTATTTCTATTTTCTATTGATACTCGAATGATGTCATCTCGTCAGCGTTTCTTTCAAAGGCCTGCACGCACTCGCATTTAAAAATCGTCATAACAACTATCAAAAAACAAAAAAAGCGATAACAACACCACTCGCTTGGCTGAACTACGAACTAGCTGTCGAACTGTTGAAAACGTCTGATTGACTAGCTGCTCGTCACACATCATCAAACGGCACTATAATATAAAGTAAACCAGACCACTCAGCTCATAACTCCATAGCTGTTCTCCGCGAAAACTGTGTATATTGAGGCTTTCGCATCATCAACACAATTAGCCAGCTTAGCCGGCTCAGCTGACGCCTGCCTCTGCAATCTTTTCATCACAACACACCAGCACTATTAACGGCCTCATCATAGATATCATCACCAAAATAAGTGTTGATGTCACTACGACGGCGCCGACGACAACGCGTCGTTTGTCGGGTGAATGGCGACGTCGACAGCATGCGCAAACGCAAACAACGCAGATGTCACAAGACAGCGGTGTTGAGGAGGAACCAAGGGCTGCACGTCGACGAAAGGTTGTAGGGCAATGCCCAAAAGTGATGACATCAGTCATGTCGGTGGCTGTGCCTCCAACTGACGCAATGATTAGCCGCAGCTCAAATAGTACTAGTAGTGGATATGTGGTTGGCGATGCATACGTGACGTTGAATAACAGCCCAGCGTCGTCAAACATTTGGATGAATAGAAACCGTTGTGACGACATGACGCGGTAAGTTTCTTACGGGTAAACGTGCGTGCTCACAAAAGCATGGAGGGCGTATTTAGGTTTAAGGGCTTGTTTTGCTATGTGTTTCGATAGATGTTGCCGTGTATTAATTGCACTTTGAGCCATGTTATTGATGCCTTTTACGTTTGCCAGCTTTCGTAAGCGGTAGTAAATTGAGCATACAACTCGAAACACTACTCAACCTAGTACGGAAAATATCAGGGTTCCGTTGTGTTTACTTCTATAGTTTAATGTGAAGAAAATAACTAAACACAAGAACTTTAATAGGAAAAGTATTAAGAAAAGAAAGAGAAAAGTGCATAAAAACAATATAAAACAAAAATGTAAAGCCAAAAAATAAAAATGGAAAATAAATAAAAATAAAGGAAAGTACAAAAAAAAAAAAATACAGTAATAGGAAAGTTACAGTCGAAAATTATAAAATTAAATATAAAGAAAAAGAATAGTTATAAAAACAGTTTAACTAATATAAAAATAAAAGAAAAAAATGTATATAACAAAAAATGAAAGACAACGAAGACATAAAGAGAAATACCAAAACAAACGTTTTAAATAAATGAGAAAATATAACATTAAAAAATGTTACAAAACTAAATAAAAACATTTTTTGTTTTAGTAACTAACAATAATTTCTGTTCGATAAAATTAAAAACTTTTAAAATTAATGAAATGATCAAAAAATAAAAGTTATTATGCTTGGCTTGATTAAATTAAAAAAAATTATAATAAAATTTTGACAGCAAATTAAAAAAACAACCGATAAAACTAAAAGAGTGTCACAAAAAAAAAATTTCCAATATTTATATTTTTTCGAGAATTTAACAGATACTTTGCTTATATATGTATTTAAAAACCTTTTCTTTCTTAAAGTTCCAAGTTGCAATGAAATGTTAAGCATTTTCCGAATTTGATACGAAATCTTAGGAAAAAAAGAAACTAAAAATAGAATAAATACTTGTGATTATTGTAAAAAATAGTTCTGCTTACTGTTTTTGGAACTAGTTAGTAAACAGTTAGATAACATAGAATAAATACTTGTGATTATTGTAAAAAATAGTTCTGCTTACTGTTTTTGGAACTAGTTAGTAAACAGTTAGATAACATAAGACTTCTGAAGAACCTACTACCTAATAGAGCGTTATTATTCCGTCAAACATTCTACGCTAAAGCGTCAAACCAGAAAGCGTCACTTTAACACTCAGCCAATAAATTACTTCAACTATCAATGAGTTAGCATTTTTTATTGAGCAAACGTGTAATAATTCAATTGATAGTTTTTATCAACATGATTTAATATACAATCTCAGTTTTTCCATACATTTGTGCATTTTTATGCCTTTTTTATGTTCATCATTTTCTACGGTTGTTCGCTGTGATAGCTTGTTAAATTTAATGTTTTGAATGGCTCAATTTAAAAATCGTTATTTTCATAGTTAATGCAAAAAGGCTTGTGAGTGTTGGGTACGTGGCGTGTTTGATTGAAAATCGTGTATTTTTTTCAGTTTCTCTTCTTGCTGACAAACTTTCGAAATAAAAGTGACTCGGTTTCTTACTTTATTTCGGTTCAAAAATGAACAGACGGTAATGCAATAGCCCCAATTACGTACTAAAATAAATACATAAATATTTCAGACCGAATTACAAATATATTAGAAAGCACAAAGCAGCCAAATAATGAAGCAATAAATCGAAGCAATAAACTAACACAACAAACAAGAAATTATCAAACAATTGAATGCAATTTACTGGTTAAATTGCCTGTGCTGCAGCTGCTGGAGCTCTTTTCTGCTTAACTCTTTGTCTAGTGAATTTGTTGCCACTTGTTAACCCAATAAATTTTCATTAATTTTTAGCTATTTTTTCCGTGTTATTAAAATATTTTAAAAATTACGTATAAAAAAATAATATAGGCACATTTTATTAAAAAAAAATATACAGGAAATAGAAGTAAAAAAAAAAACGATGCAAGTAGAAAAAAAATTCAAAAAAAAAATTATATATAGATATGAAATTAAAAATATAAAAAAAGACAAAAAGGAATTATTAAAAAATTAGAAAAAATTGATAGAAAAATTAAATAAAACTACAGCAAAATAACATAGAACTTAAGAATAATGAAAGAAAAAAATTAAAAAATAAAATATTTGAAAAAGCAATTGAAAAAGAAAAATAAAAAAATTATAAAAAATAAAAATTATAATAAAAAAGATTTACCAACAAAAAAATAGATATATCAAAAATTGCATATTTTTTCCTCAAAAAAAAAGTCTTAAATTATAATTGAATAATAGCTATTATCAACTGGCCTTGAGTTACTTGAGCTCGTAAAACTTACAAAATAAAAAAATTTATCAAAACATATAAAAAAAAAATTATTAAATTAAAAAAAAGCTAAAGATAAAGAGCGAAGAGAAAAGACGAGATACACTTTGGAGAGCCTACGTATAATGCAGAAAAGGGAACATACGATCAACAAAAAAGAAGATACAGACGAAATAGCCGCAACTTACTTGTTAGGTTTATAGTTTAGTTCAGTATGCCCAGTGTACCACTAAGGATGGTATCGATAGTGTGTGTTTGTTTGTAAATTTAATGTAAAAAATTTTATGTTTAATAGCACGTAAAAATTTAGTGTAAAAATCTACCATTTTCAGTGTAAGTTACATATAAATGTTTAATGTGTGTTTAAACTTCATGTATCTTTATGTAACACCTATTAATGTTGTTTTTGTACGCCCCTGAAGATGCTAAGAAAATCTTAAAGAAACTTTGGGGTGTAAGGTGGAAAAAGCCTTGTATTATTCGCACCTTACATAAATAGATCAGACCAGCTTACCAAATAAATAATAAGAAAAAAAAATATCCGTTTGAAAAATTACATAGTATAATGACAGGAAAAGGCGAAATCTTACAAACACAAATTTTTAGCACTACGGTAGAAATTGGGCGTGGCTTCCAACCTATTTCGGCCATTCTCAAATAAACTTAAAATACAAATATACGTCGTTATTAACCGCTTCTGCCATCATCTTCTATTATGTACCTTAAGCAGAAGATAGAGATGACAAATACAAGGCACATCTAGCTGAGTTAACGATAATAGTAAAAAATAAAAATGTCCCACTTTAGCTGTGATAGACTGTATTATAATTCTTCAAGTAGTGCATATATTTATTTACTACTACATTATACATAGTTGTTTTTTTTTATTTTCCGTTTCTTAACTGTGCACGGCTGCCATTCACCTCCAATACAACAACAACAGCAGCTATAACAACGCTGATGGCAGAGCACAGTTCCATTTACATACTTGTTATATTCCAATGCCCCATCTTCAGCGGCTCCCCTTGGCTTAAAAGTACTGCTTATTTGCAAACAACGTAAACATATTTTACATTTATTGTTGCATTTGTTGTTGTTTCTCTTATTGCTATTTAGTTTTGGTTTCGTATTGTAGCTGCATTTTATGTTGTTGTTGCTATATTTTTCACTCTTCACACCGCTAGCTGCTTGACTGCTTCGGCGCTTGCTGACTCTGTTCGTTGTAGGACTCCTTCATACGGTCGCGGGTTGCGGTATACTTATAGAATCATTTTTATTATTAGTTATGACCTCATCATCGATTATTTTACGGTTGGTTCCGATTGAGACAACACACACAGTTGAGCGCTGCTCCCTACAACGTTCTTTTTTTTAATTTTTCGGTATGGTTTCTCTTCGTTTCGTTGGTAGGTAATGTGGGTATGTCTCTCGTCAACTCATTTGCTCCACAGCTTTTTACTCCATCACAACACTAATTTGTTGCTCATAAATGCTTGGTTTCTGTGTGTAGCGCTCACTCTTATCGGTAATCTCACGCCAACGCCAATACTCTCGAATACGAATAGTACTATTGCCTTCGTTTGCCCGTTTTCGTTTATTCAATATTTTGTTTTGTTTTTGTTGATCAATGCAAAAGTTGTGTCGTTGCACTGATTGCCGCAAACTGCAAGTAGTAAGCAACAATAATTACTTCCGCTTGTTTACATGTCAGCAGGGCAACATTTAAAGATTTGGCTGGCCGGTTGGCCTTTTATTGAGCCGCTCTCACTGTGTGCTGTATTTGTTATGCTCTGCAGGAAGTATAAATAAATTATACCAACGACCCTGTGCTTGACGACGGTTTGGCTGGCGAAGCACTTACGAAGATGTGGTGATACAGCTTTCTGATTGGCTGTTGCATGTACATTGTGGTGATGCCAGATTTCATGCGCTTAAGGCCAAATTCGTACACATAATTGTATTTTGATGTGATAAGATTAAGCTTTTGTGAGAGATGAAAAGCCTTTTAGGCTTTAATTATTTTATAGGATAATGTTAACAATATTGTCGGTTATTTTATTTTTCGGCGAATACACTACCACTAGACCATAGCGGCGGAAAATAATGGCGACGTACAAATCGTTTAGTTATAGTTATAGTTAGTAAAAAACATTGCATCGACGCTTATGCAAAATATAGTCGGTCCAGAGTGCAGATGAGAATTCAAGTGTGCGCTGCCGAATCTCCGAAAAAGGCGAACCCGTAAACCGCTTCTTCTAAAGAATCGATAGTCTTCATCTCTTTAAGATTATAGAACAGCTTCTTATAGACGAAGTATTTGCGATCAAATAAGGTTTTGTCGACCATCGAATACTAAAATATAATATAATAGTATAAATTTTAAGATTTGCTGAGCTTTTTGCTGAAATCAGCTTTTACTATTTTCCATTTAAAAATAAACGTCATGCTACTTTAAGTAACACAAACTACAAAGGAAATTAAGATATGAAAAAATGTTGTTCATCAACATAAAAATTGGTATAATTTTCATAAATAAATCACACATTTTAAGTTTTTAGTAATACAATTTCCAATCCCGAACAATCCGGTATTTTTTATTTCACTAGAAACTCACGCGATCCCGGGGTTGGTATCACCAAAATGGTAAACAGACTGAAAAGCCCTTGGGCGTTTATCGTTATTTACATTTTGCATTGAAATTCTCCTTTTGGCTTACGTTTACTCTCACCAACAAACGCCCTCGCTCCAAATTTTTGTTGGCCTACTACTTAGTGTTTGTTGCTTTTGTTTCACTATTTGTTTAGGATTTGTACTATTTGTTATATTTTGGATTACTTTGGATTTGTATCCGTAACAAGTTTTTTCACCATTGGCTCGCAGACCAACAACAATTTTGCCTTCCATAGTTCATACGCCTGCTAACTTTGCAACAATTATAATTAACAACAAGCATTTAACAGCCCACGCGATAAACAAATTATGAAAAAATATTAAATAAAAGAAAAGCAAAACTGCCAAATTTAGCAACTTGCTGCTGATTTAGATTTCCATCTCCATTAAAAGAAGAAAAAATAAATAAAATAAATAAAAGAAAAAAATACAAAGCAAACCAATATCGTTGTTGTTGGCATGCCGTTTGAGTGTTTAACTTGTTGGTATTTATGCTGCTACAACACCGCCTTCGACATAGCATGGTGGTGAGCTAATCACATTCGAGGCTGCTGATATGGAGAAGCTGCTTTGCTTGGTGCCGCTCCGCGTAGGTGCTGCCCAATGTCCAGTAGATATACCATCAACTTTCGCCCCTAATATCTTATGGCTTAGAGCTACTTAATTACTTGCACGTTTTTTTATTTGTATGAGGATTTGCTAAACTTGTTGATAATGTAATGTGTTTGGAATTTCAGTGGTTTTTACAATAGAAAATTCATACAAAACAGTAGCTCATGCAATAAACGTTTGGCAGCATTGAAGTACTTCAACGATTTCTTTCTATAATCGCTGTACATTTATTTGCGGTGTTTTTTGATTATATTTCGATTTCTTGAAGCCGCTTTTGCTACTTGTTTTTTGTTTCTACGCGTTAGGGTGGTAAGGGGCGCTCCTTTGACTAGGAGTATTCTTTAAAAAGAAATTTGTACATTACAAAGAAAAGTTTTAGATAGTTTTGGTAACCTGAAAAATAGAAGATATTTTTCCGTATACATCTATAGTCAAATGCGCATTAAAATAATAAATAAATAATTGGCGCGATATATACCTCCGAGGAGATTACGGCCGAGCTTCGCTACCAACTTGGGGTGTGCTGCTTCTAATTTTTCCCCGCATCTGGAAAGCAAAAAAACAAAGTTACACTCATGCTAAAAAATAAAAAATGTATTACTTTGTGTTATTTCGAAAAATATGAAAGAAAGTAATAAACACAAAGATGTTAATGAATATACAGGTCCACTCCGGCTTTCAAGAAACATTTCAACTTGATTTTGAATCCGTATCGTCTTTCTGCTGTTCTATTTACATACTTTCCATTCTTTTATTCAAGTCTACTCGAATTGAAATCCTAAAATATTCTCGAATAACACTACGTCGGTTCGACAGATAAACTTTGTAAACAAAGCTTGCTTCGATTTATTTGTACGGTTCCTCTAATTTTTTATTTTTTTTGTTTACTAGGAATTGGCCCCCAAAATCAATTTTTCATGCTGCCTTTTATAGCTTTGAGCTTGTCTTCCATTTTCATCTTACTAATTGTTATTTAATGATTTCTTTGAATCAACAATCCATTTTTTTTCTAAAGAAATGGAATGATCTGAAAGGCTTATGTTTGAACCACTTGAATTTTATTAAATAAAACATTTTTGGGTAGCTTTATTTTTTTATTTTTATTTTCTATTTATTTAATTTTTGTTTTATTTTAATTTATTTTATTTATTTTTAAAGTTTAACGAGCTCAAGACCAGTTGATAATAATTCTTAGTTATTTATTATTATTTTTGATTAGAGGGAAAATTGAAATCAACAAACAAATACAGGCTATAGTTATAGCACTATTTCGAAAGCAGCCACGATTTCTCGTCAGACTAATTCGTATAGTCTTGCTATTTCAGAGGATCTTGTGGAGAATCGAACCCACTCACTGTGATTGCAAGCGCAGCTGCCTAAACCATAGGATATGCTGCGTGTACTTTTGCATGAACAGACCATAAACCCACAAAAATAATTTTTTTTTTATTTTTATTTATTTATTTTTTTATTTTTTTTTTTATTTATATATATTTTTAAATGAGCTTAAGGCAAGGAATAATAATTTTTATAATATTTTTTTTTTATACAATTTTTATACCTTTCATGAACATGAAATGTAATTATAACTTTGGTTCGATGTTTGTAAGTATGAGAAGAAGAAGAGATAGACCCACCAATAAGTATACCGCAATGATCAGGGCGGTGAGCTAAGTCGATTTAGCCATGTCCGTCTGTCCGTCTGTCTGTTTGTACGCAAACTAGTCCCTCAATTTTTAAGATAGTTATCTTGATGAAATTTGGTATGGAGCCGCCATTTTGCATGAGATTAATCATTTGTCGGAATTAGCAAGTTTGGAGCAATACAACGCATAGCTCCCATACAATCGATTGTTCCGATAAATGGGGTTTGGGCTATGTATCTTTAAGTGATCAGTTTTGCAGAGTTTTTACTAATTGTGAGTAAGGATCGGACACTTAAAACCGTGATGCGTATTCATAAAAGGTATAAAGTCTTCGGCACAGTCGAAGACAGCCCTTTCCTTACGTGTTTTATTTATTTTTCTTTTATTTGTTTTTTTTAATTCCTGATATTTTTTTAGTTGTATTCTTTAAGTGTTTTCATTTTGATTTCGCTTCTTATTCTTTTATTTTTCAGCACCTGAGTTGCCAAAATTTTTGCCTAATTTCAACTTTCGTAGAATTTGCTTGGATATTTATGGAGATAATACATACTTAAGTTTCCATAATTTTTTTGTTTGGATTTCTTAATTTTTTTTTTTTATTAATTTTTCTCTATGTATTTATTGATATATTTTCGTATTTCTAAATTTTAAGTTCTATTTATCAAACATTTTCTTGCATGCCTTCCCACAAACCGTATTTTTCTTCCTATTTATTTACGCCGTTTTCATTGCTTTGCTGAATTACTTTTGCCTATTTCAAATTCGCATTCACGTGGAGTTTATTACAATTTACTGTCGCTGTTGTGGCGATTGTTGTTGATTTTCTACAATGGTTTCGCCATGCACTTTATTATTTATTGCAGCTTAAGCTTTTATTTGCTTTTGTTGTATTTATTAATTTATTTTAGTTTACGAGTACTTATTTAAGCTTACTGACGACCAAACCATTAAATTAAAAAAATACATATATTAACGTTATCACAATGCCTCTGTATAATTTACTGTGTATATTCTCCACAAAACGAATGACCTTTCGCTTCTATGTATTTGAGTATTCATTTAATTGCTGATAAGATTTATTTAAATAGCATTGCGTTTAGTATATGCTTTATCACAAACAGCTTTTGATTTCCCATTTTACACTCGAAGAAATTCATTGAGAGTTATAAATGCTTTTTATTGTGTCTGGAAGAAATTATCGAAAGTGCTACCACCTTCCGATACTTGTCCGACTAACGTGCCTTCGTTTAAAATACTATGTTCATGCATCACAATTCCTAGAATCTTATTTCCTCAGATACTTGCTGTCGTGGTACATTCATCTCAGCGTAGTTGACAATGACATTTGAATGAAATAAACTTTGACGTCAGGGTTTGTCCCCTTCGTCACTGCAACTTAGCTACTCATAAACAATAAAATCATATGATGTGAGTAAGTCAATCACTCACCTCGATGCATCAGCGCGAAAGTTGACAGTCACGCATGTCGCGTAAATGCATTTATTTCGCTGTAGAAATTAATGACTTTTAAAAAGTAGGAAGCGTATAACTAAATTGAAATTGACATGTAAACAAAAGCTATTAATTGTCATAAATTGCGCCTGATTTGCTGGCTTGAATGAGCTTTATATTTGTTGAGTTGAGTGAACTGAGTCACTTGGATGGATTTCAAATGAAATAAGATACATGTCTTAGAAAAAATTAGTTAAAGTAGTAAGATTTTAATGTTATTGGAAACAATAAGGTGTCGAATCTATAAATTTTTTTTTTGGTGTACTACGCAATGAAACTCAAATAAATATAGTAATAATTTGAATAAAGAAAAAAAACCTACACACAAAACAAAAAAACAAAATAAAACCAAACAAAAATTAATAAAGTAAACTAAAAATAATGAACAGTGAATAAAATACTAAAAAGAAAAAAATCTATAACAATAATTAATATTATAAAAATTGAAATAAAAATGAAGACTATTGAAACATACTAAAAAAATCCAAAAAAAAAAAAAACCACTGGAAACAAAGTAAAAAAGGTCAATAACTAATAATAGCCCCAAAATAAAGCAAAAAATAATATTTGAAAATAATAAAATGACTACAAAAAACCAAAAACGGAAAGTAATAACAAAATAAAAATAATAAATGAAACAAAGGAAAAGTAATTCAAAATAATAAAAACTGAAAGCAAAGTTTAAAAAAATAGCAGGCTAAAAAAAAGGCTATACAAAATAATAAAAAGGTATAAAAATAATAAAAAGGTTTAAAAAGTAATAAAAAGGCACACAAAATATCAAAAATGTATAGAAAAGAATATACCCTTTTATAATAATAATAAAAATAATAAAAAGGTATAGAAAGGAATAAAAAGAAAAAGTAGAAACGACGGAATAACAATCCGGGTTTTCGCACCGGTATTACTCAAGGTTTATCCAAACTCAGTACATGTTTAACCGTTTTAGTCTACGTACATGACTTGCCTTGAGAACTAAGCAGGGCGTTGAGTGTTTCAAACAATCCTTCTGAAATATTCACACTAGGTCAAAGTGATCCAAAGGGCACAGAATAGGCTATCCGTCTGAATATTTCATAGAGATTTGTTTGATTTGAAGGCCCTGCTTAGTACGCAAGACAACTCATGTATGCGATATAGTGGGTGGCGCCACACCCTCGGTCAATATTAAGTTTCAATTCGTCATAGCATCGCAGCTACTAATATTTCGTATACAGATCCTATATATGAAAAAGTAAAAGTGAGATAAGGCCAGGAGTTTGTGCGAGATGGGAGGCAAAGGGTAAGATGTAGAGTATGACTAATATAATACAAATTTTCATATTCATAAGCCAAAATTTCGTACTATTTTTCCTACAAGGCACAAATCTGTCCCTTTACATTGCATATTTTTTTCCTCTTTATTTATTATTTATTTATTTATTTAAAAAATTAGCTTTAATTATCGCAAAATGTGGCGTCATTTGCTGAAACAGCAAAAGCAAATATGTAAACACTAGCAGCAGGCCACTGAAATGCTCACTAATTTACTCGAGAATATGTATTTTCGTAAAATTATCAGCTGAAGGCGCCAGGCACTTACACATTTTAGTCCGATACTGCTGTTTCAGCTCCATGTCGCTCTTCAGAGTGTATACGCGTTTGTCTTGCCCACTGGAAATTTATAGATCTATGCAAATTTGTTTTTTTACAAACTGCTCGCGCATTTTAAAAATCGATGGATGACTTCATTTCCAATTCTCGTTCAACCGAGATAAGCAAACAAACTTGTAGTATAGTCCCAGCGAACCGCTTGTTTTTCCCAATTAGAATAACTAAACTTGTCTTAAACGTGCTGGCGATATTTTGACAATGATGCAATACGCGGCGCGTGTGGGCAGCGAAAGCTCAGCAAGCTGCCGCCATGGCTTACAATGGTTGAGCCTCGTAGTTTTGGCTTTCTTGTTTGGCGGCGTTCACTTTGGTGCGCCAACTTGTCTACTACGCGGTTGCACTGCATATGTGCGCTATCGCCGTGGTGAGGTCAATAACTGGCGTAACTCCGTCCCGTTGGCAACACTTAATGTTACGAATGAGCAAAAAGTTTTACTCAAAAATATGAACTTGGGCCTTGCTGAATGCCTTTTTAAGTTGATTAATACATTTTATAAAATTTTAAATTTGTTTACAAAGTTTTAATTCAAATTTTTTGTCATATTTTTCTATTTTGCAGAGAAGTGCTAAATGCTTGGCGTGCCAAAGCTCGTTGTAATGTGGTGCCGGCGGAGCGTACACTGGAACTTTTCCACGAGCTGAGTTTTCATCCCAGTGAAAAACAAAGTAAGTTTGCTTGTAGATTGCTTATTTCGCAACCTCCTCGAGAGTCAAAGGAACAAAACAAATATTTTGGGCCTAAAAGTATGCAAAATTTATGAGCTATACATACCTTTGAAGTCCTTAGGTGGCACAGCTTTTAGTTAGAAATGTATTGGATCCCAAATTGAGGTTATATTGAACTGGTCGGTCAGTCATTACTTAGCAGACACGACTTTCTCAAGGAATTCTTCTTCAACAACTTCTGCTTGTCTTCAACTATTCTAATATTTTTCTTGGGACGGTTCCCCAGAGAGCAGTGACGTGGTGCTGGAAATAGACGCCACCACAGAAACAAACCACTAAATGATTGAACCAACACGGCATCGATATGCTCATCCTATGGCATCTTGTTGCTCTAAAGTTCGTAGAAAAATGTTTACAATCTCTTTCAAATAAATTCTCGAACAAAGCCAAAATGCGGGATTGATGAAGTCATATGCTGGCAAAAGTTTTGCTTGGTGAGGTGAATAAAGGCACCTAATGTATAGTGCAAAGCTACTGGGGTCAGACATCTTGGTCGGATATATTTCAGAGTCGTAATGTAATTCGGGGTAGGCTATGAAAAGTCTTCGAAGTGCTGGTAGGGTTGCTGCCTTTAACTTACCAAGATAGCCATTTGCTCGCCCAATTATATAAACCCACTCACAAAAACTTCATCTATGAGAAGATCCCATAAAGAAGTCAGATATTGAAACACGCCTAAAAATATGCAATACTTTTTTTATCAATAAATTGTTCCTGAAAAAAAAAAAGTCTTTTGCATCTTTAAGCAATTTTTTCGTTTCGAAAGATTTCACATTTTAATGCATATTAACCAAACCGCAAGTTTTAATTTGTTAATACAATTTAAATATAATTTCCTTCTATTTAATTCTCTTCCAGTCAGCGAAATGCTACAGACGGCCAAACTGCTGGCGCGCAAAGGCAGCCGTCAATCGAATGGTCTCACCTTCGGTGAATTTTGTGTACTAGCTGCTGATCTAAAACGCTTTCGGTGAGTTGATATTTAAAATACGCTCAAATATAGTTTCATATAAAATTAATCATAATAATTATTACTTCTTTTTATCCGCACAGCGCATCGACATTCTCACCGCCGATATGTGACAAGGTAAATCTTTTAAGCTCTCTACAAGCCGAAAGTAATGACAATAGTCGCGCTGCTGGCATTCTTACAGCCAATAACGAGACCAATGACGCCAGCGGTTGTGTTGTAACAACAACGGGCACCGAATTACGTAGTACAAAATCCTTAAGTAATGTGGAAGACTGTAAGCGAAAGTTATCAAAGGGTGATACATCAGCACCTGTAGAGGTATTCCTAGGCGGCTCATGCAATCCCACAACATGGCGTGCCGATGTGGCCATACCAGCATTAAACGAGCTTGGAATTTCTTTCTATAATCCTGTAAGTATACAATTTAGTGTGATTATTTTGATTTCTTTTCGAAACTTTGCAATTAATCAAAACTGATCATGCCTAAAAGTATGCAATGAATAATACATTTTTTTCATTTTATTTTACAGCAAGTATCTGATTGGACACCTGATCTCATCGAGTTGGAACATCGCGCCAAAGAAAAGGCGCGTGTTTTGTTCTTTGTTATGGATTCGGAGACGCGCGCTTCTGCTGGTGCCATTGAGGCGGCACATATAGCGGGTCAAAACTGCAAGCAGCTGGTGTTGGTACTACATCCATATAAACGTAATCAATCGATACTTAATGAACAAATTTCGCAGCAGTAAGTTAAAATCAATAATTGAGACTCCTGGCTCTTAGCTAACTCTTTTGTATTTATATTTACAGGGAATACATTGACCTCAGGCGCAACCAGTTGATATTGAAGGAATTGGTCACACGTCGTGGCCTGCCAGTTATGGATGATATACCATCGGGTCTTCAACGCACAAAAGATATTTTGGCTGGCATTAGGGATCCACCCTCGAATATAGCAACAATTTTAGTGTAAGTGTAGAAAAACGAGTTTCGAAAAATTCGAATTACTTCGAAATTTTTTTTCAAAAGTTGTTATTAAGTTTTATATTATTTTTAAATATTTTTAATAACTTAATATTCTTTCTCTGAATTACAGTGTAGTACGCGGCGCTTTTGATCGTGTTAATCCAGTGAATGGTGTCATAACCGTAGCACAATGTCAACGTGCTCTCTTATACTTAGGTTACGCTCAGAGTCTAGTTAAATTAGACAATTTAAATAAGATAATCGCAACACAGCGTGAAACATTAGAAACGCTGCAGAAGCGCCACCACACAAAATCGAGCTCACAGCAAGAGGCTATCGCCAGCAATATTGGTAGCGATGTCACCTTGAAAAGCTCATCTTCATCATCCTGTAACTCGGACACACCAACAGCTTCGGTGGCAGAGTCAACTGATGTTGATTTTGATTTGTTTTGCGTTATATCAGCTTATTTATCCGTGTTACAGCAAGAGATACAAGAAAGTGGTTGCATTTCGCCAATTAAGGGCACAAATGTGCCACCACCGCCGGTCTATCTTACCAATATGCAAGGTAAATATACAAAAAGCTATTGGAAATTACTTCAAGCGAAATGGTTTCAGTTCGGCAAAAATTTGTAGGTCAAATATATTAAACGACTTTATAAAGCTTTTTCAACAACTTCCTCACAAAAGGTTAGGATTTGGAAAAACTGCAATAAATGAATTTTTGAAGTAGATTGAGTGCTAGGTCTTCTGGGGGAGTCGTTGGAGTCTTTTTAGTAGTGGCTGTATAAACATACACAAATTCTCGAGTTTAACATTCTTATTTATCAGTAAATTTTGCTAGATATCAGCCCTAAAAAAATATTTCGCTAGAGGGCCAGTTATAGAAAGTTTAAAATAAGACTTCGAAAATGTTAAGAAATTCGATTTATGTACTATATATGAATCTCAATAATTTTTTAAGATTAAGAGTTAGAAGTGGATGTTATTAACGTCCAAGTGATTTTTCAATGTTCGAATTATTTCGAAGTTTGATTTTTTTTAATTATAAAAAGGACAACTGATAAAAAAATGTTGAAATCATTCCGCTTCCATACAATCACTTAAAACATTTTTATACACCGGCATTTTTCAGTTGATTCATTTTCATTTCTCTCACTCTCCACAGGTGATGAAAGCAATTTCGCCATAAGTTATTTCTCAACCAAGAATATATCGCGAACCTCAAGCCAAACTAGCGTTCCAGGCAGCGACACGGATCGGCACAGCGGCAATGATTTACTGAGCCGCAGTCGAGATAGTGGCACATCTTCACCACAACCGTTGGATCAACCGCTTAAGTCACGTTCAGGTGCACACTTAGGTGGTGGTGGTAAAGCTAAAACGAAAATTCTCGTCAATATTGAATCCATAGAAACAACCGAAATCACAACAACAATACAAACTGCTCATACACCACCAACACCACCGAATATTTCTACCACCACAGCTTCTGCTTATCCAAGTTTAAGCGCTACACACACCACAACAACAGCGGCAACAACAACAATAGCACCACATCAGCTTACACAAATGAATGCCAACGTCAGCGCTGGCGCTGGCGCTACCGCCCAAATGCATTCATCGCTCATGGGTGCGGATAGTGGTAGTGTGATTGTCCACGCAGAAGCTGAAGAGAGTGACTCAAATGATTCGGTATTCTCATCGAGTAGTTCCATAAATTCGGTTAATTGTAATTATGGTGTTACAAATGAGACACTCACTTTCTGTGGTGCCGATTTTCGTGATGTCTACTTGGGTGGCAGCTGTTATTTGCGTAGTAAATGGCGTCAAGATATCGCTATGCCCTATTTGAAATCCAAAGGTATTACATTTCACTTGCCAGCTCTGCATGAAAGTTTGCCTGCTTCGCCATTGGATTTGGCGGATAAAGTCTATGAGGATCCACGTCAGTTGGGCGCTCATGAGACATCGTTAAAGCGTACACGCCGGAAATATCGTGGTACCGCTTTGGAGGAAGAGGAGGAAGAAGAGTTGACTGTGTCGGAGGAGACCTTCAGTTGGGCGCTACCGCCAATGCGTACGAGTCTCTATAACCCAGCGCTGTTGGATGCGAGTCGAGTGCTATTATTTGTAATTACTAATGAAACAAGGTCATTAGCACCCATGACGCTGGCGGCTCACTGTATTGGGTTGATGTACAATGTGGTATTGGCAGTGCAAATGTTGCCCGAAGATTGTGTCATAAATAATGAAAAGGTTGGTGAAGTGGTTATGGTTTTTTTTTTGAATTGAAACTTCTTGGCGCCCTGGGGTTTTAGTTCTAAATTGTTGAGAATGATAAAAAGAGCCAAAATTTAAATTTTTGGAAATAGGGTAGATCCCCGATAGTTTTCAACTAAGTTCTTCTGATTCACAATAATTTTTATTTTCTAGGAAAGTTAAAACTTCTACCTAAGAGTTTGGTTTGTAATATTTCCCGTTAATTTTCTTATCCGAAATGAGATAATTAGACTTCCCTGATCCTTCTCGTGGCACACTTTTTGGGAAACCTGTGACTCTATTTATGTAGCAAAGAAGTTTCACCTCATCCGCTCTTAAAACTATAATTTTAATTACTATTTATATATAATTCTATTTAATTTTCTCTTCTTTTTCGAACAGCTCACTCCAGCTGCTATCAAAGATTATAACCGCGGTCGTTCATATCTAATAGATTTAGCCAAACGTCAAGGCGTGCCTGTGTTCAACGATTTGAAAGCAGCATTAGAATGTACTGTGGATAAGATAAAGGCGTGTAATTCCAGAGGCAGTCGATATGATTGAACATAACAATATACTACACACACACAAACACACCATTTTGATTGTATGGTGAAAGAAATTGATAAAAATGAAAGCTGCAAATGGAGTATGACAGCATTTTATGGTGCCCGGTTCTGCCTGATCACACACATAAACACAAATTTGAATGTATACGTAAAAATGTTTACACAATATGACATGTACCTACGAGTAAAAGGCAGCAAAATTTTAGCAGAATTTGTTTTTCTCAATTTAATGTAAACTATAGAATGCATAGAAATGCGAGTTTTTGAAGCATACTATCAATTCCGCGTGAATTCAACACTTTTACTTAATAACAATAATGTAATAGCTTAATATTCTTATTGAAAGCAAAACAAATATTGCAATTTCGGTTCAATTTAATAAATATAAATAGTAATTTAGCTTTAGCTTATAAGTAAATTTATGTAACGCGTCTATTCGACGCTCAAGATGATGCCTTAAAAAAGCGCTCAACTGTAAACAAAAGAATCATGCTAACTTTATAAGCCTATTATAATTTAAATTAATTACTTTTCTCTTAAACAAATAGTACCACAATATTTTATAATAAAAATTGTCTTATTTCAAATTGCCTGTCTCCATAGCAAGCAAATAAACAAAAAGCGCTAAATCAATTTTAAACTTATGACAAAAAAATAGCATAGTTTATAAAATATATTAATGTGTATTTAAAAAAATATTAATAAAAACAGTAAAACGCAAATACTTTATCTAATACCTAAACTAAATAAATATACATAAATAAAATTATACCTTAAATTTACAATTACCAACTATACTAGCCTAGTAGTTTGTAAGTGTGATGATGTTTGCTAATAATAATTCAAATAAAACAATGTAAATGTATGATTTAACAAAAAAAAAAAAAAAAATTCAATATTAATTTTTATTAAAAGACAGAAACAACGTAATTTAAGTAAATGAACTTTAGTCATACACCGGAAGGTTTTTATACCTTCCCAATGCTGGTGGTTATAATTTGCTTAAATTACTAAAAATTGCACTGTTTTCTTACAGCGATCTTTTGAACAACTTTTAGCTTCGATGTCTGAAAATATTTTATTATTGCACAACATGTCGAGACAGTTGCGGATGAGCTCAGCTGTTCTGACATTGCAGTCAATAAAGCTCTCCCTAGGGGGAGCAGGACTGACGGGACTGAAGGCGCACCAAAGTAAAAAGGATGCCCTTGTATTATTTAGCTGGATCTGTTCGAATAAAATACAATGTGCAAGTGAGTTTTCGGTTCAAGCAGATCATGTAAGTATCTGGATAAAGCGCGTACAGCTCAACATGGCGCCTAGGACTGACAATATTTCTGATAAACTCGTTTCAGCTCAAACGGTATTTTTCTTAGCAATCCCTACTCAGCTGGGGAGGTAACGGTGGCATCTTGTAATTTATCAGTAACCAACGCTTCAATTCATAGGCGATTGTGAAACTTTCGTAACACAGTACGCCAACTGGACACAATAAAGGATTTCAGGTCATAATTCACCTGTTTTCTCTCAATTCATTGGGGGCCTTGTTGCCTAAGTCGTGTGTTGATGGGAATATTTTCTAGGCCAGATCGTCCTAGTTCGTTCGCATGACTTGACCTAGCCAGCAAGGCTGTTGGACTTTTATTCGATGCATCATGTTGATATCTACATCAAACTTATTCAGCTAATTACTAAAACTCCTTCGTGTCGTTATTATAACTGGAAGGACCATTAATCTTCCAGAGACTTTTCTCGTATACCCCCAGGGTAGTCTCTCTTTACATCGTTCATGATTCCAGGAAGTATACAAGTTATTCAGCTGGAGAGGACTTACGTTCTGAAATGCCTGCTCAGCTTAAAGTAGCACATTGTTTTGGTCTTGGTACAGCTAACTTTTACCGTATATAGAACATGAATCTTTTTATATAAAATATTGCAACTTTATATAGCCTGGGGACATTCCAAAAACTATATATGGCCTGTGTCGCACCCAGCAGACTCCTGAACCCTACTGTGAAAGTTTCACAGAGATCGACAATAAACTTTGGACATGAATGAAGGACATACAACGCAAAAAAATATGTGGGCGTGGCACTGCCCACTTTTCTAAAATTATTTAAATCTTGACTGAGGCCAAATAACATAAGTTTAGATGAAATACATTCAGAGTTATGACGAATTGAAATTTTATATAGACTGGGGGCGTGGAACCCCCAATTTATGTAGCCTATGCTAAACCCAGTGAACCCAAGAATATACTGTAAAAATTTTACAAAGAACGGCTGAGTACTTTGGACACGGCTGAGTACATAGACACATTCATTTTTAGAATTTTCAAAGCATGGTTGCATGATAGGTAGGCATGTTGAGCATGCAGGCAAAGGATTACTAATTCCGTGAATTTATTTACCATTTATAAGTCGCATTCTGATTTTATTTCATTAGGCCACTGCTTGTTGTTAAATTTAATTATTTAGCGTGCTCCAGTGACTTCATTTAATGAATGGAGTCACATAGTTGACCGACCTGCTTAACTTTTGCTCTTTTATATGTACTAGAGTTCGCCCAGTGGTTGAAATTCAACCAATAAACTTTATTTTATTTTATTTTTTTGCTGTAGGTATGTTTTATCCGCCTTTTTTTCTTCCTTTCTATGTCGTTCCTTCCTCTAACATATTTTTATTTTCCTTGATTTATTTTTTTACTCTCTTACTTTATTTTTTACTTTCCTCAAACTTCTTTTCCTTTCCCTTCCCTTCCTTTTATTTTCTTTCTTTCCCCTTCGTTTTCTTACCTTTCCTTTAATTCCCTTTCCCTTCTCTTCCTTTCATTTCCTTACCATTCCTTTCTTTCCTTTAATTTTCCTTCCTTTCCTATCCTTTCCATTCCCTTCCCTTTCCTTTCTTTTTCCTTTTCTTTCCTTTAATTTTCCTTCCTTTCAATTCTTTTCCTTTCCTCTATTTTCCTTTAATTTTCTTCGGTGTTTAATACTCTTTATGAGTAATCATTTATTTTATTTTTGTAAACCCTGTTTGTAGGTATCAGCAATGAATTTTACATATTTGCTCATATTTTACATTGCTTGTTTAATGTATCCAACAAAGCAACTTTTCGTGCTCTCATCGTAGCCAGTAATCAATACAATAACAACAACTAAAGCAAAAATGCATGACACAACAGAGTATCTATAGTGCGAATACTTATTTTTCATTGGTCCACTACCAACTCTTCGCACTCACAGTGAGAGCCGACCACACTAATAACACAAAAACATGCATGGCAAGTCTACTCACACTCCTACGGCTCTTAATTTTTTCCTACAAAGCAACTCCTGGGCCATGCTCACGAATCAGCATAGTACACAAAAAGCAAGTACACACACACACAGCGTGTCTATAGTGTGGATAACTGAATGTGTAGTGGTGTGACTTTTATGTTAAATTTTTTATATTAAAATGATTTTTAAAATTTTTTTTATTTACGGATAAAAGTACACCTCAAAATTTCCTATCTATACATATATAATTTGTATACCTTAGAATTATAGTTTAGCAGAAAACGGTTCTACATTGCATTAATCTTGTCTATTTATATATAAGATATTAACATGATATATTTGCGCCTGCAGTCGTAACTAAGTACTCTGTTAATTTCTTCGAATGTCACTTTCTCAGCGTGCCATCGGGCATTGTTCAAAGGGCCTTTATGGCGTTTGAGTATGTATTCGTTTGTAATTACCCAGTAGAACCAGGGATCCTCGTTTTATTAATCCCGGAGTACTCCCTTGAGAGTATTGGATTACTCCAAGGCGAGTTCACTTACAGGTGGTCTCATAAGAACATATGAGCAGCGGCGTCTAGTGTCAAAATACAAAATTTCTATGCAATCTGACAGGAGAAGCCGCGAAAGCAAAAACAAAACACATGAAGTAGGTGTGTGTTTACATCAACGAATTCGCTGTGATATAGCCTGGTATAGATTCGCCTTGGATTACTCCCTATTACTCCCTATACTTCTGTGTATTACCATATAGTTTTGTATACTCCCCTTTAACATTGCATGTTCTAGGAGAGCGAGTAATAGAAAAACTCCTTTGAAGAATTTTAGAAGACCTCCTAGGAGAGTAATGAGAGAGACATTTCATATTCCTCCTAAAAGCAATGCAAATGCCTCACATAGCAGCAAAAAGGGATAGATTATGGAAAATGGCACAAATAAAATTTAAAATAAATAAATAAATTTTTTTTCTTTTGTTGACCGAGAAATTCGGCTTACTCAAAAAGTTGTTAGCCTGGAGCAAAAGTTGGAGAAATCTCTTCTTTCGCTCCAAAAATATATAGAAGGAATTAATCCTTAATTATTAACTTAAGGAGGTCTCCTCTATTGCTCCAAGATTAGTAAACTCGGAGCACAGAGTGTAGAAATCTCTGTTATCGTTCCGAAAGGATGTTAAGAGGAGTATACTCTTGTTCATCCCTTGGGGATATCTCTTCTTATCCTCCACAAAGAGTAGCATAAGAGCAGAAAACGAAAAAATTATCTTCTATTCTTCGAAAAGGATGTCAAAGGGAGCACTATTTTATTAATCGCTTGGGGAGATCTCGCTTCAAGTTCTACTGGGTACCGTTAAAAGCCGTAAGGAAACATCAACACGTACATATTATCCATGTTGATGTTTGTAAAAGCTTGTAGCTTAAGGATGAGGAAGTTGTCCATGATAATTTTTATAGCACTTGCTACATATTTATATAATGAATTCACTATCACCATTTATTGGCGTCCAGGTGTGTGACTCACTTCTTTTTTTAAAGGGCGACTCTGCCCCAAGATATGTTGAGAAGTGTCTCTTCCACCCGTTTTCTTTTGTTGAGAGAATTGTTCGCTTGGAAAGGAGGTGTGGCGTACATCGTCTATAACTCCACAGTAGCTATAAGTGAACCTCTCCATGAGACTCCTTCAACTATGGCCCTCGTTCGGTAATTAATTTCCTGACCACCTTCCTTCACCACTGCCGCTTCAGTGCGGTTGCCAGTGCCGGATGCATTCTTCTCTCGTCTGCGTGACGGCAACGTCTCTGCGTACTCCTGTCCACAGGCAGACCTGTAAAAAGTAAGTATAAGTATCAGTACCTTAGTACTTCGAAGAGATGAGTACAAGTACTTCAGTACTTGAATTGGTGAAGTACAAGTACGGCACTTGTAAGTACTTTTGAAGTATTTTGACAAGTATCACGCTCCACAAACCATTTTATATTGTCCCAGCTGGATAAGTTGCATGCATACATGAAGCATGCATGCAGGCCTGTTAAATAATGGTTACTAATTGTAATGAATACCGATTTGATTAATTAATTTCTTGAAAATCTATTTGATGATTGATTACCATCACTTTCAAATCTTAATGATTATTTTTCAATTAAATAAAAAAAAAATTCTGATTTTTTTCGATTATGAAAAAAAATCAAAAAAAAAAAAAAAAACAAAAAGGTGTTTCGATTACTTTTGATTTTTTTTGATTTTTGTTTAATTATTATTGATTTTTTTCAGCATTGTTGTAGAAGCACATAAATAAATACTTCAACCAAAATCCAAAAAAAATTCACAAATAATCAAAACAACTTTTCTCCAATTTTAATCAATTAATAATTGCCTTTTCTTGAAAAACAATTAAAATAATCATCACGAATTAAAAAATTAATTGATTACTAATTACTAATCAAATTTAACAGGTCTGCATGCATGCCATATTTATGAAGAAGTTTACAAAATGCGTAACTTTAAAATGGAAACATTTATTTACAAATAAAATGGTTCAGCAAGTCATTTGTACGCTTGCAGCACGCAAAGCTGTATCAGCAAAAAGTTATTCATTTTGAAAAAATGCACTTATTAAATTTTGCTTCGCGTATGAACATAATTGAGGGCTCTTTCCTTTTTTGTTCTTGCCTTGAAAAACATTATTCACATTCTTTAAATAAGGCGCATACGGGAATATTCCATAATTGAATGGATTTCCAGGACATGACTTTTTTTATTTTGACAGGGCGCTTCGCCGTGATACAAATTTGACAAAGATTTAGCGCTTTAATTTGGGTATGCCGAACCGAAATCAAACATATATCAAAGGCTGTTCGATTTCTGAGGATGTTTCATCCTACAAATGAACCACATTTTTAAGGTGTGCTATATGTCCGAAATATTGAAACCGTATGCAAATTTTTCCAACTGGGTCTATTTTGTTTGTTAAACATTCACTAGAAAACTAGATTTTGAAATAATTATTCCCGGATACACTACTTTTGATTTCCAAGTACAAGTATTGCGGTAATTGTACTTTATACTTGACGTTTCAAAGTACTTGAGTACTTGTACTTATTTGGTACTAGTACAAGTATATACTCAGTACTTTACAGGTCTGTCCACAGGTTATAAATTCGTTTTCTTTTGTCAGCTATGATGTACATACGATGAAGGCCCCGGAATTACCAAAACAGCATCTGCGGTATGCTGAGCTGGGTTCATTGTAGGTGTGTTCAAATGCTACTTGCATATTTGTGTGCTTAAAAGTTGTTGTTCAACACTTTTCCTCTTACCCAATTCTAATTCCATTATCCTCCTTATACTTATTGCACCTCATAAAATATTACATTAAACATTTAGCGTATTTAAGTGTTTTTTTGTTCTTAATCCTCATCCCACTTCAGCACATTGCTCCAGTTCCGCTTTTGACTTCTTTGGATTTAAGAGATTCGATATTTGAAGTGCGATTGATAGCTTGCAAAAGCAAAAGAACACGAGCTCCAAAAGACAAAAAAGGAGCAAACCAGCAGAGCAAAGTGTGAAGTGTTTTGTTTTGCACTTTCAGCCGTCACTTGTGGTGCAAGTTTCTACATGCATTCTTACAAACATGCATACTAGTCTAATATCCTGCCCTGCAAGTCGTCTTCATGTAAATATCTCACTGATACAAAAGCTGCACTTGAACGCATTTCACTTTATTTATTGTCAGTTCGTGCTTTAGTGGTGTTCGACTTTGTAGGAAGACTGAAACAATGGAAGACACACAAATTGGTTTGCTATTTTTTTATAGCAAAAGACTTTGTAAGTAGAGTAGAGTAAGAACTCTGAGTATGCGAAAAACGCAATTCCATTTTGAATCCTTTCTTATTTACCTTAGAGGCTTTATTCACATCTTTCCCACATAGCTCTCATTTTGCTCCAATTTTCATTTTGCTTCAATGAAGAACATAGTCATATGTTGTTGGTTATTGGTTATATGGACTAGCTTTTATTTTCGAGTTTGGAAAATTAAGGTTTAGGGGTCAAGATGAAATTAGACAAGTACGTATAAGACATCTAAATGCCTTTCGTGAATATGAATAACCTGATTGAATTCTTGATTGGAACGTAGCTCTGAGCAAGTTCACATATATGTACTCATTTATACATATATATGTACATACTCGTATCTATATTTATCAGCGATCTTGTTAAGTATCTTTGAAAAATATTGGTGACGTGTAATAATGTTCTCATTTAGGCGTACGAGTTTTCTGTCATTCTCAAACTTCCGCATTTTCATGTAGTTAAGAATATCCCGCAGCTGACGAAAGCTCTTTTTATTTTTAACTTCGTATTCGTATCATTATTATGGTATTTTTTGCATCCCAGATGTTATGCGATTAGTTTGAGATCAGTCCCGGATGAGTCGCAACGGAGCATGCGCCTAGTGCCAGTTCTGTTCTCTTATATTGGCTGAACTGTTCACAATTGTTTGACAATGCCCTATGGAAAAACCCAGTGTACACGAAGAAGGTCCTTGGGAGTGTTGCCGATGTGACAGTCCTTTGCCGGATATGGACCCGGCAAGCTCCGGCACAAGCATCTTGCGATATTAGCCCGTCTGTAACGGGAACGTTGTCACATATTGGTAATAAGAGGTGAGATTCATTATATCCTTGGATCAACCATGACGTCATTACCCTTTGTGGATTTTAGTCGCCTCTGGCCGGCATACCAACCTCGGGGATATTCTAATAGGTCGTACGCCTAAAAATATGGCTTTTGTGTTAGTTTGTTCAGTGGGTGTTTTAAAATTTGCCAGGATATTCGGTTATTAAAAAAATAGGGAACAAATAATTGATAAGCCAAATACTTATTATCATTTCGAAAACAATTTTTATGCCATTATTTTGGTCACAAGATTTTTTTTATTTTAATAAAATTTCGTTTAATTAAATAAATATAAAGAATCTTAACACTTTCAGTTTCAACCATAGGCAGATTTTTATATTACTATAAGAAACTTTGCTTCAATTCCCATTAGGCTGTGTACTATTTAATACATACCAAATCTGAATGACAATACATTCCAAAAATATTATCGCCTCAAAGAACAAGCTAAGATCAGGGACACATCCTACTTGTAAACTCGCCACTGACTACAATTAAAAATATTATAGTGCCTACATTTAGGCGTTTTATTGAACATCCGAACTCACTCCCCAAGAGACACGATTTGGTGCAGGGGATCATCGAAATTGTATTAGTATTTATCGTCTGCTTTGTCATCCTTGTTGTTGTTGTAAACGCACGCATCCCGAAATTGGGAGAGTACTACTGATATGGACCGTCCTTTGCCGAAACGAATCCGGTACTGCGGAAATGATTTGTTTGAAACCTCGAAGCTCAGGTTGATGGATTTTAGTCACCTCTTACGACAGGTAATTTTAACAAATATATATTCCAAGCTGAAGAAGAGTCTTCGTATTTATCCTAGTATTCAGTACATATACTTTTATTTGCGGTGGCTTTCAAATTGGCATTTTTATTATTCGTCTTATTTATTGTTGAACTTTTGAGTAGCTTTGGGGGTTTTCAGTAGTGAA
Source organism: Merzomyia westermanni (assembly GCA_949987695.1). Taxonomy (NCBI): domain Eukaryota; kingdom Metazoa; phylum Arthropoda; class Insecta; order Diptera; family Tephritidae; genus Merzomyia; species Merzomyia westermanni. Next base: position 198,626,079 of record OX465289.1, on the reverse strand, counting down.
TCCAGAAGTTTTCTGTTTTTACCTGAATTCCTTTGTTAACCCATAAAAAAGAATAAGAAAATTAGGACGGTAGTTTTTAGCTTGGGAAATATACAAATAATGTTCAACTGATATCATATCTTAACTAGTGTGTTAAAGTTTGCATCGGGCGGTTCCGCCTATTAAGGTTTTAGAGAATCTTGAAGAGATCGTAAATATAGCGAACTGAATTGAAATGAAATTAGAGTGAATGGGAAGATGCGAAAGTTCTGGAATGTTTGCTAGCATGTAAGCTCTCTGTAACCAACTATTAATCGCTTATGACAAAACTGGCGCCCGTGTTTATGAACCATTCGGTGGACATTTATAGCCATACATACTTATTTTAGACTGTATTGTTTAATAAAACCTTTAATGGATAGCATGGAACCATCTAAGGTTTGCCAAACTTTGTTCAAACTATTATTTGCTATTAAATACGAGCAATATACTACACATGTCCAAAGTATTGAAGTATCAAAATTGAGCTCGTATTTTGGCACTTTAATTTGGCACCACAAAGCTATCGAGTTCAGTAATAAATTATCCACATAAAAGAAATGTTGCAAAGAGTTGGGTGCTTCGATTCAGTGAGGCGTTGACCTATCGCTTTGAGCTGGTTAGCAATTGGCCACAGAACGAGTGTGTGTAAGCTGAGTTGGATAAAAGAAATTGGTCAAAAAAACAAGAAGAAGAGTAAAATTAAACAAATTGTGATTGACATCATTTAGCCATTGGCGCCATACAAACATTTGGCAGACATGCACAACATGAAATTTTGGACGAAGTATGTATAGCATAAATGTTAGTGATCCTAGTAGTTAGAATGAGCTTGATTTAATCAATAGAAAAATTAACTTGAGCTGAACTAGTTTCAAAGTGAGCTAATTTCAAAATACGTGTACAATAAAATGTAACAGGTCGATGTCCGCACATTGTAGATATTTAAGAAAAATGGATTGGAGGGACTATTATTAAATCAATAGAATCCAAATCAACTGTTTTTAAAATTTTTGTCTGTCTGTCTGTATGCTTAGTCGCGCATCACTGAAAATCTGCTGAATGGTATTGAATGAATATTGCGCCATCTAACTTAAAAGCCTAGATATTTCTTACTTTGACAACTTGACTGGTCTCGATATTAACGACCAAAATGTGCACCAGGGGGATTGTTTCGGGTTGATCTGATTACAGTTTCATCCCGGTTTTCGTTTCGTTCTGGTTTCGGTTTGGGTTCTTTACGGGCTAAATCTAATTTCAATTTAGTTTTGGTTCCGATCGGATTTCAAAAAAGATTGAGCTTTACCTTATTATCCTCGAAACTTCATGTAAATGCCAGAGTCGGCTGCCCGAGGTCTGTAGTTTATGAGTTTTAGTTTCTTTATTTTTCAGTTTCATTTGTCGTTGCTAATATACTCGTATGTTCAATCCTTGCCAGTCTAATTGCCGAGCTTAACTGGAGACGGTAAAAACGGCCTAGGAGGCATAAGAATCCGAGATTAAATCTTCAAATAATAATACCAACATCTATAAAAGGTTTATGTGACAGGCATTAAAAATCCTCACAGTTCCATAGAGGTTTGTTCTTACTGAATGCTTCAAGTAAGTGTTATATCAAGAGTAGTTTTACAGCCTAATTTTCTACTGACTCAAGGCTTTACTAAGTTCAAAAATATCTGCGAGAAAGGATGAGTGGACTAATACTTAAACTCATCCCAAAAAAATAAACACGCTTAAATTACGCTTTGCTACAATCTAAGCTCCGTCTAACTGTGCCAGTGTTTGCTCATTTAAAATTTCTCTACTTTATTTGCTGCTTTACTACATACATTTCGTTGTACAAATATAAATATGGGAATAAAAGATCTTCACATAGTCGAAAATCGTTTACTCAGCGACTGTCGGGCTTTTGGCATAACTACAATGGAATCAAAGAGAAGACATTGCGGAGACTCAACTTTTCTTCTTCTGCTAGTCAGCTTTATTGGTGATTTTTGTTGTTACAACATTTTATAATTTGGACATTATACACAATTTCGTACTCACAAACGTTGCAATGAGGTAAAATGTTGCATTGGTTTGGCACAAAATCGGAATGCTCTAGTAAAATGCCCTTGTCGCTGCCAAGTCCTTGGACTGTGGGGATAGCTATGTGGAAGTGCGTAACTTGGCGGCGCCAGAAATAGTTTTAGGAGTTATTAAGCTTAATTTGTAGGTTTCAAATTCACATACATACATGCTATGCCAAATATCCTTAGAATACATGGCGACATGTAAAAGCTTTTCCTACTGGTCTCGATGTCTTAAAATTCAATATTTCTCTTTTCTTTGAATTAAAGTTGTATCCCATACGCGATTGCAGTTGGGTCGGTTAAAAACGGTTCTACACGTGATTGGTCTATAACTGGGAAAAGTTGTACATTCTCAGACGATCAATATCTATTCGTCTGCAATAGAGTCAATCGTCGAAAAAGTGGAGTGGAGCAAACTATTTCAAAATGTTTTTGAATAATGATCTACTTCAGAATTTGGTTGAACAACGCCGTGTCTAAGATTTTTTTCAACAACGCCCTGGCTCAGCATTTGGTTTGAAAATGCCCTATCTCAGCTGGAATTGAACTGAGTTTACTTTGAAATAGCCCATTGAATCTCATTATGAGATAGAGCTTTCTTCAAACAAATTCTGAGAAAAGGATAACAGATTTATTGCGACAAACTTATTCCGGTCTGAAAACAAATTTAGATTTTTGCATTGAGACATTTACCTTGAAATTCTATAGAGAAATTTCCAAACAAAAGCCGATTGAAGCTTATATATTTACCCTCTCTTGAGAGTCGTAGCGAAACCCTTGGTGTGTTGTTCATGCTAAAATTAATAAGAGGGGTAGAGAGTAGCTTATTTTTACTTGGAGAGATGAAGTTTACAGTCCCGATGAGGTCATCAAAAATGCTTTGTTGAGCACATTATATCAACTTTGATACCTAATACTCCTTAATCCTTAGAGGCTTTATTACGGGCTGCGCAAAACTTTTCAATTGGGAGATTGATTCTCTTAAGAACATTATAGCATTTACACTAAATACGGTTCGAGTTTTAATAATAGACAAAATTATACCCAGATTACCTACTGTATGCTGCATGGCAGAGCTCCTAGTAGCCTTATCTCAAAATCGCCCTTCTGCTTGGTTAGCGTGCAAGCGTATACATAAGACCAAGTAGTACATCCTATTCCTCCTGCGAGTACCGAGTACCGAGTACCTCAACCTTCAGTATCCAAGTCATCCAAGTTGAAACGAGATATTTAACATAAATAGAAGTAGATCATCATTCGAGTCGGATGAGAAAATGATTTTCAGACTTTCAGAATTATTTTATCACCTACTTAGCCCAGAAAGTATATCATTTGGGGGAAATCATCTTCCGTTTCCACATTACATTACGAAATGATCATATCAGTAAGGTCATTTGGCCAATATGCAAATTATTCCACTATTAAGACGCAGCGCAGGTCAGCCACTCCTACCTGAAATGCACAGATAAATGAAGCTCTCCATCTGCGTATTAATTGAAGTAAGTAAATTCGTAATTCACCTTTTCACCGCCGAATCTGCATGACTTAAAAGGATTTTTGCGTAGGACATAAAGAGACAGAAAGTACACTAACGTACGTTGAAGCTGCCAAAATACAACAACAGGCGCAACAAAACTTATTGGAACAAAGACTATTATAACCTCAGCAAGTATTAGTGCAATTCTTAACTTAGTTGCTGCCTTTCTCAAGCTTGAACGGATGTGCTTTGGCCGTAGATTTTCTTAAGATGACACAAAATATGTTGAGCATCTAAAGCTGCTGCAGCCCAACTGAGTTGAGCACGCAACGACTGAAACTGACACTGGCACACTGGCGCTGACAATAAGTAGATTACGAGAAGAAGAATGAAAGAAAAAGTGACTAACGCAAATTCTACTAGAAGTCGGTGGTGTAAGTAGTTAGTGGCTGGGATTGCTCTGCGTTGGGCGTAGCAAAGGTGCCAGGTTTAATGTGCACCAGAATAAATGTTCCATGTTTGGCATCTTCTTAATGGATTCAAACTGCGAATACGCAATGTGCCGTTAAGCTTCAATAAATGTCCGATGTGTCGCAGCTAATACGCATTTTATTGGATTTCTAAACTAAACTAACTTAGCTGGAATTGGTTAGAGCGCTCAAGTATTTGGTTTGTAAGTTGAATTGCTCATCGATTTAATGGTTTCGGCTCAATGGCGGTACTTTTGTGGATTTATCACACCTAGATTTCTGTTCCTATCTGCTGTGCGTGTATGCTTGTACGCAATTCATTTCGGCGCCTGCTTTATGTCGGTATGTGTCTCTGTCTGTTCGACTTAAAGTCCGCAAACAGACAGGAAATGAAAGAATTGAGGAAAATTGCATTTGCTACGAAGTCGATTTATTCCAAATTCCCTCTTAGAACGTACATTGAGCGCACTTGGTGAACACAACTAAGCTTTCAAAAAAGCTAAGTAGGGACGTGAAAGGAGTGGTGAAGTGTGATATTGAAAGAAATAAGCCATTATTATAATGTTAGTCTAGAAATCGCACGATGATAGCCGCTAATGAGTCGGCCCGTGGAGTATGCGAAAAAAAGATTCTTTGGATGCTTTATGGACCTCTACGCGATGCCGACGGTGTTTACCGAAGAAGATTTAATGATGAGTTGTATGAGCTCAAGACAGATATCGACATAGTCCAACGAATTAAAAACCAGCGGCTACGTCGGCTTGGCCATGTAAAGCGATTGGAAGAATATTTTCCGGCCCGGATGGTGTTATTGTCGGAACCCACCTATGGAAACAGAGGACGTGGGAGGCCCCCACTCTGTTGGAAAGACCAAGTGGAGAACGGTCTACGATCTCTATTAAGGGCCGTTGACCTATATACGACCGGTATGCCTATGTCGGGCATATTTAAAACGCTAACCAGTATTTTTCTTTTTTTAAATAACGCCTGGCATCTCCCACTTGTGGTTAGTTTAATTTTACAAAGATTATCAATCAGATCTCAAAACCCGATTAAGAAGATACGAATTCGACGATTCCTCGATTATTTCTTCCATGGTCCGATCACTAATAAACAAACGCACCAATACTGTTTACTACTAGTAACAACAGTAATACAAATCCACGAGCTAAGTAACTCCATAGTAAGTTCACTATACAACACTGGAAAATAAATTGAGCATCATACCTTACTTGGTTACTGCCTTTTATAGTCCAACAGGGTGCTAGCTTATTCACCCAGAAGTTTCTAGGTTGCTCGTCTTCGTGATTTTGAAGGGTCGGTGTTATGTATCGCCATCTCCTCTTTGCCTCGTGTTCGCAAATACTCGTGGTACGAGTATCTCTCTTTCTTCTGCAAATATGCATGAGTGTAATCATCGCTATCTCTGTTGTGTTAATTAGTGGTGGGAGTGTTATTCAGTTAGGAATGATACTTTGAAGCACAAATTTGATCAGTTTTAATATTTAAAAGTTATTCTTCCTCTGATGTTTTAATTATCTTAAGCACCACATGCTTTCATGCTAATTTGATCAAACACCCACCCACAAGCACTTCCGAGCTCATAGTAACAAACTCACCACAAGCTTTCAGCACGTTTACCCAAAACAATTAGCACACAATCAACTTCAATGAACTCGAATTAATTCTTCAATGAACTCAAGCTGCATACATAATAAACTAAAATATTTAAACAAAAACAATTTATGCGTGAGTTGGGGTATGTACTAGCGGCAGATACAAAGAAGATGCCACTGCACATCTTAGCTGGCATACTGAGGAGAATAGTTTTAAATTGAGCTGTTGTAGGTGTAAAACTTTTGGATATACAGGGACTCGTGAATCAGGATGGCTAAATATATTGGTAGTATCTATTTAAAGATAGTAATAGTGTTGGAGAATATATTTCCCACTCAGATAAGCTTCACAGTGAAGTTCAGTTTTGGGGCTCACTTAAATTAAATTTTTTCAAATATTTTCTTCTACACATAATGAAATTGTAACAGGTGGATGTCTTTATGGAGGCATCACTATTGAGCCAAAATAATCCAAATCAGCAGTTTGTAGAATTTTTGTCTGTCTGTTTGGTTATTTGTGCTCGTATCACTCAAAAACTACTGAATAGAATTGAATATATACGACTTAACTTATTTCGATTACTAGATTGTTTTCAGCGTTATGACCGATGTGGCCGATAATGTGTTAGTACAATATGTGCATCCACCGAAAGGTGCTAATGAGTGCTGCAATAAGCGAAGTGACTAAGTTCTATATCTTTCAGGGTTTGGGAGATATAATGATTAAAATTGGACTTTGTCTATTATAAGTTCGGAGACGCAGCAAAGCTGGATCGGGCTATCTAGTAAATGATAAATTTGTTCTTCTAACACTGACCCTGTACGGCTAAGTGAAGTAAGTTGAATTGATTCAAGAAGCCACTCAGAAAGCTTGTCATTTGTGTTAAAAGGGTACAGCTTGTTTAGCTGCAATGTGTGTGGCATGCAACCAGTGTTCACGTCCACATACAAACATGCATCCATACGTAAATTTGTACACATTTGCATACCTTTCAGATTTAATTTAATCTTAACGAACTCACAATGGACTCACTGGCCACTTCCTTATTAAGACTTTACTTACTTACATTCACAAGCCAACACACAGAGCAGCAGGAATTAACCTGCTGGATGTATGTATGTGCCTTGTTTGAGCATAAGATAATCTTTGCCAACAGCGTTGGACTAATAATTGCATTGCTTGTCGTACATACAGAGAGCTCACATTAATAGAGTGAGTTTGTTCTCCGAGTCCCTTCCATACCAGGTACCTAAGTGGCTTCTTAGCAAATACTGGCACAAACCCACGTGCCTTCGCCACTTCTATTCTTACAAACAATTCATTGCAAGTTGTCACTATCTTTTTGGTACTTTCCTCTGTAATCTGGCCTTCGGTTTCCAATCACTCTGCTGCAGTTCTGACCATCACCGCAAATGAAATATTCAAACTTCAATTTCCATTTCCGGCCAATGCGCTTTTATTTGTACTTACATGGATACAAACATACATTCATAACCATAATTAAACTTTCCCATGCGAGTACACCAAGATAATTTATTTTGTCCCCATCTGCCATGTGCTAGATGTGGTTTACAACTGCATTTCTTTAAGAATTTTCAAAATTAAAAAAGGACCGTTTTAAATTTTGAATGTCTTTAAATTTCATGGTTTTAGAATTCATTTTTTCAAGCAGGTTACAAAAGATTTACTGAGCCAGAGCACAGCCGCATACAGATACGGTATATTGGCCCAGTCATATTATTTTTGTTCGCCTAACGGTAGTGTGTAATGGCATAAATGAATAGGGGTGGATACTGAGAAAATTATAAGACTATAAATGTCAAACATGTATTCAAGTAAAATAAAAGAAAATAAAAAAAAAGAAAAAAAAATAATGTAAAATAAAACAATTGCTTTTTTATACCAACAATTTTTTGTTGATTGACGGCCTGTACATTTTCAAGTATTCATGGAACGAGCTCAAGGCGAAGACTAATAATTTTTCACTTTTTGAATTTTTCTATTCAATCAAAAAACATTTAATAGTTAATTAAAAATGATTATTAATAAATAAAAACAATAATAGTTTTCATAAAAATTCAAAAAGTGAAAAATTATTAGTCTTCGCCTTGAGCTCGTTTCATGAATACTTTAAAATAAAACAAACTAAAATGAAATAAAATAAAATATAATAAAATCAAACAAAATAAAGTAAAATGAAAGAAAATAATATTAGTTTTCGGCGACCTTTCTAATTTATTAAATTTGTTAGTTTGCCGGCTTGAGGTACGATTTATTTTACATAAAATTAAAAAACCAACCTTGCAAAAAGGTGCATAACGCAAAGTAGTCAACAAACAACGACAACCCTGAGGGGTTATCATGTATAACCGAAATTTATTGGTTTACAGAATGAATATATCGATTTTTTTTAATTTCCTGTAAAATACATCGGACCTGAAGCCGGCAAACTGACAAGTTTAAAGTAAAATAAAATAAAATATTTTTGTAAGTTTAAAGAGCTCAAGACCAGTTGATAATAATTCTTAGTTAATTATTATAATTTTTGATTAGAGGAAAAATATACCGCAAATACGGCTAAGATAACAAACAACAATTAGAGGAAAACTTGAATTAAGCAGCTTGCAAAACTACACGCAGGTTAGGCAGCTGCGCTTGCTATTAGAGTGAGTGGGCTCGATTCTCCACAAGATCCTCTGAAATAGCAAAACTATAAGTATTAGTCTGACGAGAAATCGTGGCTGTTTTCGAAATAACTAGTACTATAACTATAGCCTGTATATGTTTGTTGCTTTAAATTTTTCCTCTAATCAAAAATTATAATAATTAACTAAGAATTATTATCAACTGGTCTTGAGCTCGTTAAACTTACAAAAATATGTAAAATTGAACAGACCATAAAACCAACAACAATAATAAAAAATATATACTCTTTCTTCACGCCATACTCAAACAACTAAAGACATTTTCAAAATATAGTTCCGCTCAAAATTTAAAATAAAATAATTCAAGTAGAACTAGTTCCCTGTATCTCGGCCGAATTATTTAAATAAGTTTCGCCAGTAGTCGAAAATTTGACCAGTAACAGTTCCTAATGTACTACTTTTCTTCAATTATATAAATTTACGAAGTCTAAAGTTTGATTATTATATGGAAACAACTTAAATCCCCTGAAGAAAAAGTCATATTTATGGGACTAACTAGGTAAGATTGAGATGGCCGCCCCTCTGCATAGCACAGTGGCACACTTAGCCCGGATGGCCCATTGTGACTCACTAAATCGTATTCAATTAAATTCTTTAGTCACATTTGACTCTTTTTTATTTTCAGTCTGGAAACATGTCTTCAGGGAGAGGAAGACTAACCCAGCAATAGAAAGTTATTATAAAATAGTCTACTAAAGGGCGAGTAGTTTTTGTGAGTTATTTTTTATCTTATTATTTGTATTATATCATTGGTTTAGAGAGGAAAAGGGGGTGTGCGGAGCACATGTTTAGTGTAGGGAGCCCTTTTCTAATATTTATTTAATTATTATTTTATTTATTTAAATTATTTGTTCTATAGAGAACGGGGTGCGGCGCACCTGTTACACCTTGTATTTATTAATTGGGGGCGAGCACTGTTGGCTCTGAGGCATTGAACGGGATTGGCTTCCTCATTCTCGTTGGGAAAAACCCCGTTTTGGTATTACAAAACATAAACTATATCTTTGGGATATTTCATAAGCTGCTTGCGAATTACAAGAGAGTGCAGCGTAAATAAAATAGACGAAATAAATAGTTATAGCTTATGTCGTCGAGAACGAAGATCGACACTGATGATGGCACAACGCCGAAACCGGTTTTTTTCAAAACCAAATTTGACAAGGGATGACGGAAAATCGTTCCAACATACATCAATTATTCACCCTGTCGGAAAAACAACAAAACAAAATAAAACAACATACATAACCTTTAACTCTTCAAAGAAAACTTCGCTTAGATCCTTTTTGTTGAAAAGCGCAACTAAATTTTCATATTAGAGATCACCAAAAACTAAAGCAATGCTATTGGTGTGGTCCATGCATTTTTAGTTAATTAGATTGTAGAGTATATAATTTTCTGAATAAAACGAAATAAAGTCTCCTCCATCCATCCACGCAATAGATTTATAATCAAAAAAAAGTCTTTGGTTTATGTAAATTTGTTAAACTGCGTTTATGTGAAAAGCAGGGCAGGAAGTCGTAATCACAGAAACCTCGTTTGGGCGTGTATGTACTCGTATATATGTTTATCAGACAAGTCAAAGGAATGGTGAGAGTTGTGTTTGGTTGATGTAAGTTGTTAGCTTATTTGTATTTTATTTGTTGTTGTTTGGGTAATGATAAATTGTCGGTGTGACCTAAGCAACCAACTAACAATGACCAAGCTTAGGTTATGTTAGTTCGGCAGCATCGCAGTATGATAATACGTATCCACTCACTTACTAACCGACCTTTTTATATGTCACGCCACTGCGGCCAGCGTAATCTGTTTCACTTGAATTGAAAATAAAAAAAATGAAGAAAGACGATGAAAAAGGAAATAGTTGTATTACAATTTTTGTTTCTGTATGTGTGGGTAATTTTTTATATTTTATATTATTGCAGTGCCTTTTTTATCACGTCTTTTATATCATATCCTCCACCACACCGAAAGCGCCTATAAAGTTAACAATGCCTGTATATGTATGGATGCCAGTCTGTATATGTATGTGTGCTGAAGCAATCATATTTTTATGAAAATGCAAATTCGTTAAAGTTTTTCTAGCATCCAAGCGCTGCTAAACCTCGTGCATTGATGGCTAGCGGCTGAATAGACAGTCAGACGCTGGGCAAACAGACACAGTTACGAGATATCAGACGGACTGACAGTTATTCTAGCTATGTTTACTTATCGAACAAGAGATCAACCAACCGGCTAACCATAACTCAATGTGTACCACAACGCGGCTGTAGTGCGTGGATAAGAGTCACTTCACACGTATACAAGGTGGCGGAAAATGGAGAAATTTGTATAGTTTGACGGACACAGCCTTCCGGTTAATCCATTAGTACAACCACAGGGCTTACCAAAGAACTGTCGGGGAGAAAAATGATTAAACCGACCAAGTTCTTTGGGATTTAAAAGCCTGGGTAACATATACTTCAAGTTTCTTTAAATAACAATAGTGTTGCATAAGTGGTTGTAAGCTGGATTAGCTTAAGCTCAGATTGTTTCCGCTTCTACCCATTCGAAAGTGTGGTTACTTAAATCGTAAATAAATATAGCGTGGAGATTTAGTAATCATAGTAGTTTTCTGAAAGATGAACTCCACGAACTTAATTCATCCGACGGTTAGTGAACTAAAGCACAAGTGCGTTGTAAGGGTGTTTTTTTTAGGGGTATAGAATTTCGAATTGAAATAGAACACAAGAAAATCGTTTTAAGGTCCATCAATTTGGCTTTATTGGAAGGATAATTTTATGCCATTTATGTTTAAATATGATTTCGGGCATGTGGCCGCCGCGGCTGGCTCGAATAAAGCCAATTCTACAGGTCCAATTTTCAACCACTTTTTCGAGCATATGGGGCCGTATGTCGGCAATAACGCCACGAATGTTGGCTTCCAATTCCCCTAACGTTTCTGGTTTGTTGGTGTAGACGAGCGACTTCACATATCCCCAAAGAAAATAATCCAATGGTGTCAAATCACACGACCTTGGTGGCCAATTGACAGGTCCATTCCGCGAAATTATGCGCTCATCGAATGTTTCCTTCAATAAATCGATTGTGACGTGCGCTGTGTGGCATGTAGCGCCGTCTTGTTTGAACCACAACTCATCCACATTCATGCCATCCAATTCGGGAACAAAATAGTCGGTTATCATGGCTCTATACCGGTCTCCATTAACGGTAGCTGCCTCTCCAGCATTATTGCGGAAGAAGTATGGCCTAATGACTCCACCAGCCCATAGAGCACACCAAACAGTCAGTTTTTGTGGATGTAATGGCGTTTCAAGGGTCTCATGTGGATTCTCTTCACTCCAAATGCGGCAATTTTGCTTGTTGACGTAGCCATTCAACCAAAAATGAGCCTCATCACTGAACAAAATTTTGCGATGAAAATCAGCATCGAAATCAATCTCATTTTCGGCCCATACACCAAAATCACGACGCATTGCATGGTCTCGCGGCTTTAATTCTTGCACAAGCTGGATCTTGTAAGGTCGCAAGCCAAGATCTTTGCGCAAAATCTTCCATAAAGTTGATGGACAAAGCTCCAATTGCTGTGCACGGTGGCGAATCGATTCATTCGGGTCCTCTTCAACACTTTGCTCTACAGCGGCAATTGTTTCTTCGGTGCGCACTGTTCGACGTCTCTGCGGATGCGTATTATCACATAGAGTAAACGTAGTGCGAAAACGATCCATGGTTAACCGAATTAATTGCTCTGATGGACGATTATGTCGACCATAAAATGGACGGAGCTCACGGTAAACTTCGCGAACTGAACCATTATTTTCGAAATAAATTTGCACGATTTGCAAGCGTTGTTCTTTTGTCAACCTGTTCATGATGAAATGGCAAACCAAACTGAACATAAATGACATTAGAGTTGCCAGATTTGACCACAAAATGCCAGTTTTATCTCTATTCGAAAAACAAACCTGTAAAAAAAACACCCGTTATATCAACGCTTTGAGCAACGGGCTAGACACCACTGTTTTCCTAGCATTCTTTTGCATGCGTACACAGACCCATACGCGGCATTACTCTGTGTTCAGCATTAAGTTTCTAATTTATCTCAGGCAACAGAATGACTCCTAGGTATTTCGCACTATCAGAAAGATGCCACTCTTGACCATTGGGAGAAGTATGTTAAAACTTGGTATTTTCGTCCTTGTATTAAAAAGTAATATCTCTATGTTTGAAGGATTTACGTTAACCCCCGCTGTCTAAGCCCATCAACCTAGTTGCATCAGTGTAATCCCACTGATCTTGTTACGGCATAGACCAGGATACTAGTAGTACTGCGTCGACCGGTAGAGAAGCTCGGCCCTAACCTCCTCGCTCCAAATATTTATTTATTTATTTTATACATCCCAATAACCTCTTTATGTCAAACTATTTTGATGACCGCGTATTTATATTCAGCCAAAACACTGTCATCCTATAATAATAATTTTTGTGTAACCTTGTATATACACAGATTTCCACAAGATCTCATGAAATACGAGTTGAAGTGAGAAGATTCGCAGCTTGCCACTGATTGGATTCCAACAAGCCGCACACGGCGTTGAAGCAAACTCCTTGCTCAACCGTATTTCATAGCCAACTGTTGGTCCGCAAAACCATTCTGTTTGACTGCGAGTGACCTTAGCAGTAGAATTGTTTGTGTGCGTCTGTGGGTGTGAATACAAGTCGGAGCTCTGTGCGGTCGACAAGTGTGCACAACGGATAATCGCATACATTTTTTCCATCACTGCGTTTTTTCGATAAAATGATTTGCAAACAAAATTGGTTCAGGAAATACGATTGAACTGCGGGATTTCTTTTATTAAGGGAATTTCAGGCTGACTGGAGTTTGAAAGGAGCATTGGAACTTCAAGGGAAAAAGTAGAGGCAAAAAGTAGAAGAAGCTTGAAAAAAGTGAAAAGGGCAAGACAAAAATAAATAAAAAAGCAATGATAACAATAAAACAACAAAAACCACGAAATGTTGTATAGCGCACTACAACAACAACTACACAGGTTTTATGACAATAGTAAACGGCTTGGTTCTATAGAACTTGCACAGTTTCGCTTTGGTCACACTTTTTTGTACAAGAACAAGTTTCTAGGATAATAATAAAATCAGTAGCAAAAATCAACAAACTACTTTATTCAGCTATAACAATAATGGAAGCAGGATTTAAGGGCATTACAATAACAATAATAATAACAAACAGCAGCATAAACAAACAAAAACCAATTTGTGGGTAAACATAAAAGCTCTGTCCTTTTTTTGGACACTTGAAATCTGGCTGATACGTGCGGTGGGCTGAGTGCATTCATAAGTGAGCTCGAGTTTTGGTTTGAAAATTCTTTAGAAATATTTTTTTATTGATTTGATTTTGTGTATCTGATTGAGACAGACAGTTTTTTGTTCTATTTTAGATTCACTCATTCAAAAAGTTCGAAATGAGCAACACAACACTTGACTGTTGAGAAGAGATCTCTTATACGCATTTCGATATCATTTTGTACATTTTGCTGATGATTATTGTCTTTGCAGAGACTTTTCTTAAGCGTTACTGGTAATTCTGTAACGTATATCAATGCCGTATGCTCTAGTAGTAACAGCTTTGATCGCATTGTACTTTCTAGGTCATCCTACTTACTTCCTCTCTTTTGTGAGGAGGTTGGGACAGTAATATACAAAATCTTTGGAGTACTTTTAACTACAAGAACAGCTGTTCCACTGCTAATGTTTCCTAACAAATTAAGGATACATCAAAATTTATGCCGACTTCGTAAGACATTTCCTAATAAAGATTTATCGAGGATAGTGTGTTACCATCTAAGAACATTTTCGTTCTCAAGCTGAAAACCGGAAGAATCGACCCCATGGCCATGGCTTACAAATCGGGCAGATAACAGACTTTGATCCAACTACCTCACGAAATTTCCCAACAAACAGCCTTGTTTCAATTTGTCTCTTCGGTGAAGTAAGAGCGATTACTGAGCGACGCTTAGTATCACAAGAGTCTGGTAGCCTGTTGAATACCAATCCAATATTGGTCTAACCTACTAAGGGAGGTCTGGAAATTCTTCTTCTTGAAGCGTCTTCTTACATTTGGTTTTTCTTTCACCTAGAGGGCTGCTTTCTAGCCTTTTGTATTGATGCTTCTACTCAATTTGACCCAGTAATTAAATACCCGCTACTAAGTTGTATTGTTACCAAGAATGTTAACTATTGCGTCCTAGTTCTTTTTTGTAGAAGAATAAGTTAGAAGTTCTGATGTCCGCCGAGCTGCCCCACATTATAAGATAAATAAATGATTAAATGTATGGCGCGACATAGAACAGGTATATCATCATAAACCTCAGCCAAGCTTCTTTTGCAATTTGTGGTGTCCGGCTTTTTAATTGTTTCTACAAATTTGCGAGACCTACAGTTTTTTGCACACTCCGAACGGCATCTGCAAAGCAATTGAATTTTTTGCTGAGAAGTCTTCCATGTCACAAATACATTCAGAAAGTTTTCCAAACACTTATTTGAAAAACTTTTTCAGTCAGTATAAGTTACCACTGCTGCTTAAGAAGTTCGAAAAAATGGTATCTGTCGATTTCCATTTGTATATTCAAATTCGGGTGAAATTTTGTTCTATCCCAATTTTCGACCTCTGATTACTTTTATTAATTTTTTTTTTCTTTTCCAGAGAATCAAAGTATCGCACATAAGATTTTTAATAAGAAGTGTTTCGTAGATTTGACTCCTTTGATGATAACATTTATTATCAATTTTCTACTGGGTAAGCACATGCGCAAAACAACCAATTTCTAGCAACATTTCGCCTATGAACTGAGAACATGTTGCGAAACAAATATCCTACTGAAATGAAATATTTACATATATAGCGCTTCGGATTACAGCGGCCAATCTACATAGCTGTATCATAATAGGGCTCTATTTACCTGAAATATAGCTTAGTTGCTAACGATGGGCACATAAGTGCCATATAAAACGAGTTGAGTGTGATAATTGAAGAATTGAATTGAGGTTGTAATGACCGGCAGCAATGGACGCATTGCGTCCTTCGTGAAGTCAGAAAGAGATGCGATGAGATTTGTTCACAATTCACACATTTGTGTCTACTTTGAAAAATAGGGATTCCCCTTTGGGAAAAAGCAGAAGCTTCAACTTGGAAAACGAGTTGAGTGCCCACTTAATTTTGGAAGATATCAGTTGAATTTGGAATACAGAGCAGAGGGATAGCGCTAGTCACCTCTTGGCAGACAGGCTGTAAGTGGGTTAAGACAAATAAATGTAAACATTATTTGAAGTCCACCAAAACAACTCCGATGAATAAGCAGTAAGAAATGGAATTTAATTAAGCAAAAAAACATTAAAAACACATTTTTTAACCAAAAGCAAATCATCTCCAAAAACCACTGAAAAGCACATAAAATTGATTTCTCCATTCGAGAGCTAGTAAATTGCTCTGGCTACCTACGAAGAAGGTAGCATAACTTCGAATTGGCTTTGATTGAATATCAAGCTAAAGACGCTCATCAATTATATGATTTTTTTCGCAAAACTCTGATAGAAAGACGCGGTCGAAGAAATGGAGTATGACATATAACCGTACATTTCTTTCATTGCAGTACTCTAAAGCTTCACAAACGATTGCAATAACTTCCAGTGCTTAAGTAAAAAGTCAGTTAGAGTAAAAAACTGCAAACATTATACTGGGCGAACAAAATTATTTTATTTTCTAACCATACTTTAAAAGTTTCAAACCTTAACATTCATTTTTGAAAGTCTCATTACCAGTTAAGATTAAAAAATTAAAAATAAAGCACTGGAAATTCAGCTTTAACCTTCATTTACTGTTTTCTTGATTGTTTTTTGCTTTTTTCATAAATTTCTAAAGTAAATGTAAATACCTGAGATCAAAACAGGTGGGGTTAAAATAAACAGATATAACCCGCATACTTCTACTTTTCTTCTATAACTATTAACACACAATCTTCGCCAATTATTTGATCTATGTCGTAACTTTGATTTAATAGATTTAAATGTTGACAGATTATAATCATTCTCCTTGAAAAATTGATCGTGATTTGCAAACAAAATTAGTTTTTACAGAAGTGTTTTTGGTAACTAAAAAAAGTGATAAAAAGGATTTCTGAAGTAAAAATCATAAGAATTTTGTTTTTACTGTAAATGAAATAATTCTTAAGGATTAGAATTAATGAAGAATATGTCTTTTGGATATATAACTTAAAATTCGATTTCATCGCACTAGAATTCCTTGGAATGAGTTTTTTCATTTGCAACTAAAATTGGCCTGTTGGAGTGTTAAGCTCGACTCCTCGGGCTCAAGCTTTCATTCGGAACTTCAAGTACCAAGTACTCGTTAAGCTTGAAGTGTAAATATGTGTATCCTGCACATAAATTTAATTAAATTATTATCATGTAATTTTACTATTCCTTTTTATTTTATTTTACTTTATTTTTATTTCACTTTATTTTATATTATTTTATTTTATTTTATTTTATGTTATTTAATTTTATTTTATTTGGTTTTATTTAATTTTGTTTTATTTAATTTTATTTTATTTTATTTTATTTTATTTTATTTTATTTTATTTTATTTTACTTTACTTCATTTTATTTTGTTTCATTTTATTTAATTTAATTTAATTTTTATTGAATAAATTTAATTTAATTGAATTTAATTTAAAGAAATTGAATTGAATTGAATATAATTTAATTTAATTTAATTTAATTTTTATTATTTTATTTTATTATATTTTATTTTATTTTATTTTATTTTATTTTATTTTATTTTATTTTATTTTATTTTATTTTATTTTATTTTATTTTATTTTATTTTATTTTATTTTATTTTATTTTATTTTATTTTATTTTATTTTATTTTATTTTATTTTATTTTATTTTATTTTATTTTATTTTATTTTATTTTATTTTACTTTATTTTATTTAATTTTATTTGATTTTATATTATTTTATTTTATTTTATTTTATTTTATCTTATATCCATTAAGTGAAGTACTTTTATTTATATAGGCCTTTCTTGCCTCAATGGTTTGGTAGTTTTAAAAACGAGCTCAATTATTAGAAATCCTAATTATCAGATATATATTTATTATATTTAATTGAGCTTAATTTAAGGAAATTGAATTGAATTATTGAATTTAATTTAATTTAATTTAATTTTATTTTTTTTCTTTTATTTTATCTCATATCCATTAAGTGAAGTACTTTTATTTATATAGGCTTTTCTTGCCTCAATGGTTTGGTAGTTTTAAAAACAAGGTCAATTCTTAGAAATCCTAATTATCAGTGATATATTTCTAAAAATTAGTATCAAAGTCGGAAACATTTACAAAAATAAAATAAAATTCAATAAAAATATGATTACAAAAAACGTATAATTTTTTGACACAGCCTAATACGTATACAAAGAGTTCATGATGATTTTTTATACAAAGAAAATTTAAAGAATAAACTGCTCTTTATGCTTCAATTACTCTTCTATGTACATATGTTTATAATACACTGGGATGTATACATAAAGGTATTTTTATAGATCATAACTAGACACAAAGTGCCAAATAAGAACTAGTCCGTAAAATAATACAGTTGCACCATTTTAACACCGGTAGTCATCAAAACAGATCTGAACTGTATAATATTTCACTACTTCGGAATAAGAGAAAAGGTAATACAGCGGCGACAGTTGCCACCACATAAGACATCTCCGTGTTGAATTCCTCAGTGAAATGCATGTAAAATCGAGTGAGGATGACGCAGTATTGGTTACGAATACACTCGAAGCTCTAGAGATTTTTGCTACAGGGTATATACCCATAGTATATGTACATACATCTGAACATACATATGTGAAGTGAAATGCTATGCCATTAAAAGATCACAAGTCACCATGCTTATAAGCACTACAGAAGTATTTAAGAGGTTGGTGCATAAAATTTCCAATCGTATCGTAAAACAGGAAAAAAGATAACGAAATAAAAAACTCACGAGGAGCGCAGCCATAGTGTCTCACATACCTAAATAGTGCGGGTGGAGAAATTCTTCATATCGTCACAAAGTTGTGGCAACCGAGAAGGTCTCTTTCTGAGTTGAGAAAAAGAGGGAACAGATGGCTCGAAAATCCTAGTGTTAATCAATGGTGTCAGTCACCACTAAATGAGCTATTTTACTAGACGACCATAACTAAATCAAATCAATGAAGAGGTTCGAAACGAAAATACATAAAAAATAACTCCAAACGATAACGGCTATCCTTCTGTCCATAAAGACACTTTGGTGCCTTACTTAAGAGATGGCAGAAATGATGTAGTCAAAATAAAAAAGGTTTTATTTAATTTTTTTGCCCAGTTTCGTAAAATTTCATACCACTGAGCTCAAAGTAAAAACGGCGACACTTGAAGCAAAATTGGATGCAGTAAAATTTTAGAAAAATTAAATAAAAATGAGTCAAGCGTAAGCCAAATGTGAAAGGGGTGAAAAAACTCTACGAACCCACTAATCCTTTGAATGCCATCAGTTTACACCTCTGGATGCTGACTGCATACTCTGTCTTACGTTTTCTCTGATGGTTGTTTTCATTGGATCCCATTCAATGTGAGCTTGTGACATTCATTTTGCGAATACACTTTGGTCAGCCAGTCAGTCAATGGCAAGAGTGAGAGGCATCGTTGGCACGAGCACTGCGTTCATTTGATGCGATATGAACCTTCAAACAAAATGTGTTATGCAAAAAGTTTGGAGTACGCCGGAATAAAACCTGAAGTAAAAACATATGCGTGCAAATAGCTGCTTCTCAAACTTTGTGAGTACGCAATCAGGCATTACACCGAAATTAATTACGTTAATTGATGGCTAATGTTGCATACATATGGAGATACATCCGATTGGCTACTGTGGCTCAGCGAAGCATTGCCCCATATGTGCAGACCTTTGTGGATAACCAAAAATGCAATCACTCTCACGTGAGTATGAGCACAGTAGGGTGTCCCTGCGTGTTTTAAATTTTTTTTTGATATATAAACATGTTTGGGCTCGGTATAGAGAAGTCCAGCAAATTCATGCGTTACAAAATGTAGCATGTGAATGAGTATGTTGTTGCCATTGGTTCTATGCACATCTGAGTGTCACAGTCCAGTGAATGTTATCAATGCATGCACAATATTCTGCTGAACTGAAAATCCCCTCTGCACTCCCTTGATCCTTTTTCTGAAATAATTACATGCACACACAACTGCATCGAATTATGCAGTTCTCCAACCGGAAACTATTTTACATTTCACGATGACGCCTTCAGCATTTTCATCCAAAAATCTCAGCATCATCCTGTTGTACCTATTTCCAGTTCTGTTTTTGTATTTTTTACTCTTCATACCTTGTCAGCTTTCTCGCCTATTGGACTGCAGATAAGTGCAGATGCTAACTGCAATTTGTATAGGTTTTCACTTGCTTCAGCCTCTATCACCGCAAATTGTAATAAATCTTTTGTTGGCTGTATGTCATAGGTCAAGTTGTTAGCAGGCATTGCATCACAAAAAATAATTCAGAGCTGTTGATCCGAAATGCATATTCACCTATTCCCCCTCCCTCTCTATATAATTTCTCTGCTTACCGTATTTGGTGGTCACAATTACCTTGTGGCAATGTTAAGTGCGCTTGCATTGAATGAAGTCAAATGAATGATTTTGCTTGCCTTCCTTCCACCTTTGTTAGTACATGACCAGCTGCAAGTAATTGTGCACCGGTTTGGTTTTGTTGAGGTCAGAGAGTTCAGAAATTATTTTGAATTCGGTTTGTGCTCTATGCTTAATAGCATGTTATTTTGTTGTTTGGGTTACAAAGATTAACGGTGTTTTAAATGTTTTTTTTTCTAACCGAAATCGTGTGGGTTATAGAGCTTCGTTTCACCCTAAATTTTCTAGAGAATACTCCGGACCATTAAAAGACTTCAGAAACGGCTGTCAGGGCGCCTTTCAAGTAGACCCAGGGCATCCACAATATTTAAAAAATATTTCAAATAATTTTGTTTAGTAATAATAATCTTGAAATTCATTTTAAGGATACGATGGTACGATGATAATTTAAATAATATATATATATATTCCGGTTAACAAAATCCAACTAAAGGAAATCAAGGATATATCTCATGCTCATGGAAAGGAAACAGCTTCATAAAATATTAATGCGTTTAGCACGAAATCCAAAAACAAACTACATACAATCTGAAGACTCCACGCACAAGCATGCTAATCAAAGCGCACCAGAGGCATCTGTCATTCAAAAATTTGGTTTATCAAAAGATAGTGTGTCCCTAGTAAAGCTAAGAAACAAGAAAATTTATCTGGCTCACAAATATGAATCTATCTGGCTCAAATCGTTGTTGTTACATTTATATGTCAAATTTTTGATCTGGCTCCGGATCACGACGACCGGATGACGGCTTATATTTTAGTTAGCCAAGACACACACTTCTACTTAAGCTGATGTGTAAATCTTTACCAATATCAGAACATTAGTTAGATCTAAGAAAAACAGCATGACTTGCCATATGCCAAAACACTTCTGATGTTAACAATATATTACATACACAGGTGCCAAAGCTTCCACGCGAAGTTTTTGAAGTAAGCTCAAAGTTACGATAAAGCTTCCATGCTAAGTTTCTGTAGTAAGCTCAAAGTAACGAAAAGCAAAGCTTCATTCTTAATATTGAACATCATTCTTAAACTACTGAATGAGAAGTGACCAGTTTTTTGTGATGTGGTCATTTTTATTATACTTAATCCTTATTGATCTACTAATCATGTTGAGATATTAAAGCTTAAATTGAACTTTAAAATGCTAGTTTCAAAAAAGCTTAAAAGCTTACTTGTCATATAAGCCATTCCCACCCCACTTATGCACACTTGACATTATCTTTTATTACAAAGCGAATAAAAGTTGATCTCAACTTACTACCCTAAAGCTCCCCTAGTCTCCTAGCATTGGCGTAGTTATGTCTAATAGATGCAGAGTGCCTGTCTGTCTGTATGTTGCTGAGTTTGTCTATAAAAATCATTGGTTTATAGCTGTTTTAAGCATCTCGTTTGTTCTAAAATTTTTCTTTCTTTTTTGTGCTCTCTATTTCTCGCTTGCTTCATCAACTACTCTCACTTCATTGCTTCGATATCCGACAACGACACACAATGGCTGCAGCAACAATGTGACAATGCGACTGCTGGCAGCTTCAATTTCAGTACTACAACCATTTCCATCTCCGGAAAATTGGCGCGTGCAGCTATTATGAGCTGTTTGGCGATTTTTATGCTCTGTTTTCATTTGAAGTTTTATTTTTTAAGTTTTTTTTCACGTTTTCCACTTCTCGTCCTTCTTCATTTTTGTGTGCACGCCACACTGCCTTCACGTAGCTACTCATGCATACTCTACGTCTTGGGGGACTACCGGTTTGTTGCTTACTAATATTCAATTGTGATGTGTGTCGCGTGCCTCTGATCAATGGCTTACGTGATATTTGGCTCATACAAATTCAAACGCACTCGTGCTACTAGTAACTAACTGCCTGCGGAGTTTGAAAGTTTGGTATACAAAGCTACTAGTGTGGCCGTCTCGGGGCGATACGAAAAGGAAATGAGCTTGCTCGTTAGAAATGTAAAGGAGTGAGCATGAGCTGAGTGTGCACTCCAGGGAAATGGAGTCGATAGCTCGTAAATGAAGCGCCGGCTGCATGTAAAGTATTTTGAGTTTATAAAACTGTCGAAATTAATTCAATGAAATTCTGTGTAAATGAGCTGGCGAGAGATGAAGACGCAACTGATATCACTTTTTGGTTTCTGTTTTTTTGTGAAGTACTGATTGGAGTGGGAATATTTCAAACATACTAATGACACTCTTCACTTCTACAGTTAGAACTCAATTAAGATTTTTCCACTTCACAATTTTTGCTCATCGGCACAGATGAGTTTCTTAAAACTTCTTTTGCTTCATTTGGGAAAGTGTGCTTAAGACACTGTCGCTCAAAGAAACAAAAGGTTCACTAGGGCGCGAAACTGTAATTGAAACAGGAAAGTAAACTGAGGAAATAAGTAAATGAAGAAATGAGTAGCGCAATGTGGCTTCCAAGCGGGGCGAATAATTAAAAGTGGAAATACGAGGAGCAGACATACAGTCCAATTGGATATGATGAGGTAATAATTCACGTACCCACAGTGATGCCCGGCTACATCAAAGCTAAAGGTATATTGTAACGAACCCCGGTCTTCCGGATCTATAGCCAGGGTATAACTCGGTCGATGGGTTCGCTAACTACGTAAAAATGATAACTCGTGTGATTAAGGATATAGAAAATTCATGAGGTTTATTTAAACGAAAAGGTCTTAATCTAAAGCTTAGCCTCCTGTCTAGGATTTCTTCGAAGGAAGTGGTCACTACCCTTCGCTGGTGGATCGTTTGCACGCCTCCGCCCTCCTAGCTACTTATTTACTTAGTTTAACTTAGCCTCCTGTCTCGGATTCCTTCGAAGGAAGTGGTCACTACCCTTCGCTGGTGGATCGTTTGCACGCCTTCACCCTCCTAGCTACTTAAACAACTGGAGTGATCACCACCGGTTGTTCCGAAGTGATCGCTGTCGCGCCTCACTGTATACCTAACTACGTGGCTGCTAGCCCCTAACTCTCTGTAAACAACTAATTGCCGCCGCTTTTATACACTTTTGCCGGCTAGCGTCGTACTGCTATTTACAATAATAATTCTTGACTTAACTGCTATCCTAGCTTTACAACAACCATGCGCAATATTCTTTTCCATTTCGTTCCTTGTTCGCTATTCTTATGCTTGCGTATGTTTGTATGTATATGTATGTTTACAATAGGCTGGGTCTTATTTTGTATTACTTAATTTTGTACTGTAAGTATGTAAAGGTATATAAGGGTATATATATTTGTAAAGGTATACAATTTAAGTATAACTCAAATATGTTACATTTGTATGTAAATAAGAATGTATAAATTATAAGTATGTATTTCATGAAAAAAAAGGTAATGTATAATGTATGTACATAGAAAATATATAGTTCAGGTTGTTTTTGTATACTTATTTGTGAGGGCCCCAAGGCCTATGGTTTGGGGTCTTCACAATATATTCCACAGCTCAACTTTTGTCATTTCGAACCTCGAAAGACGCTTTAAGAGTAATGCAAATCGATTGGTTCACGGATATGACGACTTGCACTTCTCAGTATCAATCTTCTGGTTTTCCTTCACGTTATCATATCGAATATCAAGGTGAGATGGCCTTGCATGTTTCACAGGATTAAATTAGCATTTTCGCATTGAAATTCGTATTAGAATGTCTTTGGACTGCTAGACAGGCATCACTCCTGGAAGATTACTAGCCTACCAAATGTGGATAGAATTTATAGATTTATAATGTGCCATGAAAGTTTTGAAGCCCATCAGACCTTGAGTATCTTTTCCAGGCCCTCAACCTCTCGACGACCGCCTATATATTTGATTCCTGATGTGCGGGAAATGGATAAGGTGGTGTTTGTCAATTTGTCATCCTGATTGGTGTCTGTAATTGTTCCATATGCAATTTGAAGTCATGTTATACACAGGGAAATAACCAAAGGCTTAAATAAAGACAAACTATGTCAGCGAACCATTTCCTAACGGCAAGGGGGCACATCCTATACCACCACCTTTCTTATTACACCTGACTTACTTGGATGGCTTTTGATATCACCACCATAGAGGTGGATGAGGCCATCAATTCTTGTTAAATTGGAAAAGGAAGCATCCCTCCAAGTAATTTTAAAAGAAGATCCACCTCCCCGGATAGTAAGAATACATCTCCGTAGCAAATGCTGTTTGATCCGAGAATACGCCTAGAGGCCTTCAAGAACATCTACACAGAGTTTTTCAACTTCTTTGTTACTTCTTACGCTTTGAATGCCATCATCCAGGCATAAGGACGCGGACTGAGCCACTCTAATCCAACATTGCTCTAGATAATAGATTAAACTTCCACTTACTATTATTGGTGTGTCGGCCCCACGACAACAAACATCTGTACACAATCACGATTGAGCACACTCTTTTAACACCACTTTTACTTTGGTCACACCTTATTAAACCTTCCAGTGTCTGGGACTTCCGTTAAAGAGATTGATGACAATATCAGGTAAGAAATATATCGATTGGACAGAGCGAAATATCGTCCATACAACACCAACAACTCCTTTCTTGGACATCGGACAAATATAGCTCAGGTGTATATCTGCCAACTTCTAGAGGGGAGTTTGGACACACAGTTTGGAGATGTCGGCTGTTTGCTTCGGGGTTTTCGCCCAGACAATTAATAAACGTTGAAATAGTAAAGTGGCTACACTTCATTTATGAAATCCGGTGGACTTATCGACCGTACCTCTTAAAAGTAAGACAACGTCCGCATTTACTTTCCTTGAATTTCACTTACATTGACTTCGAAGTAATGAAGCTCCACTACGCAAAGCAAAGCAAGTTTGGTCTACTACTCCACTACTGTTCACGGCATAGTGCTCCCCCATTCATATTCCCTCAACGCCTACAGCTCTATTGTCTTTTGCTTCCATGACCCACAATTCAAACGAATGCTGGAAAACTTTGCAATTGCGTGTAAATATATCCATTCCGGATACTCCACAAATAAACGCAAGTCAAAAACATCACAAAGGCCGTAGCACAGCGCCGCCCACTGCTTTAGTTTGCTACTCTGGTTAGTAAATGTGACGTATGCATTTACCTCAGGCGAACGTCACAAAGGGCTCAAATTTTGAGATGGAAAGACAACTTGAGATGGTGATACTGTTGACAAAGCAACAGAAAAGATAAATATTATGCTTCCGCCGCCCGTGATTCAGAAACTTCTGTACATTGTGTGCTGCTATACAGTCCTTAAAATTTGATGGTTGATTTTTGCAAAGCATTTACCAGTTTCTTCGCTTTGTTATTAGCCGTTTGGCCAACGTTTGTTATTTCAGAGAACGACATCTGGGCATTGAGAATAATTGTAAATCAATTTGTGAATTCGTTTTTCAGTGGCAGTGGAGAGCGCCCCCAGTCGAATGACCACTTTGCTACAAGTCTAAGTGACCCATCGTGAATAGAGTCAGAATGAGTCAGAAAGAGATGTAAGAAATATTTTCTAATTTCAAAATGTTGGCTGGAGTACCACTTCTAGCTTCTTATTCTACATCTGTAATAGGGGTCGGGCACGCCACCTTTTATGTGTGCTATTGGATGGCATCCTGGGCAACTCGTATGTACTCAGAGTAGTGGTAGTTGTCTTTTGGTTTTTAGGATGTCCCTCACTATCCTTATGAGGAAGAGTTTGTCGAAGACTGAATGCTTCCCTTGAACAAGTATATATAGAAACGGAGATTTTGTTTACTGTTACCTGGCAAGGCGGATGAATTTTAGGTGAGAACTTTTTTATGGCAGACACTGAGAAAATTTAATAGAAATTGGAGGATGAAGAGGAAGTGGAAAAGGAGCTAATAAAAAGGTAGAGTAAGAGCTCAAGGCAGAGGAAAGGGAGTTGGCATAGGAGAAGTTAGCAAATGGAATCGAATATAAATAGAAATAGAAATAAATGAAGAGAAATAGGAAGAGGAGGGATTGATAGAGAAAAAATATAAAAGATAGAGGGAGATGAGTAGCAAAAAGAAAAGAAGCGAAAGAAGAAGGACGAAAGAGAGGCATGGGCGTAAATTTTCATATGGAATACCGTCATTTGGAAAGATGGCTTATCAGGAAAGATGGATTATCACTTCAACGGTTTCAGTTGTCCAACAAAGCGCACGAGCCAGCTGGAAAACATCACGGGTTATTAAATAATCCGTGGCTTGGACTTCCAGTTCCGGGTGCGAATAAGATTACCTTCTGAGGCACTAATAATATCCTTTAATCCCATAACAAGAACAAGCCAAAGTAGCACCTGGGGTTTTATTCACTGAAGAAGAAAGTGACTTGCATTTACTACGAGAGCACTTATTTGTTTTGTCAACTTCTTTCGAACCGTTTTACACACTTAACTAAAGCACCATCTTATTAGGTTAAAAAACAATCCTTGGCTTATTCCATCTTCTTTCCTTCATATTACATTGTTTGGTAGTTGCGCAGCGTCAAACCCATTGTCTACAGTCGACCAACGCAATGTGCAGCATAAGACGATTCCACTTCATATTCACTGTGAAAGGCTACTATTTCCTCACTCTTCTCCTCCACTTTTTATAAGCGCACATAACTCTTTTTGTCTAACTTTTAACCGAGTTGTGGTACCCACCTGTCAACTCACTTTCCTATGCCATTTGTGGACGCCAGCATGCGCGCTTATATTTACTCAGCTTCCCAATGAGTTCACCAAATTCTTTCAACTTTTTTGTTTTTATTGCACTGAGTAAGCGCGTTGCTAGCTGTTCTCAATGATTTTTTCTGACCCGACCCAGTGTCCAGTGTTGACAAACGATAGATTAAATAACCAGGCCGCACCACGACTAGATTTACTAGTTTTACAGACTCGTTGCAAGAAAAAATTGAGAAAACATTTATTTTTTTGTTGCAATCCATTGGGAAATGCTGTAGTCTAATGAATAACTGATGGTTGTATGGTGTCATTAGTGGAGTCTCATTAGTGGCGAAAGAGATGAAAGATAGTAAGGGAAAAGCTTCGTTTTTTGGCATATTTAAGAATGATTTGATAGGGACCAGGAGCTGTCTCAGCCTTAAAGGGATTTCATGACGTCATATAGTTGGAGGAATGCTGTTGGACTGTAAAGTTATCTATAATTTAGAGAAAAAGCTCTATAGCTAACTTGGTATGCTAAGACAAGCTCTAGGGGAATCTTAAATTAAAAATTAAAATAGCATTGCTTAGAAAATTAGAAAAGTGGGTTTCTGCTTACCACATCTAAATGGCTTCAGTTTATACGAAGGTAATGAAGTGTAGTGATTCCTTGAAATTATATTAACCCATTTTTGAACCTAGTACGACTGCCTCGAGGACGACTTTTTTGCACTCTGGAACCTTCGGTATGACTCAGCTGCTTAGCGGTGTTCGTTATCGAATCTGTAATTCAATAACGCCCTATATCAGCATTTGATTCGAAATCGTGCTATTAGAGATGAAAGACCATATTCAAGGCAGATCCAGGTCCAGCCGTGGTCTTCTCCAGTAACCGAAACTGGGCTTATTCCTGGATTATAACAGTCACCCTGTCTCTAGCTTTTGGTGAGTTCTGTTAGATTTGTAAATGCTCAAGGACTTCCAGTTTGCTAAAAGCTTCACCATTCCTATAAGGTCTATTACTACGTATTATTTTCTGTTCTTCTACTTTTTTATTGCTTTGTTCACGCTCATTCGACTTAATTACGAATGTTGTTAATTATTTTTGTTGGTCATCGCTGCGTTAACTGCTGTTGCCAACATCATCACTCGAGCTAACTACTGTATGTTGTTTTTTTTTTCTTGTTTAATAGCCGACAAAAGCACTTTAACAATCCTACAATTTTCCAGTCAATTTAATCTCGTCAGGCTTTTATTTTATAGACATACGAACGAGTTTGAGTATGAGCCTTCATCAGCTACCACGACAGCTGTGGCCAGTTGTCATCGCGGTTTGATTTTCTTATTTGTTTGCTGTGTTTTAAAGGGTTAGTGATGGCAGTACGATTCAAAGAGACAATATTGGGTGTCCGATTTATTAACCCGATATCTCGATTTGTCGCGAGATGTTGCCCTTTTGTTCCAATAACTACTATATACTTTAGATGTTTGTTCGAACTTTAATAAATATCTGTGCCACGATTCGATTAGGATTTAAAACTGAGCTATGCTCTCTTTGTCAATATATCTTCAACGCTTTACCAAGCTTAAGTGCTCTATTTGATTATACCTTGTACTTAACTCCAGAAATGCTTAGAGGATCTAATAGCTGGATGATCATCTTGAATAAAGTCTAAACTGCCCGTTTACACCAATATCTAAGCATATTGACACATGTATAAGGAACGGAATAAGTCATCGAATTTTGACGTAGCTGGTTGTTCATTTGATTTTCAAATTACTTTCGGACTCATAAGTATGCTAAGTCGACCTTCTCTGCATAAAAGAAACTTCACTGAAACTATGATATCACGTTTTCGTATTGCCATCGGAGTAGCGCTCATCTGGGAAAAAGTTTATCGGATTCTTCGAGGTGGAAAAGCGCAGCAGACCGGCTCTGCTAAGTGCTCTGCTAAGTGAGCTAGGGTAACTTCAGCGAGTGGAAAACTATGCTTCCACATCTACTATAATCATCTCTGTTGTAAGACATGTTGAGGAAATGTAGAATTTGGCTTTGCATTTTGGAAACGTTTAATCATAATACTCCTAGAAAGTATTAGAATCATGCCACGATAGAGCCAATATCGTGCAATTAAAAACGCTACACTCAACCGACAATGTGTTCAACACACAACCCTTTTGCATAGCTTCATGGAAAAGGTTGCATATTTCGATTATGGATATTTTTATTTATTTCGGGACTTTCACCACAGATGTATTACCTATACATAATCAACCAACCGATTACTCAAACACCTGTTATCAAATTTGTATGAATATTAATATCACTTGGACATCACATCAACATTGACAACCATATATAATCGGTTAATTCATTTGTTACAGTCATTTGGTTAGTCACTCAGTTGATTCTGGGTAATTAGGAGCACTTGATGTTTATGGTCTTGTTTGTTTGTACTGTTGCTGTAATCTCTTCTCTTTCTATTGCTCTCCCATGCAACATTTCCAATGTGTTTAAGGTTTTTTTTTTAAATTAAATTTAAATGAAAGTTTCATTTGTTATTCGTCTAACAATTTGTTTCACTGCGATTGTTTAGCTAGTTAATGTATGTATTTGACCTAGTGATATTCAGCATGATGCTGGAGTAGATATATCTGAGTTGCAACCGCACGTTATATGTGTGAACACATTGTAAATTATATGTACACAGATGCGATGACAATGGATGTGCTCTGTACTTAAGCATCGCATGTGCTGTTGTGATAGCGATGTGTGTTTTTTAAGCAAAGTAAAGCTTTTAGTGCGTTTCCAATTGGCAGCGAGAAAGCGCCAAAGGCTGATATGTATAATTGACTGTTGCAAATAAAATTCAGTAATAAAACAAAGCGCACACTGAATTCAGATATCAGTTACTTTACATTTACGTTGCTGATTTTTCGTTCATAAAATATTAAAATACTAATTGGAGTGGCAAATAAGTTCGTTATTGATATTGATTTTATGTCAAGGCTTATAGAGAATTAATTGTGGTGAGATTTGGAATATTCGAGTATGCACCGTTTTTATATACAAATTTATTATTTAAAAAATATCACTGGTCGCCAATAACAAAAGCTTAGCTGGACAGCTAGTCGAAAAAAGGTTTGAAGCCGGTTATTACAATTATCAGATTCAACAAAACAAAGTATCATGCCATTACTGGTTAAGGAAGTTATCATTTTCATACTATTTATAGCTCCATGTAATTTAATTTTAAATTATTTTCATCAAATCATATTAATCAAATGTCACATCAATTGCTATCTTTATTGCAACATATCACATGGTACCTTACACCAAATGGTACATCATTTCTTATTGCTCAATACACATTCACTTAAAGCCATACGCTTTACTCAACCTATTATTTCACTCCGCGACATCAAGACATTTCTGAAGGCCGAACATAAGAGTAGAAATACGTAAATAATAATCTAAAATCACATCATCTATATGACTTACGAACATGTTCGTATCTGTTATGTGAATTTCTAAGGCTCGTCAATGTTAAAAATATTTGCTTCAAAATAACCAGCTATCTTAATAATCTCATAATACAACGACAGCAGTAGGAATATCGCAATATCATATCATGTGTTCTGACCTAATGTATCGTGTGTATCTCATCACAGCACCATGCATTTATTTTACATGTCTTATTTTTACGAAATCAAATCAACACACGATGATTTTATATTACATACATATCCAATTTACATTTTGAATGTATAGATTCACTTGAACTAATTTCGCATTTCATTATATCACATAACTTTTCATTAAAGTCACGTATCATCACATCACACAACTCAGCAAAATTTGTTTCATCTAACACAATATCGCCACATGATATTTCATCTGATCAATAAGTTCATTAAATCAAACAGGAAAACACCACATATTATTGAATCACATAGTGGGATAGTCACATGACCATGAATGCATATTGCTACATCATATCATGAAATGATAACACAAGACACAGTTTCATACTAGATTTTTACATAGAAATTTATTGGAATACCATGCCACACAAAAATAATTTTCGCAAGTCCCAAAATCATAACAAGCAATTGCGCCTGGTCTTCTCATATCAAATATATCCATTAATTTTATTTGATGTCAAATCATATAACTCGTTTTATCTTTAGTTGACTTTATATGATATCACATCACTGAATTTTATCACATCGCTTCAAGTATATTAAATCAGTTCGACGACAGTTTGATTGTTGAAATCTTATATACCATACCATACATACAATTCATTTCTGTGAATAAATTTACTTAAGAATTAATGCATGTGTAATATTTAATGCCTATTGATTAAAAGGTATTCACAATCAGCCAAAATTGTCACATAAACGAATGCAACTGCAAATCATTAATAATTACGTATACGCCATGTCGCACTTATTTGCACAGGCCACGCATAGCAAAATAGTCACGGCTATCGTCATCATTACTCTCATCAACGCCATCAACGTTAGCCTTTGTTATGTTGACAATAATCTTATAACCGCATTATTGTTATTTTATTCGTTGTTATTGCTCTTGTTGTCATCTCTGCTGCTTATTTTTGTCGTTTTTTCTTGGGAGTATTATTTGCACATTATCGCCTACTCAGTGATTTTGTTGTTGCTATTTATGCGCTTGCTCAACTCAAGTACGTATTTGTCTGCTTTCGACAGGCAATTTTCACCATGTGGCATAACAATTTTTCTATTTTCTTGCTAGTTATGTAACGACAATTTTTCATCGCATCACTGACTCACTTCGACACCACCCTTTCATTTTCTGTTTTTTTCCTTCGCCATTTATATGCTATATAATGTGCATACTTGTGTGTTGTAGCTTTACATTTTAATGATTTTCTGCCTGCTGTTCGTGTTGTAAGCGCCATGTTTCCTTATTTTGTCATTTTTTTGTCGTTATATATTTGCATTTTGAGAGATTTTGATTTACATTTGTAAATGAGCATACAAATTGATTATTACCATTTTTTTTTAACTTTATACGCAAATGTAAGCAGAATCATTTGCTCCATAGTGTTGGAAAGTTATGCAAGCTTTGAAAAGATTTCATCAACATTTGAAAGTTTTTTTTAGATTCTTTGGAAGGTTTTTGAGCAGGGTTGTACAGGCATGTACTCATATGCGAATGAAATCAGCTGAAGCCACATTCAATGACTCCAAATTTCGAATGCACTCGTTGACTAGCTTTTTGACTAAAGAATAAAAAAATGAAGTTTTGGGTCTTTTCGGGAGTCTCGACTTATGAGTCCTTCAGAAAAGTCATTTCCTGACTTTAGTTTTGGCAGTAGTCGGCAATCCTCCGGATATATTTCTCTATCTATTTCGGAGTCGGCATAAGACATACAATTTTTTTGTTAGCGCAAAAAATATTTTGAATTGAAAGCAACAAAAAAAAAAGCAGAAACAATTATAATCGCTCACAATTTTGGTTGCTATGTCACAAGTGCTATTTAAAAAAAAATGTAATTTCGTTATTTTATTTCATATGTCGCTAAGTGTTACCGATTATTATTTAAATATATGAGCAAATCAAATTCGGTTTAAAATTTAAACTATTCTAGATATCCAGAAAATTTGTATGATGAAAAGATGCTCTGCATCTGAGTCCTGTGCTCTACGCAGTGAAACACACCTAACTGGTTTAAGAAAATCTCAATGACTTCATTAGGCCTTCAGAAAAAAAAGGTATTCTGCTTGGAACTGCAGCACGTTTCAGTTCTTTGCTCTAGTTTAAAAACTATTTAAAAATTTGAACCGAAAGAAATTAGATATTGCTGTATTTATTATAACATATTTTTGAATATCTATCTAACCGTAATCTTAAAAAAAGAAATATTCGAAATCAATGCAAAAAAATATGGTAATGCCACTCCAAACCTGCCACTTTAATATTAGTCAGTAATAATCGATTAAACTAGGTCCCTCCCTCACTACTTAAACACCTACCAACATTACTTTGGAGCAACTTTTCTTACGTATTTTCGTACATTCTCTTTTGATATTCTCTCCCTTAGCAAACTTAGCTTGTCAGCCAACTTAAATGCTATTAGATTGGTAAGATACACACATGCACACAAATCCATGAATATAAAGCTTACCATTACGGATCCTTTTTAATATTGATTGGTGAATATAATGCGACTAGAAATCTCCAAATACTGAATAATAAATATTCTTTTAGTCTTTTCTTTACCGCCACACTTAGCATTCGTTATCGACTTAATATTTGATTAGCTCATAAATTTAATTGAAAAAGTTTCTCGACTACGGTTTTCTAGTTTTTTTGATATTCCATCCACGGCATGATAGGGCACACGTGCGGGAAAAGAAAGACATGGATACTTGACTCTTCCTCCTCGTGACAATGGCATATATAGGTCTTCCTGTAATTAGTTTTTATGTTAATTTAATGGTGTGATCATCATCATAATAAGAGACAGTATAGCAATAAGCATGTAGCGTATATTTTCTTACTTATTTTAATTAGTGTTTTTTTTAATCGATTCTCTAAATGATAAGAATCGATTTTTAATATGCCTATTATAACTACACATTTGAAATTGATTTCCGTGAATTGTGCAATTTGTGCGACGGATGAAAGGGTGGCATGTGAACAGTACAGCAAAAAACATATATTTTCGAATGGATCACTTCTAGTCAAATGCTAGGTAGCACTAAACATTTGTGGCAATATTTATATTAGGAACTCTTTGAATTTTTTAGTTTTAAAATAAATCGATTACCGTTGTATTTACTTTAATATTCAGCAGTGAATTTTATTTTTAATTTAAACAGTATACAACTGAAAATCTTCCATTCGGTTATTTTACATATTTACTATCTTAAGTGCTTTTAATTGTATTTAAATATTTAAAGAATATTTTTACTAATACATCGAATAGGCATTTTTCATATAAAAAGCGGATTGTTATCATAAATCGATAACTTTCTTAAAAAATCGGGTTATCTCTAAATAATTAAAAAATCGATTATTATGTAATTGATTTGCGGATCTGATATCACACTCCTAGGTAGCAAAGGAGAAGATATATTTATCACTCGAACTGTAGCTCACCAGGAAGTACGATGGGTGAGATGGAGAATGTCCAGAAGACTCGGAAACGAGAAACGCTGTCTTTAGAGCAAAGGTGTGTACTGGTTGAGCGCATGGGGTACGTAAGCAATAACGTGACTCAGAGAGGGATGAAATGCGGCTAGTGGAACAAAGAAGCTTACTGTGCAAAAACACTTGTCCTCATTGTAAAATAGGAAGGCAGTTGATTAACGCTATACCCAAAATCAACGACGACGGATTTTATGTGAGTGCTATGTCTGCATGTTGCTTCTCTGCCAGTTTTATACGACTACTTCAAAGTACGCTGAGTCACACCAATAGACTAACCGAATCAAAAACAATTTTCCGCAGGGGAGAAAACTCATTTTGTTGGAGAATTAAGTTAGAGGATGACCTGGACTTCCTCTTCATCTTCATTGAATCGCATAATTTGGGATAGCCAACTCAACTTAGTGAAGTTTAAGCTTATACAGCTCACCTTTAAATATTCTTTAGTAAATTTCAAACTTTTTGCTGGCTCGACTAGCGTTCATAAATGTTGAATACATATCGACGTTTTTGAGAAACTTTGCTAACAATACAGCTTGTCAACCTGAAAATTATTTTAGTTTGCTGTTATGTCTTCCTCGACTTTTTATACTTACGTTCACACATATTTACACACACCATAATTCCATTACATATATCTATTACACCGCACAACATTTATGACATTCCAGTTGGTGTGAAAGACCGTGCGAACAAGCAAGGACATGTGATAGCTATTGGCAAACAAATAAGTTCAAACTCACGAAATTGGGAACAAATTAAAAGTTTCTTCAAAGTTTCAGAATCCTCATTCTCCACCGTTTCAGCTATAACTTTCACGCACCTACATACTTATCTTTTAGTTGACAATGCTTTCTATGGGGCGTACGAGTTCGGTTCGCTTTCTTATATCAAAATGTACGTGTGTGAACTTCAAACATCTAATCAACTGAAGCACTGACCGACTTAACGTCTTTCAAATAGACTGACCAACAGTCAAGGATTTTTGTGCCATTTCCTTCTTTTGAATTTCATTGACCAAGTATAATGAGTGACATGCTTCTATTTAACTCTCTGAAAATGGCTCTGTGTTGCTACTTACGAGGTTTGTACAGGGTTGTCACATATTTGGAATAAAACAATAAATCAAATAATATATGCCAATGTGGGTACCAAACGAATAGTATTTTACGTCGTGTTTCAACAGAAATATTTCAAAACGGAGTAGCTCTTTGCACTGGTCGGCAGTCCTCCGAGAATGTTTCTGTAAGTCAAAGGTCTCTCAGCGAAACTCTATCTGCTTTATCAGAAGCCGTCCCAACAATTTGTATTAAACAACTTAGAGCAACACACTTCAAAATTGTAAGAGAACCTCAAATACATGCATTTCAACTACTGTTATATTTAATTCATATTTCTTTCACTATCCGACTATCTAAAAGAAGAGAACTTTCGCCTTCCCTCATAAAAAGTGACAGACCAAAAATATCTTTTTTCAATAAAATTTGTTCAACACCAATTAAAGAATTCCAAATTACATTCCAACAGTTTTAAACTCTTTGCTAAACCATTAAATCCAAGTGAATAAATAAAGTTAAATAAACAAAACCAAAGAAACTCAGGACACCCGAGCCAAACAGAAGCTGTAAAGCACTTGAAGAGCTAGCGGCAAAGCAACAAAGCAATCAAACTTTGTAAGCCAAACAATTAGTACAGACTGTTGAAGTGCCGAGTAGGGAAGTGTAAACATTTGAATGGACCACAAGAAGAGCAGTAGCAAAGAGAGCGGGAGAGAGAAAGTGGGTCAGAGCACAACTCTCTAGGTAAAAGTAATAACATTTAATATGCAACATAAAACATGCTCATAGCAACAACAACTAAAATTGTCAATCGATTTTAATCATCAAGCGCCTGTGATGACACAGTAGACATAGCAAAAAAGAACAACAAAAACAATTAAATGAAATTGATTGACGTAATCAGCCAAACCGACTGCCTACGCTCGGCTGACCACAATCAAAGTTAAAACCGTCAATTAATTTGTAGAAGATGTGCTAACAAAGGGATAGTCAGACTGATGACCACCATACGATAAATAACACAAACCACGAAAGACAAATGACATAAGATTGAAATTATTCGATTAGTTTAGTAAGGATGAGGTCATTGCTGGCGTTCATTGACGTTTTCGAAAGGCCGAATCAACATGTGTGAAGTTTTGCTGTTCGGATGTGTTGAAGTACAATAAGTTACGGTACTGTGGTATGGGTTGGTACAGTGATATACCTATGATATACCTTTTTTACTATAATGGTAATGGCCAAACACCGCTACTGCAAAGCAACGGCCCGCATTGGTCAATTAGGTTGCTATCAGTGTAAAAAAACACTTTGCATCGTCCGGTCGTCAATAATTCCACTCTTTAAACAAGGATAATTCCGAAATGGTCTTAGGTTGTCAACTTCTTATATTTTATTTTCGTTTTTGGTAAATATAGGCACCAACATTTTAAGCGATTACTTAATATTTTTAAATAGTTTTGGTAAAAAATTTGTTAGTTCCTTTAAAGCTCTAGTTTGGGTAATGTGATAGGGTAGAAGTAGTTCAATGTGAAACAGGAGTATGAAAAGTATAAATTTCGTCCAACTAGGAATTCGAACGTTGATGACACGGGGGTGTCTATCGCGCCAAGTAAGCATCCGAAAATGTTAGCTACAACAGATAATCAAATTGCGTGCATAAGATCCGCATAAAAAGGAAAACCTTCTCCACTTTTGATGGAACATGCTCGACCTCGATCCGAATCAGCTTGTCACATATCTTAATGGATGCAAATTACCATATCTACAATGTGGCTGGATTATTTCATGCGGTTTACACAACTTTCTTAGTAGAGTCAAGTTTGTGGTATGGTATATCACATAACCCCCCTATTTTGACAAAACGACTTTTTTGACTTTTTACGGGTTTGAATAAATATCTTCCGGAATACTTAAGATAAATCGATCTCATCTTGGAATGTGCTTCGCAATACTGAAATCTATCGAATTGTATGATTTTCTACCTGTCCACTTAATAAAATGTTGAGCAGTAGCCGAAAAAGGTATGCCTACATCACAATACCCTAACTTACTCTAGTATTATGACTGAGCTTAATTCTTGATAACCTCGTTATCTATGTGAGATAATAATAATGATGACCGATTTTCATTATGCCACTAAAATTTTGACGGGACCAACAATTTGATGTCACATCTATCAAAGCAGATGGGGGTTTGTGTGAAAATGTGTCGGAAAAATTTGGATTAAACTCTTAGGTATCCTCAACCCCACTACACCAAAGACATGACCTGCATACGGCATGTTCCCTCATCACACCAAACACATTTTCAACTGTTCTATATAACTTAATATTTTCATACCAATTTCGGTCTGGTTTAACCCTGTTGAAACTGCACGCTTCCCTGGACTTGCCTGAGAATAATTCAATCACGATTTTCAGCTTGATCTTGTCCATTAAGCAGGGCAAAGCACTTTTAACAACAACAACACGAACAACATGGGTAAAGATAAAGGATGGTCTCCACTTCGGCAGCTCTATTTCTATGGAAGATATTGTGGGTAAAGTGACTGTGTGTGAAGCTGACATCGAGATAGAAACAAGGTCAGAGGGAAAGGGCCAAGCTTTTTTATATATAAGATCAAAAGAGAAGAAGAAAAGTAAAATACAAAATCACGACCTATCGTTGTGTGGCGAAATTGAACCTAAAAGGTAATAAGTGCTTTGACTTAATGGGACAAGCAGAGCCACGGCGAACTAAACAACCATCTCACGTAGGTATTGAGTGGAATTCAAACTGCCCTCGCGAAATTAAAAACGCCGAATACTTCATGTTCTATTTCCCAAGTTTTCTAGCAGAAATAAACACTGTAAAAAATATTTTTTTTTGACGCGAACCTACCCCAGGAATTTGGTCTCACATACGTTCAAAAGACTGCTGTAAGCAAAAAGGCGTTATAGTCATTTTAATAATAATAGGTGCTGAAATGGGATCGCAGAAGAAGTGGAAATTAAGGAAACGCCATGTTGATTTCCCACTCTCTACAATGCCTATCCATACCAAATGTAATAATTGTTGGCCCCAGAATCCGAACAGTCGACTTATTATCGGAGAGGATAGCTACATTTACACCGGTACTATCCGTGGACAACAATGTCTTAAAAGAGGCACACATAACTATTATTTCTTGAAACTTAATCGCTGAATCGTGGAGCCGCATATATATTGACATTATTGCTGGGATTTCATAGATCGCAGCACCTAAAAAATAGCATATTCTGAATCCGACGAATTTTGTATCTTAATCATCTTGAAGAAGACCATCATGTACCGTAGTTTGTATTGAAGACTGGAGCAACGTAGCTTTGGAAAAATACGAACGTGCTGTTTCCAGAGTCTAAACTCCGCACGTAGACTGGCTGCGGTTGTTAGTTTAGTACAAGTTTTCGGTCTATTATCTTCCATTGTAGTTGTATGTTTATCTCTATCCATATCCCCAAACCTCTGTACTAGTACATGCATGTATGACTACAATAAAATCTGTCGCTCACGCTTGGTTCATGCGGAAATTCGATAATGTCTTGGATTAACCTAATGATGATTGCTTTTTATCCATATAAACTTTACGAGCGTCTCCAAAGTTTATCCGCAATTTTTGTAAGGTTGTGATATAAGTACTAGCTAAATTACTAAGCTCATAAAGTCCCTAAATTGTTCAATAAAATAATGCCATTACATCGTTAAAATGTCGATACCAGCATGCTTATTATTGTCTGCCTATTAAAACTGCCAAGTGTAACTAATAGCAGCGACAACAGCCAAGTAATCACCTTCCAACGTCCACATAGTGGCACGACTTTATTTATGTGTTTCAGTCCAAACTTGTACCGGCTTTGTCCTTCCTAAAAGTTATGTTCAAACTGTTTTGTTCAACAGAAGCTTGCCAACATGTTAATTATGAAATATTTTGGATTCATCGTAGCACTTTTAAAACTCAAACGTACCGACGGTGGGACTGCTTTTGCTCGCTCTTTGATGGTGTAAAAATTTACATAAAAATGTTTCGTGTTTCCACTTTGTTTGTTATTTGTTTTTGTAGTTCTCTTCTTATTTGCCGCTTTGCTA
Organism: Merzomyia westermanni; assembly: GCA_949987695.1. Taxonomy (NCBI): domain Eukaryota; kingdom Metazoa; phylum Arthropoda; class Insecta; order Diptera; family Tephritidae; genus Merzomyia; species Merzomyia westermanni. The sequence continues at coordinate 198,586,967 of OX465289.1, read as the reverse complement.
TTTACTCTCCAATAGCTAACGAAGTAACACCTCAAATAAACAAGTGATCCCATAATTTCCAGCTTAGAAAGTTAACGCATAAAAAATACCCGCAATAACCATAAAAATTACCCAACTTTGTACAAAAGATGCGGTGTCGTTGCCATTTTCAGCTTTGAGCTAACCCTGCAAAAAATGCGATTAGTCTAGGAACAGTCCGGGATGAGTCGCAAAAAAGCATGCGACTAGACCACTTCTGAACGCCTTTTAATGGAATGAAGTGTTGACATTTGTTCAAGCATGTCCTATGCAGGGACCGATTTTACCTATTTATACCCGAAGAGGTACGATAGTCTTCTTTCTACAAACGGTTGCGGTACGGTAGTCCTATAAAGATACTACGCAAATTAAAATTGAGTTACATAGAACTACAGTCCACTGTAGGTTGAAGGGATTAATCACGGATGACTCTCTTTGGAGATGAGTTACACGATTTTTTGCAGTTTACTTTGAAGGTTTCCGATTATTTGTTTGTGTGTGTTAATGCCAAAAGTAAGTAGAAAAGTGTGAAAGCGGAATAAAAAAATTAAATTTTTTTTCCTTTAAAAATTGGTTTGTCTCCTTTGGTTTATTTAATAGCCAATAAGTCGTACACCACATTGCGGTGCTATTGGCAAAAACGTTTAATGCTAAATCCCCAGTAATAAATATTTGGGATTCTCCTTTTCGTTAAAACAAAAAGGAAAAAGAATAAAGAGAGACAATATCCAAGTTTGCTACATTCACGTGGTAAATTTACAGATTAACAGCTACATTATTGAGAATTTCTGTATGGATAAAAAATAAGAAATAAGGTAGATATTTGTGCTTTGGATTATTAAAAACTTTTACGAAAATGTTAAAGAAATGTTGTGCGGTGTTCACTACATTTGTCGCTCTGGGGTATTAGCGCTAGATTGACCTCCTAATTTTAGCTGGTAAAATCCCCAATTTTGGAATTGCAAACATAAACTATTTCTTTGGAATATTTTATAAGCAGGTTACGAATTATAATAAAATGAAAAAAACAGAATAAGCGAGCGAACTGATCACAACTTATTTCGCCCAAACATTTAGCTTTTTATCTTAAAACTAGTATTTGATCGGACTGAGTTTTAGATAAATTTTATTGAAGACATTGCTAGATTTAAAATTTTAAAACATCTTGAAAATCAGGGTTGGTTTGTAAATATGTTTTCTAATAAAGAAATTGAAGAATAACCACCCCTGATGTTACTACATCGCTTGCTCGACTAGCTACTGCTACCACCTAAAGTAAGGCTAGCTGAGTAGTTGAGAACGGCACGGTGCGGAAATTGTGGAAAAGTAGAGCAACTGAACCACGAATGGTCAAGAAGTATTTACTCCACTGACTTATTTAAGAAAACTGAAAACTATGAAGCGCTCTCGAAATTATTCTTGATACTTTAAATTCTACAGGAGTGGCTTAAAAACCGATTTGAGAATAGACTTTAAAATAGAATCAGTTAAAGCAACGGCTTATCTTGAACGGTTCTTCGATAACCAATATTTTAGTATAAATTGAGTATATTTTAAGCTGAGATAAAACTTTGAGAAGGCCCCGTAATTGATATTCTCTTTAGGCCAGGTTGTGGAGTAGGTTTCAAATGAATGAATAATTTAAAATGGATGAACGAAAAGGCTCTTTTCTAATATCTTTAAACGCGCTGTCCATTCATCTTAATTTTCACAAGTCTGACACCTTGCCTTTTTGTTGCAATTGTTTCTAGTTTAATGAGTATCTTCAGTAGTTGTTGTCATCCAGCTTCCGATTATTTGTTCACTCAGCACGGTGCCCATCACTTCTTCATTCTCTGTCAGTCTCACCGCTGACCTTAAATGCAGTTGTTGTTGGTTTTATCGAATGCGCTGCACTGCTTTTACTTAATTTATTTGTTGTAGAAAAAATCAGGTGCAAAACGTGATGTGCTTCGGATTGCAAAACTTTTTAATGCGGCAACATAAACAAAAACAACTTCAAGCCGAAGGGAATGACGAAGAGCAAGCATAAGGAACGTTTATAAAAAAATACGTCACAACATAAGCGCTAAGAAAAAAAAAAAAAAACAAATACGATAACAATAACAACAACAGCAACAATTGTGTGTGCATGCCAACCAGCATCATTGGACCAAAACAAAGTTTTAGCCAAACGCCCTGAACAAAAAAAAAAAGCGAAATCCCGTAACCACACGCTCACGTTCACTTCGTATATTTCGTCCTGGCCGCCACTCTCAAACTTAAACGACGGAATTCGTGCACGTTTTTCTTAACGAGCTTTGAAGCATGGCGCCCTGTAGTTGACCGTCGTAACATTACCAAGTGATCCACGCAACTCGTGTACACAACTTGTACCAAATACGAGTCTTGCATGTTTGGATTGAAGGGTTTTTATTTTTGTTTTGTATCTTAATTTCAGTACTTTTTCTAACGACCTAAAATGCTCGTTTATTAACACTTAAAGTTTCGGCGTATCTCTCTGTAATGCAGTCTAGCGAAATATTAGACATTTATTTAACAAATTCCAAAAAAAATAAAGGGAAATATCGTCTGGTGCCTTTAAATTGATTCTGGAGACGTTTATAGAAGTCGAAAAGCTAAGCCTCACTATTCGAATCTATATTGACGACAGCTCTGTAATTTTGGCCTTATTCGGCCTGGACAGAAATGCGAAGAAAGTGGGCTTGGAAAATTTGATACCGTGAGGGACTTTTTTATTAGGGAACCAGCTTTCACATCAATATCAACTGAGACAATCACTTCTAGTAGTGTTAATTTGGACTTTGTAAGTAAAAATCTTCCCTTGACGAACAAACATCGCGCCCTATCAGTTGTTGTTGAAGAAGGGTTTGGTACTTCCTTGGGGTACATGTCCGACTGCCGTGGGAGTGATTTGGTATGGCCAGTGGAACCTTCTTGTAAGTAAAAGTTTCCTTCGTATGGAGGAACAAGGTTGGTGGTGAGAGGCATCATGTTAGCAGTTCATATTCTAACTCCCTAACCCGTAAGAGTACGCCCAATAAATCTTTTATCATACCTGGCCTGCTCTACTGCTTCGAATCATAGACTTTGTCGAAAGAATATGAGATGTCCCAAAGTCACCTAGGAAGTTAAGCGCCAAGAAGATCTTTTACAAGAACCCGGTCTGGCCAAGTTCAGAAAATGTGCTGTTAATAACAAAGGCAGAGTTTGAAAGTAAAGCACAACTTTGTCATCATACCTCTTGTTGTTAGCCTAAGGCCTTCGTTGCTATGCCTTTATACCTGTATTATAATTTTAGATTATAATTTAGCTTTTGAATAAATAAATACCTTTTGTCGGATGATGATTATGGCTCACGATTTACGGAACGCCAGAATCCTTCACGAAACGGCGACAGCTTCGATAATGCAAGGGATGGCATCACAGGCTGAAAGATAATGCCACTTAACTTGATATTTCCAACTGAAAGTAGGTTTCCCTAAAAGAACATACTGTTGCGATTTGCTACATGCTTGAGCGACCATTAACCGGGGGTTTGCCTAATCAATCAAGCTTGAAAGGCGGAATAAAAAGGGAGTGTAGGTTGCTTGCAACAAAATTATATATGAAGGCTCGATAAGGCAACCAATGATCTCTTCAGTCAACGAGCTCTCCAATGATATCGAATGAGTGTTCTAGCAGATGGAGGAAGGTGCTTTGAGCAAACTTTTATCTAAGCTTGTGGATACGTCAATACTTGTCTAGCGTTTTTTAATTGAGTATAAGTTTACGAGCTATCAGGGGCACATAGCCGAGTGCTTCGTTAGCCTTTACAAATGTGTTGATAGGAATCAACAGTAAGACTTCCTTAACCTAACAAAATACACGAGCTTCTCTGCATATCTTTTATTGGCTACGCTATCTACTAGCTGGTCGAACATCATCTCACTCGAACTTCAAATGCTATCTTAAACGTGATATAACATACGGCGCTTTGTACATTTTATAGGATTACCGTTATGTGTGCCCTTTCACGTAAATCTGTAATAAGGTAAATTTCGATATCCTGTTCCGCTCATTAATTTGAAGCCGAAAAAATTGCCAAGGTTGCATGTGCACCTTTCTGTGGATTATATCCTTGTAGTGTACGTCTCCTACACTTAATAAGCTCTTTAGCTGACGGTGCAAAAGCTTGTCATCAGCTCATTGCCCATATAAATGTTGCCATACTCATCCTGCATTTGAGTTCGTACGTGTTGCACATTTCACCCTTGCTTTTCTTTTGCTGTATCGTCGTACCAGCTTCTGCATCAGAGGATTATCACAACATCTTCTGCTGTGTGGTGTGTATGCGTTTTTCAGCTATAGACTTCTGCTTTCGTTATTTCGTCAACGGGTGCTCTATCGTCTATTGCTATATTGGATAGTTTCACAAACATACAAAGTGATATCATAATCATGTCGAATTTACTGAAAGAAATAGGTCAGAAACAAGGACAGTAAGACGTGTGTAAGTGTGCCGGAATGATGCGACTGTCGAATCTTTGCAATGTGAATCAACGAAGATTGTGGATTTAACTTACTTGCGTTTTTTTGAAATATGGCATGGTGTGCTTCCTCTGGCGTTTTAAATTTCTTTAAAAAGAAGAAAAGAGATCTTAGTTCAGTTGAAGACGCATATGATATACTTACATCCCTTGGTCGGGTAAAACCCGAGTCATTCCGGTACGTAGAACCGGCTATTGTGTGAATGTACATGTTCGAAGAAATTCCAGGAATGGCTTATTCCCGGAAGACACAGAAGCTAGTACTAATAGGCAAGGCGAAGGAGACCCAAACTCAGAATCTGCATGCCGTAGAACAGCCAAACGGACTATCCCCTACGCAGAATGGTTTCAGGACTGCGAAAAGCCCTCTAAGCTCAATTAAGGACGTTCTTACCAAGATAGCGGCAACACAGCAAGGTAATAACAAATCTAGTCAAGTTGTGCTCCTCGTAACCTTCGGTTTAAGAAACGCTCTCAACAGCTCGATATGGACAGATATGCTGACTGCCATAGATCCTCAGTTTCAAATCCGATATTACCTACAGCGCTTAATCAGAAATTACTAAAGAAATCGTGAAGTTATGAACACAATTTCAGAGGGTCCGCGGAGAGTCAATATAATGAAATATTTAACCTAGAAATGCCCAATTAAACTTTATTAGTCAATTTTGGCCATTGCGTATCAAAGCACGCCACATCCCTTCTTACCAATTACTGACGCCAATTGGAAACACCCAGGTAGGTCAAGTCATTCTCCATCTCAGCCTTATACAATTTTGAATTTCTCTTTAAAAGAAGTTGTTGTGCTTATTTACTTTTGATCGTGTATTAATACTTCTTAATTTCATTTAATCCACCTTTCAAATAGCCCCACTCACCCCTCTTTAGTAATGCAGGTTTGTTGCACATTTACTTTGCAGCATCAGCTCTTGTTGCTCTCTGTTGTTGTTATTCTGCATTGCTCACACAGCTGAGCTTCATTCGCTAGGTAAACAAAATGAATTTACAAAATGAATTCAAGCAGAAAATGTAAACCAACAAAATCTTTACCTTTTGGTTGCTCAGCCGAATTGGGTGAGGCTGGTGGATGTACTCGTAGATGTATTGCATGAATAAATGTACTGGTGTATGATGAAGGCGATGAAAGCAATGCGGTTTTGAGGGCTTGAAAAAGTGAAGAAGTATTTTATAGAAATTCAAAAAAATTGAATAAAGATAAACTAAGGTTAAGGTACTTGCAAGCAATGATATTTGAAGATTTGGTGCTTTTTTTCTACACTTCACTGTAAATGTTTATATATACATAGACGTTGGATGAGGGGGCTAATCAGTATATACAGGGTGGCTAATGAAAGCCGCTACCAAAAAAAAATTAAATAACTTTTTTTCCATTTAATGAATCTGGTAAATTTTTTTTTTATTTTGCAGATTGACTTTTACATTTAACAAAAATGGATAACTGGGACACTGAAACAAGAATTTGGATTGTCCGCCGCTATCACGCACTGGAGTCCGTAGTTTCGGTTCAAAGAGAGTATAGGCGCACGTTTGACGGCAATCCTCCGAGCAGATGGACCATAATAAGACTTGTAAACAATTTTGCCGAGCATGGGACAGTCAACAGAAGACCTTACCATCGAAACCCTTCAGTTCGAACGGAGGAAACAATCGCTGCTGTAGCTGCTGCCATACAAAACAATCCACGTGTTTCGACAAGAAGCTTATCTGCTCAAATGGGTGTAAGCAGACAGTCATTACAGTCAATTATGCACAAAGATTTGGACTTATTCCCATATAAAATTCAAATGGCCAACAAACTGAACGCTGAAGACTTGCCGATTCGCTTGGAATTTTGCCAGAAGATGCTTCAAATGGTGGAAGAGGATGGAAACATGTTGAACTGTCTTTTCATGTCTGACGAGGCCCATTTCGATTTAAACGGCAACATAAACAAACAAAATTGTCGAATATGGAGTGCTTCCAACCCACAGATACTCCATGAGACGGAATTGCATCCACTTCGTGTCACAGTGTGGTGTGAAGTTTCATCACGCTGCATTGTCGGGCCCTACTTCTTCGAAGAAAACGGTCACACCGTTACGGTTACTGGAGACCGTTACTTGAGCATGTTGAGAGAGTTTTTCTATCCAGAATTACGCCGAATGAGAATTTCTTTCAACTCTGTGTGGTTTCAGCAAGATGGTGCAGCTCCTCATATAGCCCAACCTGTTATGACAGAATTGCGACGAAAATTTCCCAATAAGCTGATATCCAGAAACTCCACATTCCGTTGGCCACCCAGGTCGCCTGACCTTACTGCACCTGACTTTTTCTTGTGGGGTTATTGCAAACAGGAAGTCTTCAAAGCAAAACCAACAAATTTGAATGAACTAAGGCAATCCATTCGAGAAACAATTGCGGCTATTCCTGTCTCAACTCTCCAAGCAGTAATGAACAACTTTTTGGTAAGATGCCGCACATGCATCGACGAGCAGGGGGGGCATTTAAATTCCATTATTTTTAAAACTAATTAAGCTATATTTAATAAAATTTAATGAGCTTTAACATGAATGAAAGAAAAATGAATTCCATACAATGAAAAAAAAATTATTTGAGTTTCTTAATGTAGCAAAATTCATCAGCCATCCTGTATATATGTATTAGTTGATTGGTAAAATGTGATAATTTTATTAGGTTTGAAGGGTCAGCAGTCAGTTACTCAATAGAGCCAAAAGTTTCTAGCTGGCCACTGAGTGAAAGGTTTATATTTCTTGAGTTTAGGATTCAAAAACACATATCGTTAGGAAATATTTTTTTAATAAATTCGGATTTCACCCTTTCATTTATTTTCCACTCCATGTCATGGGATTGGACTCGGGAACACAGACCAAAAAAATGTTGCTAGCAGCATTTATCTAACTCACGTGCTCCGAAATAATTGTACTTTTAATTAGTTACCATCATCATCCTCGTCATTTATTAGTGCTTAACCATCTAGAGGTGTCCCCAAGCTACTTTTCAGGACATGTATGATGACAGATTTATGTAGTGGTTATCTATTGTGGGGAGAGAATATAAATTTTAAGTGCCTGCTCGGTCTAAAGAAGCACTTGTAGGAAAAAGTTGTCCTTAATTGGATTTCTGTTTGTTCCCAAATAGAAAACGTGTATAACATTTACACTGGCCTAACTTCGGTATGTATACTGTAATAGGTTAAACTCTTCCTTATCCAGACTAAACCCAGACATGCCGAATGTTTGCCAGAAGAAAACTGATATACGGGCGACTTTGTAGATTTTAAGTGAGACGGGAAAAACTGTTTAAAATCGCCGTAAGCTTATTCGCTTAAGCTTCTGTGCACATGCGTCAATCGATTTTGATTCAAACAATAAATATCTTACCATGACCAAATATACGAGTATTTATGGGGTTCGTCAAACTTGCTTAATCAAAAGCTGGTCTTACCCGCAGTGAATAGCTGGGCAGCACTTTATGCTTGCATTCGAAAATTTAACTGCCTTTTGGAGTATTTTGATGCAACATAGAAATAAGCTTTTAACTGATTTCGCACACATTAACTGAGAGGCAGTTTGTAGGAATATAATTTCACATTTCCATATTTTCTCTACATTGAATACTCGTATCCCTACAAGAGTGCAATCGGTCATAGGTTTTGCAAACTTTATATTTATTCCACTTATATTTCCATTACGCCTGATTTTAACTCCTGCCATGGATGTATATGTACGTCTGGATGAAACTTCCTTGTTGCATGTGTTTATGTTTTATAAATTCGCATTCGCTTCACAATGGGAAATGACTGATGCTGCCATGTTGGCACTTTTTCGTTCCTTTTGCTTGTCGTTTAAGTATTTGCTCGACAAGACTTTTGTTCCAGTGAAGTTTGTAACACGGTTTTTTACATATGTAACACCAACAACAACAATAGGAAACAATATGCATTAAAACAATAAGAACGGAAGATAAAACATAAGCGACAACAACAATAAATTGTTATGCAGCAGCAACAATAAAGAGTACAAAACTTGCAACCTCGCCAACAACAAAGTTCTGTATCGTCTTGTGGCTTATGTCGCATGACTAATAGAATACAATAATTCACACGTACGTTGCAATTCATTATTTATAAATTCGTTCGCATTTCTATTGTTTTTCAATTTTACCAGCAACCAAGCGTTGTGTGTTGAAAAGCTCTACAACTTAACACGTCAACGGTTTGTATTGATATTTGTATACCCAATTGCGTTATAAGTTAAGATACTGCGATTTGGTACACTTATAAGCTAGACAGACATATTGTAGTATGATACGGAAACTAACATGTGGTATATTTTTGATAAAATTAAAGCAGAGTAAGTGGAACTGATTTAATAGTAGAGAACTAGATAATAAACCAAATACAAGTTTGTGAGGTAACCCTTGATCAAAATAACCAGATCATTACAAAGTATAAATTTATCATATGATGATTATGAAATGTTATTACAGATATTTATGAAAGCATAATTCATGGAAAAACTTTCGACATTGAACTTGAATATTAGATTGAAGTGTATATTGTGACAGTAGGTGAAGGTATAAGTATTTTGTGACTTAATATGTTATCCATATAAGGAAACATTGGTTTTTTTCATATTAGCAGTAAGTGTTAGAGAATATATCCTTCTGAAAATGACTGAAAGCCATTGATTATATTGGGTTTGAGAGATGACCGTTGAATGCATACAAATCCGATTAAAATTAATGTGGTCATGCGTGTGGAATACATATCACATATAAATCATGTGGCTGAAGTAATTAAAAATGTTTACAGAACTCATTAAAGCACATGTATTGTTGTACCAGAAAACAAAACAAATCAGTATAGGTAACGTAAAGTGATGACTGATTATGACATGTGCATGAGCAGCACGGAATTTAGAAAAGTCAAAAATTATTGAGGAAAGTGATATTTACACATACAATAATAATTAGGAACCAACAGCTCAGTCTAAGAATTTAAGTTAATACTACTTCATTAAATGAAGTTTATGTTGGGCAATGCAATCCATGTATCCCTGCAACTCGGTATAAAAGAACCGTTTCGATATGATCTTACCTTACTTCCACTTGATATTCTTCTTTCGTTGATATGCGGTATCAGGTATTTATTAATGCAGAAAATCGTGTGTGTGTGGATGAAAAATAAACAAAACTGCCACTCGTGTAACCCATTTGATGTGCTTAAAACAAAAGTGTGAATATTTTATTTATGTGTCAACACACACAAACACCTATGCATTTATTTTACTGCATCTGTGTGTTTCGGCATAAATTTATTTGTTCCCAAGCATTTTTTCTTCCGTTTCTTTCGCGCTTCTACCATATATATGTTTGCACACATGTGTTTTGTTCATTGATTTCTTGCCTTTTATTTCTTTATAACAAAAAACAAGTAAGGAAAGGGCTGACTTCGACTGTGCCGAATACTTTATACCTTTCATGAATAGCATAACGGTTTTAAGTGTTCGATCCTTACTCACAATTAGTACAAACTCTGCAAAACTGTTAATTTAAAGATAGATAGATATCGATTGTATGGGAGCTATATGTTTTGTAAGTCCGATCATGCTGGTTCCGACAAATGATTAATGCTTTACAAAATGGCTGCCTTTTACCAAATTTTATCGAGACATCTCTAAAACTGAGGGAGTAGTTTGCGTTCAAACAGACAGACGGACGGACATGGCTAAATCAACTCAGCTCCTCGCCTTGATCATTTCGGTATACTTTTTGGTGGGTCTATCTCTTCTTGTTCTCATACTTACAAACAGCGGACCAAAGTTATAATACCATTTCATGTTCATGAAAGGTAGGTCGAGTGTTGAGAACTACACAGAGCCTTGTTTGTTCATTCTTCAGTTCATGCAGATTGAGAGATCATGACTATATTCATTTTATTTATGTAGAGAATAATGTTTATTGGGAAGTGTTTTGGAAGAAGTGAAGAAATTTACCACGTTTCCAGCACGATCGAAACTTCTTTTAAGTGAAAAGTTTAGTTGTGCCCATATACACCAAGGATGCTAGTCGCAACATCAACTAGTTTTCTTGTAGGATCTTCAAGCAGCTACTTAGTCGTTTTGAAATGAGCTGGCTTTTGCTTGGCTAATATTTTTCTCTAGTTTTGTTGCTGCACTTCTGGCTTGCTTTTTCTCCATTTACTCTTCTCATTCTACTTAAACCCATATTTGTTTGTCTATTTATGTTAGTTGCTAATTCAATCTCCAAACTGCATAAACACACAAAAAGTCGTACACGAGCATCAACATCCAATTGTGCAGTTCAGTTGTTGTTGATTGCAAAAGCTCGGCGCTCACTTAAGATGCTCCCGGCAGCTAAATCTTCGTCGAAGCGCTGCTTAATATTTACTGTGTTCCGAGACAAGTGACTGGTAATAAAATATTATTAACTCCCTGAGAATACTTCATGTAGCACAAACTCTATGCGGTATGTGCTGCAACTGAGTTGGTGTTGAGGTTGACTGAGCTAAAATGCAGTCAGTTGAAGTGAAGGTGGCTGACGCTGGACAGAGACTCAATAAACTCATATGAGGGATATGAAATTTAAAATTTGCATGTTGAGTGATTTATAATTAAATATTTGTAGTTGGTATGATATTCAGCAAAGAAAACTAAGCAGTCGACCGGCCTGCAGATACATTTTAAATGTTGTGGGAATGCTTTAAGTGTGTATGCAGCTTCTTGAATGTTTTGCACAGGAAAAGGCAAGAGAAGATCAAAGAATGTTTTCACAAGCTTGTGTGCCGTATAAGAACTGTTCATGGAAAGCCTGGTGATGCCTGCACCTTACGTCTTGTACCATATTCTATCTAGCAAGGCCCTTCACGATTCAAGGGGAAGATAGTATGTCGAGCTGCATGCACGCGCTCCCTCTTGTTCTGGCTCTCTACTATGTTATCTTCATTTTGTTTTTTTTTTTTAATTCTACAGCTATTTTCTGTTCTCTCTTCCTCTTTGGCTGGAAATACCTTATTTGTCTTCGCAGATGAAAGGATAAACTATTCTAGTCATCTTTCTTCTTCAACTATCTCATTTTCACCACTCCTTATTTCTTCTCTCGAAACAGGTTCTTAAAAAATTTCGCTCTTGTTCCTTCCGGCTTGAAAAAATGAAATGAAATCTGTTTCATTCTATTTTGATGTTAGCCGTCCCAGTAGTTCTACTGGGACCTCCCGGTATGGTACCACATCACACTGCCACTGTGATAGGCCACATCTGTGAGTTGTGGGAAAACTTGCAAACCATTTGAATTACGGCACGTCTTTCAATTTTAGTCTCACTAAAGCGTTGTAGAAAAAGTTTAGTGTGAGTTTGGAGGCTTAGTTGGTCCAATTCTTGGCAAATGCAAATAATAAGCAAAACTTAATCAAGCGTCCAAAGGCACCATACACGACAAAACTGATTGGGTTGCCAAAACGGAAATGTAATTAAATTATAGCGCGAGAGAAGCAGCTTTGAAATATATTTAAAACATATGTGACACCAATTAATCTATAATTTTGCATCAAACTATACTTGAACTAATGATATTTCCAGCCCCAACCACAATTCGCTTGAACGTACGCAGAATGACTCACGTATGTGATAAATGGGTCTTTCCATGTCAAATCGTCACATAGTTGGAATCGACCAATTCCGATTTAAATAAAAATTAAGTTCTACCAAAGAAAAAAATTATAAAATAAATGTTTTTTTTTTAACTTTCTAGAGGAGTTTAGTTAGTTAAACACAACATCAATCAATTAAAAAAGATTTGGGGGAAAAATTCATATATTTGAAAAATTCCTGAATGCCTTTAGATATATCGGAGGTAAAATACCAAAAAACTTGATATAATTTTTTCGATTTTGAAAAAGTTTATTTTCTTTAACTACATTACTTTCCGAAATATTGAAAAAACAATCTTCTCAAAACAGAAAAAAAAGTTTTGAATTTACATAACTTTTGAAAAAAAAAATTTTTATTTAACTTAACTTCTCACCAAATTTCATTCAAAACCGAAGTGGTCGCCTCCAATTATTTGACGATTTGACATGGAGAGACCCTCCTACCTTCCATTCCAGCAAACACTTTCATGTAATAACTATCATTCCCATCGCGCCACGCAAAACATACGCTTGTGTTAGTGTGTTAATTACGATACATTTATATATATGTATATGCAAATGTTTCTTGTTTCTTTTGTAACGTAATTAGAAATGTTAATGCCACATCCTGCCAACCAAAATTAAATTTCTGCTCCTTTTTCAAGCATTCATTTCCTTGTTTCTTTTAATAAATGGTTAAATGTTGCTCATACGCCATGGTATATACGTTTTGCATCTCACATGTGCGAGAGCGAAACGTTTTCAACAAACATTAGTGGGAATTATTGTACAACAAAAATAAAGTTTAATTTTTGCTGAAGGAAGCGAGGTAATTTAATATTTTAAGAGGTGTCATATTTTGAACTCAGATTGCACTTATCTCAGTCGGTAAAGGGATAATATTGTTCAAAGGAAATGCCTCCACCCATTTGGTACTTTTAACACACTTTAATTTCATTAAATCAAAAGAAACATTGAAACTGAATAATTGGTTGCTATGTTCAGAGAATTTAATCAATTAGCTCCTAACAAATTTGGAAACTTAATGCGATTAATGAGAGTTTTTGCAGAATATTTAAACACAAGTCAAATAGATCACCCCCAATTTGTCAAAAAATGATTAAAAACTTTTTGGATTTGAGTTATCTGCAAATCTGGCTGTCAAATAGATTGATAGCAAACTTTTAAAGGCATACAAAATATGCTTTTGAAGCTTTTAAGAAAGCCATACCACACTTGAAACCAAAAACATTAAGTCTAAGTTAGGCGATATTTCAAGAAAAATGTTGAAAAATATTAAATTTTTTCAGGGCAGTTTTGCAACAAATGTTTCAAAATACTATAAAATTAACATAAGTACATTTTATAAGTCATTCGGAAGTGGATTTTAAATGGTTTGTATGTACATTTTCATTTCAATTTGTCCACCACTCCCTTTTAAAGCTTTACAAATTATTTCCGTCAGCATTCGACTTTTTGTTGAAATTGAAGTTTTGTTCAATTCATACATACAAACAATGAAATCGTCTTGTTTTCAAGCCCATGTTCTTTGGCTTACCTGCTCATAATTAATCATTTGCTATGCCCCACGAACAAAATCATTTTTTTTACAGTGAGCAACAACAACGCTGAGAGCGGGATAAAAGAAAATTGCGGAAAATCAAGTGGAATATTTGAATGATTTTCACAACGAACAATTGATTTCTGTAAAATTTTTTCAATTTCGCTATTTTTTGCAAATGTACTCAGATAAAAGAGAAGAGTGAAAACAAGAAATAAAAGAGAAAAATTTTCATTTTAAATACTTGGAAATTCTGAAGCGATGGCAAACATTGGGCGGGTACTTTGAAATGATTCTCACTTATTTCACAAGCTTTGGATATTAAAATATACATAACTCACCATTGAAAATAGCATTATAGTGATTGAGATGGACATTTATTTGACAGTTGGATTGAGGATAAAGGTAACTTCTTCGATAACCATTGCGATGTAGGCAAGAAGGGTGCAAATATCAGCAAAATTTGATTTTACCTAGATTAGGTTTTTTTTCAATATTAAATAAATGTTTAAGTATATGCAAATATAATTAAGAAAACTGAAAAAAAATCTTAGCATCTAAATAGGGCGAGATATTTTGGAAATAATGACTGACTTGCCAAAAAATAAATATAATGGATAAGGTGGCAACCCTCGGTGGAAACCCTAACTATAAATATTTTTTTAAATACGAGCTTAAATACCTCCCATTTGATACCCATATTGGCAAATCTCATTTTATTACAAAAAAAGTAAAATATGTGGCAACTCCATGAAAGAATCCTGCGTGGCAACACCTGGGTCGAAAGTTTAGATTAGATTGGATTAGACCCGTTATTGATAAAGTATATGTGGTCATTCTGGCTACAAAGACTATATTGGGATACATAGTGCGTTTCATAACTACAGCACTATCAAAACTTAACTTTTTAAATGTATGCAAAGTTTGGAATAAAGATTTATTTCAGCATTATATGAAAGGAATATGAGAAACAAATTTAAATTGAAATGATTTCATATAATTGATTTAAACATGTTAATTCTGACAGTGCTGTAGTTATGAAACGACATATGTACATATTTTATGAAGAAAAAAATGTCGATTACAAATAAATATACAAAATCAAATAATACATTTAGTAGCAATATTTGGATCTAGTTTATTACAAAATGTTTCTTGTAAACTCCAACAGATCTCGTATGGAAGAGATTAGGTTAGATGGAAACCTCTTGCAACCGAATAGTTTGCTACTCTCTTGGACAGGAGGACATAATATCTTTGAACAACGACTGAGCGAACTGCAACTTTGATAGTTGCGTCTGCGCGTTGTGAATAAACCCTCACAAATATAATTTTTGGATGCCAAGTCTAAAGAAATAATGGCACACATTTTTGTGCCACTTCACGACAATTTCTTTGTTTCAATTTTAATTAAACTGTGAATTGCATTTACTCAAATGAAACTAATGCAAATTCACTTGCTCACTTCTAGGAGCACGCAATGCAAGGCAAAGTTGGGCGAACAGTAAATAAAAAAAAAAGCAGTGCAGGAAACAGTGCTGCCAAGCCGTTGCGTTACAGCGCGTGAAGCAGTGCTGACACAGTGTAACACAAACATCTGTAACTGTCAATCGTGGCTTGTTTGACTGTCAGCCATTTAACAGTAAGCCAGGCAGCCGGAACTGGCAGGTATGCTGCACGAAATAGAACAAATAGAATTAAGTGCAAACAAAAAAATTTCAACAAATATATGCATAGGGCATACTTGTAAGCGCAAATAGAAATACACACATTGGCAGCACCTACGCAGCAAGCGAAGCAATCGCTAAAGTTTGCTACAACTTCGCAAGTGTTCACGAGTTAAGGAAATAAAACTTTGCAAATAGAATTAGTTCCGTAACTCTTGTTCAATTTGTTTTTGTATTTTTATTGTGAAAATTTTGTTTTAAGTGTGTGTGGTGAGAGGGAAGTGCTCTGGTTGCGACACAAAGTTTTACATAGAGTCACTGAAGTTGAAAGCCTATGTGCATTAGAGTGGTCGCTTCAAGTTTGTAGGGGCTACGGTACATCGAAAGTTGTGGAATATTATTTCTCGAGTTATAAAGTGTCTGCTAGGATGAACGAACTCTAGTGCCTTTAAAATTAGTTAGGGAGACGGTTATGAAATGAATGGCTGTCGGTTGGAGCAACGAAGAAACGTCTTGCGTGTTATGTTTCACGATCGAAATCGCCTTGGGGCTTAGACTGGCATTTGAAGTAGCTCATTTACATCAAGATAAAATCCCAAGGAAACTTGAGATATAATTTCTTGCATAAAAATGATATCATTGGCGATTTGCGAGTTTGTTACCAAAAAGTACACAGATACGTGCACCAATACATTCGTATATAACGTAAAAATTTAGCAACATTAGGTAGTTATCATCATCGCACAAGTATACATTGCAATAGAGGATGGAAAACGAAGTTCCTTCGTTGGAATATGAATATATTCCTACAGTTATTGTTGTAAGCAATAAGGATGCTCGCCACAGTTAAGGTAGCCTTAAGCGGCCAATACAACAATCAGGGCAATAAACTAAGATTCCTGATGCCCTTATAAGTATCACATACACATAATCACGCATCTGGTGAAATAAGAAATTAAAAAAGAAAACAGAGATATTAATAACACAAAACGAAATTCTGTGTGATGGCATTAATACACCTTTAAAATGATTTGTTTGCGCTTATTAACTTGCTTTGTGAAAATTTAACAGTTCGTCAGCTTGAGAACGCTTTACAAGTTCGGATGTACAAAAATTGAGGTAATAAAGTAATTATGGAGCTTTGGAATGCAAACAAGAGTCTGACTATTAAGTATTTATTGGAACAATAAACTAGTGGTATATTAATCGACAATAGCGGTTAATGGGTTAAACGTCATCTTTATTGGAAGACTAAGGTAAAAAGTTTAGATAAAAACAGATCCATTTTGAAGTAGTAGAGTTGATACTACTCTGATCAAAAAATAAATTTAAGTTTGTAGCTATTCGCTTTATTGGTTCTTCAGAACTGCTTGTCTTAATGTTAACAAGTAATATTTATAACTAATTATTGCTTACTCTATATTTTTACATAGCTATACTTATTTGCTTATTTAGTTGTTGCTTACATGTCAGGTCAATAAACAAAATATAAATGCATTAGTTGTATTTATTGATATTTCGCAACTTTATTTATTTCCGCGTTCAATAAGCAAAATAAGAATGCATAGTTGCGTTCTTATTTAGTAAAAGTTATTGTTGGTGTATAAGTAGACGGTGGAGGTGACGTAACTTCTCCCCCCTTTGCTTCAAAATTCTCCTGGATTTTAATTCTGATGTATTTGTATTTGACATATGCAAGGGTGGTGACGGAAAGTAGTAGCATGATCGTTGTTGAGATTATTATAAGTATTACAATTGAAAAGTGTGAATGACTTTCTTTATTATACGTTAGCTCTTTTATTTTTTCTATATTTTGTATGTTACTTAATATTATTTCGTCGAAAGTAGGTTCAACTTTAGTGTTGTTGATTTGGATATTACTTGGTATAACAAAATTGTCTTTGAATTCTTTGTTTGTATTATTAAACGTTTGGTTATTTATATGTATTTTACAATCATGAAAGGTTAATAAATAATTTCTTTTTAGAAACAAATTTCTATTGTCACAATTACTGGTCAGGTTATAGCCTGGTAGATTTTTTAACAGAATTAAGCCGTTTTCGATTTCTATAATTTCAGTTAGTTTTTTCTTTATACTTTTGCATGTATTGCTAAAAATGCATAATTTACTCTCTTGTGTGTATTAAAGTTATGTGTATAATCGAATGTCTTATTGTTGTGATATAATATTTCCTGGGGTTTGAAATCTAGTGCAATGAAATTATCACTACTTACTGGGGTGACTAATGATCTTCTTAGGGAAATTACTTCTGCTGGGACTTTTATAATAAATAGCAGTTTACTTTCTTCATACTGTGCGGAAGTTAATTCAATGTGTTGGAGCTTGAAAATATCGATTTCTAATTCCCTTATTTCCTGCTCTGTGAGGATGTTGCTGGTCATTATGCCAAATCTGGAGGACGCAATATTGTTGAGGATGTGTTCTATATTATTTTCCAGAATTTTAATTTTTAGAAGTGTGTCTAAGTAATTTAGCTGTTTAAATAGGTTGTCATTTCTTATATTTCCGGTTTCAAATTTCTCGATGATATTTCGTCTGTCATTTTCTACTGCTAGTTTAAGTTGACTAAGGGTTTTATTAAAACTATTATTAATTCTAATATTCTTGTTTAGGTTTTCTATTTCGTTATGGTTGTTCTCGTCAATAATTCTGAGGTGTTCCTCTATTTCCACTCTGTCATTGTCGTCCATTGTACCTGTAAGGAGTTTTAGTCCGATTCCTAGTGCATTAACTAACCCTCTTTTCTGCCTGTGAGGTAAAATTGTCAGAAGTTTAGTTCTTACTCTGTTCAATTCTTGTTCTAAAAGTAATCTATTGTCTAATTTCGATGATCTTATGTTATGTTGTAGTGTGTTTGTAATATCAAAGATGTTACTAATATTTATTTATTTATTTATTTATTTACGACATTTCAACGTCGTCAAGTTTTATCTCGGTATATCCGTTTTCGTTGTCAATTGGTTTTAGGGTCAGGGTTGCCGTTGTTATTGTCCATGCTAGCAGCGACAGCTTCAGTATTAATTGTACCTGAAAATTTCTTTTTTCGCTTAGTGTTTGTTGGATGGATATTTTCTAATTTAGATTTCTTGTATCTAGGTTCGTGTTTATGTCTCAGTGCTTTGTAGTTTTTGATGTAACCTTCCTGCTGGTCTTGTGTATATGTCTCTCTTTTCTCGTTTCTCTTATTTATAATTTTATTCTTTATTTGGTCTAACCTATCCCTAATGGTAATCTTATTCACTTTTCCTTCAGCTATGTCTTGAGGTTTCTCTTTAGTTGCGCTGTGTATCGATTTGTTATAGAATTCTATGCTTTTGAACACTTTTTCATGAGTTGACAACTCGGATTTTTCAGCTTCTTGCACTCTAAATTTCTCAGAGATTGTGCTATGAAGTCTTTCTATATCTGAGTTGCCGGTGTGGCTATTTGGTCTGGTGAAATGTACATCGATATTTTCCTGTCGCAGGAAGTCCTTAACGTTTATTGAGTTCATTTCATTGTCAGTTATAATTTTGGAGGGTTTGTTTCTCATGGAAAAGAATAGCCTGAGTTTCTTGATAATAGTCTGACTGTTTCTGTCCTCTAGGAATAAGGCTGTTGCTTGTTTTGAAAATTTATCAATGAATGTAATAAAGCTATGTTTTTTAATTGTATAGACATCAATGTGTATGATTTGGTTTATATCTGTTGGTGTTTCTGTGATATGATATTTTGGTTTTGGTGGACATCTGTCGTATTTAGCTTTGTTACAAATGTCACAGTTGTTGATATATTTTTGCACTACCTCTTTAAGGTTATTAAAATATATCTTTTTTTTTATGGAGTCGTAAGTTTCGGTTATACCACTATGTCCAGTCTCGAATTTGTGGTATTTGTGTATTTGATTGTATGTCTCGTCGATACTAGTCATATCTTTAGCGTGGTGCGTACATTTCACGAATTTTAGGCTTGATCCAAAAAGTTCTATAAGTTTTAGTTGTACTTTGTTATATATACTGTCTGGAAGTTCGGAAAATATTCCAATCTTTCCGCTCTTCAGATATCTTCTGAATATGTCAGTCATAAAATTTGAAGATATATCATGTGTGTTAATGTAGATTTTCCTTTTGTTATTTACTATTTCAATTTCTCTAGTTTTATGGTCTGTCAGGATAATTTGTGTTGGAAATCGGTTCACGACTGTCTCTAGTATGGGGATGTGGTTATTTTGTTCTTCTTCTTGTGAAAGAATTGTTGCACATGTACTCGTGTTATTGTCGTTTTCTTCTCTCATGTGAATTTCTCCTGTCTCGTTATTAATCCTGCTAAGAAAATCTGCAACTCTATTCTCTTTACCTTTTATGTAGTTTATATTTATATTGTATTCGCCAAGTTCTAGTAGCCAACGTTGTAGCCTTGCGTTAATGTCCTTACCTTTATGCTTATGATATAGCCAGACTAGTGGCTGGTGGTCTGTTGAGAGGTCAAACTCTTTTCCATAGAGATATGGTCTGTAGTAGGTAACTCCCCAAACTATGGCGAGTAGTTCCTTTTCTACAGTTGCATACCTTTTTTCGTGGTCGTTTAAGGTTCTGCTTGCATAACTAATAGGGCGGTCATTCTGCATGAGCACTGCTTCTATTGCAAAGTCACTTGCATCAGTTACCAATTTAAATTTCTTCGAATAATCTGGATAGCTAAGAATTGGTGGATTTGTAAGAAATCGTTTTAGTTTAAGAAATGCGTCTATATAAAGTGGGTCGTTTTTATTGACTTTTGTGTTTTTCTTCAGGTATTTTGTGAGTCCGTGGGCTACTTTAGCGTAGTCTTTTATGAATTTCCTATAGTAGCCGGTTATCCCTAGAAACTGCTTGATTTGTTTTTGAGTTTCTGGTAATTTTAAGTGTTGAATGGTTTCAATTTTCTTTGGGTTGGGCTTAATTCCTTCTGGTGAGAGGATATGGCCTAGGTACTATGTTTCTTTCGTGAAGAAATTGCATTTGTCTATTTGTATTTTGAGGTTGTGTTGTCTTAGTTTATCTAAGACTTTGGTCACACTACTGATGTGCTCTTTTAGACTTGTACTAAAAATTAGAATGTCGTCTAGGTAAACCACACATATTTTGTTTATGTATTCCCTCAAGACCGAGTTTATCAGCCTTTGGAATGTGGCAGGTGAGTTTTTCAGTCCGAATGGCATTCGAACAAACTCGTAATGGCCTAAAGGTGTAGAAAATGCGGTTTTTTTCTATCGTCTTCCTTGACTAGCACTTGGTGGAAACCTTTGGCTAGGTCGAGTGTTGTGAAGTATTGGGCTTTGCCCAGTTTATCCAGAATATTTTCAATATTCGGAATTGGAAACTTATACTGTGACTTCGTTTAGTTTTCTATAGTCAATGACGATCCTCCACTTCTTTTTACCTGACTTGTCGATCTTTTTAGGGACAATCCACAATGGTGAGTTATATGGGGACGTACTTTCTATGATTATATTTTGTTTCAACATTTCGTCGATTTGTTTGTTGATTTCTTCTTCGTGAATTTTCGGATACCTATATATTTTAGAATATACAGCATTATTAGTTGTGGTGACAATTTCGTGTTTCACCTCATGATTATGGCTTAAGGGTTCGCCTTCTTTAAAAAATAGGTCCCTGTTGTGTTCAACAATTTTTCTTAGTTCGTCTTGTTCCTCCTTGTTCATGTCGGTCCTCAAAAGTTTGTTTAGTACTTCCGAACCTAAGTCGTTTTCTTGGCTTTCTAGTGTGTGAATGTTTTCGTACTTGTATGGGCAAGCGTTTAGAAATGTGATTTTATTTTTATTTATTTCAAGATAATTTTCTTCTAGGTTAACTATTGCTCCAAGTTTTGTTAGAGTGTTTTGGCCTATGAGTCCCTGAAATCTTTTATTTTTAAATGTGGTAATTTTCCAAGCCATTAAATTTGGGTTGTCGAATTCCTTGGGTATTTCAGAAATAACTTCGTATTCTGTGTAACTTTGTCCATTCAATGTATTAAATATTATAGGTTTATCTAGTTTCATCCTTTTGTAATTGGGGAGTGCGTCTTTATATAGAAGGGTTGTTGAGGATCCTGTATCGACTAAACAAATGAATTTGTGTTTGCCTATGCTTAATTCTACTAACGGAATATTTCCCTGTTCGTAGCCGACAGAAAATTTACCTCATGTTCATTTGATCCTATATCTTCCTGCAAATGATCCACTTCCATTGGCTCGTATCGACGAGATTGTGTAGATCTTTGATTGTGGTAACTTTGTCGTGATTGTCCTGATGGATATTGTTTACTTAATCCTGAGGTTGTTGGCTTTGGTTGGTCTTGCTTGCTTTCTGGGGGATTACTATTGCGATTGGGCTGTCCTAGATTTTGTGCTATATTTCTTGACCCTATATTTTCAGATTTTTTTACTGATTTTACCAATCCTGTTTCTTCTAAGGTATAGTATGCTTCCCTAAGTGATTTTATATTCTTGCTATTTATTATACTTGCTAAGTGCGCTGGAATGTTATTTAAGAATGTTTTCAAAATCATAGACTCGTTAACGGTTGGGCAGAATTCTGCTGGTCTATTGTTGTCTTGCTCAAATTTTGTATTTAAATTGTCGAGAATATTCTTAAGGTAGTTATAATAGTGACTTACATTACTATTTCTTGCACTTATCGCTCTATAGTATAGTTGGTGGTACGACTCTCTTATCCCGAAGTTTTTTGTTAGTTCTCGTCTTATGATGTCCCATGGCGGATTGTTTCCTATTCCTCTGACGACATTTAGTGCTTCCCCTTGTATTTTATTAATGACACATCTCTGGAATACGTACTCTTGCACTGGAGTGTTCTCGAAGAGTGGCAGAAAAATTTCTACTTCCCTTATAAATGATGTGAGATCATAATCTCTTGTTCCTCTATATTCTTTTATCCTGCTTGCTTCTTTCAGGAGCTCTTATACGGGTATCGTAATGTTGTTTGGCCCTTCCATGGTTATTGAAATCTTTCTTTCACACAGTAGTTTTTGCAGTTTATTATTTACGTTTACAGGATCTTTTATAAGACTCCCCTTTTTTTTCACGTTTTTACGTTTACAGGATCTTTTATAAGACAACTTTTTAGCTTCGCGGTTTTGCGTTTGCAGGATCTTTTATAAGACTCCTTTTTAACTTCGCGGTTCGCCGTTGACTGCGCCACTTATCAGAGTTGATGCTACTCTGATCAAAAAATAAATTTAAGTTTGTAGCTATTCGCTTTATTGGTTCTTCAGAACTGCTTGTCTTAATGTTAACAAGTAATATTTATAACTAATTATTGCTTACTCTATATTTTTACATAGCTATACTTATTTGCTTATTTAGTTGTTGCTTACATGTCAGGTCAATAAACAAAATATAAATGCATTAGTTGTATTTATTGATATTTCGCAACTTTATTTATTTCCGCGTTCAATAAGCAAAAAATATAAATGCATTGGTTGCATTTATTTGTATTTAGCGACTTTATTTATTTCCGCGTTCAATAAGCAAAATAAGAATGCATAGTTGCGTTCTTATTTAGTAAAAGTTATTGTTGGTGTATAAGTAGACGGTGGAGGTGACGTAACTCGAGCTCATTATGGCGCATATTTGGAAAAGTTATTCATTACGTTTTAAGCTAGAGGGGATACCATTGATGGGCCTTTGCACTAATTATTAGCCTCACACTTCTAGTTCACACTAGTGCCTGGTTGTTTCTTTCTGGGTCATCAAACGCACATGCTTCCATAATGGGCTAGGTGGAAGTAGAGCATGGACAGATAATAAAATAGAATAATATACAACAAAACAAACTAAAATAAAATAAAAAAAAATAAAATAAAATAAGATAAAATAAAATAAAACAAAAAAAAATAAAAATAAAATAAAATAAAATAAAATATAATAAAATCAATTAAAATATTTAAATAAAATAAAATAAAATACAATAAAATAAATTAAAATATTCAAATCAAATAAAATAAAATTAAATAAAATAAAATATAATAAAATAAAATAAAATATAATATAATAAAATAAATTAAATATTTAAATAAAATAAAATATAATATAATAAAATAAATTAAAATATTTAAATAAAATAAAATATAACAAAAATAAAATAAAATAAAATAAAATAAACTAAAATAAAATAAAATAAAATAAAATAAAATAAAATAAAATAAAATGAAATAAAATATAATAAAATAAGATAAAATATTTAAATAAAATAAAATAAGATATAATAAAATAAATTAAAATATTTAAATAAAATAAAATAAAATATAATAAAATAAATTAAAATATTTAAATAAAATAAAATAAAAAAAATAAAATAAAATAAAATAAAATAAAATAAAATATAATAAAATAAAATATATTATAATAAAATACATTAAAATATTTAAATAAAAAAAAATAAAATAAATTAAATTAAATTAAAATAAAATAAATTAAAATAAAATAAAATATAATGTAATATAATATAATGTAACATAATATAATATAATATAATGTAATATAATGTAATATAATATAATATAATATAATGAAATATAACATAATAATATAAAATATAATATAATATAATATAATATAATATAATATAATATAATATAATATAATATAATATAATATAATATAATATAATATAATATAATATAATATAATATAATATAATATAATATAATATAATATAATATAATATAATATAATATTATATAAATAAATAATATAAATAAAATAAATTAAAATAAAATAAAATATAATATAATATAATATAATATAATATAATATAATATAATATAATATAATATAATATAATATAATATAATATAATATAATATAATATAATATAATATAATATAATATAATGTAATATAATATAATATAATATAATATAATATAATATAATATAATATAATATAATATAATACAATATAATATAATATAATATAATATAATATAATATAATATAATATAATATAATATAATATAATATAATATAATATAATATAATATAATATAATATAATATAATATAATATAATATAATATAATATAATATAATAAAATAAATTAAATATTTAAATAAAATAAAATATAATATAATAAAATAAATTAAAATATTAAAACAAAATAAAATAGAATAAAATAAAATAAAATAAACTAAAATATTTAAATAAAATAAAACATAAAATAAATTAAATTAAAATAAAACAAATTAAATTAAAATAAAATGAAATAAAATAATTTATTTACTTTTCTTTTCAGAGATTTATTTGTTTGCTTTTTAAGTTCTTAAACAAATTCTATAATTTTTTTCCCGTACATGCATTCTTCAGCCAATAATCTTATTTATGAACTGATTTCGTATAAAGTATGTAGTAAATCCATCTTCATTATTTTTAATGGAAAATCAGAATGTGTACTACTAACCTCTTAACCTTAATAGATTGAAGATAAATCAGACAATAAATGTAGGCTATAATGTTCTAAGCTCATACTCAAATTTCATACATCGTAACTCATAACAACAAATCAGAAAGCATATTCGTAAATTCCGACGCTCGTAATCTATTCATATTGACTCCAATTTTGGTTAACAACAATGTTATCTTGCAGACGAACAAATAAATAATAAATATACTGCAGTATATCAAATGATTGACATTTCTCTTGTTTTGTAGCGCAGTGACATGCCAGCTTATTGGGGCATACAAATACGTACGAATGTGTATGCATGTGATTGTATTTTATGACAAACTTGCCGAAAGCCAACCTTGCGTTGCTATTTGATCCTTGCCTTTAGTAGGCTGGCATATAATTGAATGCTCATAAAAATGTTTATAGACACTCAATAGCGGGCGAATCCTTGAATATTTTCTTGGTGACTTTTTATTGGTTGTCATAAATTTAGGATTACTAGGATATGCATGTAAGAGTATTTTATTTGTTTCTATGACAATGGCGTTGATGAAAATCTCGATTATGGATGAGCACCGATTTGTATTTAGGCCTATTGTAACTATATTTCGGGTATTCATATCCCTAGTTTACATATATTTTATTGATGTTTGAATATCTGAGGCTTCAAGTTTATGCTCTGTCTCAAGATATATCATTGATGTTGTGTCGGTGTCGCTTCTTCGATTACGTATAATGTGAGTCAATTTGTCGGACGGTGAAAGGAACATTCTCCAAAAAGCATCAAATAAGAAGGGGAATTGAGGTGATGGTCGCATTTATTCCTCTTCTTCTTCGACGCCTTTTGCCCTCACTTGTCTACGCTGTTTCACTTTGCATGCCCACGTTTTACACTCACTTCTTTTCATCTCTCGCTTTATATTCGCTTTAACTATTTCTGCAGCTTCTATGACTTCCGCTTCCTCAAATCCCCTTTCTCTCTTGTTTTGATAACTCGACCGGTTTAAGAGTTATCGACCAAAATGTGGACCAGGGTGACTCAAAATATGTTAGTACAATATGAGAACGAAAGGGTTTAATGAGTGCTGAAATAAGCACATCAAGTTCTATATCTCAACTGATGAAAATCGGACTCAGTCTATTATTAGTTCTGAAACGCAGTGAAGCCGGCCGGGTCTTCTAGTACTAGATACAATATAAAAATATTCTTATCTTTATTTTTACTGAATTTGTAGTAAATAATATATAATGGAAAAGGAACATTTTCAAAAAGCAAAACAACTTTAAAAAGTATACATACATACATATGTCAATTCTTTTGACCACAAAAAGCAAAAGGAGGAAAAAAATATTGTAATGACTATTTGACAATAAATGGAGTTCCCAAAAAGGTTGTTAGTGCTTTGCTATTGAGCCATATTAAAAGCACTACCGCTGTGATATACAAGGAAGAAGGGGAAGGTTCCGGAGTAGACGCCAAAAAGGCGGCCAACAGATGCTGCATTGCTGTAGTCAGTTTTTCCACTATTTACACAATACATACACGCGTCTCTGTAGTTATAATAAAAAACCCCAAACAAATTGTGTAAGTGATTACAATATAGTAAATTGATTGTTTCTTTAACTTCCAACCCTAATTAATTTCTTCTTTTTGTAGCTGGAGAGTTTTTCGTTCATGTCTAATCAAATGTCAATACAATTAAAACAAAACTTCTCTACATTTTGGAACATTTACAAATGGTTGGACCCCTAGATCAGTAGTTGGCGATTATTTTCTTGGCATTCGAGCTATGTTTGGCTGTCAAACTTAAAAAAGCGGCCTTTTGCACGTGTACAAACCATTCCCCAAAAGCATTAACCCACTGCCCTAGACCGCGGACGCCGCGATTGAATATTTTACGAAGTTGTTAATATGTTGTCACATTTAAATCAGTTAAGATTACAAAATTGTTGTTTGCAGCTGTCACACACCCGATCCAAAATTTGAGTTCCCAGCTCTGTGATCATCTACTCCATTGTTATATTTTTCAGACGACTGTTTTTAAGATTCATAGATTCAACTTATTTCTGGTGGTATCAGTACA
Organism: Merzomyia westermanni; assembly: GCA_949987695.1. Classification (NCBI taxonomy): domain Eukaryota; kingdom Metazoa; phylum Arthropoda; class Insecta; order Diptera; family Tephritidae; genus Merzomyia; species Merzomyia westermanni. The sequence continues at coordinate 198,559,991 of OX465289.1, read as the reverse complement.
AAAATGAATTTTAGAGGTCGTGATGCAGGCCTTTCCATCTAACGAAACCAAGATTATATAAAGTGCAAATTTTTTGTGGGCAAGCATTTGAAAAGGCCGTACAGATGAACTTACTCTTTGGAATATATAAAATATTACAAGCATACTCACAATACATTCGCAAGTTATGCCCATAATGGTATGACTTTTGAATATTTGAAGAGATCTAAATGCAATTGGAATGCCAGCCAAGATACACACATGCAGGCTATGTAAACCCTGCAGTGAAGCTAACTTCTTAAAATTAATATGAATCCCAAACCGACTAGTCAGTTGCGTAGTCCGATAATTGTCTCTTTTTGATGTAAGCAACTGTTTTTTATAAGGTTTGAAGGTCCTGAGTGATGTCAAGCGTTAGAAGATCTCTTTCAACTCTGGAAACTAGCTATGCTACGAGAAAGAGTTTACCTTAACCGAAGTTGAATTTTTCGAGTTTGTTTTATAGGGCACCAGAGACAAATAGTTAGTAAATGTATAAAAGCTGTCGAATAAAATATTAATACAATTTTCTTTAATAACTGTATAAGCGCATATTGTGACTGTGTAAGCTCGTATTGTGACTTTCTAACCGGATAATATATCGAATTCAAGTTTGGAATTTTTTCGACGAGTTAGTTGACAGTCAGAAAACTCTAGTTGTAAACAAGTATTTTGTTTAATTAGTTTGGCTTGTTACTGCAGGGTACGTATGGATGGCAGCTCCTTTATGGCGAAAGTTACTCATTTACTCAGCACCAATAAATGTGTATGTATGTAAAAATATTGAATGTTGCACTCATCAAAAGGTTATCTGTAAATTTTTCATGAGGTCCATTTGTTCGTCAGTGTCCTTTGACCGCCTTGGCGTTTCATTTAGAACTGCAAAAGAGACGATTCTCGATAAGTGTAATTGTTCAAAAAAATCTATCAATTGGTTATCGAATTTGAATTGCAACCGAGCACATAGGTATGTACTTTTTAAATGATATTAGTGAAAAAATAATAAAATATTTTCAAAGCGATGGTTTGAAATTTAGTTGCTAAGCCGTAAGTTTCCCCGTTATTTAAGAATTTTTGGTTAAAAAAAGTTCTTCAAAATTTCCTGTTCTGTTAAAGAAATTGCTATTTATATTTATTTTATTTTATAAAAAAAATCAATACACAAAATAAATAAGACAATTGTTCATTTTTTATAAAGCCACATTCAATATTAGTTTAGTAAAAATTATTATTTTATGTCTGAAACAAATCGATCGGGATTGAAAACGGTCGCTAGATTACATCGAGAAAAACAATCGATTCTGCCGGTAGGGCCATTTCAGCCACTGACAATGCCCAACAATCATTTCTGCAAATGTTTTTCAAAATAATTTAAAGTAAATTTGCTACAAAAGCGATATGTAAGCTTATTCAGTTTTAATTTATTCGAAAGTTTCAAGTAAACTTTTTATAAACTTCAAGAAAAAACTGTTACAAATAATGATTAATGTCGAGTAGCACGTCTTTAACATCGTCTTATTGTTTTTTTTAATTATTTAAATATGCCTTCATTGATTTCTTTTCGATCTGCCTAATAGTTTCACAGAACTTTAAGCATTCAAAGCCATCAGTCGCGAAGGCTCTTTGACAACTTCTTCTCCATTTATTTCCTATATTTATATTCAACAAACTTCTCACTTTTGAGCTATCATAATTGTAATGAAGCCTTAGTTGCGAGGAGTAAGAAGATAATTGTGAGGCGTAACTTACATGCACTAGAGTACGTGTAGGTTCACTTATGTCGAGTTATTTTTCAAGTGTGTTTGCTTACAATTTCTTCTTCTTCCTGCTCCACACGCAGACGAGCCTTACAAGTACATGTTGGTTATTGAATTTTTGACATCCATTGCCGCACTTCAAAGCTTTACTGGTCGAACGCCTGCTGACTACGACAAGGAAGAGTACTTGGAGTGACTGCCCTGTTTGTTGGCATATTCGGCTACTTTGACATACTCATTCTCTTAGTTATGGTAATGCGGCTGCTTAACGAAATTTTTGTATGGATATGTAAGATTCTTGTAAGCACAGAGTTCATTAAAACGGCGGAGCTAGTGAACCTTTTTCTGATAATATAGTTTTGAAGCAGGTAACAAGTTTTAGGTTTTCACGTCATACCAAGACTTTAGATTTTATATTATTCTATTCCTGCTTACTATCAGTTAGTTTTTCCCGAATTCGGAGAGCGCAAGAATTCTAGACTCCAAAAATGTTATGCCGCGTTAGTTTTCAGAGTCCTCCGGAAGATCATTTCAAAAGAGAAGCAACTTGATAGCCACAGATAAATTGAGATAGTTTATTATGGATAGGTTTGTATGTACATATATTTCTGGGATAATTAATATAGAAACACTATAGACCAACAAGTATTGTTAGAATAGTCTCTGGACTCACACTTATCAATCACTCACATTCTTAGGAGGCCTTTTAGAGACTTTCTAGGGAACATCTTTCTACTTCCGAGGAATTTGCTGCCAACGAAAGTAGGAGTTCCCAACAATTTATTTCTGGTATTGAAACTGGAATATTAGGCTACGAGTATGTCGACAGGAGTTTCAAATGATCAAAAATTATTTAAATATTTTTGAAACATTTGGAAGATAATTATAGGACTTAAGCGGGGTTTCAATGTATCGCTCCGTATCATAGCTCCTTCTCCTTACAACAAAGCTGTTTTTCGAGATACTTAGTAAAATATTCGAATGAGAAACCAACTGAAAATCCTTCGGCTGCTTTACAAGATCCTCTTCATACTTACTCCAACCCTTTTAAGAATGTACCCGTGTGGACGCTTAAAGTACATTTAAAATACAAATCTGTGTCGGACTTTTAGTAAACCGAATGGTGGGTGAATATTTTGGTGCGACTTAAAGGGTAAAACCCATCCTAACAGTGTATATCTCCGTCTAGAGCGAATTTAGACACTATTGGGAGTACAAATACAGTGGACCTCGGCGCACAGTTGTGTCCACTGATATTGAAGGACAAGCTTTTAATACTGTTGTTCCTGAAAAATGCCTGTTTTTAATCAGTACTTTACGAGCGAAAAACTTAAATTTTTTTCCAGACCTAATCGGATTTTATTTTAAAGTTTCGAAATTACTCTTATGTTGGCGGGATAGGCCTCTAAGTTATGCTTCTGTGCTATGTTATGCTGCGCCAGGTAATGTTATGCTGTGTTTGATGTATTATGTAACGTAAAATTTGGTAAAGTTAAATTAAGTTTCTTATCTCCTGGTATAACATGTTATGGCATTTTATGTTGCTTTATGTGTGTTATGTTGTAGTATTTTAAGTTATGTTTTATTATAATATCTTATGTTGTATTATTTTTTGTTGTATTCTGTTATGTTTCAGTATGTTACGAAATACTATTTTATATTATGTTACGTCATTACTACTTATAGTTAGTTGTGATCGAATGTCTCGGTATGTACGGTGAACCCTGTAGAAAAGTCATAAGCATCTCCACTTCATTATTATAAATGTTCCTGCAGGATACTTGAACATATAGCATACTACTTAATGTACTCGCAGTATGGCCTCCTACAGTCAACTTGTAAAAACACCCACAAGTGGCAACATAGTGTGGCTATGAATAAAAGTTTGACTCTTTTGCTGTCATCAACATACGAAGCTCCTGGCGAGTTTTAAAAGTCATTCGGGATGTGCACGTATTATACTCCTTGCATGTATGTATGTTGGCTTATGTGTGATTGTTTATTTGCTTGCCGTCCTTGTGTATGTATGGAGTTGACCACTTACACATGACAAGAGTCAATTAAGTTGATTACTGTTATAACCGAGCGTGCAAAAAACAATGCCACATAAACACATGCGTACATACACATATATTCATGTATTGTTTTTCTTTATTTACGAAGGTGTTGAAGAGTATGTACATATGTTTTTATGTCGAAAGTGTATAGCAATTGTCATTATAGTTATAAACACTTTATAATTTTCCATATCATTTCTCCTTTGTCTGTTGAATGTCCGGCTTGTATAGATATGTATTGGTCTTCTCACAAGTGGATGAGTACATACCCTGCAGGGTACTTAATAGCTAGTGAGGCAACTCTTTGGGTTTCGGAAATAGATCTAAAGCAAATAAAAATTAGTTTCATAGTAACTAGATTTTCACCCGTTAAAAGAGTGCAGTTCAGTACCACAAGCCATTTGAACTAATAAAATACACTGAGGGGAGTATAAGCGCCTTTCCCTGCTTGCTGCGCATTAAAGCTTCCGTTGTGCAAAATAATAATTTATTACAGAATTTTAATAATGTGGTCTAATTTTTATAACATACGGCGATTAAACTTTTATTAAAGCGAATGTTTTTTTTTTTTTGAAATTTTTACTTGTTCCACTTCACTTCAAAATGAAGTTTTAAAGTAAACCAGAAAATCGTTGTGTAAAACATAGACCGTAAAAACAATTAAATTGGATTTTTGGTTTTCAAAATATTATCAATAAATTTACTAGTTCTAAACTGCAGCATATTTCACTTGTTCGGACTAAAAAAGGGGAGTTCAGCAGGCACAGCTTCGACTAACTAGGATATCGCCACGTGCATTACCCTGTTGATTGCATGTCAAGAAGACCAGTGATCGAAACGATTTTTAGAAGCTCCTCCAACTTTTACATAGAAATACAAATTAAGTTAATAGTCATTTAGGCTGAAGTGAAATACTGGAGTAGATGCCCTTGACAAGCACTTCAACTTCTTGATTTGATCAAACACAAAAGCATTGTTTTAAGAGGGTAAACTAGACTAATTTCCTCCCTTCTATTAACCAAAACATTACCCTACTTCAACTTCCAATTAAGATGAGAAGTTATTAAATTAATGAGTGCTCAATGTCTAAGGCTCATAAGAATTTAGTCAATTCACTTAAAGTTGAGGCGTATCATTGAACAAATTGCTGACTGTGTGCTTAAACGCGCCACACGCCCGGTAGTTTAGTGCTGCATGACACAGCGTGCGATGCGCAAGCATTAATACGATGCTTAATGATGTTAATAACTATGACGACTGGGGCGTTTTGTTGTGTATACCATTAATTGCCATTGGGGGTGGGTGGAAAATCAATTGAAAGGGATTAACTTTTGATTTCGCTGGGGTTAGCAGTGCTGTTTCTTTTAAATTATAAGAACTAGAGTTCGCCCAGTGGTTGAAATTCAACCAATAAACTTAATTTTATTTTATTTTTTTGCTGTAGGTAAAGGGTGTTTTTTTAGGGGTATAGAACTTCGAATTGAAATAAAACACATGAAAATCGTTTTAAGGTCCATCAATTTGGCTTTATTGGAAGGATAATTTTATGCCATTAATGTTTAAATATGATTTCGGGCATGTGGCCGCCGCGGCTGGCTCGAATAAAGCCAATTCTACACGTTCAATTTTCAACCACTTTTTCGAGCATATGGGGCCGTATGTCGGCAATAACGCCACGAATGTTGGCTTCCAATTCCCCTAACGTTTCTGGTTTGTTGGTGTAGACGAGCGACTTCACATATCCCCAAAGAAAATAATCCAATGGTGTCAAATCACACGACCTTGGTGGCCAATTGACAGGTCCATTCCGCGAAATTATGCGCTCATCGAATGTTTCCTTCAATAAATCGATTGTGACGTGCGCTGTGTGGCATGTAGCGCCGTCTTGTTGGAACCACAACTCATCCACATTCATGCCATCCAATTCGGGAACAAAATAGTCGGTTATCATGGCTCTATACCGGTCTCCATTAACGGTAGCTGCCTCTCCAGCATTATTGCGGAAGAAGTATGGCCCAATGACTCCACCAGCCAATAGAGCACACCAAACAGTCAGTTTTTGTGGATGTAATGGCGTTTCAAGGGTCTCATGTGGATTCTCTTCACTCCAAATGCGGCAATTTTGCTTGTTGACGTAGCCATTCAACCAAAAATGAGCCTCATCACTGAACAAAATTTTGCGATGAAAATCAGCATCGAAATCAATCTCATTTTCGGCCCATACACCAAAATCACGACGCATTGCATGGTCTCGCGGCTTTAATTCTTGCACAAGCTGGATCTTGTAAGGTCGCAAGCCAAGATCTTTGCGCAAAATCTTCCATAAAGTTGATGGACAAAGCTCCAATTGCTGTGCACGGTGGCGAATCGATTCATTCGGGTCCTCTTCAACACTTTGCTCTACAGCGGCAATTGTTTCTTCGGTGCGCACTGTTCGACGTCTCTGCGGATGCGTATTATCACATAGAGTAAACGTAGTGCGAAAACGATCCATGGTTAACCGAATTAATTGCTCTGATGGACGATTATGTCGACCATAAAATGGACGGAGCTCACGGTAAACTTCGCGAACTGAACCATTATTTTCGAAATAAATTTGCACGATTTGCAAGCGTTGTTCTTTTGTCAACCTGTTCATGATGAAATGGCAAACCAAACTGAACATAAATGACATTAGAGTTGCCAGATTTGACCACAAAATGCCAGTTTTATCTCTATTCGAAAAACAAACCTGTAAAAAAAACACCCTATATGTTTTATACGCCTTTTTTTCTTCCTTTCTATGTCGTTCCTTTCCTCTAACATATTTTTATTTTCCTTGATTTCTTTTTTTACTCCCTTATTTTATTTTTTACTTTCCTCAAACTTCTTTTCCTTTCCCTTCGCTTCCTTTTATTTTCTTTCTTTCCCCTTCGTTTTCTTACCTTTCCTTTAATTCCGTTTCCCTTCCCTTCCTTTCATTTCCTTACCATTCCTTTCTTTCCTTTAATTTTCCTTCCTTTCCTATCCTTTCCATTCCCTTCCCTTTCCTTCCTTTCCTTTCCTTTTCCTTTTCTTTCCTTTAATTTTCCTTCCTTTCAATTCTTTTCCTTTCCTCTATTTGCCTTTAATTTTCTTCGGTGTTTAATACTCTTTATTAGTAATCATTTATAATTAATTTGTTTATTGGCCGTTAATAAATATGTATATTATTATTTATGAGCTCTAGGCCTATTTTAAATAAAACAACTGGATTTGTTGTTAATATTTATTTTCGATATTTCGATATCACTCTGATATCATCATCAGGACTGAAATTAAAAACAATAAAAACAAACACATTGTATTTCACATAAAAATAACATAAATAAACATAATGCATAAGCGTGATGCAAAGACTAAAAATTGTGAAGAAAAGTGGTTATCAGAAACAACGAAAAATCTAAACAGAGAATGTACATATATATATAAACTAATAAAATACCGTAATTGTAAACAAAAATTGAGAAACATTTACAACAATAATATAGTAAGCGGCAAAAACAATAAAGTAGGTATGCATACAAGTAATCAGATGTATAGTTATTGTACCAAGGTGCAGAGAACTGCACGAGTGTACATGTGCAGAGAACGGAGCAAATTTTTAATTTTATTTTTGTTATATTTTATCACAACCAACACTCGTGATAAAATATAACAAAAATAAAATTAAAAATTTGCTCCGTTCTCTGCACATGTACACTCGTGCAGTTCTCTGCACCTTGGTACAATAACTATACACCTGATTACTTGTATGCATACCTACTTTATTGTTTTTGCCGCTTACTATATTATTGTTGTAAATGTTTCTCAATTTTTGTTTACAATTACGGTATTTTATTAGTTTATATATATATGTACATTCTCTGTTTAGATTTTTCGTTGTTTCTGATAACCACTTTTCTTCACAATTTTTAGTCTTTGCATCACAGCGGAAGATGTAAGTCACGCTTATGCATTATGTTTATTTATGTTATTTTTATGTGAAATACAATGTGTTTGTTTTTATTGTTTTTAATTTCAGTCCTGATGATGATATCAGAGTGATATCGAAATATCGAAAATAAATATTAACAACAAATCCAGTTGTTTTATTTAAAATAGGCCTAGAGCTCATAAATAATAATATAGTAATCATTTATTTTATTTTTGTAAACCCTGTTTGTAGGTATCAGCAATGAATTTTACATATTTGCTCATATTTTACATTGCTTGTTTAATGTATCCAACAAAGCAACTTTTCGTGCTCTCAGGAGAGCAGCTGACACTGGGCATCGTAGCCAGTAATCAATACAATAACAACAACTAAAGTAAAAATGCATGACACAGCAGAGTATCTATGGTGCGAATACTTATTTTTCATTGGTCCACTACCTTCGCGCTCACAGTGAGAGCCGACCACACGAATAACACAAAAACATGCATGGCAAGTCTACTCACACTACTACGGCTCTGAATTTTTTCCTACAAAGCAACTCCTCGGCCATGCTCACGATTCAGCATAGTACACAAAAAGCAAGTACACACACCCAGCGTGTCTATAGTGTGAATAAGTAAATGTGTAGTGGTGTGACTTTTATGTTAAAGTTTTTATATTAAAATGATTTTTAAAATTTTTTTTATTTACGGATAAGAGTACAACTCAAAATTTCCTATCTATACATATATAATTTGTATACCTTAGAATTATAGTTTAGCAGAAAACGGTTCTACATTGCATTCATCTTGTCTATTTATATATAAGATGATGGTCGTGGGTGAACATGCCTAGGCGAAAATGAACATCATTCCGTCATTGAGTCGGCCTGCTTTGTAGATGGAGCAGTCCACAGATCACGGAGCTTGTAGTTATGAAATAAGTTGAAAAAAAGCCATATCTATGTATCAATTAAAAGGAAAGAGATCTGAGTTCGGCTAAATACTAAGAATTTGCGACACTCAGACGTATTCTTTAGGGCAGCCTTTCACTTTGAGTTACCTCTCGCTATGCCTAAAATACATAAGGCCAGAGCTAAATACTGATACAAAACTTTACACATGTAAAATCACCCCTTAAACACGATATGGATACTAATTTTAAATAATTGAAAGTTTGAAAAGGTCAGTTGTGTGGAGGTTCGTTGTCGCACATAACATGTTTCCAGATGGAACGGCTTTTGAGTTGTTAGAGTACTGCGATTTGCTTTATTAAGAAACTAGCCAATCATTGGCCAAATCTATACGAAGAACCATATAAGTCACAAAGTTCTATGTTCAAAGCCGTACTGGTTCCTTTGTTTCATCCATTAGTTTATATAACACATCTGGGAACTGGTCTCATAAAATGGCACATTTGCATTTTTGTGCATATGATCTTTAACCTTACGAATAATGGTAACAGGAGGAGTAGGGGATTCATAAAACTGACTCATAATTTCCATAAAGTGTTTCGTCAGGAACTCAAATTCAGCCAATACATTTTAGCTTATACAGTCTAATTACTATTTATTCGCATTAAAATACATAAAAGCCAACCTCTCTTGTCATACTAAGGGACGGGGCTAATACCAGTCTTCTTTCTCAAGTTTATTAAGTGCACGCATATCTGCACTTAATTTTCTAGTTTACTTAAACCATAAAAATACTTCTTGATTGGCTATAAATCCCGCTAAGCAATTAACAACATTGTTTTCACTTATTCTCTCCCCTTGTGTGCTCAATGAAAGCGTAGAGCGCTCGCTAATAAAATGTAAGCAAGCAAATATATTTAATGAGCTTTATGTTTATTTACGTGTGTATAAGTGTGATGTCTAAGGTTGTACGGTTACGCTTCGCTGTGTCTCAGAACTTAAAATAGACTGGGTTCGATTTTGTTCATTAACCACTTCGCTTATTGTAGCACTCATTAGCACCTTTCCTTTGACACCCATATTGTGCTAAAACATTTTGGGTCACCCGACCCCCTGCTGTGCGATAGCTCCGAAACCGGTAGAGTTATCGAAATAAGGGATATCTAATTCTTTAAGTTTTTCATCTAGTTAGTAATGCAACAGTGAAAGTTGCATTTAATCGTTTTCAGAAGTTTTTGAGTGATAAGCGCCCAAACATACAAACAGATTCTTTTGACTGAAATCTGCAATATCATTTTATTTTATTTTATTTGTTTTTATTCTATAATATTTTATTTTATATTATTCTATTATATTTTATTTAATTTAATTTTTTTATATTTTATTTTATTTTATTTTATTTGATATTATTCTATTATATTTTATTTTATTTTATTTTATTTGATATCATTCTATTATATTTTATTTTACTTAATTTTATTTTATTTTATTTTATTTTAATTTATTTTATTTTATTTTATTTTATTTTTATTTATTTTATTTTATTTTACGTAAATCTAATCAAGGCAATTCATCTCATGAGTTGAGTTCTTAACTAAAATAAATTTAACAGTTTACATATTTGCTCCCGTTATGTATTGTCCTGCTTCATATTCGGCGTTCTCCCTATTCATCTCCTTTTATCAACCCGCCTCTATGACTTTCTACTACTCATCCTCCCACCACCATCTTTTTCTATATTACGCGCTATCCTTTTACCTCTCCCCTACATTCATTCTACTGCTTCGTCTGTTTTTCTTTCTCTCCCTTTAAAAGCCTCTGCCGCCTTCTCTCTTTTTACGTGTATGTCTTGCTCGCTTTGTTCAACTCATTTGCAAACCCACAACGGAATATGTCCAAGACGGATACTAACTACAAAGTCTCAGCTTAAACATATTTTGTGGTGACCTTGCCAGTTAGGTAATTTTGGTGTTGCAAAATCAAAACAACTTTGAACAAAATACGCGCAAATTCCAAGGTTTCAACTATGGATCAGGTAAATGAATTAATATTTATGAACATAACTGTTTGCCAATAGCGCTGACAGTGAACAAAATATCCTCACATGAGGGTAAATACCAACGACCAACGGACTACAGCGGCGTATGCAAAAAAAGTTCTGCGAACGAGCAAAGTGTTCAATTTCAAGGTCTTTTGGGCAGACACAAAGTTCTAGGAGGGTTGTGGCGCATATTAATTGGTAAACGGGCGCTGTTAAAAGGCGGGGGCATATCTAAACGAGTGTTCAAACAAATGAGCGTATGCTTTCGTTGCACAACTTTTTGGACAGTATACCCAGGAGAAACTGGCAGGGAGCGCAAAAATTATTGTATTAAGTGCTCTCATTTCGATCCCAACCAGCGACTTGTTTTGGCTGTTGGTTAAACCCGTCTCCGTTCGTTATATTTCGACATAATGAAGAGCTCTACATATGAATGCATTTTGAGCTGGGTGATAAAGCTATCGTCATTAGACTGAGCCAAAAAAAGGATTTCTTTTTGTTTTGAAAATGATTTTAGATACTTTTTTAGTATGCCGAAAAAATACTATAAAGTTTCAGACCTTAATATTAATTAAAGAGGTGATAGTTTAGACTTTTAAAAACCTACTTAATTTTTGCTTTCAAGCTGTGAAACCATTTAAGTAATCAAATTAAGATTAAGATATTTCCACATCAAAAAAAAAGGTTTTTATTGGTTTGTTTATCCATTTAGTTACTATTTCCAAAGTAGGCATCACCTCTCATAGAAATGTATCCCATCAGCTACAGCATTACTAACAGCGTTTAATATGATGACTAGATAAGAGCAAAACTATTTATTATCATAAGTAGCTATTTATGGGATCATTGACAGGATGGCTAAAAGTTGCACTTCGATTGGTAAGTGGTTGTTATAGAGAGTAACAGCGAAGTAGAGGCAGAGGCTGAATGTGAATGAGTTTTAGAGATAATGAGGGAGATATACATAAAAAAGACAGAGAGATGTATATTGGTAGAGGTAGAGTTAGAGGTAGAATTAGAATTGAAAGACAAAAATTATAAGAACTGTGGATTTAAATCCCATTGGTCTAACACTTACTCTCTTATACATTTTCTTGAATATCTGCAATGTACAGACATCTACCTGTTACCATTTTGTTAAAAAACAAGGGCTGTCTTCGACTGTGCCGAAGACTTTATACCTTTCATGAATACGCATCACGGTTATAAGTGTTCGATCCTTACTCACAATTAGTACAAACTCTGCAAAACTTCTAATTTAAAGAAACATAGCCCAACCCGTTATGTTGGCCCGATCTGGGTGATTTTCACTACACACATTAAGTACCAAACCTGCAAAATTTTACGTTCCTAGATTTTTGATTGCAACAGTTATACGCCAAAACTCGGAGCTGTCGTTAATTTTCAGTCGGTCCATGTCAATTGAGGTTTGAACTCAGCAAACATAGTGTTTTCTGCATTCGTCCCATGAATATCAAAACGCGAAAAATGTACCAAGACTAATAATTAGGGGTTCACGTAGGCATGCTTAAACGGTAATATAGCAATGTGGCTAACAAAAAAGTCGCCTGAGGGAAATAATTTTTAACGAGATAAATTTACAGCCCGGCTACTATTACTGAAAAAATCAAATGAATGAATGAAACGAATGTCAATAGAAAGTAGAGGAAGCTTGCCAATGATAAAAATGAGAGCGAAGAATAAAAGAAAATAGTTCTTGAAATGATATGTTCGAAAAAAGCGCAGTAATCGTAATGCTCGAAGGTCTTCACTACTTTTTTCCTTCTTGTTGAGGTTAAGTATGTCAGGTTTCCGTAAGTATCAAAGGAAATCCATCCAGATTTGTACTTGCAACATCATCAAGTATATTTATGCGTATTTTCATACATCAATTTATATTGTAAATCCCGTCCTGCAAACGTTCGCTTAGTGTTTGGTCTATGCCGTCATAACTACATCTCCGCTTGATTGTATCGAATAAATAACGCAAGTTATGAGCGCATTAACTCAACACCGGTAGCAACAACAACAACAACAAATCAGCATTTTATCACACATTTTACCTGTGGCAACGACGCGCCATGTAGGTGTGGCACAAATTACGCGCTTGTTGTAGGAATATGATTGCTGTAGCAGACAAGCTGGGGCTCAAAATCGTTTTCGCGCTCAAGTGGGCTTGGCATATTGAAATTTTAAGCATACAGACATAAGCATTTGCATATACCACATAAGTGTTCTGGTGCATGTGAGACCGCACAAATGTGCAGTTTTAGGTGCTGGAATATGGGCACGATTACATTTTGTGGCACTTATGCAAGTTTTATATTAATTTTTACCGGGTTTGGGAATTCTATCGCATGGCAACAACAACAAGGAAGAACTGATGGCAGACTGGCAGGAATTTTACAAATGTAACCGGTTTTTCAAAGGCACTTCATCAATGCTCTTGGTGCACGTTCGTTAGCGGCCTGATTTCAGTCTATAGCTCTCATATCAAGTGTGGTGCACTGTGTCGGGTTATCTTTTTGAAAAATTTTCTGAGTTGAGTTTTTCACAGAGGTCATATAATGACATATGCATATGATAATTGGACAATACATTTATCTAACAAGATATTATCTGCAAAGTATAATCTAATTTAAGACTTTACAAAATGTAAAAGATGTTGAATTATAAAAATAAGATTTATTTATGATCGAACTCAATAAAGTGGGATATTGTTTAATCCAGCCCAATCTCATATAAACCAATTAAAATTCTTTTAATTCTAATATTTTTATATTAACTAATGTAATTAAATCTAGCATAATCTAATTAATTCTAATCTAATCAAATATGATCTAAGCCGATCCAGCCTAAGCTAATCTGAACTAATGCAATCTAATCTAAAATAATTCATTATAATCTAATTTACTCTAATCTAAAATTATCAATGTTTATCAAATGTAATAAAAGAACAATAACAAAGAAAATACAATATAATTTACTTTTATATAATCAAATCTAATCTAATTCCAATTAGCGTAATCTTAGCTAATTCAATCAAATCTAATCTAATTAAATAAAATATAATTTACTATAATATAAACGAATCAAGCTTGACAAAATGTAATTTAATACAATATAATCTAGTTGTATCTAATCTAGTCAAAACAAGTATAAATTAATTTGATCTTAACTTTTATTATCAGATCCAAACTAATTCAAAAATAATAATCTAACATAGTCTTACTCATCCAATATAATATAATAGAATCTTACTCAAGCTGTTATAATCGCAACAAATCTGATATAATCCTAAATAATCTACAAAATATTGATTTGCATAATATAAGCTAATCTAATCTTAGCCAATACATACAATCGAATCTTATCTAATCTAATGTAAACTTACATCTAGTCTAGTTCAATGTTATCTTGTCGAGCATGTCCTAATCTAATCTTATCAAATTTAATCTAATCTAATCTAATCTAAATTTATCTAATCTTATTCAATTTAATCTTATCTAATCTGATTTAATATTATCTAATCTAATCTGTAATCAACTAATATAATCTAATGTTCCTCAAACTCAAATTTTTCTCATTTGAATAATTTTCGATCCTAGTGTGAATGTTGTTATTTACAACCCCCTACAATCAGTTGTAATTCATCGACTTGGGATTAAATTGCAGTCTCCAAATCTATACCTCACTTTTCGGTATACTCGTACCATATCAGATTCGCTATTAGTTTAGGTTAAGGTTTGAAGTTTACTGTTCCTCATTGCAACCATATTGATTGGTGTTGAATCAATGGTCTTCATACGATCAATGATTGCAAGCAGAAATAAAGAAAATATTCCAATCAATTCTTTTGTATTTATTGGAAATTAAAGTCCTTACAATTGGTATCAGGACAAAACAAGCAATTTTGTTCTGAGACATCTTAAGAAGGCATATTTTTATTTTTTGTACAAGTTTCCTTTAACCTTAAACCTTCCAGCTGCCACTCTACCACCCTACTTTACGAAATGAAAACTACCAACCAATAATGAAAACGTTGCATTATCGTTACGCACAGTTGCATAAATACGGATAAGGACTTGTATATGTATCGGAATATTTTGCATTTCCCAACATTTTGTTCCTGCCAGCGTATGCGCAACAAAATAATTAAATTAAATTAAATCCTTTTTGAAGAGCAAAACCAAAATTGATTAAACAAAAAAAATATTTACCCAGCCAACCAAATTCGGATCACTCAATGTCGGTAGTTCTACCACAGAAACACTTCGCAGTGCCGTATCGAATATAAAGTCTGACAATGTTTGACATTTTTGTATCCGATTGCCGGTAGCACACAAAATGGTGCAATGGTAGTGGAACTCTAGCCAAGTCTACTTCTTCAAACTTTCACTCAAACTCCCAAGCGAGTTATGTATTCATTTGTTACTAATCAAGTTTTGTGCTAGGATTACATTAACAGCGTTTTACCATTTCTGCTGACTTCACATTTCAAATAAAAGCTTTTACACACAAATTCTCTGCGTCGGTACAATAATGCGATTTTAATTGTTGTGAATGAGTGAAATATGCTGGAAATTTGAAAAACTTAGGGAGCCACGGCTGCGTGCAACAAATTAACGTAATAAATTGTATGCGATAATACTATAATTCCACTTTTAGGTTATAAATTAGAATGGAGACAGATATGATCAAATAAGAAATCAAATGAATATATAATAGCAATATATACTGCAAGGTAAAGCAAGCGACAATTTAAAACGAGAGGTTTGTGCGTAAAGTTCCCTGCAAGTCGCAGTTACCACCCTGCTACACCATGGCTACGTAACTACAATGTCAATGGAACGTCCCTGGAAATCGCGCTGGCAACAACTAATTATTCCTCATTTTGGTACAAGCATATATTAGATTTGTGACTATTACGTGCCTGTGACTAATGGCTCAACACTTTAAAGTCACAACAATGGTCGCAGTTCCGTTCCAGCGACTATTTGTGCTAATGTGGATCTTATGCAATTTTATTTTCATTGGAAGTCGACCGTATTAATATTTTTGCTATCCGCAGCTATTAATTTAAATAAAATAAATAATAAAGCAAAAGAACTACTTTTTTTTCTGAAATATTTCTGAGAAATGTATGAAATTTTAATTAGTCCTGATTGCTTTTGAATTGGTTAATTTAAGAGTTGATTAATTAAATACCAATTAAATAATAAAGCCAATAAAGAAAACCAATTATACTAATTATTTCTATTAACTCTTTCTACATATTTACATAATACATACATATTCATGTAGATACTTAAAAAAACGAAATATAAATTAAGTTTAGTTAGAGTTATTATCCATACTCCGCTACTAATTCATTTCAAAAATTCCTCTATGCATCATAAATTTTAACAAATTGTGGCGCACTTAAAATAACATAACTCATTAGTGTCACTCTCAGCATAATTAATTTGTATGATTGCATTTAAATTAAGTAATTAATATTGCATACAAACTTATAGTAAAAGTACTTATATGTCACAGAAGTGCACTTAAATGGAGTTCTAGCATTTCATTTCTTTATGACTGCTAAATACATATGTACTTGAATTTGTTTACAAGCCATTGCATTTGAAAGAAATTGCCATATGTTAATATGTATTTATCATATACATAATAACCGGGTAGACATTTTTGCTTCCAGTCTAAGGGAACCTCTGGCATAAACGTAGAGGTATAGAAATTGTTTATTAAAGTTACATGGAAAGTTTACGACTCTTACATACAGGTTCCAGACAGTTGTTCTAATAGGGCAGGTTAAAACATCACACTGCTTTCACATAGGCTAGATTAAACATTAAAAGATTGGCCTAAGGAAGTGTTGGCTTATATCTTTTAAAAACTGCTAAGGAGTATTTTAAATACTTAGATTCATTTCATATCATGCTTGTGTCCTAGCCTCCAGCAGAATTCCCCTTCGATATATTTGAGGGAGAAAGACGGTAGAAATTGACTGTAAAGCATTCGATTTGGTAATGCCGCCGAACAATACATTTTATAAACATTGTAATAAAAGTTTGAGGATCGAGATATGTACCTAAAAGCAGAGTTAGAAAAACGCGACCCACATAGTGGTGCACATAAATCAATTCTTGTGAGAGATGAATTTAATATATCAAAGATCTTTGTACCATTTGAAAGGAATTTAAATCAGCTTCCGAAACTATATACTGAGACATTTTTTATTACACTGATACATTTTTTATGATAAAAATAACATTTTAAACTGAGCAAACATTTAAAAGGGCAAGCGTTTTTTAAAAAAGAAATTTTTTAGAAGGGTTTGCTTAACATATATAACATATCTAAAACTAAAATGGAGTTTTTTTAAGGAAATGCATGTTTGAAAAATTAAAAAAAAAAATTTTAGCTTTAAGATATGTTATGTACTTTAAATAGATCTTTCTACAAAAATTAATTTTTGTTTAAAAACAAAAAATTTTTTCAGTGTATTAAAAAATTTCTTAGTATATAGTTTCGAAAGCAGATTTAAATACTTTTCTAATAGTACAAACATTTGTGAAATTGGTTGAGCCAGGTTAAAAGTAACTAATACCGCCATTTTAATACTTGTTAAAAATCAGACCCGAAAGGGTTATATGTAGCACACAGGTTCGAACCTAGGTTCTCGGGGAAATAATACAAATTTTTTTTTATTAAATAAAATTTAATTTTTGTTTATAAATACATATCAAGTTTTTTCAACTTTTTTACGTAACATTCTTCAATTATTTTCTGTCAACAGCGATTAATAAACTCTCTTTGCGATAAAAATAATTTTTTGCTGAAAAAAAAAACACTAATTACTTTACCGTAATTATAAGAAATTACATTTTCATGGATAAATCAAATCCGAATCGAGGGGGTTCTACTCGAAAATTTCTTACAGTGTGCGAGTCACTCGAAAACGAACAAATTTTCTTTCGAATAGAACTACAGAGTTAGGGCAGGTCTCAACTATGTGGAATATATGGCAACAATTTACATTGGAACAATATACAAATGTGACCGCAACATGTCTCCGCAACACATACAAAATCTCCCAATTGTACTCATGTGGGAAAGGGTGGGGCATCTGCTCAAAGAAAGTCACATCAACATTGGCAGCAACATACTCAATCCACCCACTGTACTTGAAGGCGTGCAGCAGGTTAACCGGCTAGGCTCCACAACTAGCATGCTGGTCTGCGTCGGCTGCAGGTGTGGTGAAGTTCGTACTCACTCAATTGCTAAGTGGTACAAGCAAGCAAAGGAATTTGAGCCAAAAACGAGAAAGTTTAGTTGCTTTGTGACGGTCATTGAATGTAGTTTAGCGATGAGAAATGTGATCGGGTGCGAGTCTGTGTGTCGATTTTTGGTATGTACTGAATTAGCGAACGCGAAACCAAATTTGCCCTGAAGACGATTGCCGACGGTAATCGAAATATATTGGTAAAACAAAAAAACTTCGTGTTTCTATTAATTTTTGCAGGAAAACGTAGAGCTCGAGCCAGCAAAAGTACGAAGTAAAAGAAAAATTATATTTGAATAAATTTCAAATAAAAGATAAAGTGAAGAGTGTGAAAGCAAAGAATGTGTAGAATAAATAACTTAGGCCCGGTTTTTCAGTACAAGTTTAACTCAATTTGTCAGTTAAACTAAGCTTAAACTTGTTGCGCAGTTTTTCAGTCAACTTTAAACGAAGTTTAAACGTAGTTTAAGCGGTGAATTCGGCAGGGTTAAAATCTAGTTAACGTGTCAGCTGTTTTGCATATTTGATGGTTTTGGTTGTGAAACAATGAGCTGAACGCAATTAAGAAAGGACGATATTTTTATATTGAATTAAATACTGGATATATCATCTGACGAAAGTGATTATAGTGATGCAGAAATTGGCGAAATGCTTACTATTACAATACTGAGGAGAAGCAATGGCGTTGAATATGTATACAAATATTATCTGTTGCCGTATCTAGATAAAGAAAACACCAATGTTGCCGTATAAAAAGCAAATATTAAAAGCGGCCTTAAACTCACACTGAAAAACCGCTCTGCAGTTTAACTGGAGTTTAAATTTATGCCGAGTTTAAGCAAACTTAGTTTAAACTGAGCTTAACCAAGGACTGAAAAACCGGGCCTTAGCGGTACAAACAATAAATTATATTTTTAAATTGCCGGAAGAGGCTCGATTGTTGTTAAGTGTGCTCATATCCTAAAAAAATGTTTAACTATAAAATCCCAATACCAATTTAGAACTTACATACGACCTTGCATACATTCGGGTTGACATACTCGTGCATACTCATACAAATAATTTCAACTGCTTTTGAACTACAACTGTGTGTGCTTTGTCTAGCCGAGTGTCCTTGGGGCGCGTCGCATTGTTGTTGTGCACCTTTGCTACCGTCACCTGGTTGAAGAAATTTTTATATTTTTTGTTTGTGCGCTTCATGCGAGCTGAGCTTTCAAACGCACGAAAGAGCATAGCCGCCGCTCAACGCAATGTAGCACTCTGGTCGGCTTTTGTTTCTAATATATTTTTTTTATACTTATGTATACTTTGGTAGCAATGTCTGGTAACAAAAAGATGGAATGTCGAAAACGCCTAAACAACTTTTTTTTTAAATTTACATAAAGACACCCTTGTAACGTGCCACTGCGATCTTACGGTAATTTACAAGATTCTCTCAGATCCTTGGCAAATAAATAACAAACCCAAAAACAATGCCAACATCAGTCAGAAAGCCGACACAAAGTCTACAACAACGTAGTATGCGTGCCTTACTTTTGCTTGCATACGCACAGGAAGTGAAAGCCGGAAATGGCATGTGCAGTGAAAGTGTATTGCTTCATTTAATTGAGTGTACGATATATATACTTGTATATATGTTGCTAAGACAATTACAGATGAGCAAGCAAATGCAGTAAAAAGTTTCGCTGAAATCAGGAAAGCAAGGATTTGCAAAAGGATTTTACAAGTTTTTGTCTTTTATTCTACATCAAAAGTTATGAGGAAAGCAAAGTGAAAAAATAAAAAAGTTGGTAACTAAGGTTATGGGAAAAATAAATAAAACTCGAGAATTATATCTCAATGAAGCACTAAAGGTTGCTCACACCTAAGCTAACTGCCAAAAACAGTAGATTAAGAATATGATAAAACGTAGTACAACAACATGGCTCAATAATTTCCAGAGTCTCTACGTGAGTCAAAGAGGAAATGGATTAACGGCTTAATACTTTTGACGACGTAAGTTGGAACAATGGTTTTTAAATGAAATAAAATAAAATGAAAATAAATAAAATGTGGGTTTCTTATTCTTTTCCAAGGGAAAAGCAAGGCGCAATTCTCTTTAAATTAGAAAATAATAAATTTAAAGCAACATGTGAAAGTGAAACTTGTTCAACAACTAAGACTGATACACGTCCAATATCACGTTTGATAACTTCCGCATCCGCAGTATAAAGAAAATTCCACACCCATGGCCTAGTTACGCTTGCATAGCAATACATAGCGTGTGATGCAAGGACCTCATTATACTTCACATAGCGTACATATTCTCTAGGAAAGCAACCGAAATAGTTTATATCTTAAATATACACAAACACAAACAAGCCCATTGAACAGATATATTCAGAGAGAGCACACAATTCATGCAATGCGATGCTATGCAAGTATAACCGAGCCATTAGCATAGCATGCCAATCGCAAGCGCCCGACGAGGGCAGCGACCAACTGAACTACTTCCGCAACGCCAGTCGCAATGCCATCGAGCTCAACAGCGCCAATACAGACTACAACTGTAGTAAATACTTACGGTAACCCCTACTATCGACACGGAAATTTAATTGAAAAAGTTTTAGTAAACATTTAGAATTGTCAATGCAGACGTTGTAACGTTAAAAATGTCAAGAATATAAACACATTGCAGTACAAGTGCGAGTTGCCCACATCCCTGAAGGAAAATCTTTGGACTTCTCAAACCATTCGTATGCATTTCTTGTAAATGCTTAGTACAAATAAAGAACTAAAACCAGTCAGTTCTGATATGTTTGCAACCGATTACTAGCTGAGAAGTTGTTTTAACAATTTCCTATTAAATGTCGACCCAGCTCTCGACATAAGAGTATTTTTATTTCATCTCATTATATTTTATTTTATTTTATTTTATTTTATTTCATTTTATTTTATTTTATTTTATTTTATTTTATTTTATTTTATTTTATTTTATTTTATTTTATTTTATTTTCTTTTATTTTAATTTATTTTATTTTATTATATTTTATTTATCTCAATTCCCAAAAATCCCTTTCTTGAACTGTTGTGTTCTTGTTCTCAAGTAATTCTTGAATGCTAGTTTGAGAAACCTGCCACATCACTAAAACTGTGCGTTATAGGCCTAGATACTGCCTCTACTCGCTTTTTATTTAGCGTGAATTATGTTTAATTTTATTTTTCTTCCTTTCCCCCTCAGTCTCTTTTTGTTTTTATTTCACCATCTTTGCACTGATGCATCTTTCACGATTTCCTCTATTTGGTTTTATTTGACAAATCGAAGTTTTCAAAGTTTTAGCCACGCAAAATGAATTAAAAGTTGTTAAAATTTGAATGTTTTGGCTTTACGCTGAGGTGCTAGCAGGTTGCTGAGGATTTTTCTTATGTTTTTTTGAAGTTGTTGCAAAGTTTTCGCAAGATTCAAGAACAACTTAAACTTTTTGACAACATGCGGAAGTTTGTGTGTTGCGCTAATTAAAATGCAATTAGTTGGATGAGTAGGAAATTTAGGAGAAATGATTTTGATTGTTGTTTTTAAAATCTTGAAAGGGGGCTAGGGAGCATAAAAGTACTGTTTATAAGTATTTTTTGAAAATCATTTTACTTATTTATTTATTTATTAATAATAAAGAACAACCCGATTTGGTTTCGGACAACTTAAGTTAGAGCTTAAAGTTATATTACTCGACTGGGACATTCAGAAAACAACTCTTCGCCTGCTCTAAAAAGATGAGCGATATACCCTTATTTGTTAGCGGAGCTCTTCTACATTTTACACGTACTGTGAGATTTGATTGGAAAACTGACATAGTTCTTTATCATTTTTTCTTTTTGATTCATTATTTAGTTGCTGCCTCCTACCTAGTTAGGCACATGTTTTAGAATGTTCGAGCATCTTTGTTTATTCATTTGTAATCTCGGATGTTCGTTTCAACTAATATGCATTTCCCACTATGACGTTGTAAGTTATGTCAATCAGGGCTTAATTAATTAACTAATTAACCCCTCAAGTTATGTCAGATAATGGCCGAACAATGATTATAAGAGATGCTTGCTCTGCGCACTTGTTAGTGATTGCAGCCAATCAGCATATCAACGCGAACGAACAATGAGCCGAATCAAGCAATTAAGTGGCCAACCTAACCCACCAATAAGTGTGTTTTAATAAAATTTTTGTCTATGCATGCATGTAAGTATGTATGCTAGACCCTGCAAAAAATCGTGCGACTGATCTCTAAAGAGAGTGAGCCGCGATCAATACCATTCGGCTACAATTGATCCCTTAAGGCATTATTGGGGTGAGTCCAGTTTAATTTCTGTAGCCTACTTGTAGGTGTTGAAAGTAAATTTGTCCGACCGTACCTGTAGGGGAACAAAAGGAATCAGTCCGACACTACCCGTTTGTGTATGAAAGGCACAATTAGTCTCTTCATAGGAAATGCTCAAACAAAAAGGATCACTGCAACCCATACAAAGAGATCACAACTGGCATTGGTCGCATGCTCCTCTGTGACTCATCCCGGATCCATCTTAGACTAATCGCATTTTTTGCAGGGGAATGAGCGTATTCAAACACAAACACCTCGCCATATAAACGCTTGATTAGATACACTATAAAAAATCCAATAAAAACGGTGATTTAATTAAGTTCCATTAAACGTTTTATATCGATTGTTATTGACGGAATAAGTTTAAATTTCTTTGCGCCCAAAATTGATGTTGAACATTGTAGTTCCTATTATTGTTAATTTAATAAACAAGCAATTTAGTGACTCCCATGTTTACAACCTTCATACATAATAGGAGCCATTCAGTGAAAAAAAATTGATTACTCTAATCAATGAAGCGTGAAACAATGAAAAAATGTCCACCAATTAATTCTGTTTATTTCTCATTATTTATGGCAATTGCAACATGGATGGAGAGCCGGCCTACAAGTCTGCGACATGAAACATGTGTCAACACACAAAGAATTTATTGAAACGATAAACATTGCGATAGTGAGGTGTGAACCAACCCATGTTGGTGAAACAAGTTTTGGGTGACAGGCGTTACTACTATTTTATGTGTGTTAGTGTGGTTATGTAGGTAAGTGTTTACTGTATAAACCAAACATGCATAAATTCAACTTTTTGTCGATCTTTGAGAAATGTCAAAATTTTCAGAGTGATTTCCAACATGTTTCTCCAGTTGAGATTGAACATTGTTTTCCAAAGTTTGATTTCAGTTTGAAAACCATTGGAGTTCAATTTGAAAATACATCAGCAATTTTGACACATGGCAGCACTGGTATTTTCTGTCGTATTTGACATAGAAAATTAATCAAAACACATGAGCGAACGAAAAATCGCAAAAATTTTTGTCAAAACATTAAAAAAAGGAAATAATTAAAAACATATATAGTTTTGTTACAAAAGGTTGTATTTATAATATTATATTACATATATTATGTATTGGTTATTGGTTTTTAATAATTACTGAAACACCAAGCAGAAATTAAAAATGTAAAGTTTGATTTCAGTTGCAAAATATTGATAGAATTCAAGTAGGATTCCAAGAGAAGAGAAATAAGAATATTTTCATATCAAAAATGTTCACTTTTGCGGGGAATGTTAAAAATCAATTTTGGAAATTGGAAAACGGGTTTGATCTGAAATGAAATACATTTCCAACAAAAAGGCTTATTTGGAGTGCATACTGTATGACCAGTTTGATTCTATTTTGTTAAGCTCAGGTGCAATGATTGTTTGTGCAATAAAAACAACCTAGGCTTACATGTCAGCAGCAGTATCCAGTGGCTTCATAAATGTTACCAAATTGTCGGTATCAACAGTGATTATCCAGTGTTATTCAAACGCTCTGACGATCAGAAACTTTCGATTGAAAGACATAAAAGATTGTATGGGGGCTATTTGAAGTATTGGCCCCATCTTGTTAGTTCCGAAAATGATTAGTATATATTACAAAATGGCGGCCGTATATCGCCATTTATCTCCATCTGCGTTGAACCAGGCAACCTACAATGCATTACATGTTCATGAGATTTCTATATAAGGCCTAGTAATGGATCCGATAACAGTTTACACCTAAAATTCCTTTAAAATATGGCCACCCTTGCGACATTAAAACGGGTGCCATTTCCTTTACTGAGAAATTCTTTAGAAGTTGAGTCAATGAGGCTGAATATTGACTTTATGAAGACAAAGCCATAATGTTGACCAAATTCGTTTTTCTCTCGTAGAGTATGCTTCGTTCTCCCAAGATGTGGTAGTTTCAGTTTCACGACATTTAATGTGTGTACAGTGACTCCCAAACTACACTTAAGGCATTGGCTAGCCCTTTACTCTACTCCACAGAGGAAGACCACTTGGTTGACTACAAACAGTAATTTCTACTTCCGCCATCAGCTCGAAAAATTCCATCCTCGAGAAATGGTGAATGCAGCCATACAGGTACAAACACGACCTGCCGCTGCAGAGCAGACAGTAATTACTCTTCTAACACAAATTGGACTTGCTTTAGGATAATATAATGACAATTTCCAAAATATATTAAAATTTAAAAAAAAAACAGCTGCAGATGGCATACGTTGATGCGTTCTTATTGAGAGGGCTCCATAAAATACTTGTGGATTTGCTGTTAAGTAACTTTACTTGGTATTTGAAAATCATATTTCACAAATCTTAAGATGAAGTTTTGAATCAAAAAAAATGATTTTTTCAAACAGTCCAATGTGTGTGTATGCATTTAGTATTTGTCCCATTGCAGGCGCTTGCATTTAACGACAACTTTATCCATGAGCTTGAAATAAATCTTTGCATGGATTCTTAATGTTTTGGCATACTTATATGTGTTTAGCTGAAGCGATGTCGTAAGCAGAGTTGCCAAAGTGTAAGTGAAAGTACGCTCAACGGCGAAAGTAAAATGCGTAAATGTGTGAAAAGTTAAAGAATTGAATGTGATATGAAAAGAAACTTTTAATATTTTAAGCATATTTACCACAAAATACATGCACTTAGCAACACTGCGCATTCGCTTTTGCAAGTTCTAGCGGCAACCACAGAAGCTTTGCTTATTCACACACTTTTGCATTGCAACTTTGGAAAGTCATGATTTATGTAACACACAACAAATACAAAAATGTGCGCCGAAATATGCAAATATTTTCTATGAATGAAAATCGATAAAATCATATTTTCCATTTGAGAAAAATGCATCACAATTGAGTAATGGTTTTGCTGTTTCGACCATTCAAGATGCTGACAGCTTTGCTTTATACATTTTTCGCTAGAAAAACGTTGTTAACAATTCAATATTCTTAATGCAGGCGTTTTGACAAGTTGTCAGAAACTTTTGAAATTCTCGACTCTCGCCCATTAAATGATTAAAGCTTCAATTGATAGTTTCGCTTAAGAAAACATTCGAATGGACATTTAGGGGCTGACTATGTAAGTCACCGCATTTGCTGAAGCGAGTGAACGCCTTTATATAATAACAAATTTTATTTAAACGAGAAGAAGTGACTTGTGTCGCTTTGCGTTTTATACAGGGTGGCGCAAAAGTAATCCTCCTATCAGAAAATGCTATAAATTTTGCGATTGGCCCCTAAAGTCAGTTCTGTTTTGACATTTGTGTAGTAAACACATGCGAAATACACGTTAATAAACAATGTTACGCTATACTGCCCCAGAACGCGGAATATTGCTGACTATTTATTTGACCAATAATCGGTCGGGGCCAAACGGTTACTGTGAATGGTGAGCGCTACAGAGCAATGATCAACGAGTTCTTTTTGCCGCAGCTTGATGAATTGGGATTGGAAAACATGTGGTTCCAACAAGACGGTGCAACAGCACACACTGCACGTGCCACAACCGATATGCTGAACATCGGAAGCTTACTTTTGCGCCACCTTGTACAATGAGCCCCTAACTCGAGCTGCATACCTCGAAGGCTATGACTGCACGCGACAAGAGTCAATCGAGTGGGATATGCAAACTCGTGTGACCTCCTTTACTGTATTTTAGTTATGAAAATGTGTGAGTAATTTTATTACATTAAAAATAATAATAACTAATTCTTAAGTCTAAGTTCACGTGGTACCGAACATTAAATGCTCAACGGTTAGCGCAATGCGCAGGACGGGAATTGTGATCAGTGATTTGTAAATAATACATATTTTCCAATATAATCGTATCTTACCATGAATCCAGAATGCTCTGGTACTATCCCTATTGCCCAAGAAACGATTTGTAGGTCCACTTGAAGCTAGATATTGTTGCTGTAGTAGTACTTTCCTCTGCCTAACCGGTACTTCCGTTACAAAGAATTGTCATCAGTCTGTGATAACGGAAGTCTTGGGAAACATACAGATTCACTAAGGTTGGGCCATAGTGAGTTCGCTGCTAGAGGCAGTTGAGCAGCTAAAACTATAATTTTTGCAGCGTCTATCTCCAAGAGATTACTTTGGCTAAATTTTTGTGGCATTTTGCAGATGGTAAGTAGTACCCTCTTATCCAAGCAGTTCTGCAGGTTACTTCTTGCAGCTATCTAGCAAACAAATCGCAGAACCATTGTGAATGTTTGCAACTTTTATTTGCATTAAATTGTATGCCAACTGCTAAACTGCTCTTTTTCTCAGATAGTTTTCCGTTTTCCCCTTCTTAACTTCTCCTATACCTTTTTCTCTGCCACTACTCTTTCTTCCATTTTTTCGAACATTTTTTGTGGCATTCATTACAAAGCAACTTTCAGCGGCTCGCATTTAATTCAAGGGTTCAGTTGAAATTCTATTTTGTTTATTCCTTTCAAATGCAGTCTGTTGTAGTTGCGCAGTGGCTGGCCTAGGTTCTCGAGGCATCTTGCTGCTTTTTTTTCTGCAGCTACTTTTTCGCTTCGCACTATTTTACATAAATAATATGTAATATGCTCAGCTCCCCGGAAGAGGAAAACATGTGCATTGTGTGCGGTCGCACGAAGAAGAAGAATAGAAGAAGAAGAGAGAGGAAGAAAAATGGCTACAGAATTATAAAAAGTAATCGCTCGTGCCGAATAAATCACAGCCATTAGTTATTACATCAATTTGCTATGAAGGCAAAATATAATTTATATATTTGCAAGGTACTCACCCACATAGCAGAGTGACAGCAACAAATCTTTGCAACTCAAAAGCCCTACAGAAATGGTAAATCGCCTAAAAGTATGTTTCAATGTTGTTAGTTAAGGCAAATTACGGCAAATGCTTGTTAAGATTGATTGAGCTAAAGCAATTTATAATTTGTTTGCAAGTAAATCGGATTTGTGTATATTTAGTTTTTGTACTAATATTACTCAAAAAAGTTCGAAAATAAGAATATTAAACTTAAACTTTTATGCTGGGTAACTGATCAGCGTCTATTGGCTCAGGGTTGTGCAAGCTTAGTATGCCAAACAAGAAATTATGAAAGAAGTAATTACTACCCAATAAACGCGTCATTCCAGAACGACACGCTTCACTCGGCCCTGAGCTTCTTGTTTGTTATTGACTCCAACTACCGTTAATGATTGTACCTGAAATTTTTTGATTTTTCTGCATTTGTTAGAAAACACGCTCCTATAACTTCTTGCAGAATTTTATTTGTATGCATGGATTCTTACAGATATGCAGAATAAAAACTCTTTCGATAATATTTTTCCTCTTCTCACGTTTTTCCTGAGTTATATTATGCAACTCCTTACCAAATACCTCCCAAGATTTGGATTATAAAATTTCCGATTTGTATCAAAGGTGCCCATTCCCTTCCGCTTTCACTACAGTGCTGTTATTGTAATATAAACGTCTTTACAATTGAAGTGAAATATTCAAATTGGGCACAGTTACAAATTTTCGAGCTTAAAAGGCAATCGCAAAGTGTGTCATACAGTAACTCACCACAATAGTCGATTACAGTGGTGACTTGGAGACACTCAACACCATGCTTCTTTCAAGGCTTTTACTCATATTGACAAAATGTAGTTAATTGAGATCGTACCCTACCAACCATTAGTGGATAAAAATTGTGAAAAAATTGGGTAATTTTGAGAGGTTGGCTTTTTAACCGTGTTGAAATTGCTTCTCCGTATTCTAGGATATATATCGCGCACTAGCTGGAGCATTATAATTTTATTGAGCACTTTTGCCAAAAACTGTTCGCCTATTAATTTGCCTATGGAGCAAACTTCTTCTTTTGCTTTTTGCTTTTAATTTTCTCCATTTGCAGTTTTTCCGTTCCTTCACTGTAAATGCTCCTTTCGTGTTATTTGTGTTATTTGTTTTCGGGTTTTTTTTCCTTTTAACAATTTGCGTAATCTTTCAACATTAGAAATTATTCGGCAATTGCAATTGAAATAAATTAAACATTTTTTTCTACACAATTCCTTTGCGTGTGAGACTTCTTCTTCGCGTCATTAATAAAAGCAACTTTTATTATAGGAATAACGAAATGTATCCAAGTTAAGGAGAGGAGCGATACCGCCTATGACTTGAGCAAAGCGTAACTCGAGCATAACGTAGAAAAATGCTGAAGCAGTTTTGAGTACCTTAACAGCTGATCGTTAAGGTGGCCATTTTAATTTTTGGATCATCTCTAAAGTACAGCTGTGTGGGAACTTCTTGTTATGAAAAAAAATTAAAAACTTAAACGGATCACGTGTAATCTTGCCGACTGTATAAAAAAAGCGGATGGGATCGGCTTTGATACTAATGGCCGAATTAGTCTAGACTTAGACTTAGCTTGACTTAAAAAACTTAAATCTAACATATGAGCAGCACGTGTACGTAGTTAGCCAGAAAATAACTTAACTTAGACACTTAGAAAACTACTGATTTTTGATTTCCAAGTTAAGTTTCTAAGTTCAAAGAGAGCTGTGAGAGAACTGTGCTACCATAAAACTTTTTTAAATATTTTTGATAAAATTCCTTCATATATTGTATAGCATAATACATTTTTGGATGAATGAAATTCATATGCCAATTAGAAAGCAATACGTTAAAAAAAAAGTTTCAAAAAAGATAACATTCTTTCCGAAATTACTTTTTTTAAATTTTGCTTAAGCAAAAATGGTTGATGAGCGGCTCATACCCCTCGTAAAACCAAATAAAGTATTGTTCGACAAATATTCCATTGGATACAAAATCCCAGTCCAGCACGCTTTGTACATATTAATCAACTTTAAAAGCATCGCGCACAATTTTATTTTTTTGTGTGTTAATTTTTACAATACAAATTGACAAATTTAATTTAAAAATGTCACAAATGAAAAAAACAAACATAAATTAAATGACAAGTTGAATAATTTGCTCTCAGTGCCTTCGTAAACTAAGTCAAGTTTTTCTAAGTATAGGCTGATTCGGCCATAAGACCCTTTGTTGCTGTTTATTTGAAGATTGCCTTTTAATAGAAACTTTAATCACATCTAAGCGTCACTAGAATTAAGAGACTAACTCAGGAAAGCGTGATTGATAACAATCTCACAGAGACAAGATTTGAGCTAAGGAAATAATTTGTTGGCTATCACAAATTGGGAACATCTAACTTGAAAATAGTGCTTTAGGCAAGTTTAAAATTAATAAAAATTGTGTACTCTCAGCTCTTAGGATTAGGCTATCAGTGGAATAGGGATACACATAAGCCACAATAAGGTCGACCGCGAACGCTCTCTTATGAATGAGTACGCTATAAAAATAAATAAAAACAAGTAAGTCTGGCCACTCTAATACGAAAACGTTTGGTCTTTTCCTTTGTGAAAAATTTTTGCTTATTCCAGAAAATAGGAAAATAAATTACATTCGCTAAAGTGAAATATTTTCTTTACCTTGTTGTTTTTGTTTTTTTTTTATCTTTGTTGTTGCACTCTGACTCTTCATTTGTTTGTTTGTGCTTCTTATTTATTTTCAATTTTGACTTGCAAGTCTGACCGTCTAACCATTGTTGTTGACTTTCAGTTCAAAACTGAAATGGCGAAAATTAATCATTCGGCAATTGGTGTTGGAATAATAAGCCAAATCCATTTGGTGTAATTAATTTTTGCGGTCACTACTTTTTGTCGGGTTCTTAATTTAATTGAAGATTGGAATGGGATAAATTCAAAGTGAGACTCTGATTTGAACATAAAAGCCTAATTAATTTTGTAAGTCATGCGAAGCTTTTGAGGGCAACCAGTCAGGATATTTGTAACAAAAATTACTTTTATTAGATTATGATGGATAGTTTCAATACTCCGATGTGTAGAGACCGTAGGGGTCGTACTTTAGAAATCGAGCGAATAATTCTCCTTCTGGTTAAATAGAGGCGAATATGGTAAAACTACGCTTCGATCCCTGAGAAAAACTTAGCCTACTCGTCTATGATGATTTGAAAATGGTAATACCCGGCTAGAAAAAAATTAAGCGCTGGCCCTCTCGTCTAACTATTCAAACATGGAAGTGAGCAGCTAGTTAAAGTATGAACTCCAATGAAAACGTACCTCTTAAATACAGCTAAATTGTGGTTTGTCCTAAAAAGCCTCGCCAACTAACACGAAATTGATAAAGAATGAAGCCCAATGAGGCTTCAGACGACAAAGTCTGCTATCGAGATCCGTAGCTATAACCAGAGCATAGATTTCGTGACACCTACTACCATACAATTTTTTTTTTTGATATCCACTACTATTTTGAAGACGGTCTCTCACTTTTCTAAGGAATTTTTTATGTATGTTATCTGCTAAAAACTAAGCTCTCCTACTCAAGTGCTGCCACTATAAGGTTTTTACCGAGTTGCCACCTATTTGAAATTTTTGAAAATTCAAATAGTTATGCCGTGCACTTAGTATAAGCTTTCAGCCGACTTCAGACTCTCTTACATGTTTGATTGCAACTCACTATTAACTGATTTACCGCAGCATATTTTATTGAAGTCAATAAATCTGCAGCTAAGTTACCCTTTCGTGTATCTTTAGCATTTTATTTCAGTTAACACGTGACCAATCTAATTCAATTCTCATCAATTCCGAGACGTGTTTCCTGTTTTCTAAAGCTCACCATTCAGCCATCTACCCACCACTCTGATGAACGATTTCGCATCCATCTACTGACTGTTTTTATTATCTCAATCTTTTCTTGTTTATTTCTTTTTTGCTGATCTTCAGGTGTTATGCTTTGATACATCCAAAATAGAAAACAGACTTACATTAATGTATCTACAAGTCCTTGACACCTACAGTATCATTTTTCGTGCAACGTACGCCCAACTAAACCTTTGGCGATTGAAAAAGTAGGTGGTTTGAGTTCAAAACCAATTTATCCAAGTGTGAATCTCAGTAGTAGTGATAAACTTACTTGTGAATACATTTGGATCTTCGGCTGAGTCATGTTTGCAACCAAAGAAGGTGTTGTGTCATCTGAGATTAGTATTTTGTACACAAGAGAGGGATGGGACAAAGAAAGTGAATCTCAAAGCAAATGAGTATGACAAATGAAGGAACAACATGAACAGCTGTTAATCTTTTGGAAGATAATGCTGAATGCATAATGAGCTAGGATTCCGCCCAGGCAGTATTGCGGAAGTTGAGTGGATGGTGAACATATTATTTGATGAAGCCCTATAAAGCCTCTTTTTATTAAAGAAAGGACATGCCAGGGTGACCAGTTATTTTACTGTTGTGGTTTAAGGTAACACCAAAAGAATCTCAATTGCTTTGAGAGTGAGTCGACGAAGCGCATGTGTATGTAGCTCTCAGGATATAGAGAGAAGAGAGTTCACAAAAGAGCTCGCGCTGCTTGGATCCACAATAAAGCTCACGATGATGTGGACGCGATTATATTCCTTGCGGAGTTTTAAAGCTCTGTGGCCTTTTTAAAAAGAAATTTGAGATTAAGCCATCCTTAAGATGAATAGATCTGGACTATTGGGGCACGGGTGGGATTGGATTTCAACAACTAATGGAGAACACATTTCGCGACAACATGCCCGGTTTCTGAGAAAAAGGAGTCCGAAACCTGAAAATTTATATATTTGCACATTACCTTTAGTTTAGCGTGCAAGCCCATTACTTTAATTTATACAATTTTCAAAAACGACCGAAAAAAATTGCATTTTTGGTAATATTATATAAAGGCTGTCCCTGAAAAGAAAAACGGCGTGTAGCTCAGTACAGGTACGAGAAGTTAACTTCTTACTTTTTTGGGGATCATTTCTGGATTATTACTGGATTGTTTACTGGATTTTTTTTGCACCATTTCGGGATGGTTTTCAAAAATTTTCGGGACTTCATCAGAAATATTTCGGGATTGTTTTTGGGATCATTCGAGGATTTTTCAGGATCCTTGGAAGATTTTTTTCGAGACCATATTTTTTCAAAATCATTTCGGAACTTTCCCAAAAGCATCCTGACATAGTCCCAAAATTATCTATAAAATGTTCCCGTAGAAGACCTAAAAAGTATCCCGAAAACAGTTCGAAAATAGTTCCGAAAAATTTTTTTGAAAAAAGTGCCGGAAACTCGAAATGATGTAATGATGTAATGATGTAATGACCAAGAAGCAATGAAGATAAGTCCAGAACTGACCCCGAAAAGAGTCCTGAAATGATCCCGAAAGGTTTCCAAAACTATAACGGAAGAGTCCTGAAGTTATGGTGGTGACAGGTGGAGCAAATATTGCACATGTCAAAGAAATTTTATGTCTAAAAGAATCACTCTCTATGTGCCTCTGTTGTCGAAATATTGCGAAAAAACATATTTAAAGCTGAATATGCGATCCATTTGAAACGAACTAATGACTTCACGACATGCAAAAATGCTTATCAGAATACTTTAATTGTTTATAGAATAAACACAACTTCATGTTTGTTGAAGGAAGAGTGAGGAACAGATTTCGTTCATAGCAGTCTGCTACAATCAAATCTCAAGTGCTGCCACGTTCTGCGGCTGAAGTGCTGTAAATGTTGCTTGCAACTCTCTTTTTCTCACTTATGTCATCCCCCTTTGCTTCCTTTGACGTGCTTCCATCTTTGTGGGTATGCGTGCTTGATTCTAAAACAGTTTCATATATGAGGATGGTGAAAAAAACGTACTCAAAATTTTAAAGTTCAAATGGTTTGATGTGGCAGCACTTGACGAGCACTTAATGTCAAGGCGAGCCGAAAGCAAGTCTGCGCTGTTTACAAGAACCGAAGTTTAAAGTCGAAACGTAATAGCACAAGAAACAAGTGTTTAAACAGCGGAAAATCACAGCTGGAAGGAGTTTTTCCACAAGGTGCTTTTACTTAGTAGTCGAATTCATTTGATAGTCGAGGTGTAAAAAAGCTTCTCCCTACCAACCTCCAACTACTCCACCACGTCAGGTAGCACTACTAACAAAGACCTTTTTTGAGAGCCAAATAAGCCGCACGAGAAACCAGACAATTTGACAGTCAGGTTAGTATCAGAAGTAGTGAGTATCGGAGCCTTATGGACTCATTCTGACAAAGGTCCTTCCTGTTGTTTGTATCTTCTTTGCTGTGCCCACTTAACGATTTGCATTTTAATGTGGTCTATTCAAGTAGGTCGCACTACAGTTGGTCAAGTTCCTGGAGGTGGTAGTACCCGAAGCAGTAAATTCATATCCTATCAAGAAAGTTCTACACCGGCCGCGTTCCCTAAAACACTCTTGGTATTTTTATACCTAGTAGTGCTACGCACACAAGGTATACTAACTTTAGTCGCCTAACGGCAGTACGTAACGGCATAAAGGGATCGAGATAGATATTGACTTATATATATCAAAATGTTCAGGACGAAAAGAGAAATTGATTAAGCCATGTCCGTCCGTCCGTCCGTCCGTAATCATTAATCAAAAACCATTTAAGATATCGAAACGAAATTCAGCACGCAGGTTTCCAGGTATGCAAGGAATGTTCCAGGAAAAAATGGGTGGGATCGGTTAAGGTCCACGCCCACTTTTATATGAAAGATTTTGAAGAGGATGGTAGATATGTGACCTGGTCTACGAAAAGGGAGCTAACGTGTAGCTCGTTTTCTGGGAAACAGCTGTTAAAAATAATAAATGCCATACACTGATACCACGGGAAATCTTCTTTCTCTACATTTTTAGGGAACGTTCAAACAAGTTTTGACTTTTTGGATTCTACCACGTGAAAAAGCATCTCATCTTCCATCCGAATCAACTAAAAAGTGAAAATTGATTTTTTGACACCTAAGCCCCCTTTCCGTAGACCAGGTCACATATATTAAATAGGCAATAACTTTGCGTAAAATAGCTTTATATAACATAGTTCTGAAATTTTTTTTTTTAAATTTAAAAAGCGATATTTCTACAACTAAGCAAGTTATATCAATCAGATTTTGCACACATAATAAGCTTTTTAAGAAAAACTCGGCCGCAAAAAAATTTTGTCAATTTTGGAGAAGTAGCCGTGGCGCCGCCCAGTTTTCAGCATAAAATTTCTGCTATTTTCAAAGGCAATCGCTTATAATTCAATCTTAATATTTCTATGAAAATTGGTCAGCTGCTTCTCAGTAGTATGTATTATACTCCTGCCAAAAATTAGCCAAATCGGGAAACACACAAGCAAAATATTCGGGCACGTAGTTAATAGCCCACTGCAATAGCGAAGTTATATATCTTTTTTGATTTTTATACCTTTCATAAACATTAAATGTATGTAGGTATGAGAACAAGAAGAAAAAAGTTCACTAAAATGATCAGTACGATGGGCGGAGTCGATTTAGCCATGCCCGTCTCTCCGTCCGTCTGTCTGTCTGTCCGTCTGTCTATTTGAACGCAAACTAGTCTCCCAGTTTTACAAAAGAATGCTGAAATTCATTGTTTGCTTTAGCCATTTTATAATATACTAAAGATTGCATTCCTTCCTGCATAATCCGCTGTTCGTAGTGGAGAACTGTTTCTCATTTTATGATAATTGAATATTCACTCTCGGCATATCTACAATTTAATGTTCAAAAAAGATTTTCATTGTTCATCCCTTAACCCCCAAGAAGCGAATGAGCGACAAGTCAAACCGTCTGAGCAACAGTTCGCTTTTCATTTCCTAGCACGTTCTTGGCAAATTGTTATTTGCGATGGCCACCGCGAAGACGAATACCGGGACATTCATACACTGCTAGAACGTTTCTACTTCTACTAAGATCAATCACAATCTTTCAACCTGTCCATTTACTTGAAAGCCTTTACATACTCGTACTAGCAAAAATATAAATAAAATCAAAAACGATATAGCATCATGAATCAACAACAACATTTACGACAAGAAAACATTTACTGAGAGCCTGCTCACGCGGCCACCAACTGTGACCCTGACTACTCCATTTACAATTCACCTTCCATTCGCTATTTACCATTTATGGCATGCAACAGCTGCAGCAAGTGAATGTGTTGAATAAAAATTTAGTGCAAACATTTGTGAAGGCAACATAAATATCTGCCACATGCTCATCATTTGTGGCAAAAAGGAAAGGAAATTACAGTTTAAGTATTCAATACTGAATTACCACATTACAAGAAGGCGTATGCATAGGATTGAGGAAAGGGCGTGATTGTTGGCGGGCGTAATTGTTGGCGGATATACATATTTTTATATGGATGCCGAATCGTTACGAACTTTGTATTGCAGCGCTTTAGAATTCATGATTTAATGACACTGTAGCGATAAAGAATGCTCAATATAAAAGTCCTCACTTTTCTCTGAGTAATATTCTTCAGCACATTAGCTTGTAAATATGTTTGTACCCTGTAGGAAAAATGTCAAATTTTGTAATGGGCCGCTTGCCTACAACTTTGCTACGAAGGGTTTTGTCATGCAATTAACTGGCGAGTTAATTCAGAATTTGATTCAAAAGGCATTTTTAAAACGCATTTTGAGATAGGTGATTCTACAAACGAGGTTTGGAACTCATCAAAGGCTTAACACAAGTGAAATAATAATAAAAATTTTGCGCTAGAAGTAAAATTGTCTTTGCTAATACATCAACAACCCCCGTCTAAGTCCGTCCAAGCCGTATCGGTAACATTGCTTCCTTTGCGCTGATTAATTTTTATGGCCAAAGCATCTGGCGCAACTGCGAATAAAGCATGCTTGAGATGGATATGCAAATCGATTTTGTTTTATTTATTTTCTGTCAATTTGCTAAATACTATTACAGTTAGATTTACATCTCTTTTTGCAGATCAGAATCGGCCCCATTGTGATAGCCGAAGCATTTCGTGGAGTCAGTGAATTTTGGTAACGCCTTTATTTCCATATATTCTATAGAAATACGGTTGACCTAGAATGGCTAGCCGTCTTCTGCTAAGTGCTGGACATTGGCATAGCAGCTGCTTCACGTTCTCTTCTTCTTCCATACATCTGCAGCTGCGACACTAACCATAGGATATTCATCCTTTTAGCGCCCTTCGTGCCTATTAAACAGTGCCCCGGTAGTACCCTTATAAGGGATGACATGCCCGATTTCTTTAGAGAGAGAAGTATTTTAGTATGTCCTTTATCGTAAGAAGGCAAAGTGAGCTTGGATGTGTCGCATGACGCGAGACCTGATCATAGCCTATTTGCTCTGATCATGGTGCTTGTAGTTAATACAAAGTTTAAAAGATGCCACGGGTATGCCTACTCAACCATCCCTTGGGAGGATTTGGTCGCTGGTACCCCTCCTGACCAACCCATCCGCTCTGGCACCGACACAAGGCTGAGCCATCTCGTTAAGAGATCTGATGCATTCAGTGATCGACCTTGTGTGGTCGACTAAAGAGTCCAATGCCAATAGTGCTGCTTGGATTTCTGTGAAAATAAAGGCCTATTTGATGTCTTTGGGCATAGTCGCGAAATGATCAGGAATGCGGAAAGAGATCTCTAGTCCCTGATCTGGTGAGAAGATAGTTGGTACTAGGGTATTACCTACAGAAAAACCTAAACTGGACAATTTATAAATAACAAAGCACATTCAGAATCAATCATAATAAGGTTCAATTCAAAGTCGCCGCAGATAGTAACCTTAACCTTTAATGAAACCAAACGTAACCGTAACCGTTAGAGTCACAGTTTTACAAACATTGGTTACTTAAAAATGTTCACTGGTTTACTACTCTAGATATTTTCTACTTCCTCCCCTTCCTCTATGTTAAGTAAGTGGTGAAAATATCATATGAATGACACTTTTAGTGGAGGAATAAACGCAACCGCTAGTATAACCGTCACCGTCACCGTTGCCGTATTCCTAAATCACTAAACCCAAACGTCTCGCAAGAACCGGTTTCAATTTCAGTTTACTACAGATATTCCCTGCTGCAGCTCGTCTCTCAATGGTAAACAAGGTATGAAGAAATCACATAAACAGTTCGATGCTCATATTGTTTTATCTCAAAGTTCAGCATATAATAAATCCTCATGACACGACGATTTTGCTATACCGGGTTACTGTTCAACATGTAATTCCGAGAGTACATATTTGGCAAAAAGTTTTGCTGTTCCCAGACGTTGTTCGTAGTCGGCATAGGAAAAAGGAAGGAAGGAATGCGAAGAGGAGCTTTCTTTAAATCTGCTCGTATGTATATTGCTTCTTCAGAAAGTCAATCAGTTACCACTTCATTCGTTAATTTTTTAAATTGGTTATGGATTTGTTGATTTTTCCTTTATGTTTCTTTTGTTATTATTTTTTTTATTATTCTTAATTCAGCATTTTCTCGTACTTTCTAGCATGACTGACAGCCGGTGTAGTTAGTATTTTGATGGTCATTGAAACTCCCGCTACCAAAAGCTGCTGAAAGTTTTGGTAAATTGTTAGTACCCAGTAAAATGTAAGAAACGGTAGCACTATTTCTTCTCCTCTTGTTACTTTGTTATCATTTTCCACTTATCAACTTATTTCAAAAAGAAATCTCCTCTCAGCTGGGGTGTCGTCAATAATTAGCATAAAATTAGTTATAGAATATAATACTTTAATTTGCAATACAGATAACAACTTTTTGTTTAGTTTTACCAATCAGAATTTTGTGTTTCTTTTTCCCTTTCAAATTTCAGCGGACGCCCAACACGTTTACATTTGAGATACACCTTTTCCAAGGAGAATGAAGGCGTTGAAGATTCCTATTCCAATCATGTAATCAGCGCACTTTCAAAATGGCACCCGCTGTCGGACATGCAGTGAAAATCTGAGTTGAGTATAAAACTTAATTAAGGAAACCCAGCCCCTAAAAGCATGCAATGAATGTGTGTGGCTGTTGATTTAATCAATATCAAATTACAAATCACTTTAAAAGTTGATTGAAATAAAAGTAGTGGCAGTAATCTTGGAGACACAAGCTAAAGGAAGCATATTCCAAATGAGGGACTTTAGCTATTAAAATCTACCATATAGTAGCACCAACTACGATGATGTGATAGGGTGCAATTTTAACGTATGTAATTGTTTGGTGTAAAACCAATTTTTCTTTGCATTTATTTTTCTGTAAGCAAGCGTATAGATATCACAACAAACAATTGGAATCACACAAAATACTTTTTTGTATAAATTTTCGAGCAAAATTGCGGGGAAAATATTTCGTTGCCTACTTTTAGGCAAATAAATAAATAATTTTTAAACCACAATCCACACGACTTTGGAAATGACGTCTGTCTGGTAATAGCTAATGAGTTGTATTATATACAGCTTTAGACACTTATGAACGTATGTCAAAATGTGTAAGCCCATGGGATTTAAGCGTGCGCGTTCCTAATGACAATCAAATATTTTTTATTTGAGCTGTCATGACCTTTCGTGTTTATTGCTGCTAAGAAAATTTATTGCTTCAAGTGGATCTATAGTGAAATGCAGTGAATATAAGAAATATTTTGTTATGAAAATGTGCTGATACGAAAAATCCGAGCTTTGCAAGTTTCAGAAGACACAGTTTCATTTCTAGCCAAAATTTCTCTGATGAAGAAGCTTAGCAGCTTCCGAAATGGATCTATAAGAAAAGCTATGGCGGTTGTCTCTTAACATTTTCCCTACTCTATTCAATTAAAAACTTTTAATAACTAATTAAAAATGATTATTAAAAAAATAAAAAACAATAATAATTTTCATGAATTCAAAAAGTGAAAAATGATTATTCTTGGCATTGAACTCGTTTCATGAATACTTGAAAATGTACAGGCCGTAAATCAGCACAAATTGTTGCTATAAAAAAGCAAACAAATTTTTTTAGATATTTTCTTTTTTAAATCTACATAATTTCCCCATATGTATTTTTTTCAACACAGCATTCAGAGCAATCAGTTGAGAAAATTACTCATAAAATGAATTAATGTTGTTTTGCGGCAATATCATGATGGTATAATATTGGATATGGTAAGGTTTTGGTGGAAATGCCGTTTTCATTCACACTGGAAAACTGTTTAACTCAGTGCGACTACCTCCTTTGTCCGTTCACGCGTCATGTCGTAGTTTGGGGATTCGCTGCTCAAGCCTTCGTCAAATACTTAGAGCCTATACATATGGCCTCAAAAGAAGGATCGAATGGCTTCCTGGGTAAATTCGCATGTACAAGGTGGCGCAAAGTAAGCTTCCGATGTTCAGCATATCGGTTGTGGCACGTGCAGCGTGTGCTGTTGCACCGTCTTGTTGGAACCACATGTTTTCCAATCCCAATTCATCAAGTTGCGGCAAAAAAAAACTCGTTGATCATTGCTTTGTAGCGCACACCATTCACAGTAACCGTCTGGCCCCGACCGATTATTGGTCAAATAAATAGTCAGCAATATTCCGCGTTCTGGAGCAGTGTGGCGTAACATTGTTTATTAACGTGTATTTCGCATGTGTTTACTACACAAATGTCAAAACAGAACTGACTTTAGGGGCCAATCGCAATTACTTTTGCGCCACCCTGTATAACTCAGCTTTTATGTTTAACATTAGGCTATAATTCAATTGTATCGCGCTAGAGCACGTCGACACTCAGATTTCTTGCAGACAGAAGAAGGAAAGAAACTTGTCTGCAGCGCTCACACTAATGGGCATGGCGGGTAACTTGGAAAGGCTCAAGAATGCAGTAATGTGAAGGATGCGACTTGCATTGCTTGCTTCCCCACTGCCGCTTTGAGAGTGGGAGTTAAGATTGTGTTAGCTTTATATACGAGGTGTGTTCAAAAAGTATCGCGAATTTTGAATTTTCGCTGGTTACGTATATTCGAATTTCGAATTTTTTGTGGCGTTATGTTGGTACTCATGTCTCTCACTTATGCCGACAAGCTCGGCCATTTTGAATGTTCAGTTAATTGTTGACAGCTGCTTTGCTTGCACGTGTTTTGGATCGTCTTCGATTTTTACGCGAAATTCGTACCAAAATTGCTCAATTGTGACCAAAAACAGCATTGCATGAACATTGCTAATGAGATGTTAAACTCTGTCCGCGACGACCCAAATTTGCTCCAGAGGGTCATAACTGGTGACGAATCGTGGGTTTATGGTTATGACGTGGAAACCAAAGCTCAATCATCTCAATGGAAGCTGCCGCACGAACCAAGACCGAAAAAAGCGCGCCAAGTTCGGTCGAATGTGAAAGTTTTGCTGACAGTTTTCTTCGATTGCAGGGGCGTGGTGCATCATGAGTTCTTGCCACAGGGAAGAACGGTCAATAAGGAATATTACCTGCAAGTTATGCGCACTTTGCGCGAAGCAATCCGCCAGAAACGCCCGGATTTGTGGAAGAACAAAAATTGGCTTTTGCACCACGATAACGCCCCTGCTCACGCATCGTTGCTTGTGCGCGACTTTTTGGCCAAAAACAACACACTAATGATGCCGCAGCCACCGTATTCCCGATCTGGCCCCCTGTGAGTTTTTCTTGTTCGCTAAATTGAAAAGGCCCATGAAAGGACGACGTTACGCTTCTCTTGACGAGATAAAGATGGCATCGAAGGAGGAGCTGAACAAGAT
Source organism: Merzomyia westermanni (assembly GCA_949987695.1). Taxonomy (NCBI): domain Eukaryota; kingdom Metazoa; phylum Arthropoda; class Insecta; order Diptera; family Tephritidae; genus Merzomyia; species Merzomyia westermanni. Next base: position 198,519,039 of record OX465289.1, on the reverse strand, counting down.
ACAAAAAAATGATTTTTTGAGGGGATTACTTTGAAGGGGACAAAATAGATATTCATGAATAAATAAATAATTTTTGAAAAAACACAAAATTCGCGATACTTTTTGAACACACCTCGTACGTACATACAAACATTCAATCGTTACATCAGCTGCTTTTTCCTTCTTCGATTGCCATGCTCCATCAACTATTGTTTCACTATGCAGCCACTTAAGCACTTAAATGCTTTACAGTAACTTTGCGTGCCTTTATGTCGCGGCGCCTTGTGCTCTGGCGCTGTGTGGTAGAGTATGTAAGTTTGCGATTGGGCGCCATAAGGGTGTACATATAAAACACACGCAAGTTTGTGGCTTAATTCGTTGCGGGTTTTATACCCAGTTGTAGTAGTGGACAACTTTGTGATAATACAACCCAGCTGAAATCAGTTGTATGCATACAATGAGGCTGCATGCTACATGATTCAAAAAGTATGTAGAATGCGTAACTTTAAAATTTAGAACATATTTGTTCACAAATGAAGTATGCATTCTGAATGGATTATAGGTATGCCTGAGGAATGGCTGATGTCAGTGAAAGCTCATGCAATTTGAAAAAGTACACCTTAATTGTTGAATGCTCTTTGCTTTTTTTTATTGTCTTGGAAGAATTTATTCAACTCCATGAAAAGAAATAATAAGGAAAATATCCTAAATTCGTATGGATTTACTGGCAAAGCCTTATAGGATTTATATTACTAACAACGAATTGAGTGATAATGGCACAACTGGAACCATCGACTTAAGGTATTTGCATAGACAATGAAAAATACCTCCCACCGTTTGGCCCCAAGATTTCTCACCAGCATAACAGCATTGCAATGACAAGGTAAGATCAAATAAAGTTTGTAATATCAGTGAAAGGTTTAATCGTCAGTATACTCTATATTGATGGTTAAATGCTGTGCAATCTGAATACGAATATTATTTATGTATAAAAACCCCATGGTATTTCAGTGTAAGTGATTTTGTATGTATAAATCATGTGTACTCAATAGTATTTCTGTATGCTTCCAGAATTAATACAGATACATGCATACAGAAGAAGCACAAAAGAAGGCATAGAGTATGCATGCTCCCTGAGAAGCAATATGTGTAAAAGGGAAATGAACGAGCATTTAAACTGGCATGCATACAAAGCTTCAATTCATGCCTGAAATACTGGTGATACATGCATATATTTCCAACTGGGTAGTTATAGCCCGGAGTGTAATTAGTCGGAATATAAACTTGCTAACGGCTCAGTCTCCAGCATTTTATTATATACCTTGAAGGTATTCGTAACTGCCATTCACAAATGGAAATAGAGGAAGAGCGTGACCAGAACTCATAGAGAAGGAACAATTTTCAAAAAAGTTGAGATCTCTTGGTATGACAAACTAGGGCACCAAAATCCATTATCCGGCTAAGCGCCATTTATGTCGATTTGCAAAGGGATTTGCGGCAAACAACTAGCACAATTGCAAATATTGAAAATTCATACTGGAGAGACACATATTATTAAAATATAGAAAAGTTTAATAGCAAACTATAATATTATAATTGTTTAGCCGTCAGAAGGAAAACGAAAAAAAATAATATGCCCTTAAAATCAAAAATCACAGTTTACAGATAGCCGGAGTGCAACAAAACTCTTCCGAAAACGACCCGATCTATTCTTACTCTTTCATTTTCATATTATCTTCTTCTTTTTTATTATTTTTTAAAAAATTTTTTTTTTTAAAACACTCAATTAAAAATTTTATTTTTCGACTGTCCACAGCAAACAATCTGAGAGTCAAGTAAGATTTTAAGCTTCTACTATATAGATCTTTGTTTTTCATCACGAGTTGGAATCATTTCGACTCCAGAAATGATCATTCACTGTATTGCCTAATTGATGTCTAAGCGCTTGTCAAATCTCTGATATGTGCACATTTTCTTAACCAGCAGCAGGCTATACACTTTTTGATCGCAAATGAGCCATCACTGTTGGCCTTTATTGATCTCATCTCTGACAAACTTTTATTTACGTAACTTCTTTAACGCATTTTACTCACACACATCATACACACGTCTCGTACAAGCCACTCTAAATTTCACTTTCGCCATTTAACATTGATTATGCTACCCATTTCACTTTTGTATACCAAATAATATATTTTTCTTTTTGTTTTTTTTTTTGTCTACAACTTCACCCACAGGCAAGTGTGTCACAAGTGAGAAGTAGACAGTTCTGTGTGCATTGCTCCCCAGCTTACGGAACCAGTGGTGCTACTCTGCAACAAGCACACCTGTCCCCCGAGTTAAGTTCGCAAATGTGCTGCCAATGACAACATTAGCTTTAGTATCTCGCTTTTTTTTGGTTAGTTCTACCATTTGTCAGTCGGTTTGTAACTTTGTGCATTTGTTTGTTTGTCGGTCTATCTGTTTTTAGTTTTCTTTGTCTGTCCTTGATTATCTCTACTACAGTCGTTTTCCTTTTTGTTTATTTCTCTTTTTGGTAGTAGAATCTTGAGAAGTCAGTGAAGCTTTCTAGTTCCTTTTTCACGCTTTCAATACTTATGCGGACTTTTTTGTTGTTGTTTCTTTAGCCAAGACCCACATTCAAAGGTCGTTTGACAATGTCTACAGCGCTGTGAAAAATGTTTTACTCCTTAAAGTATTACTAGACAAATGTACTTCAACTCTTTAAGAGCAAATAACAAGTGAAAGTGTCGGATTTGATGTGACATCAGCCGGCTTTGGGTTAAAGTTTTTGTTTAGAAGTAAAGTAGAGCAAAGACCACAATTTTATTATATTCGTAATGAATAAAGGACTGTCAAGGGAATTTAAAAACCTATTATGAATTTGATGGTCTTGGTCCGGGCCACAACGGGTGCAGCCTAGCTACAAAGTATCTTGAGAATGTAGAACAAACAAAACATATGAGACTCCAAGCTTTTCTCGTTAGTGGTGTTAATTGAAGTGTCTAATTGGGTGCTAAACGGGTTTGAATTCTGCTTGAATTAGTAGCATTTTAGTTGCTTTAAAAACAAGTTCGGTATCACAATCCTATTATCACAATAAGTATCGTCAGAAGAGTCGAAACAAAGTGTAACGTGTAACTTTTCTGGACTGACCCCACATAACCCAAAGATCTTTACTTACGTAAAAATAAAAATTGTATCTTCATTAACCGTAGCAAGAAAGAGAAATGAACAAAGTAATTTACAATCTTCCCACAAAACCAGGTATTTACTAAACTTCAACTAAAAACGGCTGCGTACAGCACCTCGCGTATTAAGATTACTTGATTACACATGAACCACATTTGAGAGCAGCAAACTCAACAATGTCTTCTACGTAAAATCCAAATCCACTTTAAAATTCTTATTTTCCCCCCTCGACTAAATTATTTAAGCATAATAAATTATCTCAGGGAGATATGAACCACATTTTCACATCTGCTCCGTTACCACGAACACCAAAGCATTAGCTTTCATGACTTGAGGATATATTACGTTGAGTACCAAAGCAGCATACCCGTTAATAATAGAAACAACTCGGCTATGGATTAAGACCCATTTAGACAGAGAGCTCACTTGCATTCGGTGTTTACGTCAACTGCCACTCGAGAGGCAGCCGTAAGCATGTCTGAAGCTGACAATGTTTATGTTAAATGTTTTGTTAGTGCTTTCTTATGACATAATTGCTGCATGCACTCAAGCTGAAATGCGAGTGAAAGTCAAAAACAACATTGACTGTAGCTAGCTAAATATAGCTCCATATTTTTTATGAAGATAACTGTTAACTCGTCTTAGTAAAGTTCTTCAATCTGTACGATGTCTGGCAATCAGCCACAACTTGTCGTCTTTTACCGCGCACGTAGTGAGTTACACTGAGCTACATACAAATGTATGCGTCTCTAATTGCGCCAAGCTTCTCTTCCAATTTGTGGTGTGCCGATTTGAATTTTCCCTACAAATTGGTGGGACCTACAGTTTTTTGCCGACTCCGAACGGCATCTACAAAGGAGACGAATTTTTGCTGAGAAGCCTGTCATGGCAGAAATACACTCGGAGAGTTTGCCAAACCACTGCCGAGGGGCGACCCCGTTTTGAAAAACTTTTTTCAAATCACTTTTGATGTTACCTGTACCAGGGCTCGAACCATGGACCTTCGGTGTGGTAGGCCGGCAACACTACCTTCACACCACGGCGGCCGCCATTTACAGTCTGATAAGATTTTAATTTTGTTGTCCGTCGTTTCGCCTTCGTTCCTTTCCTGCGACCCTCTTCACTTGCAGCTTGTCGCAGGTACTTCTTAGTGATCTTCCGTTTGTTTTTAAAGACAAGTCTGTGGGGAAATACTTATATATGTACGCGTATACGGGAAGCAGGTTGGGAGCTTGATTTTTTTATATTTTTAATTTGGTAGGTGATTAATTTCATATTACATAATATGACCTGCTGATTTCATTTGCTATTCACCTTCTGGTCATTCTTGTGTTTATTGTAACCTCAACTATTATCTTGTTCTTCCTAAATAACTGTCTGCATTCCAAAAGCTTTAGTTATTTAAATCAAGCGCACAGACGTAACCCTTTCTTCAAACTACCTCACCGTACTCATTTCTTACTCACTGAAACACAAACAGTGTTGGAAGCTCTATTAACTCAATAGTTTGTCTTCACCTTCTTCTGGTTGTGTTGCTCAACCTCCTTTTCTTTGTTTAACGCACTGGCGTTTTGAAGCCATGAATAGCAGACAACGGTTGTCTGCATTAACGTAATATTATATTCTCCGTTTCGGCTTCTTTTTCCGCTTGATTTAGTCACCACAGACTACGCATCTACCTAATCGTTTAATCACCAGTGCATTAGTTAACAACAACAACAACAGAAGAGTAAATGTTTACGAAATATTAAGTTGATAGGTTCCATGAATTTTTCATGCGGGGTTTCGCGTTTTTCTTGCGCAATAATTTATGTGCGTGATGTCATTGCATCGGTTATTTACTTGTTATTGTGCTTTATCTGCCTTTCACCTTTCCGAGTTTATATTGAAAATAAATAAAGTTATAATGAACAATGTAACTTCATATTGCGAAAACAAAGTCTAAGAATTTTTAATGACAAGATCTCGGACACTACAGAACGGATGTGGATGCGACTTTTTAAAAATAATGCCTACATATATATATGGCTACAAAGATAGCTACTTTGAATAAAGATTAGTTCATAAATTCCTAAAATTTTGGTGTAACAAATTTTATAATTTCTGACACCAAGCACAGTATTACTACAACCGATTGACAAATCAGTGTTGTAGCGGGAAATTGTTTGAGCAGTAAATTAACTGCCCTTCGTTTCTATTTCGTTTATTAAGTCATCGGCTAACGAAAGATGCTCAAAGGAGATAAAGTTCAGCAAGTGCTTGGTGGATAAGAAAATAAGTATCAGTTTAGTAGACTGAGTGGTTTTGGTGAAGAACTATAAATTCGCCGTATATAGCAAAAGTTTATTTCTTCGAACTTTTAGCGAATGACTTAACATCTATATAACTTCAAAGTTACCATTAGTAGTAGAAACTACCTCGCAGCGATTACGAATTTCTCAAATAAAGTTACTTATTCATCAAAGTCATACATTCTGTG